>OX244042.2:44533336-45133336 GCA_945859785.2 Tridacna gigas
AATCTGTTATTAAAATATGTAGTGAGAAATCTACGTACACACCCAAGGCAAGTGCCAAAAATGTAAGAAGAAATGCTTGGTTCGATTGCGAATGCAGACAAGCCAAGCAAGATACTAGAATGGCCTTGAATTTGTTTCGCATTTCTAACAATACTGAAAATCTGGAGAACTATTTAAGGAAAAGGAATGACTACAAATCTACTTGCAGAAGAAAGCGTTTGTTATATGAGAGACAGTATTTATCAAATGTTGATAATAATATCCACAATTCTAAGTTTTTCTGGAAGGAAATAAATAGTTTATCAAAGCCATCTCAAAAAGATTCTCCAATCGATATAAATACTTGGAATGTTCATTTTAAAAGTTTATTTACACCTGTTTATGATGTAAATGAAAACTCCCATTGCAAGGACTTGAATAATCTAAACATTGATGCAATTGAAGACTTTCTCTTTAATAGTCCCATTTCTGAAGAAGAAATCATTGATTCAGTTGATGATTTGAAAATGAACAAATCCACTGGAGGATATCTCCTGCCTTCACACGTTTTATATGGAATTGATATTCTTTTACCTTATACGAGTTAACTTTTCAATAAAATATTTGCATCAGGTTCTTTTCCCGAAAAGTGGACTCACTGCGTTATTGTTCCTTTACATAAGAAAGGTAATTTAAACAACCCTGACAATTATAGAGGTATATCTCTTATCAATGTTCTTAGTAAAGTTTATATAACCATTAACGACAAGGTTAACATTTTATGTTGAAGCATATGGCAAACTATCAGAGAGTCAGGCCGGCTTTAGAAAGAATTATTGCACAACTGACAATGCTTTTATTCTTTATTCCATTATTACCAAGTACCTTCAAAGGAAACGTAAGCCTGTCTATGTCGCCTTTATTGATTTTAAAAAGGCCTTTGATTCTGTTAATCGATCACTGTTTTACGTAAAAACAATGTTTCAGGATTTTTGTATAATTCCATTCTGGCTATATATACATCTGTAAAAGGCGTTGTAAAAACAAAAGTAGGACTCTCCGGTATATTTGAAATGCCATTGGGTTTGTGCCAGGGTTGTAGTTTAAGTCCAATATTGTTCGCTTTATTCATCAATGAGCTCAATACCTTTTTTCTCGATAATAACGTAAGGGGCGTTCAATTATTTCCAGATTTAACAGAAATATTTTTGATAATGTTTGCAGACGATGTTGCATGTGTATCTGACACTATAAATGGTTTACAAAGACAGTTAAATCTGCTCCACAATTTTTCTAATGATTATAAATACAGAAAAAACAAAAGTTATGGTTTTCAAAAAAGGTGGAAGTACATCAAAACATGATAAGTGGTTTTGTGGTAACAGTAATCTGGAAGTTGTAAAGGGTTTTGATTATGTTGGAATGCATTTTACTTCTAGATTATCTTTATATAGAACGTCAGAGCATATGGCTGTTAAAGGAAAACGAGTTCTTTTGCACATTTTGAGTTCCATGAAAAATTTTAGTTGTTTACCATATAAAACATTTTTCAAAATATTTGATATGAAAATTGCACCTATCATGTTATATGGGTCGGAGTTGTGGGGGTTGAATTATAATGCTTGTATAGAAAATGCACATATTCTAGGTTGTAAGAGGTTTTTAAAATTACATCATAGTGCTTGCAATGATGCTGTTCTTGGGGACTTGGGTCGTTATCCAATGTATATTTATTCTTCAAAACGTTGCATTAAATACTGGATAAGACTTTTGAATATGCCAGATACCAGGTACCCTAAGCTGTGCTATAATATGCTTGTGTATTATGATAGCATAGGTTATCGTAACTGGGTAACGTCTGTGAAAGAAAATCTTTATATGAATGGTTTTGGTCACATCTGGGAGACACAATCAATTACCAATGTTAAATTGTTTTTATATGGGTACACAAATAGGCTAAAAGATCAATATTTACAGACTTGGAGATCCAGATGTCTTGAAAATAGAAAACTTTCATCTTATGTTTATTTTAAGACAAATTTATCTGTTGAATCTTATGTAAATGTACTCGATATTGTAATTCGTAAGTGTTTTGCCTCATTTAGATGTTCTTTACATAGTCTCCTTATTGAAACAGGTAGATATTATGGTATTAATAGAGATGAGCGCATACTGTGATTGTTACGTTGAGGATGAATTCCACTTTTTGTTAATATGTCCTCTGTATTCTGATCTAAGATCTAATTATATTCCATTATTTTACAGGGAACATCCTAAACTGGAGAAATTTTACAATCTTATGTCTAACTCAAATACAAATACTATAAGAAATCTTGCTATGTACATCTACTATGCCCTCTAAGAAAGAAAAAAACTATTTGGACATTTTCAGTTAGGAACATTTGTTTTACCAATTGTTTGTCAGCCATTAAACCACTTACTGTCTTGTATTTGTAATGTATATGTTTGTTTATATGTTTGTGTATGGGTCGGAAGCCTTTGTACAATAAATTTTTTTTTGAATTTGAATTTTTGAACTTTACAAAACATTGTCGGGAAAGGAGAAATTGCTCGTGACGAGCAATTTCTCCTTCCGCTACAATGTTTTCCACGTGTTTGCGTGTATCGAACCTTAATTCATTTGAGCCATGCTCTGGCAAAATGGGTTTTAATCCATCTCCATGATGCATTATCCCTTTACCACACAATCCCGACTTTTAACCACCCTGGGGAAGAAGACTTTTGAAAACATTGTGGAAAAAGGAGGAAAATGTTGGTAACCAGCATTTCCTCCTTTACCCACAATGTTTTCTACCTTTCCCCAAACAAATTTCAGTTTTTGAGTCACATTTATTTTGTCGTCTGCAAATGCTTTCAATTTGGAAACGTCCAAAATGTTGTCGTTTGGTAGTTATACCAAGCAAGTCATCACATAATTATGGATCTATAAAATTCATTTTGTCTAACAACCGGCTATGTCCTCAGGTAGAATGATCCTTTGACATGCAGAAAATTGACTAACATCAAGTAGTTTCGACTCAGGACAGCTTGTAAAACCCATTTTGTCAAGCAACCAATGCAATCCTGAGGATGACGAACCCTTTAACATGCATGAAATTGACCAATAGCAAAAAAGTTTCGGCCAAGGTCATCTGGCACGGACTGCGCAGGCTGACCTTGGTCGATACTTTTTTGTAGACGCATTTAATCCCCTTTTCACAGGGCATGACTCATTTTATACATCCCTACATGACAAGGATGTTTCTAAAATCGTCTGGCGTAAAATCGTTTCAGGAAATAACGCGTTCTCGCTAATCACAGCGCCATCTACAACGGGCGATAAACGCCGAGCTGGTCGGTAATTGTGCCAGATTGTGTCAGAACCTGTTCTGACGTTTATTTCCGCAGAAAAGATTAAGAATGTCCTGAAATGATAGATGAAGACAATTGCTTTGTGATCGGTCTGTAAAGAGGGGGTCATCTCTTCTTATCTATTTGAAACATGCTCTGAGAAAAGGGTCCTTAATACATCTGTTACAAAGTATCGGCCCAGGTCAGCCTGTGCGGATTGCGCAGGCTGGCCTGGGCCGACACTTTTTGCTATTGGTCAATTTTTGCATGCAAAGGACCAGCGTACTCATGATTCCATTGGTGTTTTGGACAAAAAGGGTTGTATAGATCGATAATAATCTGATGGCTTGCTTGGTACAGAGCATCATGGAGATGCATTAAGCCCCCTTTTTCCAAAGCACGGATCATTTATTTGGTAGATGTTGGTGTTTTTCTTTTAATGTAGGTTTGTATTTGTCATTCAATAGCACTTAGGTAGCCCGGGTCCAGGCGGTAATCATTTTCAATTCCTCCTCAACGCGGTCTCTTTTCACGATCTATACATACAATGAACGGATAACTGGTTCCTTAATATTTAACGAAATAACGTCTGAATATATGAATGGAAACATATTCGGACTGTAACCCAGACTAGCACCGAACTTTTGTGTGTTGCTTCACTAAATTTGGAAAAATAATCGAATAGATCCAGTTCGACAAATAAATAAATAAATACTCTGATTTCCAGGCAGATTTTGACAGATGTATGTCCTGTATAATGATTCACAATCGATATCGAAGCTATCTACGCTTTAGGTTAAAAGGATAGCTGTCGTCTAAATGAATACTCAATACTCACATGTATTTGATATTTTGTTTAAAAGGCCCAGTAACGGCCAAAAGTAAACAATGCTGGTTTTAAAATGCATTTAAATTTAAATTATAGCATTTATAAGTACGGAAATTATTGTGACGATGACAATCTGTTGTTGTATAGTCACGGTCCAAGGGTTAGACACCAGTAGAAAAATTATTTTTAATGCCAGGTAAAAAGTAAACAAAAGATGGATCGACTTGACGACTTTTATCTAGTGTTAAATTAATTTTTCTGCCATTTCATTGCAATGCACTGTCTAATAAGTATTTCAAGGCTTTTATTTCTCATTTTCTTTTCCCGTAATGGATTATTTAACGATTTGGCTACGCTACGGGAACCTTGTAGGTTCCCCTACTACCGCAATGTCTCCCGAGACTTGTTCATTTTCTTCCCATATATGCACAAAAACGCTTAAAAGGGAGACATCTCTATCGGAATTGAGATGATAAGTATAAGAATGAGAATGTTCCTAAGAATGGTTGGTGAATACGGGCCCTATTCTCAGAATTTTTAACAAAATTCTCCCCGTTTGTTGCACCAATTTATGCTTTTACTCTGGGGCCGTATATAAACAAGTGTATATACGACCCCTACATTTTCCTAACTAGAATATAAAGTTATGTTCATTTTGTCATAAGCATGATGTATGTAATTATTCACAGGAGCAAAAATAGTGAAACAACATTTATTACAAATATTTTTGTTAGTTACATATCACACAAAATCTCAACATAAAGCTCAAATTCTACCCCACACTTCTAATCTCCAGGGTAACACGAGACAGCATAGATAGTACCAGCAATGATGACCACCATCTTACACTAAACGTCAGAACCAATTATTCAAATCACAGTTGATGTTTCGTCTACAAATGCTTTGATCTTGTGCAAGTGTAATATTTCGTCGTCTGGTAAAAGATTAACTTTTGTCCGAATGGCCACATTAACCCTGCCCACCCATCCCTGCCCCACCCCGACCCCTCCAAATCAGCCTTCTCTCTCTCTCCTCAATCCCGTCTCCCAACAACGTCCAGCTCTGATACTAAGTCCCAGGGTCATTCTTCGCGCTTTTCTTCTGATCGCTGTGAGGTGTTTCTCTCTTAAGATCTGGGCCATTATTTGTTCTCCCTCTAGCCTTGCTAGGAGTTCTTTGGCTTCTGCTTCGTCCACAATCTCGTCCATCAAAATCTCATCTTCTTCCGTTATCGTCAGCTGAAATGACATAAATATACTGCTGTAATCGAGAATCGAAACCATTTAGTTTCGCCAATCAGAAGTTGTGTTACTTTCAAATTTAGGAAATTGAGAATAAGACTAAGAATATTTTAAGAGTGGTTGGTGAATTCGGACACAGGCGAAAATCGTCTAAGATAACATCAGGTAATTTTGAAGTTTTTTTCTAATGGAATTCTCAGGATTTTGGTTACCTGTCGAGTCAAGCTCTGTGTGTCCACTTTGGGTTCCATTCTTTCTGCCAGCCTGGACGGCATACGATGTGGCATCCCTTGCACATAGTCTACTTGGAAACACAAAGGCTTCTGAAATAGTTCTGAAAGGAGGAAACGGTAGTTCTAGTACTCGTGTAGAACTGGACAAGTGTTATCGAAGCAGATATTTTGTTCATCTTAGGCACAGTAACCTGACAGACAGACAGACAGACAGACTTATTTGATATTTCGGCAAACTGCCTTGATTAACCCGTTAAACACTATAGGCTTACACAGAGTCGGCATAGATTAAGATCGTGCAGTCTGATCTTGGCTCTATACTCTCCACTTGTTTAGTCAAGCTTATTAGATAAAACTGTTTCTTAGTTACAGTAGGTTGTATTTTGAGAAGTCAAAAGAAGTCGAGTTTTTTTTTCCTGTCTTGATGTATGCCGTTGTCCGAAATAGTGAAAAAAATATTTTTAACCCCTAGGCTGCTTGGTGCAACTCGCTAATTTTTTTTGGACAGGTAGATAAAGATCTTGAATCCACACTGTCCGATTAGGAGATATTTTTCTCCAAAAAGTAAGTTTAAAATAACATTTTTTCTGGTTTTTACTCTTGGCTTGAAAGTTTTATTCAACTTACTCAGCAGGATGTAGGTTAATTTATGCGTTAACTTGTATTCTCATTCCCTGAGTGTGGTGTTTCATGTGAGCCATGCTCTATGAAAAGGGGGCTTAATGCATCTGCAAAACGTATCGACCCAGATTAGCCTGCGCAGTTCGTGAAGACTGAGCTTAGCCAAAACTTTTTGCTTTAGGTCAGTTTGCTGTATGTCAAAGGACCATTCTACCTCAGGGTTCAGGCATTAGTTACAGAAAATAGATATAATGGATCCATAATTATGTGATGACTTGGATAATGTATTCCATCTTGGAGATGCATAAAGTGCCCTTTTTATAGAACATAGCTCATATCAATAGTAAAGAATCTCTAAATGAAGTTTTTACCTTTATGTTCCAGTGTGTCCACACGTGAAATAATCTCTTCTGTCAGGGAGCTTTGTGTTCCAACAGAGGTACAACCGTCACTTGAGACTTTGAAGGCCTCGACCATAGTAATTTCCTCATCAGAACTGAGACTTGGCAGGCTGACTGATGCAAACGATCGACTTAAAATCTCAGAAACAGTTGTTTCCTCCTTCGTATGTACTATTTCAGCTCTCGGAGAAGGGATAATTTTATTTTTCTTCTTTAATTTAGGCAAACAATTACCCATTTTTTTATGTTTGTGGTAATAAGTTAATATGATAAAGAAAATATTGATAAATGATTATCGCCGACTACGGAAACAAACGTTTCAGTAACAGTCGTTATTGGAGACAGATCTCGGTTACGGCGTCAGTGACGTCATATCGTTGTTCACTGACTCGGCAAATTCCGTGGCGATTAACGTCATTACTTTCAATAGTCTTATTGATTTGTTAATGTCCGTCATATCTTTGTTCACTGACTCGGCAAATTCCGTGGTGATAAAAGTCATTACTTGCAATAATCTTACCGATTGGTTATGTCCGTATCATTGATTACATTTGCACTGTAGTTTGCGGCTCTGGAATTTCTGAATCCATTTAAGAGGCAGGTTTCAAATGGCTGATTTTAAGGTGTGAGTTTGACACACGCTTTGTGAGCCATGCGCCTGGCTGTCTATATGTGAATGCCCGGCTGAATCCATTTTGTCTTGACCAGTTATTTGATAAATTAAAACTAGCCCTGAGAGAAATCTGTCAAATAAATAGAGGATATATATATTTTTTTTTTTTTTTTTTTTTCGGTGAAAGATCGAAATTTATATCATCGAGTGAACATCATCGGTAATAATTTCACGAGTTGCGCAGCATCTCGTGAAAATATTACCGATGTTGTTCACTCGATGAAATGAATTTCGATCTTGCACAGAAAAAAGAAGCATTTCTTTCATGCTTCTAGCCCCTTTTTTATTGGGACCTGCGAAGTACAGGGAAGCTTCCGGTATTTCCGCACCAGCGCGTTTATAAATTCACTGGTCTTGCTTTCGTTCCAATCCATTTCTGCAGGATTATACTTGTTAATTGTATTGTATTCTATTGTTTATGTATCGAGGATTGACGTGTTTTCGATACCATAACCGCTAAACGCAGACAGGAAAGTTACTCTTGATAAACTTCATATTATTCATCAATTTTCCTTTCATTCTGCTCTAAATATATCGTCTTATCAACAAAAATTTCTTTTATACGGATGAAAACATTCATAAACAACATGGAAAAGAACTATATGTACAGCGACAAGAATTTACCGACCTTGACCTGTTTTCGAGACTTTTTCGTATCTTCTTGTTGGAGAGTTCTTATACAGTCTTGACCAAAAGTATTGGCACCAAATGAGTTGTGAAGGTGTAAACAAAGGACAGGATATAATATGTCATATTAATATGTTCACAGTAAGTGTTTAAGTTTAACAATCAGAATTTTAGACTTGCCCATATTAACAGTATATTTTTAAAACCACATCGTTTATGTAAACCAAATTGAAAACTATGTCCAGTAAAAGATAGAAAACATTTATGGAAAAGGGTAATGTTTTTCAATGTTTACTCTTCTGTGCACATGCTTTTTTCACTGTCAACATGACATGGGCACACAAACTCAGAATGGCGTCGTACAACGGTTTGATTGCAACAAAACTTCAAGTGAGTCCAATGATTGCAGCCGGGATAGTCACACTTAGCCCATTTGGTTATAACAAGTGACACACAGTTTTTTAATTCCTCTGGTTCCCAACGTTTACAAACGCAGCATCTTTCCTCTTCGTTTATTTCCTCATCGGATGAATCTGATGATAGGACAGACGCTACAGTGACACCAGAGATCCCAGGCTGTTCACTATCCATATGTTGTTTCTTTGAGCTTACTTTTGATGTATTTGTTGAACCATTTCTCTTTTTGGCAGATTTTCCCTTTGTTTCAGAAGCTTTCTTCATGGATTGACCAACGTGTTCTCGAATTTCTTTTTCTTTTTCAGACGAAGTAATTAAAGTTCCGGATACAATTTTGCTTATGTTGTTTTTCTGTGTTTTCTCTTCAAATGTCTATTTATCTCTTATAACCTTTTCAACTGTTATGAAGTAATTTTCTTTATCAACACCTGATGCTCTGTGCTGACATTTGTCTAATGCTTCACAAGATGTTTCATCTAGGATCTGTTCTGGCTTGTACGGGTATATTCCAGTTCTTTTGAAGGAAGACCTCAGGTTAGATGAAGACAATGCAGCTGTGTAAGCTGTGCAGGCCAGAGAACATACATTATACCTGGTTATCTTTGATGAAGGGTTTGCCCTCAAAAATTTGTGACACTCAGAATTGTATATCCTCTGCAAAGGCCCAAAACAACCAACATCAAGGGGCTGTAACACATGACTCGTGTGAGCTGGTAACACAAAAAGGCAAATGTTATGTTCTCTGGCCCAATCAAGTACTGGAATGTTACGTGGGATTTATGGCCATCAAAAATCAGTATCACAGGCTGCCTTTCATTTTCTCTTTGTATGTGCTTAATAAAGTGCGAGTCAAGATACTCTAGGAATACTGATGAATTGGACCACCAGGAGTCTGAAACTGTCCCCTGAGCACCAGGGCTTGCTCCATCTAGTAATTCAGAGCGCATACGTTGGCCTTTAAAGACAAAGAAAGGGGGTATTTGTGTCCCAATGGCATTTCCACATCCTATAATTGTTGTGGTGCAAGATCTATCAGATGTAATAGCGGGTACTGATTTATTGGCACATACAATGTAAGGTGGATTGTGCTCTGTCTGAATTCCCTTTTCATCGACATTGTAGATACATTCTGGCTTTTGCATCAAATCACCAGTCTGAAGAGCAGTTTTTAGATTGGCAAAGTACTGAGTAATGTTTTTACTTGATGTGGCTTGTGCCCTGTACTTACTTAAAGCTCTAGGTTTCAATACTTTCATTTCAGGCCATCTGCATAGAAAGCCGCGGAACCAGCGGCCACTTAATGGGTGATCCATGTCACGTTTACCAAGGGATACAGCATAGTTGGAAGCTTGGTCCACCACTACAACACAAGAGTAACCGTAACCCAGTTCTGCCATAGCTTTTAAATGATTGACAAACAGGGCCTCTTCCTCCTGGCTAAATAATGCCTGGGGCCCTGACGACATCGTCTCTGGATCGACCCTTCCAGCCACTCTGTCCCGAAGTGTTGTCTGTGGTACACCATACTGTCGAGGTGCTTGCTTCACTGGCATATTCCTTTCATGTACAGCTTGGAAGGCATTAAACATGGCTGTTGGTGAATAAATTCTGTACCTTGACACAGATGGCAATGGATTTATCTGAAATTAAAGATTAATTCAATAATTAAAAAAGAATCTTAGAAGCTGCTTTTGTTATTTTTTTCTGAGTATATTGGGAGGGGAATCGGGCGGGATACACACACTCTCTCTCAATAAACTATAATAACTAAATATTGCCTCCCCTTTGAAATAGTGGTCTGTTGAAACAGGTACATTAAAATTGATAGAGTGATAAAAAATTGTGTATGAACTTTTCACACACCCTGTACTATTAAAGTCAATATTACGTTTGGGACATTATTTATTGTCACAAACATGATTTCAGAATGGTAAATCTTTTATCTATATTGCGGAAGAGTCTCAATGAAATTTTGAAACACCCTGTACATCCGGGAAATTTATAGTCATGTGACAGTCATGTGACTTCGTTATAGCAGACGAACGGGAACACCTCTGTACGTATTCGGATTGTCAAATTTTGTTTCAGCAGGAATGTTATCGAAGTTGCTATGCAACCCCAAAAAAGTAATAGCAAAAATCGTCATTTTATGAAATAGTTACTAAAACTAACATTTACTCACTTGTTTTTGTCGCATTTTATTGGTTTTTCTGGATCAGCGATAAAAGTTGCTTCCCGTTGCTTCGAGTAAACAAACTGTGACGTCATTGTACATCCGGGTGTTACAATAAAGGAAAAGAACTGCAGGTTTCGAAAATAGGTCAGTATCGAAAACACGTCAATCTACGATATATTGTATATCTGTACAATAAAATATGTTTAAATTTAAATTCGCTGGTCTGAAACGGTGAAATTATTAACCCTTTCCCAAACGACAAATTTTGGACTGGTCCAAATTGAAAGTGTTTGCAGACGACAAATTTTAAATTTGATGAAAATGGCAGAAAGGTCTCAAAAAGGGTAGAAAACACTGTGGGAAAAGGAGAAATTGCTCGTTACGAGCAATTTCTCCTCTTCCCACAGTGTATTCAAAAGACTTGTACTGCAGACACGGGAAAACCAGGGCTTGTTTGGGAAAGGGTTAAACCATGATGCAGCACTTTGTTGCCTTGAGATGCTCCTTTTTAAAATGCCTCGGTAACTTTAGCAGTGCCAAACCTAACTGAACTGTTCTTGCACACACTGTAGTGACAATCAAGATCGGACTCTCTGTTACCGGCGGTGAAGATCCAGAACAAATCGTATATAACTTGCAGTCTGATTCATGGTTCACACCCTAATCTATTTATGAATGAGCGACACTTTAGCAGAAGGGGGTTTAATGCATGCCCGTGATTCCATTCGATCTGGAAAAAAAGTCATCACATAACTATGGATCCATAAAATCCATTCCATCTACCAAACGACTGAATCATGAGATAGACTGGTCCTTTGACATGAAGAAAATTTACCGAAAGCAAAAAGTTTCGACCCAAGTCAGCCTGCGCGGGCTGCGCAGGCTGACTTTGGTCAATAATTTTTGCAGATGTATTAAAGCCCCCTTTTCATAATGCAGGGCTTATATAAGTTTTTGTTTATAATCCAGCAAGAGAAAAACGCGACTGAAGTGCAATACAGGGGCCTCGTGTCTCGGTTTTCGGACTTTATCTGGCCCATTTAGCGCTCGAAGTGCCAAGGCAAAAGAAACGTGAAAACAAATCTCAAGAGCCGTGCATTCATGTGCATCGGTATTTTGGCGACGTTTAAAATTGTATGAGACAACTGCCTCAAAGGTAGTAGAAAATTTCGGGGACATCTATACAAAACAGGGAACACTTTTCTTTTTAAATACACAAAATAAATTCCACATTACAAAACTGTAATATACGATTGAATCAACTAAATTGTAATATACAATTGAATTATGCTCAGCCAAATTGGGTTTTACACATCACTGAAATGAATAAAACCAAGCAGGTAATTACATAATCATGGATTCATTAAATCAACTTTGTCTTACAACCAACTGAATCCAGAGTCCGTATTCACCAACAAGACAAGACAAGACAAAGTTTATTTAACGTATACAGGCCACCGGCCTAAAAATACATACAACATACAAAATTCCATAATTCATGTTGAGAGCATATACCTAATCACATTTTAGGATCATATATACGTAAAAGGCTAATTTATTTAATTGTTCGAAATTCTCTATATTTGAAATATTTCATAGAAGGAATTTACATCAGTACCGCGTTTATACCAGTTGAATAGATAATGCAGTCTTATTACATCATATTTAGGACAGTGGAAAAATACATGATATTCACATTCTACGACTCTAATATTAAATTGTTGTAAACAGTAAGTGCATATTCTGTCCTCGCGTGGTATATTAGAATGGCGCCCAGTCTCAATTCTAAATTTATGGTTACAACATCTAAATCGTGCCAAAGCGATTCTGTATATCTATAAGGTAAATCAAGAGTCAAGTATTTTTCGGGGTTTAACAGAGACTTAAAGTGTTTATAGTGAAAGCAACGGCTTGACTCATTGATAGCTGCGTGCCAATTTTGCTTTAAAAAAAGTCAATTATTCGTTGTTTAAAGAATTTTAAGAAATAATTTACATCGCCAAGTTCTTGTGAGACCCAAACATGACCAAATCCGTGTATAAATAAAATATTCTTAATATATGTAACCCAATTTCTTCGCCATTCTTTAGAACGTTCATAGACTTATTCTTCAAGATTTTCCAAGTTTTACAGTAACGCATCTTCTGATTGGCTAAACCAAACGGTTTAGCCAATCAGAAGGTGTTTTACTTTCAAATTTGGAAAATTTTGGAGGGAAAAAAAAAAAAAAAAAAAGACCAAGAATATTCTTAGGAATGGTTGGTGAATACGGACCCAGATCTGGACTTGTCATTGCACATGCAGAAGATTGACAAAAAACAAAAAGTATCTACACAGATCGGTCTACATCGATATCTTTTGAAGATGCATTAAGCCCCTTTTTCACAAATCATGGCTCAGTTATTGTCAAGGACTTTCGTATACTTACGTAGACACCGTATCATCATTGAAGACCGGGATCTGTTTTCTCAAAATTCCGTATTGTCTAATTTTCTGAAATAGAAAGTAACACAACTTCTGATTGGCCAAACCAAATGGTTCAGCCAATCAGAAGTTGTGTTACTTTCAAATTTAGAAAATTTTTGAGAATAAGACTATGAATGCTCGTAATAGTGGTTGGTGAATGCGGACCCAGCTGGATAGAGTTGTTTCGTACCACCGGCAATGAATAGTGAATAATTGTTTATTACAATACACTCTGACATTACACACTGTCCGCAAAAGTCAGTGAGTCGCGCTTAGCAGCTTAAGCGTTAGCATTTGCATAACCGCCTAGCAGATCTGAGGTATGAAGGATGAGTAACGCTGGCTCAGTAGGTTAGTCCCAGTCGGTTGGGCTCATTCAGTTTGGCAAAGTAGATATGGCTAAGTCAGTAAGGCTCAGTCGGTTAGGCATAGTCAGTTAAGTTCAGCTGGTTAGGCATAGTTTGTTAGGTTCACTTGATTAGAGTCAGTCAGTTAGGTACAGTTGGTTAGGCTCTATCAGTTAGGTGCAGTCAGTTTGGCTAAGTCAATTAGGTTCATTCAGTAAGGCAAAGTCGGTGAGGCTAATTTGGTTAGGCACAATCGATTATGCTCAGCTGGTTAGGCACCGTTGATCAGGCACATTCGGTTAGGCTCAGTCAGTAGGCTTAGCCAATTGAACAGGGTCAGTTAGGCACAGTCGCTTAGACACGGTCAGTTTGGCACAGTCAGTAAGACACAATTAAGTTCAGTCCGTTGGGCACAATCTTGTAGGCTAAGTCGATTAGACTCTATTGGTTAGCCACTGCCAGTAAGACACAGTTGTTTAGACTCTGCCAATTAGGCACACTCGTCTGGGCACAGGCATAACAGGTTAGACACAGTCTGTTTGGCACAGTCAGTAAGGCACAGTTAGTTAACTTCAGTCCGTTAAGCACAGTGTGGTCGGCTTAGTGAGTCAGGCTCTATTTGTTTGGCACAGTCAGTTTAGCACAGTTGCTTAGACCGTCAGTCAGGCTCGGTCTGCTGGGCACAGACCGTTAGGCATACTGGATTAGACACAGTCCGTTTGACACAGTCAGTAAGGCAAAGTCTGCAGGGATCAATCGGTTAGGCACAGACCGTAAGGCTCATTGTTTTAGGTTCCGTTGGTTAGCCAGTCAGCTAGGTACAATTATGTAGATTGTCAGTTAGGCACAGTCGGTTAGGCTTAGTTGGTTAGGCTCAGTCAGTTAGGTACAGTGCGTGTGTGTGTATGTTCATGTTCTGCCATTTGAAGGTAATGAAACATTGTATGTTTTTCGCCTAATAAAGGAATTTGACTTGAGTCAGTTATGCTCAGTCGGTCCGTTTCAGTCAGAAAGGGTCAATCGGTTAGGCTCAGTGTGTAAAGCTTTGTTGGTTTTGCTTGTTTTGGCAAGGCCAGGTCGGTTTGGATCAGTAGATTAGGCTGTCGGTAACACTCATATGGTTGGCTCAGTTGATTAAGCTCAGTCAGTAAGGCTCATTGGATTTGCACACGGTTAGGCCAAATTGGTTACTCTCTGTCGGTTTGTCTCAATCAGTTAGGTTTAATCGGTGAGGCTCACTATAAGCAATTCAGGGATCGAAGTTTGAATCTCAGCTTCGCCAAGTTTTCTTCCTGGATTGATGATAGTCATTGCTACAGGACTTAATATTTTACCACACAGTACCGTATTCTAACGACCCTGTAGGTTACCAGCATTTTATCCTTTTCAACAATGTTTTCAACAGCCATCTTCCTAAGGGTCGTTAAATCTTGAGTTTATGTGATAAAACGTCGACTGGTATTAAAACCTAGGCTCCGAAATTGATGTTATTTACTTTTAGAAAGTTAGGTTTATTTGCAAATTCATTTTAACAAATAACTAAAACTAAAACCGTAAAAAAGAAAAGCAGAGAGTGTAGAGCACGACCAGACTGCACGTAGGCCTATATGCACGTATGTGCAGTCTAATCTGGCTCTAAACTTTCCCCAAAATGTAAACATTTCCCCGCACGGAAGGATAAGAGTTGACAAATATCCGATCCCCCGGGTACATTTTGACTGTAGAATATGCTTTAAATTTCCCTGAAGATTTGAGTTCTGACTCTTTTAAAATTTTAAGATAACGCTTGACAATAAAACTTAATGAATTTAATATTTTCCCAAGAAATATTTCGTAAAATCTGGTACCCTTGTGTACTCAAACTATCTGAAAAGTCAATTTTTATAGATAAGCAGTGTTTACCGTTTACCACACAATACCGAGTTTTAATGACCTTTAGGGAAAAAGGCTTTTGAACACATTGTTGAAAGACAAGAAAATATTGGTAACCAGCATTTCCTCCTTTTCTACAATGTTTTCTACCATTCCAAAAGACAAATGCCATGATTTTAGCAAAACTGAATTTGTCGTGCGCATATGCTTTCAATTTGGACTTGATCCGGCCACGCAGCAATGCAGACTGTTGTAATATTCCATATTGATTTCTGGTGGCTCTCTTGACTACTTATTGAACTCCGACAGTAAGTTCTTTGATTTCTGATGAAACTCTTGACTCCGCATAGAACTCGGACAGGTCATTCTTTGCATTTTGATGGCACTCTTGTCTTCCCCAAAACTCTGATTATACCCTCTTTGATTTCTGATGACACTCTTGACTCCCCATAGAACCCGGACAAAACGTTCTTTGATTTCTGATGACACTCTTGACTCTCCATAGAACTCGGACAAAACGTTCTTTGATTTCTGATGGTCTTTTACTCCACGTAGAACTCCGACAGCATACGTTCTTTGATTTCTGACCACAATCTTTACTGCGAGACAATACTTTATTTGATTTATGTTAGTACTCTATTTTCCTCATAGAACTCCGGCAATACGTCCGTTGATTTCTTGCGACAGTCTTAAGTGCAACAGGTCTCGGATATTACGTTCTTTATTTTTGATAGCATTTTTGACTTCCCTGAGATCTCAGACCGCACTTTCTTTGACGTCTGATGGTAATGTTGACTCCCCATAGAATTCTGACAATACATTCTTTTATTTTTTATGGCACTCTTGTCTTCCAACAGGACTTCGACAATACGTTCTTTGATTTCTGATGGTACCCTTACTCGCTATAGGACTCGGACAATGCGATATTTGATTTTTGATGGTATTCTTGACTCCCCATTGAACTCCGGCAATACTGTTTTTTTTTTCTCTATTTCTGATGACAACGTTGACTCTCCATAGGATTCGGACAATACCTTATTTGATTTCTGATGGCAATTTTTACTTCCCATAGAAATCTGACCAAACGGTTTTTTGAAGGCTTTTTTGATTCCCTGCGGTACCCGGATAATACCTTGTTTGATTTTCGATGGCGTTCTTGACTTCCTAAAGATGTCTGACTATACTTTTATTGACTTCTGATGGTAACTTTGACTATGAAAAAACGTTATTTGATTTCTGAAGGCTCACTTAATTGTCCGAAGAACTCGGGCAATGATTTCCTTATTTTTTATGGCACTCTTGACTTTCCATAGAATACAGAGAACTAGAAGTTTCTTTTTTAATTTTTTAATTTCAGATGACTCCGCATAAAACTTTGATAGTATGTCCTTAGATATCTGATGGCACTCTTGACTCCTGATAAAGCTCCGACAATATGTTTTTTTTAATGGCACCCTTGATTACCCAAAGAACTCGGACAATACGTTCTTTGATTTTACATTGTATTCTTGACTCCAAAAAAGATCGTTGACTATACTTTCACTGCTTTCTAATGGTAATGTTGACTTCCCATAGAACTCTGGCAATACGTTCTTTGATTACTAAAGGCACTTCTTACGCCCCACCGAGCTCGGACAATAATTTCTTAGATTTTAAGTGGCATTCTTGACTCCCAAAAGATCTTTGACGATTTGTTCTTTGATTTCTGATGGCACTCTTTTTGACTTCCCATAGAAGTCCGACAACACGTTCTTTAATTTCTGATTGCACTCTTGAATCCCCATACAACTCGGACAATCTATCCTTTGATTTCGTATGGTACTCTTTACTCCATACAGTACTCCGACAATACATTCCATGAATTAAGGTGGCATTCTTTACTCCCCATAAAACTCCGACAATATGTTCTATTACTTATATCATTCTTACTCCACATACAACATCGGCAATATGTTCTTTTATTTCTGATGTCATTCTTTACTCCCCATAAAACTCCGACAATAAGTTCTATTACTGATATCATTCTTACTCCACATACAACATCGACAATATGTTCTTTTATTTCTGATGTCATTCTTTAATCCCCATAAAACTCCGACAATAAGTTCTATTACTGATATCATTCTTACTCCACATACAACATCGACAATATGTTCTTTTATTTCTGATGTCATTCTTTAATCCCCATAAAACTCCGACAATATTTTCTTTTATTTCTGATACACGCTTGACTCCCCCATAGAACTCGGACAACACGTTCTTTGATTTCTGATGGCACTCTTTACTCCCCATGGAACTTCGACAATACGTTCTTTGATTTCTGATGGCACTCTTGACTCCCCATAGAACTGCGACAATACATTTTTTTTATTTCTGATGGCACTCTTGACTCCCCATAGAATTCGAACAACACGTTCTTTTATTTCTGATGGCACTCTTTACTCCCCATGGAACTGCGACAATACATTCTTTGATTTCTGATGGCACTCTTGACTCCCCATAGAACTGACACAATACTTTCTTTGATTTCTAATGTCACTCTTGATACCCAGTAAAACACCGATGATATGTACTTTTGATTTCTGATGGCTATCATGACTCCCCTTAGAACTCCCACAATATAATCATCGATTTTAAATGGTACTCTTGACTCAGCATAAAACTCTGACAATGCGTACCTCAATCGTTGGTGGTACCCTTGACCCACCGTTACACCGGACAACAACTTCCCGTGTAAATGCTGTTTTGTCTTCTTGAATACTCATCTATCATGGAGAAGATTTTCACATTATCTTACTATATACTCTCAACAAATCTCATATATTGCTGTCCGTACAATACATATTTTATCTACAATAGTACATAAAAATCCGGAAATTCATTCCCCGGGGTACAATCCAAATAGACAGATATTTCCGACTACTAGTATCTACAGTGTGAAACCGGCCTACTTACTTTTCTTAGCCCGATAGTATCATATTGGCTTCTGCAAACAACTTTATCGGCATTGCAGCGATCTGCTTTACAAAACATTGTCTGGAAAGGAGAAATTGCTCGTAACGATCAATTTTTCCTTTCGCTACAATGTTTTCCACGTGTTTGCGTGTATCGAACCTTAATTCATTTGAGCCATGCTCTGGCAAAATGGGTTTTAATCCATCTCCATGATGCATTATCCCTATACCACACAATCCCGACTTTTAACGACCCTAGGGAAGAAGACTTTTGAAAACATTGTGGAAAAAGGAGAAAATGCTGGTAACCAGCATTTTCTCCTTTTCCCACAATGTTTTCTACCTTTCCCCAAACAAATTTCAGTTTTTGAGTCACATTTATTTTGTCGTCTGCAAATGCTTTCAATTTGGAAACGTCCAAAGTGTTGTCGTTTGGTAGAGTTAAACCAAGCAAGTCATCACATAATTATGGATCTATAAAATTATTTTGTCTAACAACCGGCTGTATCCTCAGGTAGAATGGTCCTTTGACATGCAGAAAATTGACTAATATAAAAAAAGTTTCGAATCATGACAGCCTGCAAAATCCATTTTGTCTGAAAACCAATGCAATTATGAGGTACACTGGTCCTTTCACATGGAAGAAACTGACCAGCAGCAAAATGTTTTGACCCAGATCAACCTGCGCGGACTGCGCAGGCTGACCTTGGTCGATACTTTTTTTGTAGACGCATTTAACCCCCTTTTCACAGGGTATGACTCATTTTATATATCCCTACATGACAAGGATGTTTCCAAAATCGTCTGGCGTAAAATCGTTTCAGGAAATAACGCGTTCTCGCTAATCACAGCGCCATCTACAACGGGCGATAAACGCCGAGCTGGGCGATAATTGTGCCAGATTTTTCGAAACTTGCTCTGACGTTTATTTCCGTAGAAAAGATTAAGAATGTCTTGAAATGATAGATGAAGACAATTTCTTTGTGATCGGTCTGTAAAGAGGGGGTCATCTCTTCGTATCTATTTGAGACGTGCTCTGAGAAAAGGGTCCTTAATACATCTGTTAAAAAGTAGCGGCCCAGGTCAGCCTGCGCAATCCGCGCAGGCTGACCTGCGACGACACTTTTTGCTATTGGTCAATTTTTGCATGTCAAAGGACCAGCGTACCTCATGATTCCATTGGTGTTTTAGACAAAAAGGGTTTCATAGATCGATAATAATCTGACGGCTTGCTTGGTACAGAGCATCATGGAGATGCATTAAGCCCCCTTTTGCCAATGCACGGATCATTTATTTGATAGGTGTTGTTGTTTTTCTTTTAATGTAGGTTTGTATTTATCATTCAATGGCACTTAGGTAGCCCGGGTCCAGACGGTAATGGTTTTTCAATTCCTCCTTAACGCGGTCTCTTTTCACGATCTATACATACAATGAACTGATAATCGGTTCCTTAATATTTAACGAAATAACGTTCGAATATATAGATGGAAAAATATTCGGACAGTAACCCAGACTAGCACCGAACTTCTGTGTGTTGCTTCACTAAATTTGGAAAAAATAATCGAGTAGATCCAGTTCGATAAATAAATAAATAAATAAACAAATAAATAGATAAATAAATACTCCGATTTCCAGGCAGATTTTGACATGCATGTCCTGTATAATGATTCACAATCGATATTATAGCTATGTACGCTTTAGGTTAAAAGGATAGCTGTCGTCTAAGTAAAAATGCCAGTATCAAATTGCATTTAAATTGAAATCATAGCATTCATAAGTACGGAAACTATTGTGAAGATGACAATCTGTTATTGTACGGTCACTCCAATGGTTGGATGCTAGCAGGGAAAAAAAATTATAACCAGGTAAAAAGTAAACAAAAGATAGGTCGCCTTGAAGACGTTTTATCTAGTTTTAAAATTAATTTTTCTGCCGTTTCATTGCGATGCACTGTCTAATAAGTATATTAAGACTTTCGTTTCTCACTTTCTTTTCCCGTTATGGGTTAGTTAACGATTTGGCTACGCTACGGGAACCTTGTAGGTTCCCTTACCTTATTACCGTGATGTCTCCCGAGACTTGTTCATTTTCCTACCATATATGTACAAGAACGCATAAAAGGGAGATAACTCTATCGGAATGGAGATAATAAATATAAGACTGAAAATGGTTGGTGAATACGGGTCCTGTTCTCAAAACTTTTAACAAAATTCTCCCCGTTTGTTGCACCAATTTATGCCTTTTACTCAGGGATTGTATATAAACAAGTGTATATACTACCCCTGCATTTATCTAACTAGAATTTACAGTTATTTTCTATTTGTCATAAGTATGATGTATGCCAATATTCACAGGAGCAAAAATAGTGAAATAACATTTATTACGAATATTTTTTGTTAGTTACATATCACACAAAATCTCACATAAAGCTCAAATTCTACCCTACACTTCTAATCTCCAGGGTAACACGAGACAGCATAGATAGTACCAGCAATGGTGACCACCATCTTACACTAAACGTCAAAACCAATTATTCAAATCACATTTGATGTTTCGTCTACAAGTGTAGTATTTCGTCGTCTGGTAAAAGATTAACCTTTGTTCGAATGGCCACATTAACCCTGCCCACCCATCCCTGCCCCACCCCGACCCCTCCAAATCAGCCTTCTCTTTCTCCCCTCAATCCCGTCTCCCAACAACGCCCAGCTCTAATACTAAGTCCCAGGGTCATTCTTCGCGCTTTTCTTCTGATGGCTGTAAGATGTTTCTCTCTTAAGACCTGGGCCATTATTTGTTCTCCCTCTAGCCTTGCTAGGAGTTCTTTGGCTTCTGCTTCTTCCACAATCTCGTCCATCAAAATCTCATCTTCTTCCGTTATCGTCAGCTGAAATGACAGGAATATACTGCTGTAATCAAGAATCGAAACCATTTAGTTTCGCCAATCAGAAGTTGTGTTACTTTCAAATTTAGGAAATTGAGAATAAGACTAAGAATATTTTAAGAGTGGTTGGTGAATACGGACACAGGCGAAACTCGTCTAAGATAACGCCAGGTAATTTTGAAGTTTTTTTTTTGTAATGGCATTCTCAGGATTATAGTTACCTGTCGAGTCAAGATCTTTGTGTCCACTTTGGGTTCCATTCTTTCTGCCAGCCTGGACGGCATACGATGTGGCATCCCTTGCACATAGTCTACTTGGAAACACAAAGGCTTCTGAAATGGTTCTGAAATACGAGGAGGAACGGTAGTTCTAGTACTCGTATAGAACTGGAAGAGTGTTATCGAAGCAGATGTTTTGTTCATCTTAGGCACAGTAACCTGACAGACAGACAGACAGACAGACAGACTTCTTCGATTAAGAATGTCTTGAAATGATAGATGAAGACAATTTCTTTGTGATCGGTCTATAAAGAGGGGTCAACTCTTCTTATCTATTTGAGACATGCTCTGAGAAAAGGGTCCTTAATACATCTGTTAAAAAGTATCGGCCCAGGTCAGCCTGCGCAATCCGCGTAGGCTGTTCTGCGCCGACACCTTTTGCTATTGGTCAATTTTTGCATGTCAAAGGACCAGTGTACCTCATGATTCCATTGGTGTTTTATAGATCGATAACTATTTGATGGCTTGCTTGGTACAGAGCATCATGGAGTTGCATTAAGCCCCCTTTTTCCAAAGCATGGATCATTTATTTGGTAGGTGTTGTTGTCTTTCTTTTAATGTAGGTTTGTATTTATCATTCAATGGCAATTAGGTAGCCCGGGTCCAGGCAGTATTCATTTTTCAATTCCTCACCGCGGTCTCTTTTCACGATCTACACATACAATGAACGGATAATCGATTCCTTAATATTTAACGAAATAACGTCCGAATATATGGATGGAAAAATAATCGGACTGTAACCCAGACTAGCACCGAACTTTTGTGTGTTGCTTCACTAAATTTGGAAAAAAATAATCGAATAGATCCAGTTCGATAAATAAATAAATGAATACTCTGGTTTCCAGGTAGATTTTGACAGATGCATGTCTTGTATAATGATTCACAATCGATATTATAGCTATGTACGCTTTAGGTTAAAAGGATAGCTGTCGTCTAAATGAATACTCAATACTCATATGTATTTGATATTTTGTTTAAAAGGCCCAGTGACGACCAAAAGTAAACAATGCCGGTGTTAAAATGCATTTAAATTTAGATTATAGCATTTATTAGTACGGAAGCTATTGTGAAGATGACAATGTGTTATTGTACGGTCACGGTCCAAGCAGAAAAATTATTTTTAAAGCCAGGTAAAAAGTAAACAAAAGATGGATCGTCTTGACAACTTTTTACCTAGTGTTAAAATTAATTTTTCTGCCATTTCATTGCGATGCACTGTCTAATAAGTATATTAAGGCTTTCATTTCTCATTTTCTTTTCCCGTAATGGATTATTTAACGATTTGGCTACGCTAAGGGAACCTTGTAGGTTCCCTTACTACCGTGATGTCCCGCGAGACTTGTTAATGTCTTCCCATATATGCACAAAAACGCTTAAAAGGGAGACAACTCTGTCGAAATGGAGATAATAAGTATAAGACTGAGAATGTTCCTAAGAATGGTTGGTGAATACGGGCCCTATTCTCAGAATTTTTAACAAAATTCTCCCCGTTTTATGCCTTTCACTCAGGGGCCGTATATAAACAAGTGTATATACGACCCCTGCATTTATTTAACTAGAATTTAAAGTTATTTTCTATTTGTCATAAGTATGATATATGCAAATATTCACAGGAGCAAAATAGTGAAATAACATTTATTACAAATATTTTTTGTTAGTTACATATCACACAAACATCTCACATAAAGCTCAAATTCTACCCCACACTTCTAATCTCCAGGGTAACACGAGACAGCATAGATAGTACCAGCAATGGTGACCACCATCTTACACTAAACGTCAAAACCAATTATTCAAATCACAGTTGATGTTTCGTCTACAAATGCTTTGATCTTGTGCAAGTGTAATAGTCGTAGTCTGGTAAAAGATTAAATTTTGTCCGAATGGCCACATTAACCCTGCCCACCCATCCCTGCCCCACCCCGACCCCTCCAAATCAGCCTTCTCTCTCTCCCCTCAATCCCGTCTCCCAACAACGTCCAGCTCTAATACTAAGTCCCAGGGTCATTCTTCGCGATTTTCTTCTGATTGCTGTAAGGTGCTTCTCTCTTAACATCTGGGCCATTATTTGTTCTCCCTCTATCTTTGTTATGAGTTCTTTGGCTTCTGCTTCTTCCACAATCTCGTCCATCAAAATCTCATCTTCTTCCGTTATCGTCAGCTGAAATGACAGGAATATACTGATGTAATCGAGAATCGAAACCATTTGGTGTCGCCAATATGAAGTTGTGTTTCTTTTAAATTTAGAAAATTGAGAATAAGGCTGAGAATATTCTAAGAATGGTTGGTGGATACGGACACAGGCGAAAATCACCTAAGATAACGCCAGGTAATTTTGAAGTTTTTTTTCTAATGGAATTCTCAAGATTATGGTTACCTGTCGAGTAAAGCTCTTTGTGTCCACTTTTGGTTCCATTCTTTCTGCCAGCCTGGACGGCATACGATGTGGCATCCCTTGCACATAGTCTACTTGGAAACACAAAGGCTTCTGAAATGGTTCTGAAATACAAGGAGGAAACGGTAGTTCTAGTACTCGTATAGAACTGGACAAGTGTTATCGAAGCAGATGTTTTGTTCATCTTAGGCACAGTAACCTGACAGACAGACAGACAGACAGACAGACAGACTTCTTCGATATTTCGGCAGACTGCCTTGATTAACCCGTTAAACACCATAGGCTTACACAGAGTCGGCATAGATTAAGATCGTGCAGTCTGATCTTGGCTCTATACTCTCCACTTGTTTAGTCAAGCTTATTTGATAAAACTGTTTCTTAGTTACAGTAGGTTGTATTTTGAGAAGTCAAAAGAAGTCGAGTTTTTTTTTCTGTCTTGATATATGCCGTTGTCCGAAATAGTGAAAAAAAATATTTTTAACCCCTAGGCTGCTTGGTGCAACTCGCTCAACTTTTTTTGACAGGTAAGTCAAGATCGTGCAGTCTGATCTTGAATCCACACTGTCTGATAAGGAGATATTTTTCTCCAAAAAATAAGTTTAAAAAAACCCATTTTTTTCTGGTTTTTACTCTTGGCTTAAAATTTTTATTCAACTTACTCAGCAGGATATAGGTTAATTCATGCGTTAACTTGTATTTTCATTCCCTGAGTGTGATGTTTCATGTGAGCCATGCTATGTGAAAAGGAGGCTTAATGCATCTGCAAAAAGTATCGACCAGGTCAGCCTGCGCAGTCCATGAAGACTGAGCTTGGCCAAAACTTTTTGCTTTAGGTCAGTTTGCTGTATGTCAAAGGACCATTCTACCTCAGGACTTGGATAATGTATTGCATCTTGCAGATGCATAAAGTGCCCTCTTTACAGAGGATGGCTCATATCAATAGTAAGGAATCTCTAAATGAAGTTTTTACCTTTATGTTCCAGTGTGTCCACACGTGAAATAATCTCTTCTGTCAGGGAGCTTTCAACAGAGGTACAATCGTCGCTTGAGACTTTGAAGGCCTCGACCATAGTAATTTCCTCATCAGAACTGAGACTTGGCAGACTGACTGATGCAGACGATCGACTTAAAATCTCAGAAACAGTTGTTTCCTCCTTCGTATGAACTATTTCAGCTCTCGGAGAAGGGATAATTTTATTTTTCTTCTTTAATTTAGGCAAACAATTACCCATTTTTTATGGTTATAGTGATAAGTTAATATGACAAAGAAAATATTGATAAATGATTATCGCCGGCTACGGAAACAAACGTTTCAATAACAGTCGTTACTGGAGACAGATCTCGGTTACGGCGTCAGTGACGTCATATCGTTGTTCACTGACTCGGCAAATTCCGTGGCGATTAACGTCATTACTTTCAATAGTCTTATCGATTCGTTAATGTCCGTCATATCTTTGTTCACTGACTCGACAAATTCCGTGGTGATAAAAGTAATTACTTGCAATATTTTACCGATTCGTTAATGTCCGTATCATTGATTACATTTGCACTATAGTTTGCGGCTCTGGAATTTCTGAATCCATTTAAGAGGCAGGTTTCAAATGGCTGATTCTAAGGTGTGAGTTTGGCACACGCTTTGTGAGCCATGCGCCTGGCTGTCTATATGTGAATGCCCGGCTGAATCCATTTTGCCTTGATCAGTTATTTGATATATTAAAACTAGCCCTGAGAGAAATCTGCCTAATAAATAGAGGCAATTTTTTTTTCGGTGAAAGATCGAAATTTATATCATAGATTGAACATCATCGGTAATAATTTCACGAGTGGCGCAGCATCTCGTGAAAATATTACCGATGTTGTTCACTCGATGAAATGAATTTCGATCTTGCACAGAACAAAGAAGCATTTCTTTCGTGCTTCTAGCCCCTTTTTTATTGGGACCTGCGAAGTACAGGGAAGCTCCCGGTATTTCCGCACCAGCGCGTTTATCAGTCCACTGGTCTTGCTTTCGTTCCAATCCATTTCTGCAGGATTATATTTATTGATTGATTGTATTGTATTGTATTGTTTATGTATATTGTATATTTGTATAATAAGATATGTTTAAATTTAAATTCGCTGGTCTGAAACGGTGAAATTATCAAACAATGATGCACCACTTGTTTGCCTTGATATGCTCCTTTTTAAAATGCTTCGGTAACTTTAGCAGTGCCAAACGCAACTAAACTCTTCTTGCACACACTGTAGTGACTATCAAGATCGGACTCTCTGTTACCGGCGGTGAAGATCCAGAACAAATCGTATATAACTTGCAGTCTGATCGATGGTTCACGCCCTTATCTATTTATAAATGACCGACACTTTAGCAAAAGGGGGTTTAATGCATGCCCGTGATGGATTCGATCTGGAAAAAACCTTCATCACATAAATAAGGATCCATAAAATTCATTCCATCTACCAAACGACTGAATCATGATATAGTCTGGTCCTTTGACAAGCAGAAAATTTACCGAAAGCAAAAAGTTTCGACCCAAGTCAGCCTGCGCGGGCTGCGCAGGTTGACTTTGGTCATTAATTTTTGCAGATGTATTAAAGCCCCTTTTTCATAATGCAGGGCTTATATAAGTTTTTGTTTATAATCCAGCAAAAGAAAAACGCGACAGAAGTGCAATGCAGGGGCCTCGTGTCTCGGTTTTCGGACTTTATCTGGCCCATTTAGCGCTCGAAGTGCCAAGGCAAAAGAAACGAAAAAAAAAAAAAAAACCTCAAGAGCCGTGCATTCATGTGCATCGGTATTTTGGCGACGTTTAAAATTGTATGAGACAACTGCCTCAAAGGTAGTAGAAAATTTCGGGTACATTTATACAAAACAGGGGACACTTTTCTTTTTAAATACACAAAATAAATGCCACATTACAAAATTGTAATATACAATTGAATCAACTCAATTGTAATATAGAATTGAATCATGCTCTGCCAAACTGGGTTTAACACATCACCGAAATGAATAAAACCAAGCAGGTCATTACATTATCATGGATCCATTAAATCAACTTTGTCTTACAACCAACTGAATCCAGAGTGCGTATTCACCAACCATTCTTAAGAACGTTCATAGACGTATTCTTCAAGATTTTCCAAGGTTTAGCCAATTAGAAGGTATGTTACTTTCAAATTTGGAAAATTTCCGAGAACAAGACCAAGAATATTCTTAGGAATGGTTGGTGAATACTGACCCTGATCTGGACTGGTCATTGCACATGCAGAAGATTGACTAAATACAAAAAGTATCGACACAGATAGCCTACGTCGATACCTTTTGAAGATGCATTAAGCCCCTTTTTCACAGATCATGGCTCAATTATTGTCAAGGACTTTCGTATACTTACGTAGACACCGTATCATCATTGAAGACCGGGATCTGTTTTCTCAAAATTCCGTATTGTCTAATTTTCTGAAATAGAAAGTAACACAACTTCTGATTGGCTGAAGCAAATGGTTCAGCCAATCAGAAGTTGTGTTACTTTCAAATTTAGAACATTTTTGAGAATAAGACTATGAACGTTCGTAATAGTAGTTGGTGAATACGGACCCAGCTGGATAGAGTTGTTTCGTACCACCGGCAATGAATAGTGAATGGTTGTTTATTACATTACACTCTGACATTACACACTGTCCACAAAAGTCAGTGAGTCGTGCTTTGCAGCTTAAGGGTTAACATTTGCGTAACCGCCTAGCAGATCTGAGGTATGAAGGATTAGTAATGCTGGCTCAGTAGGTTAGGCCCAGTCGGTTGGGCTCATTCAGTTTGGCAAAGTAGATTTGGCTAAGTCAGTAAGGCTCAGTTGGTTAGGCATAGTCAGTTAAGTTCAGCTGGTTAGGCATAGTTTGTTAGGTTCAGTTGATTAGAGTCAGTCAGTTAGGTACAGCTGGTTAAGCTCCATCAGGCGCAGTCAGTTTGGCTAAGTCAGTTAGGCTCATTCAGTAAGGCAAAGTCGATTAGGCTAATTTGGTAAGGCACAATCGATTATGCTCAGCTGGTTAGGCTCCGTTGATCTGGCACATTCGGTTAGGCTCAGTCAGTAGGCTTAGCCAATTGAGCAGGGTCAGTTAGGCACAGTC
This sequence comes from Tridacna gigas, assembly GCA_945859785.2. Lineage (NCBI taxonomy): Eukaryota > Metazoa > Mollusca > Bivalvia > Cardiida > Cardiidae > Tridacna > Tridacna gigas. The sequence goes on from OX244042.2 coordinate 44,561,200, forward strand.
GCTTAGACACGGCTTAATGCATCTCCGTGATGCATGACACCAAGCAAGTCATCTCATAATGATGGAGCCATAAAATCCATTTTGTCTAGAATCCTGGGGGTACACTGGTTGTTTGACATGCTGAAAATTGACAAAAAGCAAAAGGTTTCGACCCAGGTAAGCCTGCACAGGCTCCCTTTTCAGAGAGCATGGCTCATGTAAATTTATTGATTCTGACATAAGTTGGCCTTGGAGAAGAAGGACTACTTAACGAGTCTAGAGAGATTTTTTAAGCGAGCTTCTGAATGTCAGATTCTTTTCACAACATAACAATATTTCTCTAATTCTAGGTCACCATATGCAAAACCTCACCGTCACCCACACGCTGTACGTAATTTCCATGAATAAAGCCCTATTAAAATCATTTAAAAAAGGTATAAAATGAGGTCACATATGGCGTCAGACAATGCTCATCTCAAACGTGTGCAAGATAAGAAAATACGTAAAGGGTAACATTACACTGAAAACAGGGGAGGTGATTCTATTACCAATTTTATTGAGCGAGTCTAGAAAAATGATAGCTTGCCCTAGAACTCCGACAATACGTTCTTTGATTTCTAATGGCACTCCTTTCTCCACGTAGAACTCAGACGATAATTCCCTAGCTTTCTGATGACTATCTTGACTCCCTATCGAACTTTGACAACACGTTCCTTTATTTCTGATGACTCTCTTGACTCCCCTTATAAGTCCAACAACAGGTTCTCTGATATCTGATGATACTCTTGAGTCTTGACCATTAATGGAACTCCGACAATACGTCTTTTGAATATAAGGTGGCATGCTTGACTCCCCACTGAACTCCGACGATACGTAACTTGATTTTTTATGGCACTCTTGTTTCCCCATAGAACTCCGCCAATACGTTCTTTCATTATATACCTATAAATGATCTGATTAAAACACGGGCGTTATCTAACTTCAGAATAGAACTCGACCGAATTTTTTTCCGTATCAGCCTAGTACCGCATGTAGAGCATAATCGTGTACACAGACTACTTCTCAATCTCCTAGCAGAGTTGTCGTTCGTTACTCTCACCATACATCTCTGCAACGGGCTAAATGAGAAGAATCTTGTCAAACCGAGGAAAACATGATTTGTTACTGTTTAACTGTTCCATGTGTAACATAATAAAGTAGACAAAGGTAATATGATTCCGGATACATTATAGGTGCATTCAAACTGATGAATTTACCTGTATACAATGGAACTATTTTTTCAAACTTCTTTACCGATCAGAATCTTACGCCAATTGTAAAAAAAAAAAAAAAAAAAAAATGGCTGCGCCCATGAATGATGACAATTTAAACAAAATTAAAAAAACAAGTTATCGCCCTTTAAAAGACATTTAAGCTTTTCAGAAAATCCCTCTTTTTCACATTTCCTACCACTAAGTCTGATTGGCCGTATGCTGTTTGAACAGCACATAAAACAATCGACTGGTCTTCTTTCACCGGCGTTTGTGTCGCCATTTTGAGTTATGGTCATGTGACGAAAGTATCACGTGATGACAGACTACTTTCTGAGCCAACTACAGAGGTGAATGGGAATGATCCGTAGTGCAAGAGAGTGACTACTTCTGTGTAGTAATGTTTGGGACTTTCGACCATTTACGATCAGCTAGCATGACAGAGCACAAAAGAACCCATTTATCAGTGTATTTACTATTTATAGATACTTCGTCTGTTATTTGTCATTTACTTTTTCAAAAACCGGGTTTTCTTTTTATGCAGAACTTAATTTTGTCTGATATCAGTGCCCATTACATAAACGTGTGTTGTCGAAAGGGTATTTCCAAATGCTACTGTATAGTAGGCCTACACTCGTGCACTTCAGCATCGCGATTTATAATTACAAGCTTAACTCGTCTCCTGCGTTGAAACGAAAAAACATGTACTGTTCTTGACAGTTACAGTGAACAACAATCACTGAATACCTTTTCAGCGTTTAAGAAATAATATTTAAGCCACAGTTATTGTTTATTTTCTTGTAGCGGCTCGAACAGCAACCACCATTTTTGAATGCATTCTGATCTATGCAGCCTTACCGTTATCTATGTATATTCATCCTCCATTCATAAATATTGTACATATATGTACAATTAAACGTAGTTCTCACATTTTTTTGGTTATTCCATATTGATTTTGCGGTGTTTCTTTACAGTTATTGTGGTTAGGTATATAAATAATAAAAGGAATATTACAACAGTCTGCATTTCTGTGTAGTCGGATCATGTCTCGTTGCGTGTGTAAAGTGATGCACATCGGATTCGACCTTCGATCTCATTCGATACGCCTCTCTCTACACTCGCAACTCGACATGATCCGGCCACGCAGAAATGCAGACTGTTGTAATATTCCATATTGATTTCTGGTGACTCTCTTGACTCCTTATTGAACTCCGACAATAAGTTCTTTGATTTCTGATGACACTCTTGACTCCGCAAAGAACTCGGCCAAAACGTTCTTTGATTTCTGATGGTCTTTCAATCCACGTAGAATTCCGACAGCATACGTTCTTTGATTTCTGACGGCAATCTTTACTGCGAGACAGTACTTTATTTGATTTATGTTAGTACTCTATTTTCCTCATAGAACTTCGGCAATACGTCCGTTGATTCTTGTGACAGTCCTGAGTGCAACAGGTCTCGGATATTATGTTTTTTATTTTTGATAGCATTTTTGACTTCCCTGAGATCTCTGACCATACTTTCTTTGACATCTAATGGTAATGTTGACTCCCCATAGAACTCTGACAATACACTCTTTGATTTTTTATGGCACTCTTGTCTCCCAACAGGACTTCGACAATACGTTCTTTGATTTCTGATGGCTATAGCACTCGGACAATGCGATATTTGATTTTTAGACTAGCGAAGCTAGCCTATAGGCATCATGATTGACCTAGAGTCAATGTAAACAAAAAAGAAAAAAAAAAAAAAAAAAACTCACAGTTGCCAAATACTGCCCCACAGAAAATACTTCTTTCCATCAGAAATCTTAATTCTGTTATATATGACAAGTTTGACAAAAACCACTAAATCTCTACCACTCCAATTTGAACATGTCGTCTTACAAAGTAATAAACTGAAGAAGATGTCATTTATAAGGCACAAGATCTTTGCTTATATGTAAATTAAGTGACCTAAGCAAAGCAGAGAATCTCTTATTCCTACACCACTCTAACATTATGAATGAACGAATGAATCTATTAATAGATACACCTAGGTAACTTGTAGCAAATCCCAGCTGTATTGACCCTTACTGGACAGGTAACCCTTGTCATTCCTCCGGTCGTTACACGTATTTGATCATCGTTTACAGTCAAACTGTTATGTTAAACTTTTTTTTTTTTTTAAGTCTTGAATATTAACCTTTACCAAACAATCCCAAGTTCAAACGACACTAGGGAAGAATCCCTTTGAAAATATTGCGGGAAAAGGAGAAAATGCTGGTAACCATCATTTTCTCCTTTTTCCACATAGTTTTCTGCCCTCTTGGAATCAGGTTTCATCAGTTCAGCCACATTTAATTTATGGTCTGCAACAGCTTTAAATTTGGACGAGTGTAATTTTTTTCTTTCTGTAAAGAGTGTTATATAGTTAACTACATCTTGTGCCATTGGATATTGACTAATTGATTGCATGGTGTTTAACGCTGTTTTCAACATTATTTAATTGATATTGCGGCGGCCAGAGCACTTATCCATCCTTTCCTGGAATTTCTTTTACCAGTACTAGTGCGACTCAATGACCTTTTGTGGACAGTGTGGATTAAGATCTGGCTGCACAGAGCGTGCAGGATTCATTTCTCTCTCACGTTTCAACGATGGTTATGTAGGAAAGCAGCCAGCGGCTTGGAAAGAATATTGCGTTGAGTACTGGTAGAAGAAACTCCAGGAAAACATGGATATGTGCACTTGCCACTGCTACGTAAGTGGTATAATGTTGAAAACAGGGTTAAACACCATACAAACAATCAATCAATCAAATTCGCTAGTCTGTCAGTACTTTCAGTACTTTGAATGATGGTATTCTTGACTCCCCATTGAACTCCGGCAATATTTTTTCTTTTTCGATTCACGATGACAACGTTGACTCCCTATAGGATTCGGACAATACCTTATTTGATTTCTGATGGCAATTTTTACTTCCCACTGAACTCTGACCAAACGGTTTTTTGAAGGTTTTTTTGACTCCCTGCGGTACACGGATAATACCTTGTTTGATTTTAAATGGCGTTCTTGACTTCCTAAAGATGTCTGACTATACTTTTATTGACTTCTGATGGTAACTTTGACTATGACAAAACATTATTTGATTTCTGATGGCTCACTTAATTGTTCGAAGAACTCGGGCAATGATTTCCTTAATTTTATATTTAGAACTGCGACAATACTTTTGTTTTAAATTTCTGATTGCACCCTTGACTCCCCATAGAACTCGGACAACACGTTCTTTGATTTGTGATGGCACTCTTTACTCCTCATGGAACTGCGACAATACGTTCTTTGATTTCTGACGGCACTCTTGACTCCCCATAGAACTGACACAATACTTTCTTTGATTTCTGATGGCATTCTTGACTCCCGAAAGATCCCGAACGATTTGTTCTTTGATTTCTGATGGCACTCTTTTTGACTTCCCATAGAAGTCCGACAACACGTTCTTTAATTTCTGATTGCACTCTTGACTTCCCATACAACTCGGACAATCTATCCTTTGATTTCGTATGGTACTCTTTACTCCGAACAGTACTCCGACAATACATTCCATGAATTTAAAGTGGCATTCTTTACTCCCCATAAAACTCCGACAATATGTTCTGTTACTGATATCATTCTTACTCCACATATAACATCGACAATATATTCTTTTATTTCTGATGTCATTCTTTAATCCCCATAGAACTCCGACAATATTTTCTTTTATTTCTGATACACGCTTGACTCCCAATAGAACTTCAAAAGAAGTTTTTGAATTCTCATGGTACTCTTGACTCCCCATAGAATTGGGACAATACGTTCTTTGATTTTTGATGGCACTTTTGACTCCCCATAGAACTGCGGCAATACATTCTTTTAAATTTCTGATGGCACCCTTGACTCCCCATAGAACTCGGACAACATGTTCTTTGATTTCTGATGGCACTCTTTACTCCCCATTGAACTGCAACAATACGTTCTTTGATTTCTGATGGCACTCTTGACTTCGGATAGAACCGACACAATACTTCGTTTGATTTCTGATGGCACCCTTGACTCCCCATAGAACTCAGACTACACGTTCTTTAATTTCTGATGGCACTCTTTACTCCCCATGGAACTGCGACAATACGTTCTTTGATTTCTGATGGCACTCTTGACTCTCCATAGAACGACAGAGAACTGGAAGTTTTTTTTAATTTCAGATGGTTATCTTGACTCCGCATAAAACTTTGATAATATGTCCTTAGATATCTGATGGGACTCTCGACTCCCGATAAAGCTCCGACAATATGTTTATTTATGGCAACATTAATTACCCAAAGAACTCGGACAACACGTTCTTTGATTTCTGATAGCACTCTTTACTTCCCATGGAACTGTGACAATATGCTCTTTGATTTCTGATGGCACTCTTGACTCCGCATAGAACTGACACAATACTTTCTTTAATTTCTGATGGCACCCTTGACTCCCCATAGAACTCGGACAACACGTTCTTTGATTTCTGATGGCACTCTTTACTCCCCATGGGACTGCGACAATACGTTCTTTGATTTCTGATGGCACTCTTGACTCCCCATAGAACTGACACAATACTTTCTTTGATTTCTAATGTCACTCTTGACACCAAATAAAACACCGATGATATGTACTTTTGATTTCTGGTGGCAATCTTCCCTTAATACAATACTCCCTCAATACAATCATCGATTTTAAATGGTACTCTTGACTCAGCATAGAACTCTGGCAATGCGTACCTCAATCGTTGGTGGTACCTTTGACCCACCGTAACATCGGACATATTCCCTTGTAAAAGCTGTTTTTTCTTCTTAAGTACTCATCTATCTTGGAGAAGATTTTTACATTATCTTACTATATACTCTCAGCAAATCTCATATATCGCTATCCGTACAATACATATGGTATCTACAATAGTACATAAAAATCCGGAAATTCATTCCCAGGGGTACAATCCAAATAGACAGATATTTCCGATTACTAGTATCTACAGTGTGAAACCGGCCTACTTACTTTTCTTAGCCCGATAGTATCATATTGGCTTCTGCAAACAACTTTATCGGCATTGCAGCGATCTGCTTTACAAAACATTGTCGGGAAAGGAGAAATTGCTCGTAACGATCAATTTTTCCTTCCGCTACAATGTTTTCCACGTGTTTGCGTGTATCGAACCTTAATTCATTTGAGCCATGCTCTGGCAAAATGGGGTTTAATCCATCTCCATGATGCATTATCCCTTTACCACACAATTCCGACTTTTAACGACCCTAGGGAAGAAGACTTTTGAAAACATTGTGGAAAAAGGAGACAATGCTGGTAACCAGCATTTTCTCCTTTTCCCACAATGTTTTACTACCTTTCCCCAAACAAATTTCAGTTTTTGAGTCACATTTATTTTGTCGTCTGCGAATGCTTTCAATTTGAAAACGTCCAAAATGTCGTCGTTTGGTAGAGTTAAACCAAGCAAGTCATCACATAATTATGCATCTATAAAATTTATTTTGTCTAACAACCGGCTGTATCCTCAGGTAGAATGGTTTTGACATGCAGAAAATTGACTAACATTAAATAGTTTCGAATCATGACAGCTTGTAAAACCCATTTTGTCTAAAAACCAATGCAATTATGAGGTAGACTGGTCCTTTCACATGGAAGAAATTGACCAGCAGCAAAATGTTTTTACCCAGATCAACCTGCGCGGACTGCGCAGGCTGACCTTGGTCGATACTTTTTTTGTAGACGCATTTAATCCCTTTTCACAGGGTATGACTCATTTTATATATCCCTACATGACAAGGATGTTTCTAAAATCGTCTGGCGTAAAATCGTTTCAGGAAATAACGCGTTCTCGCTAATCACAGCGCCATCTAAAACGGGCGATAAACGCCGAGCTGGGCGGTAATTGTGCCAGATTTTTCGAAACTTGCTCTGACGTTTATTTCCGTAGAAAAGATTAAGAATGTCTTGAAATGATAGATGAAGACAATTGCTTTGTGATCGGTCTGTAAAGAGAGGGGTCATCTCTTCGTATCTATTTGAGACATGCTCTGAGAAAAGGGTCCTTAATACATCTGTTAAAAAGTAGCGGCCCAGGTCAGCCTGCGCAATCCGCGCAGGCTGACCTGCGCCGACACCTTTTGCTCTTGGTCAAAAAGGGTTTCATAGATCGATAATAATCTGACGGCTTGCTTGGTACAGAGCATCATGGAGATGCATTAAGCCCCCTTTTGCCAATGCACGGATCATTTATTAGATAGGTGTTGTTGTTTTTCTTTTAATGTAGGTTTGTCTGTATCATTCAGTGGCACTTAGGTAGCCTGGGTCCAGGCGGTAATCATTTTCAATTCCTCCTCAACGCGGTCTCTTTTCACGATCTATACATACAATGAACGGATAATTGGTTCCTTGATATTAACGAAATAACGTCCGAATATATGAATGGAAAAACATTCGGACAGTAACCCAGACTAGCACCGAACTTCTGTATGTTGCTTCACTAAATTTGGAAAAAATAATCGAGTAGATCCAGTTCGACAAATAAATAAATAAATACTCTGATTTCCAGGCAGATTTTGACAGATGTATGTCCTGTATAATGATTCACAATCGATATCGAAGCTATCTACGCTTTAGGTTAAAAGGATAGCTGTCGTCAAAATGAATACTCAATACTCACATGTATTTGATATTTTGTTTAAAAGGCCCAGTAACGGCCAAAAGTAAACAATGCCGGTCTTAAAATGCATTTAAATTTAAATTATAGCATTTATAAGTACGGAAATTATTGTGACGATGACAATCTGTTGTTGTACAGTCACGGTCCAAGGGTTAGACACTAGTAGAAAAATTATTTTTCAAACCAGGTAAAAAGTAAACAAAAGATGGATCGACTTGACAACTTTTTACCTAATGTTAAAATTAATTTTTCTGCCATTTCATTGGATGCACTTTCTAATAAGTATATTAAGACTTTCATTTCTCATTTTCTTTTCCCGTAATGGATTATTTAACGTTTTGGCTACGCTACGGGAACTTTGTAGGTTCCCTACCACCGCGATGTCTCCCTAGACTTGTTCATTTTCTTCCCATATATGCACAGAAACGCTTAAAAGGGAGACATCTCTATCGGAATGGAGATGATAAGTATAAGACTGAGAATGTTCCTAAGAATGGTTGGTGAATACGGGCCCTATTCTCAGAATTTTTAACGAAATTTTCCCCGTTTGTTGCACCAATTTATGCTTTTTACCCTGGGGCCGTATATAAACAAGTGTATATACGACCCCTACATTGTCCTAACTAGAATATAAAGTTATGTTCTTTTTGTCATAAGTATGATGTATGTAATTATTCACAGGAGCAAAAATAGTGAAATAACATTTATTACAAATATTTTTTGTTAGTTACATATCACACAAAATCTCAACATAAAGCTCAAATTCTACCCCACACTTCTAATCTCCAGGGTAATACGAGACAGCATAGATAGTACCAGCAATGGTGACCACCATCTTACACTAAACGTCAGAACCAATTATTCAAATCACAGTTGATGTTTCGTCTACAAATGCTTTGATCTTGTGCAAGTGTAATATTTCGTCGTCTGGTAAAAGATTAACCTTTGTCCGAATGGCCACATTAACCCTGCCCACCCATCCCTGCCCCTCCCCGACCCCTCCAAATCAGCCTTCTCTTTCTCCCCTCAATCCCGTCTCCCAACAACGTCCAGCTCTGATACTAAGTCCCAGGGTCATTCTTCGCGCTTTTCTTCTGATCGCTGTAAGGTGTTTCTCTCTTAAGATCTGGGCCATTATTTGTTCTCCCTCTAGCCTTGCTAGGAGTTCTTTGGCTTCTGCTTCTTCCACAATCTCGTCCATCAAAATCTCATCTTCTTCCGTTATCGTCAGCTGAAATGACATAAATATACTGCTGTAATCGAGAATCGAAACCATTTAGTTTCGCCAATCAGAAGTTGTGTTGCTTTCAAATTTAGAAAATTGAGAATAAGACTAAGAATATTTTAAGAGTGGTTGGTGAATTCGGACACAGGCGAAAATCGTCTGAGATAACATCAGGTAATTTTGAAGTTTTTTTCTAATGGAATTTTCAGGATTTGGTTACCTGTCGAGTCAAGCTCTTTCTGTCCACTTTGGGTTCCATTCTTTCTGTCAGCCTGGACGGCATACGGTGTGGCATTCCTTGCACATAGTCTACTTGGAAACACAAAGGCTTCTGAAATGGTTCTGAAATACGGGGAGGAAACGGTAGTTCTAGTACTCGTATAGAACTGGACAAGTATCATCGAAGCAGATATTTTGTTCATCTTAGGCACAGTAACCTGACAGACAGACAGGCAGACAGACAGACTTCTTTGATATTTCGGCAAACTGCCTTGATTAACCCGTTAAACACTATAGGCTTACACAGAGTCGGCATAAATTAAGATCGTGCAGTCTGATCTTGGCTCTATACTCTCCACTTGTTTAGTCAAGCTTATTAGATAAAAATGTTTCTTGTTTCTTAGTTACAGCAGGTTGTATTTTGAGAAGTCAAGTTTTTTTTTTCCTGCTTTGATATAGGCCGTTGGCCGAAATAGTGAAAAAAATATTTTTAACCCCTAGGCTGCTTGGTGCAACTTGCTAAACTTTTTTCGACAGGTAAGTCAAGAACGTGCAGTCTGATCTTGAATCCACACTGTCTGATAAGGAGATATTTTTCTCCAAAAAGTAAGTTTTAAAAAAAAAAACATTTTTTTCTGGCTTTTACTCTTGGCTTGAAAGTTTTATTCAACTTACTCAGCAGGATGTAGGTTAATTTATACGTTAACTTGTATTCTCATTCCCTGAGTGTGATGTTTCATGTGAGCCATGCTCTATGAAAAGGAGGTTTAATGCATCTGCAAAAAGTATCGATCCAGATCAGCCTGCGCAGTCCGTGGAGACTGTGCTTGGCCAAAACTTTTTGCTTTAGGTCAGTTTGCTGTATGTCAAAGGACCATTCTACCTCAGGATTAAGTCATTAGTTACAGAAAATAGATATAATGGATCCTTGATTATGTGATGACTTGGATAATGTATTGCATCTTGGAGATGCATAAAGTGCCCTTTTTATAGAACATAGCTCATATCAATAGTAAAGAATCTCTAAATGAAGTTTTTAAATTCCTAAATTAAAGAAGAAAAATAAAATTATCCCTTCTCCGAGAGCTGAAATAGTTCATAAGAAGGAGGAAACAACTGTTTATGAGATCTTAAGTCGATCGTCTGCATCAGTCAGCCTGCCAAGTCTCAGTTCTGATGAGGAAATTACTATGGTCGAGGCCTTCAAAGTCTCAAGCGACGATTGTACCTCTGTTGAAACACAAAGCTACCTGACAGAAGAGATTATTTCACGTGTGGACACACTGGAACATAAAGTAACAGTAACAGTCGTTACTGGAGACAGATCTCGGTTACGGCGTCAGTGACGTCATATCGTTGTTCATTGACTCGGCAAATTCCGTGGCGATTAACGTCATTACTTTCAATAGTCTTATCGATTCGTTAATGTCCGTCATATCTTTGTTCACTGACTCGACAAATTCCGTGGTGATAAAAGTAATTACTTGCAATATTTTACCGATTCGTTAATGTCCGTATCATTGATTACATTTGCACTATAGTTTGCGGCTCTGGAATTTCTGAATCCATTTAAGAGGCAGGTTTCAAATGGCTGATTCTAAGGTGTGAGTTTGGCACACGCTTTGTGAGCCATGCGCCTGGCTGTCTATATGTGAATGCCCGGCTGAATCCATTTTGCCTTGATCAGTTATTTGATATATTAAAACTAGCCCTGAGAGAAATCTGCCTAATAAATAGAGGCAATTTTTTTTTCGGTGAATGATCGAAATTTATATCATATATTGAACATCATCGGTAATAATTTCACGAGTGGCGCAGCATCTCGTGAAAATATTACCGATGTTTTTCACTCGATGAAATGAATTTCGATCTTGCACAGAACAAAGAAGCATTTCTTTCATGCTTCTAGCCCCTTTTTTATTGGGACCTGCGAAGTACAGGGAAGCTCCCGGTATTTCCGCACCAGCGTGTTTATCAGTTCACTGGTCTTGCTTTCGTTCCAATCCATTTCTGCAGGATTATATTTATTGATTGATTGTATTGTATTGTTTATGTATATTGTATATTTGTATAATAAGATATGTTTAAATTTAAATTCGCTGGTCTGAAACGGTGAAATTATCAAACAATGATGCACCACTTGTTTGCCTGATATGCTCCTTTTTAAAATGCTTCGGTAACTTTAGCAGTGCCAAACGCAACTAAACTCTTCTTGCACACACTGTAGTGACTATCAAGATCGGACTCTCTGTTACCGGCGGTGAAGATCCAGAACAACTCGTATATAACTTGCAGTCTGATCGATGGTTCACGCCCTTATCTATTTATAAATGACCGACACTTTAGCAAAAGGGGGTTTAATGCATGCCCGTGATGGATTCGATCTGGAAAAAACCTTCATCACATAAATAAGGATCCATAAAATTCATTCCATCTACCAAACGACTGAATCATGATATAGTCTGGTCCTTTGACAAGCAGAAAATTTACCGAAAGCAAAAAGTTTCGACCCAAGTCAGCCTGCGCGGGCTGCGCAGGTTGACTTTGGTCATTAATTTTTGCAGATGTATTAAAGCCCCTTTTTCATAATGCAGGGCTTATATAAGTTTTTGTTTATAATCCAGCAAAAGAAAAACGCGACTGAAGTGCAATGCCTCGTGTCCCCGTTTGCGGACTTTATCTGGCCCATTTAGTGCTCGAAGTGCCAAGGCAAAACAAACGAAAAAAAAAAACCTCAAGAGCCGTGCATTCATGTGCATCGGTATTTTGGCGACGTTTAAAATTGTATGAGACAACTGTCTCAAAGGTAGTAGAAAATTTCGGGTACATTTATACAAAACAGGGGACACTTTTCTTTTTAAATACACAAAATAAATTCAACATTACAAAATTGTAATATACAATTGAATCAACTAAATTGTAATATACAATTGAATCATGCTCTGCCAAACTGGGTTTTACACATCACCGAAATGAATAAAACCAAGCAGGTCATTACATTATCATGGATCCATTAAATCAGCTTTGTCTTACAACCAACTGAATCCAGAGTCCGTATTCACCAACCATTCTTTAGAACGTTCATAGACTTATTCTTCAAGATTTTCCAAGTTTGAAAGTAACGCATCTTCTGATTGGCTAAACCAAACGGTGTGTTACTTTCAAATTTGAAAAATAAATTGCGGGAACAAGACCAAGAATATTCTTAGGAATGGTTGGTGAATACGGACCCTGATCTGGACTGGTCATTGCACATGCAGAAGATTGACTTAAATCAAAAAGTATCGACACAGATCAGCCTGCGTCGATACTTTTTGAAGAAGCATTAAGCCGCTTTTTCACAGACCATGGCTCAATTATTGTAAAGGACTTTCGTATACTTACGTAGACACTGTATCATCAATGAAGACCGGGATCTGTTTTCTCAAAATTCCGCATTGTCTTATTTTCTAAATTAGAAAGTAACACAACTTATGATTGGCTAAACCAAATGGTTCAGCCAATCAGAAGTTGTGTTACTTTCAAATTTAAAAATGTTTGAGAATAAGACTATGATTGTTCGGAAGAGTGGTTGGTGAATATGGATTCAGCTGGATAGAGTTGTTTCGTACGACCGGCAATGAATACAGAATGATTGTTCACAACATTACCCTCTCACGAACTGACCATGTTCGGCCAGAAAATGAAAATGTGTCGTAGGGTTCCAAGGGCAAAACGCCCAGTGGGGGTCAAACGCCCACCCGTATTAACAAGAAATTCGTAAAGTTTAATGGCTATCGTCATTTTCTTTCTGGAACGTCATCTTGCAAAATTGGAAGGCAATTGTTTTTAATAGCAGAAGGAGTAACTTGGAGTAAACTGGTTTCATTTATTGTTTTTGGCTCATTTTCTTATAACTTTTCGTAAAATGTATTTCTGTCTACACCGTGTCTTTGAAAGTTTGTCGAATTCTTTACTTTGGCATTCCTTTACTGCATCTATTGACTATCCTATAGTACACAAGAAAACCACGTGTGTTGCGCTATTTGCCTACAACGTGTGTAAAAATGACAAGGCACCGTTTGAGGCAAAACGCCTATGGCGCATTGGGGCAAATGGCCCACCCCTGGGCTTTTTACCCCATTAAGTTGACAGTTTATATAAATTAAGTAAAAAAATTGAAATACCAGGAAGATTTGAAGCGGAATAATCGAACGTAACCAGTTTCGGTTTCGCTGTCTTGTCCGGCTCTGTAAAGAAAGGGTGTAATTAATGCATAATCATCGCCGCAAGTCAGCTTGCGCAGTCTGCGAAGGCTGACAAGTCAACGAGGTAGCTATAATCGTTTTCAGTTCTGATATCTGTTGTGGCAAAACGGTGCTTGAGAAATCTTCTGATTAAAGAATAAAGAAACATAGAACTTAGGAAAATAAATTAAGATAGAATAAGAACGGATATCTATATAGATAAAGCAACGTACCACCATTTTTTGTTATCAGTGAAACACCTTGCATGACTTGATCATTTTGTATTTAACCCTTATCCTGCTAAATAAGTGAAATGAAAGTTTCAATCCGATAATAAAAAACTTTTTTTTTTCGTTTTCTGTTTCAAAGGTATTTTTTTTGGGGGGGGGGGGGGGAGATATCTCCCTAACGGACAGTGTAGATCCAAGATCAGACTGCACGTTCTGTGCTGTCTGATCTTGATCTACACAGCCCGCGAAAGGTCAGTGGGTCGCGCTTAGCACCCTAAGAGTTAAGTGCCTTATTCATATGACTAGCCTAGATGTAACCGCGAAGCTGCTATAAAATATCATTTCACAACAAAAAATATCTCTGACATAGTGTTACAGTTAAAAAGATAGTAAAACAACACATTCTTTGGCAAGTTTAACCACAGAGCGTTCAATACAACCCTTTGCCAAACAACCAGGACTTTTACAGATCCTGGGTAAGAATACTTTTGAAAACATTATGGGAAATGGAGGAAATGCGGGTACACAGTAGTTTCGATCCATCTTTGACCACAGAAGATCCAATACAGCCCTTTGCCAAACAGTAGCGACTTTTACAGACTCTGGGCAAGAATACTTTTGAAAGCATTGTGGGAAATGGATGAAATGCTGGTAAACAGCAGTTTCGACCCATGTCAGCCTGCGCTGACTGCCCTTTTTGAAAGGGCATGGCTCAAATTGATTTGAACAGGTGCTGCCGACAAATAAGAAGACTTGATCAGTCTGTAATTTGAAACGATAAATTAAAGCAATAAATATCAATTAGCACGTCAAGTGTTTTTTCATCTCTTTTCAGATAAAGAGGAATTCTATCTCGCATAGAAAACAAACACAGTGAATCCACATTCCAGAATTAATACTTTCTCCAGCCATATACAGTCATATGGTAGATGTTTATTCCTTTACCACACAATCCTGGGTTTAATCGACCCTTAGGAAGGAGGCTTTTGAAAACATTGTGGGAAAAGGAGAAAATGCTGGTTACCAGCATTTTCTCCTTTTCCCACAATGTTTTCTACTCTTTCAAAAACAAGCTCAGCTATTTAAGTCATATTTAATTTGTCGTCTGCAAATGGGTTGAATTTAGAAAAGTCCAAAGTTTTAGAGCTTGATAAAGAGTTAACTGTAGGAAGCTAAGCGCGAATCAAGGACCTTTTGCGGACAGTGTAGATCAAGATTAGACTGCACAGAACGTAAAGTCTAAACTGGGATCTACACTGTCCGATAAAGAGATTTTCATCCTCCCCAAAATACCTTTGAAATAGCAAAATTTGGATTTTTACCGTAGGTTTGAAAATTACATTTCACTTATTTAGCAGGCTAAGTGTTAAAGTTTACGGAGTGGGAACACAAGGATCAGCTTGCACATGCTTGCAATCTGGGTCCGTATTCACCAAAGATTCTAAATGACATCCTTTTAAGCTTATTTTACAGTTATAAAGTTACACAAATTCTGATTACCTAAAGCTTTTCGTGTAAGCCATTCAAAGAGAATGTTAATGTTAGCAGCACTTGACACTGTTTCGGTTTCTTTTGTTTGTTTGTATTGGAGTTTAACTCCGTATAATCCGCTTAGGTCATATTACAGCGGTCAGTGCACCTACACATGTGTTTCCTTGCTTTTTTAACGCCAGTACTCACTCAACTTTCTTTCCAGCCACTGATTAATTTGTAACATGCATCAAAGGTGAGAGGCGAAAAATCACCGGAAAGAAACTTTTCCTCAACCGGGTATCGAACCCACAACCACCAGGCTAGGAATCAGATATGCGAACCACTGAGCTACCTAGCCGGGCTACTTGGCACTGCACTCTTGTCCAGCTACGACTGTACGAGTCAGATACTCTACCAACTAATCTACCTGGCTGGGCTACTTGGCACTGCACTCTTGTCCAGCTACGACTGTACGAGTCAGATACGCTACCAACTAATCTATCTGGCTTGGCTACTTGGCACTGCACTCTTGTCCAGCTACGACTGTACGAGTCAGATACTCTACCAACTAATCTACCTGGCTGGGCTACTTGGCACTGCACTCTTGTCCAGCTACGACTGTACGAGTCAGATACGCTACCAACTAATCTATCTGGCTTGGCTACTTGGCACTGCACTCTTGTCCAGCTACGACTGTACGAGTCAGATACTCTACCAACTAATCTACCTGGCTGGGCTACTTGGCACTGCACTCTTGTCCAGCTACGACTGTACGAGTCAGATACGCTACCAACTAATCTATCTGGCTTGGCTACTTGGCACTGCACTCTTGTCCAGCTACGACTGTACGAGTCAGATACTCTACCAACTAATCTACCTGGCTGGGCTACTTGGCACTGCACTCTTGTCCAGCTACGACTGTACGAGTCAGATACGCTACCAACTAATCTATCTGGCTTGGCTACTTGGCACTGCACTCTTGTCCAGCTACGACTGTACGAGTCAGATACGCTACCAACTAATCTACCTGTTCTTGGCTACTTGGCACTGCACTCTTTTCCAGTTTGTACTGGCCTGGTTTCCGACCTGATCATTTTTTTCCCCTTTTATTCGTGATGCAACGACTATCATCAATCCTCGGAAAGACACCTTTTGCTATTGCTCAATTTTCTGCATGTCAAAGGACCATTCTATCTCATGGTTCACCCGGTTGTTAGACAAACTGGAATTTATGGATCCATCATTATGTGATGGCTCGCTTGGTATAATGCATCATAGCGATGCATTAAGCACCCTTTTCCCAGAGCGTGGCTCATTTCTCTTTTCGCCGGAGAGAAATCGGCTAGGCTCTGTGAAAAGGGGCTGAATGCATTTGTTTGGAAAAAGTATCGACTCATGTCAGCCTGCGCAATCTGCGCAGGCTGACATGGGTCGAAACTTTTTGCTTTTTGTAAATTTTCTCCATGCTGAAGGACCCTAGTTAGTACCTCATGATTCAGTCGGTTGTTGGACCAGATGAATTTTATGGATCCATAATCATATAATGACTTGACTGTATAATCCATCAATAAGATGCATTTAGTCTCCTTTTGCCAGAGCGCGGCTCGAATATCATGATATTGGCATGGTAGACTTAACCTTTCCCAAACGACAAATTTTGGACTAGTCCAAATTGAAAGAGTTTGCAGACGACAATTCTAAATATGATGAAAATGGCAGAAAGGTCTCAAAACGGGTAAAAAACACTGTGGTAAAAGGAGAAATTGCTCGTTACGAGCAATTTCTCCTTTTCCCACAGTGTTTTCAAAAGACTTGTACTGCAGACACGTGAAAACCAGGGCTTGTTTGGGAAAGGGTTAAGATCATTCTGCACGTTCTGTGCAGTCTTATCTTGATCTACATCGTACAAAAAAATAAAAAAAAAAAAACGCACTAAGTGGCGATGTGTAGCCAGAGATATTCGCCACAACTCGGCCGATTCCGTACCTACATCTAACCTCGTCTGTATCATGGGGGTTTCGATTTTGAAATACTGCCAGTCACATCATTGTAAACACGGTGGCGCCCCATGTAAATCGATTAGCAATGGCAAAAACATCTACGGTTATAAGTAACCTGTCGCAGGAAAACGCCGACGGAACTGATAGACCAAGTTAGAAAATAAATGTACAACCTGTTTGTCAACGGAAACGTATTTAGAAAGATTCTGATAGAAAACTGTGACTAGTTTTTTTTTTCTTTTCCTAAGTGGAGTAGTTCGATTCAAGAACGATAAAGCAGTGTATTTCTGGCGCAGAAATGTACCGTGTAGGCGCATATCAAGCTACGTGATACAGCAGAGGGACGTGATCCATGGATCACCATAGGTTTGCCGAATGTGGCCAGAGGGTGAAGTAAAATGCACTCAAGAATCAAAGTAATCAGATGAGCTATGCAAATGGAACGCATGTTAATGGCGATCTAATCCTTTTGATAATTTACAAGCAGTAGGAAATAAATCCTGGTATTTTAAAACCTTTTAAAAGCTTTCTTAGCAGGAAGGATATCATCCTGACTAATACTGATGCTGAGATAAAGAAAGAGAGAAATACCAGAGCAGACAGAGAGGCAGAGAACAGAGCAGTAAGAGAAAGACGTAAGAAAGTATGGACGGGCGGACGGACAGACAGACAGAGGGACGGATGGGCAGGCAGACAGACGTACTGTCCGACGAACAAACACACAGACAGAAATAGGCACACTTCTTCTTTTGCCACAGTTATTTTTTACACCCAGGCAAGCTTTTGTAACGTATGAAGTCCGACAATGGTACCTTGAGACTTTGCCCCGTACTGCCTTCTAGGTAATCAAAGCACTTAAAGTCCCGAAAAACGGGTTTTAGGGCCATTATTTTGCACTGATGTGAAGGAACGTTAAGCAGGCAATGCAAGTAAATCTGCTGTGCAAATCGCCCCCCCCCCCCCCCCCCGCAAATAAAAAAAAAAACTTTGAAAGCTCAGGCTGTCTACAATTCCAAAAATTTAAAGATCTATTTAGTCGGCTGGTCTAAATTGTTAGATTGGCAGGCACTTTGAAGGAAGGGGTTGGTAATATTCGTGTGATTTATTAAATCTTAACCAAACAACATAATTTTAGACCAGTCCAATCTGCAAACATTTTTTTTTTTTTTGTCTTTGAAATAGGAGAAAATATTGTCGGCAAATAAAGATAAAATGCTGGCAATCAGCATTTTCTCTTTTTCTCCCCACAATGTTCTAAAAAAAAAACCTCTCTCCGAGGGTTGTTAAAACTCGGGATTGTTCGGTCAAGAGTTAACGACAGTTATGAGCTTATTTGCTTTCTAATGAATTCTTTCACTGCCAATGTCGCCTTGGAAAACTTTAGCGGATGGCGTAGATCAAGATCAGACTGCACAAAACGTGCAGTCTGATCTTGGATCTACACCATCCGCCACTTGATACTAATCTTTGTTCAAAATCAGGTGCAACAGCACCAAAAGTATCCTTTTAGGGCTCGAGAAATATGCCCAGTCTCTTTTTTTTTTAAAAGAAAAAGACCTAAAACAAATTCGTGGCCAACGACTTGAAATTTCTTGTACGATATGGATAATCAATATGAATTAAGGTTTAATATATGTGAAATCATTTGTAGAAAAAGGACAAATTGCTCTTTCCGCGCATATTTCTCTTGTTGAGGTATATGTGGAGTGTTCAGATGTGGGCTAATGAAGTTAAAAAAAAAAATCTTCATTTGGTTGAAGTCAACAGGCTTGAAGATAGACTGGTATCAGTCCGTTAAATAGAATATTTTCATTAAAAAAAAATCATAAAATAAAACAGCAGAACAAATACACTCATATAATGTTCTCAAGGTCTGATTTAACGTAACAACATATATTCCTGAGGGTTTACAATAGTTGTGTACCTTGTTTATTAGAATGGCTCAAATCAGGGCCTGAATGCCAGGATAGCTTGAAGATTGTTTTAAATCAAAGGAATTGCATAAGATAAAGTAATACAAGCCACAAAGTCCGCCTTGGTAGCTCAGTGGATATCGTATCTGACTCGTGACCTGGTGGTTGCGTGTTCGATACCCGGTTGAGGCAAACTTTCTTCTCGGCGATTTTTCGCCTGTCACTTTTGAGGCATGTGAGAAAAGTAGTCAGTAGCTTTGGGGAAAAAAAAAAAAAGTTTTGTCAGTACTGGCGTGAGAAAGCCAGGAAACACATGGGTGCGTCACTGACCTCCAGGATATGACCTGAGCTGTTAAAATGGCGTTAATCTCAAATAAAACTACAACAACAAATACTAGCCACAGAGTCCAACAGTTTCCCCCTTTTTTCCCCTTATCTTTGTACAAAATTACGTTGACCAGTGATGCCAAATTATTCGAAAAAAGGATTCACAATGTTTTCCAAAGCTTCCTTTATCAGGGTCTTTGAAACTTGTGATTGCTTTGTAAATCATTATAAGAACTGGCTATCCCTATACGCCACAGAAGATGACCTTTAACTCTCTAGCAGACAACAAAATCTTAGACTTGTCCAAATCCAAAGAATTTGCAGACGACAAATTAATTGTGGCTCAAACTGTAAGCTGTCTTTGATAAGGTAGAAACATTGTGGGGAAAGGAGAAAATGCTGGTTACCAGCATTTTCTCCTTTCCCCACAATTGTTTTCAAAATTCTACTTTCTTGGTGCCTTTTTAAGTCGGGCTGGAGTTGTACAGGGTTATACTAAGATATTGAGAGAAACTGCATGTCGGGAACACGAAGGATGAGCTAATTGTTGATTGTTTATTCAGTGAAATTTCTGACCCCGCTAATCACGCTATCACGAGACAAAATTACGATCGAGCCATGCTCTGTGAAAAGGGGGGTTAATGCATCTGCAAAAAGTATCGACCCTTGTCAGCCTGCGCAATCCGCGCAGGCTGACAACGGTCAACACTTTTTGCTATTGGTCAATTTTCTGCATGTCAAAGGACCAATCTACCTTAGGATTCAATCGGTTGCCACAAAAATGGATTTTTTTCGGGGGTCATAATAAATAGATTTTATGGATCCATAATTATGTGAAAACTTGCTTGGTATAATGCATAACGGAAATGCATTAATTCCCCTTTCGCCATAGCATGGCTAAAGTATTGTAAACATAATCGAATATTATATATTAGTAGCGTGATGGCTCCGTCGGTTTTTTGCAGGCGATTCATGAAAGTTGTGGGAGGTCCTGTTGAAAGAAAATCCAGGAAAGCAGGGATAGGTGCACACAGGCCGGCGCGATATAAGTGAAATAATCTTGAAAAGTGTGTTAAACACTGATCATACAAATAAATAAACTGTATCCAATTTACCACCGTGGGAACGAATTTAGGTAGGACATAAGGTTAACTAGGCGTCAAAATGTAATAAATCACGCCGGACAGCGGTCAATATGACCACCTCCTGGAGTCGAGAATGGCGATATGTTGACCGGAACACGCCTGATCCAGAAAAAATCATCTTCACTTCTCCCACAGGAAGTTTTAGAGTCTTCTAATTTGAAGGCGTATGGAAACGACAACGTCTAAATTGGTACAAATGGGACGAAGCTCTCTGATAGAGAAGAAAACTTTGTAGGAAAATAAGAAAATGCTACATTGGTAAGATTTTCTTAACAACATATGGAACGAAATCAGGTTTTATCGTCACTTCAGTATTCCTGTAAGCAGAGATATCGCCTCTGTGGATTTAGACTAAATCAGTAATAGTTTTCTTGACCGCTGTCCTCGGTGATTTATTACATTTACACGCCAAATTACCGTCATTTTATTACTTGTTGTACACTGATGCTCCTGCTCCTGTGATGTTTCACATGTCATTTAAAACATAATTTTCCCCGTTGCTTTCTCTGCGACTCTTGTACGAGTAAGGGGCAACGGGTTTTAAATCTCAAGCAAACTGCAAAATTTTAGTCTAGTCCAAATAAAAAGTGGCTGAAACGATGGCATTTGTCTGTAAAAGAATAGAAAACATTTTGGGAAAAGACAAAATGCTAGTAACTGGCATTTTCTCTTTTTCCCCCCGTGATGTTTTCAAAAGCTCTGTCTGTCAGGGTCTTTAAATTTCGGGATTGTTTGGCAAAACGTAAAAACTTCGTAAAACTTGATTTTCAAAGACTTTTATTTTTCACTTTGGAAGAAAGCTGATATTTAGCGAACCAGATATCATTTGGAGGTGACGGTATGCGAGAGACTTCTCTTTTACGGCAGAAAACATTGTGGTAAAAGGAGAAATTGCGTGTTACAAGCAATTTCTCCTTTTCCCACAATCTTTTAAAGGCCGTCTTCCCAAGGGTCTTTAAAACCCGGGATCGTTGGGAAAAGGGTTAATTGTGGATGATTTTTTTTTTTCGCCTGCAACAAACGGCTTTCGAAAACATTGGACAGAAGGAGAAATTCGTCTTGTGCAGCTTTTCCTTTTGCCACAGTTATCTAAATTGCTTTAACCCTTAGGCAACTAAGCGCGATTCAAGGCCCTTTTGCGGACAGTGTAGATCAAGATCAGACTGCACAGAACGTGCAGTCTGATCTTGGATCTACACTGTCCGATAAGGAGATATTTTTCCCCTCAGAAAAAAACATTTGAAATAGCAAAATTTACGTTTTTACCATCGGCTTAAAAAATTCATTTCACTTATTTAGCAGGTTAAGGGTTAACACGCCTCTGTAATAATGTTGGTATCATCATTCCATTAACCCTTAACCTGCCAAATAAAAGAAATTAAACTTTCAAGCCGATAGTAAAGGCACAATTAGTCCTATTTCAAAGATATTTTTGGATGAGAGATATCTCCTTATCGGACAGTGTGGATCCAAGATCAGACTGCACGTTCTGTGCAGTCTGATCTTGATCTACGCTGTCCGCAAAAGGTCAGTGAGTCGCTCTCAGCAGCCAAAGAGCTAAGACAGTGTCGGTCGCCTGTTACAAACATCTTTTCCGTTAAAAAAAAAAGTAGTTCCGAGGCAATGATGAAACCATCCTAAAAATGCAAATTACTATAATTATGGGAACAGGGAAATAATGAAGCATTTTAACCCCCTATCTTGCTAAATAATTAAAAAAAAAAAACCTTTCAATACGATGGTAAAAACCTGAATCATGTTATGTCAATTTTATTTTTTTTTTGAGAACAATACCTCCTTATCGGACAGTGTAGATTCAAGATCAGACTGCACATTTTGTGCAGTCTGATCTTGATCTGCACTGTCCTAAAAAGGTTAGTGAGTCGCGCTTAGCGGCTTAAAGGTTTACCCTTCCAGTGACATTGTCGAAAAACACGAGGCTTTTGCGAACTGCGTAGACCAAGATCAGATCTTGGATATATACCGTCTGCTCGTTCAGTCAAACCCCTAAAACCCCTAAGATAAAAATGTTTTTGTGTTTCAGTGGATCGAACCTTGAGCTGTCGAAAGAGCTCGATTTTTTTTTGTGGGGGGGGGGGGGGGGGGGGGGGCGGAGGGGGCGCCTGAAAGACTTAATACCCTTTATCACACAATCCCTAATTTTTAACCACCGTTGGGGAAGGGGCTGTTGAAATGTTGAAAACGTTGAAGAAAAGGGAAAAATACTGGTAACCAGAGTTTTCTTTTTCTTTTAACTCTCTCAAAGTTTTCTAACCTTTCAAGGACAACTTTTATCATTTAACCATTTACTGCATAATTCAGGCTTTTAACGACCCTGAGGAAGACGCCTTTTGAAAACATTTTGGGAAAAAGGACAAAATGCTGGTAACCAGCATTTTCTCCTTTTCCCACAATGGTTTCCAACCTAGCAAAGGCACATTTCATCATTTGAGCCTTACTGAAGTTGTCGTTTGGAAATGCTTTCAGTTTTGACAAGTCTAAATTTTTGTCGTGTGGTAAAAAGAGTTAACCCTTTCTCAAACAAGCCCTGGTTTTCACGTGTTTGCAGTACAAGTATTTTGAAAACACTGTGGGAAGAGGAGAAATTGCTCGTAACGAGCAATTTCTCCTTTTCCCACAGTGTTTTCTACCCTTTTTGATAACTTTCTGCCATTTTCATCAAATTTAAAATTGTCGTCTGCAAACTCTTTCAATTTGGACCAGTCCAAAATTTGTCGTTTGGGAAAGAGTTAAGCCGTATTTTATTTGAAGTATGCAAATGCTGTCAATTTGGGAAAGTCTAAAATTTTGTCGTTTAGTACAGAGATAATTTACAGAGAGCAATTTGACAGTTGTTAAGTCGGAATATTTGTATTCCCGATGTTCTGTTTGTTTGGTTGGCGTTTGGTACCGTTTTCAACATCATTCCAGTTATATCTCGGCAGTCAGTGTAACGATTCGTGGTTTTGTGGAGGTTTTTTTACGCACAACGTTCTTTCCCGTTGTCTGCGCATGTCATATTCTTCGAAGATTCGACCTGTCTGCTATGACGCATCACCCATCCCCCGTATACCTGAGAAAAGTAGGGCTTATATTGAAGCTATTAGCCTATTACCAAAGCATGTAGCGGCTGTTTTAATAAATGGTCGGTGCATAGGTTACATGTTAGCCGATCATAGCTGAATGAATGGCACCAGGTAGCGTTTTATTGAGTAAACGTTTATTTTATTTGAATTTCAAAGTCACGGTTGTTGTTTTGAAAAATTACTCCGCTTCTGTACCCAGGATGCCCAAATTAGATAGATGTGTATTTGTAGAATTCCATCTAGCGGGAGATAATGCGTTCTTTCCAAGCAACAATGTTACCTCCCCCTTCCAAGGCGATTTCCACCGTTTAAACCACGTTTGATTTGTCGTTTGTAAATGCGTTAGATTTAACTCCTTACAAAACGACAGTGTTTATACTAATTAAAATTGAAAGCATTTGTCGAAGACATCTTAATCCTTAGGCTGCTTATCGCGACTCACTGACCTTTTGCGGACAACGTAGATCAAGATCAGACTGCACAGAACGTGCAGTCTGATCTTTGATCTACACTGTCCAATAAGGAGATATCTTCCCTCCAAAAATACCTTTGAAACAGGAAAGTTTTGGGCTTATACTATCGGCTTGAAAGTTTCATTTCTTTTATTCAGCAGGATAAGGGTTAAATGGGGCTCAGATGGTGGAATTTCTTGTTTGATTGGCTGTAACCACTGTGAGAAAAAGAGAAAATGCTTGTTACCAGCTGTTTTTTCAGATCTTTAAGAAGTTAGAATATCTTTTTATCACGTAACGTCCCTTGTTTTCAATGTAATACAACCATTACGAATTTTCTTGTCTCACACACGCTTGAGATAAGAAAATAGTGCCGTATTTGGTCAACATTCTGTAATTATATACCTCATTTTTAAAACATTGCTGACTTAGATTTCTGAGTGAAATCAATGGTTGAAATTGGTAGTCACTTTTAGATTCAAAACAAAATCAATATACGAGGGTCATCCAATAATTAGCGAGACTGTAGTTATTGAAGAAATACCTGAACTAATACTTATCCAATGTTCCTACATTCCTTCAATATAGGCTCCTCCCTTTTCAATGACAGAATTCCATCGATGAGGAACTCTTCTTATTCCCGTTGCTAGGCAACCAGAGTTAATGCGTCAAATTTGACTGGCCACCTCTACTTCCAGGGCGTCTAAATCCTCAAAACGCACACCTCGCAATGGTTGTTTCAACTTAGGAAAAAGATCAAAGTCTGGAGGACTCATGTCTGGAGAATATGGAGGGTGCGGTAAAATGTCCCAGTTATAGAGCGTCAAAAGTGACGTCACCCTACTTGCCTTGTGGCAGGCGGCGTTGTCATGCAGAATTAATGGTGTAAGTTCAAGCAGCTCCGGTCGCTTCTCGCGAATGGCAGGTCTCAAGACAGATAACTTCGTCTCCAAGTCTCATCTGTTGCCACTATCCTGTTAAGAAACATATCACCCTCATTTTTGTATCTTTCCAGTAATAGACTGGCAACATCCACTCTTACCTGTTTCTGCTGCAAGCTCAGTGCATGGGGTACCCACCTTGCAGCAACACGTCGCATGTTTAACATATTTGTCAAAATTGTATGTACTGATCCATGACTTATCCCAATATCATTGGCTACTTCTTCGCATGTGTATCTTTGATCAGTCTCCATTACAGCCTTCACCTTTTGGATATTTTCTTCGCTTGTTGCTTCTGTTGGCCGACCTTGGCTGGGTTGTTCCTGCACACTAGTCCTTCCTTCCTTATACTGTGCAATCCACCGGAACACTGCTGCACGAGAAATAGCTTGGTCCCCACAAACTTTTTGTAAGGTTTGAAAAATCTCTGTTCCAGTGCTACCCTTATAATACTCAATTTTTATATATGCACGTTGTTCTTCTGCTGTGAAGCTGGCCATGTTGCAGTTGTTTGTGTCACAGGAAGTGACGTCATAATTGTGACGTCATAACGTAACGTCATTTGACGTAATTTTTGTGTTGCTAATATGTTAGGCGATATATGTGCAAAGTTTCATTAAAATCTGTCAGACAATATTTGAGATATGACAACAGTCTCACTCATTATTGGAGGACCCTCGTATGCAAGTTTCTTTGAAACTATTTTTCGTTCGTAATGTACCTGTGAAAGAAGTGAGTAGGCTTCATGTAAATTTCATTACACACTGTACATGTATACCTATGTTTTAACACATCATGGACTGTGATACTTTGTTATACATTTATGTGATAAAAGAATTTGACATTCCTTGGCTTTTGAGATAAAAATTTATTTAACTCGTCCACAAAAAAAAATGTTACTAGTATTAATCTCGCCAAAGGCTCACTAACTAACATTTTTTGTAGACTCGTTTAATAAAATTTTATCCCAAACACCAACTCATACCAGATCTTATATATCTAAATTGAAGTCAACAGAAAATGTTTGTAACAAGCATTTTCTCCTTTCCCACCATGTTTGCTACCCGTTCAAAGGCCATCGCCACATTTGATTTCTCATTTGCAAATGCTTTGGATTATAAAAAAAAAAAATCCGAAATCGTGTCGTCTGGTTTAGAGCTAAAAGCCTGGAATTCTCAATCGAAAAGATCCAGTCGTTTTTTTGCCTGTTACAAACCGTTTATTCATGTCAGCAAATTGAATTCCAACCGTTTTTCGGGTCTCTAGGAAGATAGAAAACCTTTATCTAAATTGAAGTCTCCTGAAAATCTATTTGCTGCACCATTTAAAAAACAAAGAAATTATAATCACCATGAGAAATAATTCCGCAAGGAATGAAAAATTTGCCAACAAATTCCAAGCTTTTATGAATTTCCGATTCTGTGATTTACGGATGGTTTTCAGACTGTAAGAGAGAGAGAATTCCAAAAGTTTTTTTTGCAGTCCAATTAGTGTGACAAATTACCAGAGCGATATTAACACTTTACAACACAGTCCCAAGTTTGAACGACCCTGAAAAAGAATGCCTTTGAAAACATTGTAGGAAAAGGAGAAAGTGCTAATAACCAGCATTTTCTCCTTTTCACACAATGTTTTCTACTCTATCAAAGACAGAAATCATCATTTGAGCGAAATTTTTTTTGTCGTTTTGCAAACGAAATTATGTCGTTTGGTAAAGAGTTAAATCTATACCACACGTTCCTAAGTTTTAACAATCCTGAGAAAGAAAGCTTTTGAAAACATTGTGGGAAAAGAAGAAAATGCTGATAACCAGCATTTTCTCCTTTTCCCACAGTGTTTTCTACCCCTCAAAAAAACAAATTTCAATGGTTCAGTCACATTTAATTTGTCGTCTGCGAATGCTTTGAATTTGGACAAGGCTAAAATTTTGTCGCCTGGTAGAGAGTTAAAGGAAGGAATAAAAACCAAACAAGAAAGCCTCATGCCAAGCAAATTATTTTAATTTTGTACAGAACGCACATTTCCTCGTCAAACAGGCTTGATAACAAAAATTGTTCGTCACCTGAATTCTTCCTTTTCTTTTCTTTTTTTGTGTGTGTTTGTTGAACAAATATTTTCACAGAAAAAAAGTCTTGTTTTGTGGGGTGTTTATCGCCTTTTCAAACTTTATTTCAGTTACACCGCGGTGGCCAACGCACCTATCCATGCTTTCTTTGGGATTCTCTTAACAGTACTTCCCTCAGTGTTGAAAAAGGCATTACAAACGTACAAACAGATATTCTATGCTAAAAATGGAGTTCTCTGTTTGGCAGAAAATTTGAAAAAAAAAAAGAATTAAAGTTTTCTCATTATATTAGTTTCGATGACAACTGAAAGTGAAAATTTCTTGCAGACGTGTTTTGTTGTTTTGCACGTGCGTACGTTCTGATATATATTTTAAATAAACATTTTGCCACACGACAAAATTTTAGTCTAGTCCAAACTGAAAGCATTTGCAGGCAACTAAAGAAATGTGGATCAAATGACGAATCTTGTCTCTTAAATGGTAGAGAACGTTGTCGGAAAATGAGAAATTGTTGGTTACCGGCATTTTCTCTTATTACCACAATGTTCTCAAAAGCCTTCCTACGCAGGGTCGTATAAATTATACTTAAGATCTGTAATGAAGAGTTAGTCCTTTACCAGACATTCCTTGCAAAACATTTTAGGAAAAGGAGAATATCTAATAAGAATCCCTTCTTTATATATAGTCTGTTGATGTTCTAAATTTTGGTAGGTCTAAATTTTTTTCGTCTGGTACAGAATTCAGATTTAAATTTCTGGAGGGAAACACTATTAATTTACATCCTTACAGCCAGAGAGAGAGGGGGGAGAGAGAGAGAGGGGGGGAGGGAGAGAGAGAGAGAGACGTTAAAACTTGAAAGTGTTTGGATGCTTAGAATGGCTCAGAACTTGGCCAGCTGTGTCCACATAGATAAATTACCAATATGTATGGTGTATGGGATAGAGAAACTCAATGGCTTTGTCTTGAATTTAAAACGTGAAACAACAACAGTGATTTCTTTAAAAGGTCTCCAGAAAATGACATGCATTTTCTATCCGTCGTAATCTGTGCAACCTTGTAGCCATCAGGGTCAACATTTGGCATGAAGGTAAAAGAAAAATTATAGTTTCATAAAATAAAGATAAAATGGGTCAGAAACTGGCTGAAAAATGAACATAGATGTATCTGTAATGGACCTAAATATTGAAAATCAGCATAAAAGGGAATGAGAGGGTCTTATCAATTTTTCTAGAGTACTTCTGCATCTTTGAGCAGGACGGAAAATAACCCTATACCACACAATCCCGATTTTTAACGACCCTGAGAAAGAAGCCTTTTGAAAACATTGTGGGAAAAGGAGAAAATGCTGGTAGCCAGCATTTTCTCCTTATCCCACAATGTTTTCTACCTAATCAAAAAGGGAAATCATCATTTTAGCAACATTAAAATTTGTCGTCTGCAAATGCTTTCAATTTGGTACAGTCCAAAATTTTGTCGTTTGGTCAAGAGTTTTTAAACTCTAACCCCCCCTCCCTTTTCAATAACAAGTGTCTTAATTTCGGAGACATTGCTTTTATGACATTTTGATAGATCTGTCCGACCATTAGTCTGAGACAATAAAAAAAAAAAAGAAATGTTTCAATAAAGTGTTTTACCGTCAGACAATATAATGAAGAGCTCTAGACAATTATGTCTTCATCAATCCTCTCTAGGTTGGGCACAATGATAACACTGAAAACTAATGTTAACCCTTAACCTGTGAACTCTTTACCAAACGACAAAATTTTAGACCAGTCCAAATTGAAAGCCTTTGCAGACGACAAAATAAATGTGAATCAAAAATTAAAATTTGTTTTTGGAAGAGTAGAAAATATTGTGGGAAAAGGAGAAAATGCTGGTTACCAGCATTTTCTCCTTTTCCCACAATGTTTTCACAAAAGCTGTTTTTTTTTTTTTTTTTTCAGGGTCGTTAAAAGTCGGAATTGTGTGGTAAAGGGTTTTAAATAACTGAAATAAAATTTTCAAGCCGATGGTAAAAACCCAAATTTTGCTATTTTATTGTATATTTAGGTAGCAAAAACATCTCCTTATCAGACTGTTTAGATCTTAGATCAGACTGCACGTTCTGTGCAGTCTGATCTTGATCTAAACTGTCCACAAAAGGTATTTGAGATGCGCTTAGCAGCTTAACGGTGTACGCTTAACCAAATGGCATTTTAGACTGGTCTAACTTCAAATCATTTGCAGACGACAAGATAAATGTGACTCAAAAGTTGAAATTCGTCAGTTTGGGAAGGGTAGAAAACATTGTGATAATAGGAGAAAGGTTTGGTGACCAGCATTTTCTCCTTTTCGCACAATGTTTTCAAAAGGCTTTTTCTTCCATGTCTTTATTACTCGTGATTGTGTTGTAAAGGGTTAATAAACTCTATTTGAAAAAGCTTTGCTGCCGAGGAATGATATGGGTGTACAAAGATCAGACTGCGCATAATTTCAAGCTTATCTCAGTCAACTCTCCTCGCGTAGTGCACTGGATGTCACTACACACAATATAATGACGTATAAGAGAACCATGGGGCAAAGAGTCTATCGGTTGGTTGAAAGGTAATCTCGCCATTTCCAACAGTGCTCCCGTCAAATCACAGCGGGAGGTTAGTTACTCACATGTTACCGGGTTTCATCAGGACTAGGCTTGGTCTCTAAGGACACCCCCACGAGAGCCCCAGAGGCTCAGTGAGGATCGATTCTGGGCCCTCTTGATTGGGAACCCCACATCTTCACGACAGAGCCACGTGGGATCTGTGAGGGTTAAATGATTGACTGTATGGTGTTAACGCCGTTTTCAAGACCATTTCAGTTATATCGTGGCGGCCAGTGCACCTATCCGTGCTCTTCTGGAGTTTCTTTCCTGGTACTTAGCGCAATATTCTTCCCAAGCCACTGACTGCTTTCCCACATAACCATTGTCGAAACAATAATCAGCAGTGAGAGAGGAATAAATTCCATCGCAATGACTATCATCAATCTTCGGAAAGAAATTCGTCTAGCCGGGGATTCGAGCCAACATCTCCCTATTTTCAAGCCCTGCACGCTACCGACTGCGCTATCGGGGCTCAGCCGGACCTCCGAGGGAAATGGTTGAAAAATCTTGGTAAAAACTGTGTATGTCATCTGTCAACATATAACGTTCTTAGAAACATAGGCACTAAGATACTCATATCCTGAACTGACAGACACAGAACTGATCGCCTGTCAGTTTGTTGCCAAATATAGTAACTGTCAAGTATTGTGTGGCATGTAGATTGCAAAACACACCCATTAATCCTTGACTAAACAATCCCCGGTTTTAACGACCCTGGAAGAAAAGGCCTTCGAAGAGATTGCGGGAAAAGGAGAAAATGCTGGTCACCAGCATTTTCTCCTTTTCCCACAATGTTTTTTCTATCCTGTCAAAGATAAATTTCATCATTTCAGCAATATTTGTTGTCAGTAAAAGCCTTCAGTTTGGACCAGTGTAAAATTTTGTCTCTTGGTATAGAGTTAAATCTTACCAGAGAACTCTCCAAGAAACCTTGTTTGACGCCCGTGCTGTCTGATCCTGGTTATACTTGTAGATTCATAAACAATTTTTCAACCCATGATCGTAAAGACATGCGTACTTTTTGTAATTCTGTACTAAACTTTCCCATGTATTGATGACCTTGAGGAAAGAAGCCCTTAACCCTTAAGCCGCTAATCGCGACCCACTGACCTTTTGCGGACAGTGTAGATCAAGATCAGACTGCACAGAACGTGCAGTCTGATCTTTGATCTACACTGTCCGATACGGTATTTTATTTCCGGTGAAATCAACTTTGAAACTGCAATGATTGGCCTTTTAGTATTGAGTAGAAATTTGTGTTTCATTTATTCAGCAGCTTAAGTGTTTAAAAAAAGGAAGAAAAGGAGCATGCGCCGGTAACCTATATTTTTTTCTCCATTTTCTACAATATTTTCAATCCTCTCAAAGCAAAAACCCGATCAGTGTAGCCACCTTTTAACTTGCCATCTGCAACTGAGTCATGCTCTGTGAAAACGGGTTTTAATGCATCTGTAAAAAATATCGACCGATGTCAGGCTGCGCTGATCGAAAATTTTGCTATTTGTAAATTTTACGTCGTTTTCAACATTATTTCAGTTACATCGCGACGGCCAGTGCAGCTATCCATGCTTTTCTGGAGTTTCTTTTACCAGTATCCCGCACAACAGTCTTTCCAAGCCAGTGGCTGCTTTCCCACATAACTATCGCCGAAACAATGGTCAGCGGTGAGAGAGGAATGAATCCTGTCGCAACGATTATCATCAATCCTCGGAAAGAAATTGGCCGAGCAGGGGATGGAACCAGCGAGCTCCTGTTCTCAAGTCCTCTACGTTACAGACTGAGTTACCGGGGGTTGGCTGATTATATCTAAAAGGGACAAACAATTAATGGAATATATCATGCATCACTTATTAGGTATTCAAGAGAAAACATTGAGATCAAGTGTCGTGGAAATCTCAGTGGCCTAAAAGGTTTGTTTCACAAGGACAATGTCCGTGGGCGTCTGTCATTGCAGCTATGGCTGCCATCAATGATTTTGACTTTGAATTGATTCAGCTTCCCCCGTACTCATCTGGTCTCTCTCTCCATCAGAGGTTCATCTTTTTCCAAAATTTAAGACGGCCATTTCCAGGATCAACTTTAAGTCAGATGATGTCGTCATAGATACAATGGATAGCCCTATGCAGAATCAAGAAAAAGAGTTGTTTAACTCTTTACCACACAATCCCGACTTTTAACACCCTTGAGAAAGAAGCCTTTTGAAAACATTGTGGGAAAAGGAGAAAATGCTGGTAACCAGCATTTTCTCCATTTCCCACAATGTTTTGTACCCTATCAAACAAAAATCACATCATTTGAACCACATTGAAATTGTCGTCTGCAAATGCTTTCAATTTGGGCTGGTATAAATTTTTGTCGTGTGGTAAAGGGTTAATGATACATCCTTACAAGCAGAGAGAAAAAAAAAAAGAAAATCTTTTTACTCAATATTCATCCGCCATCCAGTAAACGAAGTTATTGGCTACTACACCATTATTTGTTTACTGTTTTCGGATGAATTGCAAATAACTGCAAAATTCTGCCTTTGAAAGTGGTAATAATATAAAAAAGGGAATACTATATTGTAATAACTTTCCTGGTGCTTGTATTTACTTCTCGCCTCGCAAGAAAATTTTGGCATCTTGCTCGATCTTTGGTCTCATGCAATATCAAATTATCTCTTCCTGTTCGAATTTAATACAAGCAGCAGGAAAGACACTACAACATAATATTCCGTATGTATCGGAAATCTTCGAATAAAAACCGGAAACGTCACAACAGTGATTTCTTTGAAGGCCTCCAGAAAATGTAATCCATTTTCTATCCATCGTAATCTATGCAACCTTGCAACCATTAGGGGAAACATTTGGCATGAAGATACAACAATGATTATGGTTTGATAAAATAAAGATGAAATGGATTAAAACCTGACTGAAAACGAGTATAGGTGTATCTTTAAAAGTGGTATTTGGGTCCTACAACATCGCTGGTCAGGCTGTATAGACGTTGAAGGGCGGTTGTCACAACTCGGCCGATTCCGTACCTACATCTAACCTCGTCCGTATAAGGAGGCTTCCATTTTGAACTACCAATCACATGATCTAAAAAATGGCGGCGCCCCTGTAGATCGCTTAGCAACGACATAAACAACAACGGTGAAGTTATTCACTTCTATTGATCTGTCGATGAAAGCTCCCAACGGAATTGATAAACCACGCTAAAAATTGAATGTACAAATTGTTTGCCAATTGAAATATTCTTAGAAAAATAACGATAGAACATTTACTCATGATTTCTTTTTTAAGAGGAGCTTTACAATTTCCATAACGGTAAAGCGGTGTGCTTCAGGAGATGTGCGAAATGTACCGTGTAGGTGCATATCAAGCTACGTGATACAGCCGAGGGACTTGATCACCGGATCACCCGAGGTATGCCGAATGCGTTGAAGGGTATCGTGTTAAAAATAATCTATCTCCTCAAAGACAAATCTGTTCAAAGGAGGCTCAAAATTTACCTATCATCTCTCGTAATTAAAGTTAACTCCTCCATGCAATGGGTGATAAATAGTAGCTTTTACGTGACTGTGTAGATCAAGATTAGAAAGTGCAGAATTAGAGTTTGATCTTTGATCTTCGAGTACGCTGCTAAGATACAAAAGTATGAAAATAATATTTCTTTTACTTGCAAAAAAAAAAAAAACGAGAATCTTTTGGCTATCGAGCAATGAGACAATGAGAAAATGCTTTTTCTTCTTTCCCAACTATGTTTTCAAAAGGCTTTTTCTTCGGGATCGTTAAAAACTCGGGAATGTGTAGTGAAGGGTTTAACTCCCTTTTGCCGGGGCGACGTTGATTCGATTTATTTTGCACCATTAGGACAAGAACCGGCTGTATAATCGAACTGGGAAAAAAAAAAAAAAATCTATTTGAGCCATGCTCTGGCAAAAGGGGGCTTAATGCATCTCCGTGATGCATTATACCATGGAAAACATCACATAATTTTGGATCCATAATATCCATTTTCTCTAACAGATGACTAAATCCTGAAGTAGAATGGTCCTTGGACATACAGAAAATTAACCGAAAGCAAAAAGTATCGGCCCAGGTCAGCCTGCGCAGTCCGCGCAGGCTGACCTGGATCGATACTTTTTTTTCTGCAGATGCATTAAGCCCCCTTTTCACTGAGCATGGGAAATCTATTTACGTTTCCAATTATATGAATAGGTCCTCAACTTTCGATGGATATGACCTACGCTATGCAAATATGTCTTGTAGGAAAAACAGGAAATATTTTCTTTATGCAAACTGAATCACATTGATTAATATGCCACGCTCCTCTTGAATTGCAATCATTAGGCTGTATGGTTTTTTTTTCCAGCCTTGAAAACACGAATCGAGCACCGAAGAGCCATACTCTGTGAAAAGGGGGTTTAATGCATCTGCAAAAAAAAGTATCGACTCATGTCAGCCTGCGCAGTCCGCGCAGGCTGACATGGGTCGAATCTTTTTGCTGTTAGTAAATTTTCTGCATTTTATAGGACCATTCCACCTCACAATTAAGTCGGCTGTAAGACGGCATGGATTTTATGGATCCATAATTATGTGAAGTGTTGCTTGGGATAATGCATCACGGAGATGAATTAAACCCCCTTTTGCCAGAGAATGGCTTAAATAGATAACAAGAATGCAAATGAAAGGTATTGCGTGATACAATATCTTCTGTAAAATCGTGAAATATTTTAACTTCACCGTGTTGAGTTTGTTGTTTTTGATTTGTTTGTTTGTTTGTTTGTTTGTTTGTTTGTTTGTTTGTTTGTTTGTTTGTTTGTTTTTAAACAGTATTTCAGTCGTAACATGACAGCAGTTTACTAATTCATAATTATCCCCGGGTTGCTCCGGTAAAATCCGGTATCAGAAGTTTGCGTTATCGTCAAATTTAGAAATTTCTGGAGAATTTGACAACGAATGTTTTTAACCTTTAAGCTGCTAAGCGAGAGTCACTGACCTTTTGCGGACAGTGTAGATTCAAGATCAGGGCCCGTATTCACCAACCATTCTTAAGAACGTTCTTAGACTTACCCTTGTAGATTTTCCAAGTTTGAAAGTAACACAACTTCTGGTTGGCTAAACCATGTGGTTTAGCCAGTCAGAAGGTGTGTTACTTTTAAATTTGGAAAAGTTTGAAGAACAAGACCAAGAATGTTCTTAAGAATGGTTGGTGAATACGGACCCAGACTGCACAGAACGTGCAGTCTGCTCTTGGCTCTACACAGTCCGATAAGATAATTTTAATAATAATAATAATAATAATAAAATAATAATAATAATAATAATAATAACTTTAAATAGCAACATTTGGGTTTTTACTATCGGCTAGAAAGTTTTATTTAACTTATTTAGCTGGATAAGGGTTATGAGTGGTAGGTGAATACGGCACCTGATCTCGTTGCATGCTGGGATACCTTTATTTCAGTTTCATTATAATCGAACCATGCTCTTGCTAAAGGGGGCTTAAGCATCTCTGTAATGCATGATACCAAGCAAGACATCACATAATTAGGAATCCATAAAATCCATCATGTCTAACAACCGACTGTATCATAGGGTAGACTGGTCCTTTGACATACTGTAAATTCACCGATAGCGAAAAGTATCGACCTAGGACTGCGCAGGCTGACCTGAATCGATACTTTTCGCAGATGCATTAAGCGCCCTTTTTACAGAGCATGACTCATACATATAATAGTTGAACAAGAAAAAAGAGACGATGCGTATAATAGATTCTAATCAAAACCACGTGTTTTCTGTTTGATGGATCAGAAAAGAATTCGAGGAAAACAAACATACATGTGCAAAAATTCCATTTTACCCTTAAAGCACCTTTCACATGTTTAGTTGCCTATGCAACCTGTGTGTAGATCAAGATCAGACGGAATAAAATATGTAGCCTGATCTTTGGTGATATTCCGCTTTGCTAAGACATTCTAGACAACCGTGAAAAAGTTGTTTATTTTTCCTAAAATTTCAACGTTGTTTATTCGGCGCTCCAATCGTAACATTTCGGTCAGGCTCAAACTTCTCTCTTAATTTGTAGATTTTAATTTAAAAAGTAGTCAAAGGGTAAACTCTTTACCAGACGACAAAAATTTCTACTCAACCAAACTGAAAGCCCTCGCAGACGACTTATTAGAGGTAGCTCCAATGATAAATTCTGTTTTTGACAGGGTAGAAAAAAAATGTGGGAAAAGAAGAAAATGCTGGACACAAGCAGTTTCTCCTTTTCCCACAATGTTTTCAAAAGCCTTCTTCTCCAGGGTCATTAAAAATCGGGATTGTGTGGTAAGGCTTATACCATTAACAAGTGCTTTCAAATCGTTACCCGCGAAATACCAAGCTCTTCCAGGTGGACTAAGGGGTTCGAGCCTCACTCGCAGCAGTGGCTCTTTCGGCGGAGTGTCTTTGGGCACGACACTTCAGAGCCAAAGCCTAGTACTGGAGAAACCAAAGATATACATGGATATGTGGGCTGTGGTCGTGATATGACTGAAATCATCTTGAAAGCGGCGTTTATTTCTTGGGTCGAAGCCGATTCTGTCATAAAGATACAGTATCGTGTTTTATATGGTGAACCAGTTTTTTGCACTTCCGATTCCTCGTTGGAGTTGGCTTTGCGTTATTTTTCAGCCCGTATTCGCATGAATTAGATTTTCATGTGCTTGTTCTAAATTAGCCATGCTCCGTAAAAATGGGGGGGTGTCTAATTCATCTTTCAAAAGTGTCAACCCATGTCAGCCTGCGCAGTCCGCGCAGGCTGACATGGGTTGACACTTTTTTGCTGTTGGTGAATTTTCTGTATCTCAAAGGACGGTTGTACCTCATGATTCGGTCAGCGTTTGGACAAAATGAATCCATATCATAGTACGACTTGCTTTGTACAGTGCAATACGAAGATGCACTAAGCTCCCTTTTCCCAGAGCGCCGCCTAGGTAAAGATTTATCTTATTCCTTCACGAGGTAAAAAAAGTGAAGGAAATTCTTGTAAATGTGACCAACCCTTCTTATATCTGAGTTTATAATTTACCGACTCGTTTCACAATACCCTTCATATGAACGAAGTAGATTATATCGTCGACTTTTAAAATCTCACTTGCATTTTTAATATTTTGCAATCTATATGTATCTGGTTTTAAAAGTCATAGGATTACCACGTCCGTATTTTCCTCTTTTTGAATATGACAATTCACCGTATAGTTGTTAACTACTGTTGTGATTCATACCTTAGAAGACCCCCACCCCACCAAGAAAAGCATTTTATTATGTACCTTGAATTTTTTAGTTCAAATACATTATCGAAAGCGGATAAAATCGGACAGAACTGAAAAAAAAAAAAACCCGAATCTACGCAGTGTCAATTAAGGTTCCAAATATGGTATGGTGACGTAACCCGCGAGCGGACTGTTCTCAGCTTGGTTCATGATTTGATTGGTCAAAATGTTTTGTTAGAATATATAAATACATAAAAAATGGCTTCCACCTTCTTAAATGTTGAATATTTGTCAACAATATTTTTTTACCATGTTTTAATAAAACTATTCATTATTGCAATATTTAGTCGCTAGAGTTTGTACGTATACAATAAAAGGAAAATATGTTGTAGTAACTTTCATGTAGCTTGTATTTCCTTTTCACTGCCTGTCAAAATTTTGACATCCCCCGAGACCGACGGTATGTCTCGCAAGATATGAAATTTTCCCGCGGAGCCCGAAGCAAACACAAGCCCCAAGAAAATGACCACAACAGTGTTCCGTACTTTTTTTTTTATCTGTATTGAGCAGAATCCTATACAGAAAACATAGTGCGGTATTTCAGTCTTTGTTCGATACGGAATCGACACGAAAAGTAACGGTTTGCTTTGACAAGTTAATTAGGGTAAACTCCTTACTGTGGGGTATTAACCTTTTACCACACAATCCCGAATATTAAGGACCCGAAGGAATAAGTCTTTTGAAAACATGGTGGGAAAAGGAGAAAATGCTGGTAACCAGCATTTTATCCTTTTCCCACAATGTTTTCGACCCTATCAGAGACATTTTCTATTACTAGTGCCACAATTTATTTGTCGTCTGCAAATGCTTTCAATTTGGAAAGGTGCAAAATTTTGTCGTTTGGTAAACAATTCTCCCTGTATCTGAGAGTTTTTTTTCCCGTTAACCCTTTACCACACAATAACGAGTTTCAATGTCCCAAGAAAAAAATTAAGGCATTGCAGGAAAAGGAGAAAAATACTTGTGACCAGCATTTTCTACTTTTCCTACAATGTTTTCTATCCTTTCAAAAACAAAATTTCATTATTTGAGTTATATTTGGTTTGTCGTCTGCAGATGCTTTCAATTTTGGATCAGCCTAAAATTTTGTCGTCTGGTAAAGAGTTAACTCACGTAGGCGCTTTGATTCGTCTTGCAGAAGCAGAAAGCCACTTTTAAAAACATCGCGCTAAATGGAAAATGGCTCTTTAAATGACAAATTAGAAAAAAAATCATAATTTCTGTTATTTGTGTTAACACTTGAGATGCTGAATAAATGAAACGCAAATTTGCACTAAATACTAAAAGCCCAAACATTACGGTTACAAAGTTGATTTTACCGGAAAGAAAATACCGTATCGGACAGTGTAGATCAACGATCAGACTGCACGTTCTGTGCAATCTGATCTTGATCTACATTGTCCGCAAAAGGTCAGTGGGTCGCGATTAGCAGCTGAAGGGTTAACCCTGGTATTTGTGTGCATTACATAGGACTTTGCAAATTTTGAATGACATTTTTTTTTAATCGTGCAGCTTCGTTCTTATTGATATGTTTAGTATATGTACAATTTTACCGAAATACATGTAAATCAATCTATATATCACACGGGTAATGTCTCATTTTGCCACTATGTTTTCATATGAATTAAGATCAGACTGCACAAAACGTGCGACGAAAATATACCTGGAAATCTCTAGAAATGTCGAATCTATTTTTATTCTGCAGCGACAGAGTTAAACAAGGACATACGGGACTTGAGAGCAGGTGGAGTTGCTGGTCCAAGTCCCAAGCTCAGCAAATTTCTTTCGGATTGATAATAGTCATTGCGACAGCTGATAATTCTTTCAACGATGGTTATGTGGGAAAGCAGCCAGTAGCTTGGGGAGAATATTGTGCGAAGAACTGGTGTAAAAAGACGTTCCAGGAAAGCATGAATATGTGCATGGCTACTGTGATATGGCTAAAATAACGTTGAAAACAACGTTAAACGCCATTTAAACAATCAATCAACACACAGACATCAAAGGTACACTTATCCTGCACAAAATATGTACATCAGAGGTCATGGGTTCGAAATGCTTTTTTGCCAGTAGTATCATGTTACCTTAAGACAGACCCACCTGTGCTTCGGTCTGAACATGATGCTATTGGAAAATGAAGACTGGTCAAAGGAGGCAAGTATAAAAATACCTTCTTGAAATGAAAGACGAAACACTGGTTGAAAGGAAATCAATATTTGATCTTTACATATGACAGCAATTAGTCTATCCTAACCTCCAATTAACGCCTTCAAAAGATTCACGTTTCAAGTCCGTGAAGAAAACAATCAATTTTCCAATAGCCAAGGGTCATGTGACACCTACTGTTTACAACAGTTTCTCTCAGCATAGAAAAAAAAAAGTAAAATGACTTGTGGAACAACTTTACCATCAATATTTGTACATTGCCCGTATTCACCAACTGAATCTAAAGTACATTCTTAGCCTTATTCTAGATTTACAAATTAACGCCATTTCTGATTGGCTTAACCATTTGACCTATGTTCTGGCAAAAGGGCCCTAATGTATCTCCGTGATGCATGATACCAAGCAATTCATCTCATGATCATGGATCTATAAAGTCCATTTTGTCTAATAAACGACTGAATAATGAGGTAAACTGGTCCTTGCTCATGCAGGAAATTGACAAACAGCAAAAAGTTTCGGCCCAGGTCAGCCTGCGCCGTCCGCGCAGGCTGACCTGAGTCGATACTTTTTGCAGATACATTGACCCCCTTTTCACAGAGCACCGCTCGTTTGGTTTAGCCAATCAGAAATTGCGTTACATTTTAATTCAGAAAATTCTTAAGAATTAGACTAACAGTTTTTCTTACCAATCGTTGGTGGATACGGGCCCAGATTTTCAAATCATTCTAAACTCAATTCTGTTTCATAATTGCAACCATTTTCAATTCATTTCTAATTCTCAATTTTAAAGTCTAGTAAACGTTGAGACGATTTGTCTTGCCCAATCAGATTGTTAGCTTTTAAATTAAAAGTAAGAACTGAACCTAGAATAACTCGTCAAAGAAATATTAAATTAACCATATACACGTACTAGAAGAAAAGATACTAGAATGTGCAAACAAGCGCATCAAAGAAACAATAGCAGCCAAGAGTAAACAAAGCGGGTGTTAAAATGCGTTTGAGTTTAAATCATATCATTTAAAAGTATGGAAATTATTGTGAGGGTGAAAATCTGTTACTGTACGGTCGATCCAAGTGTTAGTCGCTGGCAGAGAAATTAATTTCAAAACCAAAAAAATTCCAGGTCACTCTTATCTTTTGTTTACCCTTTTACGGATTTTAAAATTAATTTTTAGCCTAGGTTTGGCTTGGAAAACCCCGAGTCAAGCATTTACGGAAAAACCCGAGTAAAAGTGAAAAGTACCGCCTGCAATCCATCTTACTACGCTGAAGAAACGACCCCTTTAAATAATAAAATATTTCGATTTGAACATCACAGAAAGGTTTAATTTCACAACAAACTTTGATAGATGTGCGATTTTAATCATACGAAAGTGTTGACTGAGAATTTGGGGCCCTCGTGAGGTTATTCACAACTGCAAATTCGTACGCTTAACAGTGAAAGAAACAATTTGCAAACCTCAGGAGATCGTTGATCAAATGTTTTGATGTAGGTACGCAATCGACCGAGTTGTGGCGAGTGCTGTTGCCGAGCACTTATCGGGATCGTTCGTTTATCCTTTTTCTACACACCATGTGAAAGACAAATAATGATAGCGTATTT
The DNA here is from genome assembly GCA_945859785.2 of Tridacna gigas. Lineage (NCBI taxonomy): Eukaryota > Metazoa > Mollusca > Bivalvia > Cardiida > Cardiidae > Tridacna > Tridacna gigas. The sequence continues at coordinate 44,602,134 of OX244042.2, forward strand.
TACGCAGATGATGTGCTCTTTCTCTGAAAAATGTGTCTCAAAACCTCGGCAGGATTTTAATTTTCGTAAAATTAATGTGCACCTCGTGTCTGAAGTTATAAGTATGTATTTGATTGGTCTATATGCTTATTTCTTCCTGTCAGAATTGTCCAGATATGACATCTCGGCCCATAACCATTTCGACCCATAGCAAACTCGGAGCATACAATACCAAATATGTATTAAAGTTTGTAACATGAGCCATTGAAAACCAGTTAATCTTTAAAAAACGATAAAATTTTAGACTTGTCTAAATTGAAAACATTTGCGAACGGTAAGTTAGATTTAGCTGAAACGTTGGCTGTGAAAGTGCAGAAAACCTTGTAGGAAAAAAAGAGAGCATTTTCTTCCTTTTTTTTTCCCAAAAGGTTTTCATGGAGCTATATCCTTGGAGTCCTTAAAACTCGAGAATGTGTGGTCAAGAGTTAAGTGACTGGTGGGCGTTTTATATCGAAGATCAGACTTGACATTCAGTGCAATCTGATCTAGATCTCCATAGGTATTTAGGCTGACCTGGGTGAAACTTTTTGCTTTTGGCAAATTTTCTGCATGTCAAAGGATCAGTGTACCTCATGATTCAGTCGGTTGCTCCACAAAATGGATTTTATGGATCCATTAATATATGATGGGTCGTTTGGATTGATGGGTCACGGAGATGCATTAAACCCCCTTTTGCTAGAGCATGACTCATTTGTGTTTTCCATAATCATAACCAGGAGCTCTTCAGATTTATCAATCCTAGATGACTTTACGCAGATGAGGGCTTTAGGTCCAATGGCTCTCTTGTTTATGAATATTGGCTTTCTAACTTGGTTGATCATGGCAACTTGGAGATTCCATAGACTTTTAATGCGAAATTTGAAAAGTGGCATTTAAAGCAGATATTTTGACAAAACTTTTATAGAAATGTACCTTGAGCAGTTAGTCTCGTATCGTCCATATGATTCTATTTAACTGGTAGTCTTTAGAGACATGGAATTTTCATGGCCCTAGTGTCATCATCTTCGTCGTTTGTGTCGTCGTCATGCAAAATATTTGACATTTTACAATATCTTTGTTATTACTGAAAATGTTTACTTAAAACTTGGACAAGTTGTTAACTATCAAAAGGGAAACATAACCAATAAGGGTAAATAACTATCAAGTTATGCCCCTTTTTCAACTTTGTATTTTCACTGAAAATCAACCGAGCATTAGCGCCCGAATGCGGACGTCTTTTTATTTGTTGCCATAAAAACCAAAACCTAAAAATAAAAAGAAATACGTAAAAGATTGTCTTCTCAGACACCAAATCATGCTTTGTTATATTAGCCTTTAAAGACTTTGTGTTTTTCCTTGTCATTTCTCAAAGGACATGGTTACTATTTCAACCTATAGACTGAGTGTGGTAAAATGAAAGAAAAGTATGATTCATTGCTTGGCCATTGTGGATTTTTGCACTTTCTATAAATATTCCCAGCTGTTGCACGCTGCTCATTTTGGTTTGTTACCATGATTTGTTGCCAAAGCAATGTAAAGGAAGAAAATAGGAAGCAGAAAATCCTTTGAAAATTATCTCCTTTCAATCCAAAAAGACGATGAGACCAAGGCTATACAAAAATACTCGTTATATTGGCCTTTACAAATTTGTTTTTCCATTCTGTTGTCAACTCCACAGACTGTCAGTGTGAGGCATGTAGATATTTTTTTATTTGTCTGTACAAATGTGATAGAAGTTTTTAAGCCTGTACAAATGTGATGGCAACTTTGAGCTTCTGGGCCTCATTTCCCTACTTCTTTACCCTTTCTGATGCCCAGGCCTTCAGCGCTTTGATTATATTTTTCTGCCAGTGACTAACACTTGGACCGACCACACAGTAACAGATTGTCAACTCCACAAACTTTTTCCATACTTTTGAATGGTATGATTTGAATTTGAATGCATTTTAACACGTACATTATTATTTTGGCTGCTATTTGGTCTTTAAGTCGTATCTGCAGATACGACTAAAAGGCCCAATAGCGGCCGAAATAACAATGTATGGATGAGACACAGTGGCTCAGTAACACCAGTAAATTGTAGCCTTGGTTTGAGTTCTGTCCGTGTCGAAATTCATTCCGCATCTGCAACAGGACAGAGTGCCTGTCTGTCTGCCTGAGTGTCTGTCTGTCTGTCTCGAAAACAAATGCCGTAACTTAATTTTGGTTGGGGAAATAGTCTGCGACATGGAGAGATTGTTGCGTGGGGTACCAGCTGAAGGTCAACAATGAAAACATGAAAACGTGAACTACCCGAAATAAAATAACTAAAATACTTCCCAGGGGGCAGGCAGAGCCCCGGTAGCTCAGTCGGTAGTGTACAGGACTGGAGAACAGGGGCCGCTGCTTCGATCCCCGGCTCGGCCAATTTCTATCCGAGGACTGATGATAGTCATTGCGACAAGATTCATTCCTCCCTCACCGCTGACCATTGTTTCGACGATTGCTATGTGGGAAAGCAGCCAGTTGCTTGGAAAGAAAACTGTGCAGAGTACTGTTAAAAGAAACTCCAGGAAAGCGTGGATAGGTGCACTGGTCGCCGCGATATAACTGAAATAATGTTGAAAACGGCATTAAACAACATACAGTCATAATAAATCAATCCCAGACGGCATTCAATACCGGAACAAGCATACAATCTATGTACATGGTTTGCGGCATCGGAGACAAGAGTTTCAAAACAAAATGTTCACATCTCTAACAAAGAATCATTTTTACTATATAAAGGTCGATGTTTCATGTAATTGTAAAGTGTGCTAATTAGGTCCCCTGTCGATTTGGTTCATCTGTTAGTAGTATAGGAGGGTAGACCTCGGACAAAATCCGTTTTGTCCGAGGTCTACCCTCCCTGAGTGCCATTTTGTCCGAGGTCTACCCTCCCTGAGTGCCATTTTGTCCGAGGTCTACCCTCCCGGGGAGGCAAAAGACCGGTCAAAATATCAAACCGGAAGTAGATGTCCGCTTTTTCTGCCCCCCCTCCTCACACCACTGCAAAAATGTAAAAAACAAAAGAGGAAACCGGAAGTGGAATTCCTAGCAAAGAATGGTGTGTCACCATGTTTTGTTCGGGTTGATCCTGTGTTTTGATTGGTCGAGACGTTTTCCAGCCAAAAATTTGAATTGAAAACGTGTGACACCACAGACTGACTCGGGGAAAAAGAAGGTGTGCCACCATCTTCACTCGGTTTGGTCTTTCTCTATCACCGTGTTGGACTTAGTCTTTTTTCGTCTTTTTGTTCGTCTCGAACTTTCTCGATCACCGTTGGACTTAGTCTTTTTTCCCGTCTTTTGTTCGCCTCAATCTTTCTCTATCACCGTGTTGGACTTAGTCTTTTTTTCTCCGTCTTTATTCGCCTCAGCCTTTCTCTATCACTGTTGGACTTAGTCTTTTTTCTCCGTCTTTATTCGCCTCAATCTTTCTCTATCACCATTGGACTTAGTCTTTTTTCTCCGTCTTTGTTCGTCTTAACCTTTCTCTATCAACGTTGGACTTAGTCTTTTTTCCACGATATGGGTTATTTTCCCCCTCCTCAGCTTGGCTCAGGCAGAGATCACTGTTGGACTTAGTCTTTTTTCCGTCTTTTGTTCGCCTCAAGCTTTCTCTATTACCGTTGGACTTAGTCTTTTTTTCTTCATCGGAGATAGATGTTCACTATCTTTGACGCGGCAGGGATCCTTTTTTTAACCATGGCCTGTGAAAAGGGGTCTTAATGCATCTACACACGTGCGCACGGGTCGTAATGATATGGTTCAGGTAGACACTATCGTTTGACTTAGACTTTTTTCTCTGTCATTGTTGGACTTAGTCCTTTTTCCGACTTTGTCCGCCTCAATCTTTCTCTATTACTGTTGGACTTAGTCTTTTTCCTCCGTCTTCGTTTGCCTCAGACTTTCTCGATCACCGTTGAACTTAGTCTTTTTTCCACGATATGGACTATATTCCCTACTTACGCTGGGTCAGACAGAGACTATCGTTGGACTTAGTCTTTTTTCTCCGTCTTTGTTCGTCTTAACCTTTCTCTATTACCGTTGGACTTAGTCTTTTTCACCACGATATGGGTTATTTCACCTCCTCACGTTGGTTCAGCCAGACAACATCGATAGACTTAGTCTTTTTTTCCACGATATGGGTTATTTTCACCTCCTCACACTGGTTCAACCAGACAACATTGTTGGACTTAGTCTTTTTTCACCACGATATGGGTTATTTCCCTCCTCAGTTTGGTTCAGCCAGAGATCATCGTTGGACTTAGCCTTTTTTCTCCGTCTTTGTTCGTCTTAACCTTTCTCTATTACCGTTGGACTTAGTCTTTTTCACTACGATATGGGTTATTTTCCCCTCCTCAGTTTGGTTCAGCCAGAGATCATCGTTGGATTTAGGCTTTTTTCCGTCTTTGTTCGTCTATCTTTCTCTACCACCGTTGGACTTAGTCTTTTCTTTGGCTCCTAGCAATATGATCTTTAGACATTGCCTAACTATATGATCTGAGTGTGGGTTTTTTCCCAACATTTCCCGGAAATCAGTTCGTTTAGACTTACCCAATCTTAGATTTTATTCGTCCCTAGTTTTATTCGTCCCTAGTTTTTAATCTGCAAGACTTTTTTAAACTGTAAAAATTTTTATCCGAAATTTTTCTATGATAAAAATTTTTAAGCGTAAAAATTTTTCTATCGGTAAAATTTTCTCTGTAAGATTTTTTGAAAATTTTTTCTCTGCAAGATTTTTTATTTGAAAAATTTTTTCTATCGATAAAAAAAGTTTTTCTTTCTGCAAGATTTTTTAAAAATTGAAAAAATAGATGCTCCATATTTGATTTTTCTCGTCTTGGTATACTTTATAATTTATTTACACTACTCGAGAAAACGAGCGATGAATGATTATAGGAAAAGTTCACTGGATTTTTATAGCTTAGTGGAGGGTTTGGGCTGTTTTTGTCTTTGAATTAAGAACACGAACGAGGACTGAGTATGTAGATAGAACATAACGTACTGTAAAAATTCATTCACATAGAATGTTATAATCTATCTACAATTTCCAAGACTGATCTTTTTTTGAAGAAATGATTGAATAAAAATGCTTCCATCGTTATTTATGTTGTCATTTTATTATTAAGCCTTAAAGAGAAAAGTAAAGAAATCATGGAGGTGGATGTACAAGCTATTTTATTTCAACATCCTTCTAATATTTTCATCACAGGTCCGAGTGGTTGTGGAAAGACAGTCTTTGTTCATAAATTAATTGACTATCGAGAAGATTTGTTCAATATCGTTCCTGAAAGAGTTGTCTGGTGTTACAAAGAATGGCAGTATGCTTACAATCTTATGCAGGAGAAATTCAATTCACAGTTTGAATTAATAAAATTCGTGGAAGGGATTCCTGACGATGAAAACGAACTTGTCAGCGATGTATCTATACCGCATTTAATCGTCTTTGATGATATGCTGGGTGAAAAAGATGAGGAAAAAATTAAACTTTGGTTTACAAGAAAAGGACATCACCGTAATGCAACCGTGATTTATATCACACAAAATATGTTTCAACAATCGAAATCGAGTCGAACCATCAGTCTTAATTCAAGATACATGATTTTATTTCGAAATGAGCGAGATAAAAATCAGATTAAAACACTAGCTCACCAAATGCAAGCCCCACATTTACTGTCTGCTTATGAAGATGCTACATCGATGGATCATGGATATCTTGTCATCGATTTCCATTCACGAACAAATAAAGAATTAAGACTGCGAACAGATATATTTCATCGTTATGAAGAAGACGAAAGAGGTCCAACCGTTTATTCCCCTGCTTAATCGTTACAATGTTTTTTTAAAATAAAAATGACTTCATTTTAATTTATATTGTCATTCTATCAATAGGCGACAGTGAGTAAACATGGCTTTACCAACCACACCAACTTCAATTTTAGCTGCTTTGCGAAATTTAAGTCAACAAACCAATAGATATGAAAGAGAATCTGTGTTGAAAGCAGGATTAAAAGAAATTTTAAAATGGTTTACGTTGGCAGCACAAAACATCATTGAAGATAAAATCAAATTACCAAAACAAACCACCACGTATATGACAAAACATAGAGCAGATATCGAGCAGTTAGCAGATCCGAATATTGATGAGGAAATTAAACGTAGAATTATTTTAAAACCTGGAGGTGGTGGATTTCTAGGTGGTGTTATTATCAGAAGTTTACTGAGATGGGATGGAACTAAAACCGTTAGGAAATTTGGGGGTGAAAGGCAACCTCGAAAACGTGCTCCGCGAAAGAGGAAATCTCCAAAGAAGAAAAAATCTCCAAGGAAGAAAAAGTCTCCAAAGAAGAAAAAATCTCCAAAGAAGAGAAAGCCCCCGAAAACGCATGCAAGAACCACCACCTCACCACCTATAATTGATGCAAGAACTACCACCCCACCGCCTATGATTGATGAAAGATTTGTTACTATGCGAAGGCCTGTAGGAAGCAGCATTTCAGAACATCAACGCTATCCGAAATCCAGAAAGGAACTATTAAGTGAAAGAATGCAAAAACTCAGAACAAAGTATTCACAATTTATAGAACCAGGGAAAAAATTGAAGTTTCAATCCATTCCATCCACCTCATGGTCTCCAAATACATTAGCTAAATATAAAAAAGGTAGAAAGGCAGAAGATCGACTGTTTGGGGATATAATCCAATATAACCTTGACACAGGAAAATATCGTGTTGACTATGACAAGCGTCTGATTCATCTTGGTGGTGGAAGAACCATTCCTCTGCCCGACAGAGGGTCAGATGTAGAAGAAAGCGAGGATGAAGAACTCACTGATTCCGATTCGTAGTTTTCTTTTGTAAAAAGACAGTATGATAAAACATCAGGTATAAATGATAGTGACATGGAACTTTTATTTTCATTTGATGTGAAATAGTGATAAAGTCAACATGAAGAAAAGACCTCTGATAAAAAAACACGGTTCAATGGTTATGGCCATGATACAGGCTACACCAAAAATACGTAAAAAGCTTGTCAAAGATTCACCCTCAGAAGCGATAAGGTGTATATCGGAATGCTGTCATAATGTTTTAAAAGGCAATGTACATTTATCACCAGATCAGAAGAAGAAGTTGTATTCAAGCCGACAACATCTCAGACGTTTAGCTTCAAAATCAGTCTCTGTAAAAGATAAAAAACAAATTTTAAATCAAAAAGGTGGATTTCTTTCATTGCTTGCACCTGCATTATTACCTTTGTTAGGAAAAGCTGTTATCGGAGGAATAGGAGGAGCTCTAAAAGCCTTGTAGATAAAAAATCTTGTAGATGAAATCATTTTCAATGAAAAAAATCTTATAGATAAAAATCTTGTAGATAAAAAATCTTATAAATAAAAAATCATGTCTGTTAGAAAAATGGTTATCGTACCTTACCAGGTCTTAGAAAACATGAAACGATGGAAAGCCGAACAAGCTCAAAAACCTCGTTTACCACCTAATCCACAAGTTGCAGATGCATCACATCTTCGGCAAGATATGAGTCAAATTTTACAAAGTACCGACCTGTCAGAAACAGAAAAGGCTCAAAGATATGGCGAAACTTTGATTAAGTTACAAAATTCGCTTCAGAAAACAAAACCAACTTCGATCAATTTTCCTCCAAAAACCGATGATGGTGCACAGGAATCAGCATCTGTTGGCCTGCAATCTGTTGCCTTGTATGATCGAATTTTGCAAAGTGTACCAAAAACCATGAAAAGAAAAGCTGAGTTACTTTTGAGTATGATAAAAGACAACAATAATTTAACTTGGGACGGGTATGGGGTGGTGTCATATAAAGGTACACGCATCCATGGCTCCAATATTATTGATCTTGTCAATGATGCGATACGTCAAAGAAAAGGCATTGAGCCCAGAGGATGGAAAACATTTTCAAAGGCATTACATGAAAGTAATATACCTCAAGAAGTTATTGGTAATTTGGACAGATGGAAATGGATACAAAAAGTCCATGATAAATCACCGAGTAAATCATTGAGCGAAGATGAAGATTCCCATGCAGAATCCTATGGAGATTCCGATTACTTATTTCACACACCAAAAAGCGTACGAAAAAGTACTAAGATAACTCCTATAAAAAGAAGTATGAAAAGAATAAAAGAAAAATCTCCATACATGAAACCTGAAGAAAGAGAACGATTGAAGCAATTCTATGTTAAAGAACTGCTAACTCCCCCAAAGTCTATAAAAAAGACTCCGAGCCGTAAAACACTTCAGTCATGGGAGGCATGGTAAAGTCAAAACTTGATTACGTGTTAAGAAAGTTGTTTTATGATCCTAAAAGTACTGTAGCATTTAGTGGAGTAAAGCAATTGTATCACGCTGCGAAATCTGTTTTGAAAGGAATAAGATACAAAGATGTTCAAGAATGGTTACAGGGTGAATCCACCTACACCTTACACAAACCGATTCGTCGTCGTTTCAAAAGACGAAAAACTATTGTAGGTGGTATAGATTATCAATGGCAAGCTGATTTGGCTAACATGCAACATTTAGCAAAACAAAATGATAACAAGAAATATTTACTTTGTGTGATTGATGTGTTTTCGAGATTTTCATGGGTTATCCCTATTCAAGACAAAACGGGTAAAACTTTAATCAAAGCATTTCAATCTATCGTTCAGAAATCAAAACGAAAACCTTTAGCGCTTCAAACAGACAAAGGTTCGGAATTTAAAAACAAATCGTTTCAAGACTACTTGAAAAAGAATCAGATTCATTTTTTCACCACTGAAAACCCAGAGACAAAAGCAAGTATTGTTGAAAGATTTCAACGAACTTTGAAAACGAGAATGTGGAAATACTTTACGTATAAGAAAACAAGGCGTTACATTGACGTATTGAATTCTTTAGTTAAGAATTACAACCATACTTTTCACAGAAGTATAAAAACATCTCCTGTAATGGTAACAAAATCCAATGAGGCAGAGATTTCAAGAAATCTGTATTCTCAATTACCAACAAATGTAATGATGAAAAAGCCGAAATTCAAAATTGGAGATCATGTTCGAATCAATAAAACAAAACGTACATTTGATAAGGGCTATTTACCGAATTGGACGCAAGAAATATTTGAAATCAGCCATGTCAACAAAACATTTTCACCTATTACCTATAAAGTAAAAGATCTACTGGGAGAACAGATTTTAGGAACTTATTATGAATATGAACTTCAATTAATAAAAGATGATGATATTTATGAGATTGACTCAGTTCTTGATAGACGTACAAGACGTAAGGGTAAAAAATTAATCAAAGAAATAAAAGTCAGTTGGAAAGGCTATCCAAAAAAATTTCAAAGTTGGATACCAGAATCCCATTTGGTGTAATCCTATTTGGTGTAATGCTATTTGGTGTAATCCTATTTTAGTGTTTTGAAAACATCTTTTCTTATAAAAAATCTTATAACTTAAGAAAAAAGTTATAAAAAGTCAGTACATTCATAATGAATCCACAGTCAAACATCGAGTGTGGAACAGAAAAGTCTGGAATAGAAGAAAAGTTCGGAATAGAGAATTTCGATAGCGGTAGTAGTAGTAGTATCAGTAAGAACTACAATTGCTGTGGAAATCGTGTCCCAAAGAATCAGTTTACCTATATTTCACAGGTTTTAGTCATTTATGCAATTATTGCGACGTCAATAGTACATTTAAGTATTCAAAGTCAAGATCGTGAATTGTGGCTGATCCTGTTAAGCAGCTCTCTTGGATATATTCTTCCATCACCAGGGTTAAAATTCAGCAGATCAGAACAAAAGCAGTCAGGGTGGATTGACAGTAAAAAATGAATTCGTTTTATCTCACTCTACCCAGCGATAGTTCCATGGACTTTTATCCGAACAACAGCCAATGCTGTTTTAAGGTTCATTTACCAAAGACAGTTCATATTGACAAGGAAACTTGGGAAGTCGCATTAGTTCAACTTATTACTCCCTCTCAGTTCTTAAACATAAGTGAAGAAGAAGCACAGTTCGATCTTATAACAACGGATAAGGACTTAGTCAAATTAATATCACAGATAGACAGAAAAGGAGATAATATGAAAATAAATATATTAAGACAAAATAGTGGAGGTGATATAATAAAATGGGGAATTCGATTTAACTTTCCATCCGGGAATTACACTACACCTGCTCATCTTATAGACACGATCAATGATGTGATTCAAACCGCTATAGGTCCTGCTCTTCGTAAGAATTCGTCGGGTTTGCACATCGCTTATTCACCTTCAACCAAACGTCCAAAAATTACATTTGATAATATTATAAAATCAGGACTCAAATTACATCCATCCCTGTTTTTAAAACTGGGTGGATCACCAGAATTCAAACATGATACAATTTTTCAGGGTAAAAATATTTTCAAATACTTTAAATACAATCCAAACATTGATGCTGGCTACAATCATCTGTATATTTATTCAGATATTGCTGAACACACTATAGTGGGTGATACACTTGCTCCAATACTTCGTGTTCTGCCTTTCAAAACATCCGATTTGGTTGAAAATGGTTGTGGTTCTCAACATGTCAATCATGAAATTACAATACCGCATTATATTCCCGTTTCGAAATCCGATTTCGATCATATTCACATTCAAATAACAGGGGATTTAGGTATACCGGTTCATTTCATTACTGGTAAGACAATAGTGAAGTTACATTTCAGACAACGTTCAACTGACAATCATTGACAATCATTGAAAATCATTTAAAAATGCTACCAGTTTATCGTGGTGTAAAACATCAGTATGGCTATGGGTTAGGTTCGCTATTTAAATCGGCAATTAAAGTAGTGACTCCATTGCTTAAACCGTTGATTAAATCTGGTTTTAATGCCGTGAAAAAAGAAGGAATCAAACAAGGAATAGGTGCAGTAGAAGATATCTTTTTACGTGGTGAAAACCCCAAAAAAGTTGTAATTTCACGGGGAAAACAAGCCATTCATGATCTAGCAGAAAAGGTAATACCAGGGATAAATAAAAGAAAATCACGAAAACCACGTCATTTCCCCTACCGCCCTCACAGTGGTAAGATCATAAGACAAAGAGACAGACGACCTCTTGATATATTTGATTAATATAATTGATTCATATATTGAATTCATCTACTTAAATTATATAAAAATGATGCAAAGCGGGTCCTGTGAATGCAGCAAGTCAGAACTCGATGTTCTTTCTGTACCACCTACAATGACAACGATGCAAGAAAGTCAATGGATTGAACATTTTCCAATATCGTCTTTGGCAAACAATGCACCAATAGAATTCATCATACCACCTCAAACTGAACATTGGACAGATTTGTCACAATCGTATTTGTATGTCAAATACAAAGTCGTTCAAGCTGACGGTGGCAATTTACTTGCCAATGCAAATGTGGCCCCTGTAAACAACTTCCTGCACAGTTTGTTTAGTAGTGTCGATTTGTATCTAAATAATAAACTAATCACCAGCAATTCAGATACCTATCCATATAGAGCATATATTGAAAATCTTATGTCATATAATTCTGACAGCAAGACTACACATTTGAAAGCTGGTGATCTTTGGATCGAAGACACCACTGCCCATTTCAATGCACTCAACCATGATGGAGAAAATGCAGGGTTAAAAGAAAGAATGGGTGAAATTGCACAAAGCAGAACTGCCGAACTTTTTGGACGCTTGCATCTTGATCTATTTCAACAAGAAAAATATTTACCTAATGGTATCGAAATCAGACTTAGATTAAACAGATCTTCGGTGAACTTTTGTCTCACAGGAGGCGGTGGTGCACCAGCTTCAAAAATTGTACTGGAAACAGTCAGTCTTCATGTGCGAAATGTCGAATTGTTGCCTGTTGTTGCAAATGATCTAAATCATGTTATTGCTCAGCAAAACATGAAAATCCCTATTCGTAGGGTTGAAGTAAAAACTTTTACCATTTCTACAGGTCTTCAGTCTAAAGTTGAAGATCATTTGTTTCAAGGACAACTTCCAAAACGCATTTTCATTGCAATGGTAGCAAATACTGATTATAATGGGGATTATGGTAGAAATCCATTTTTCTTTCATCATTTTAATCTGTCAAAAATTGATGTATCATGTAATGGTCACAGTATTCATAACAGACCCTTTGAACCTAACTTTGAAGTAGGATTGTATTTGAAATCTTTTCTATCATTGTATCAGGCTAACTCATCTTTAGCACTCAATAAATCATTTAATATTGGTAAAGAAGACTATGCTGGTGGATACTGTTTGTGGGGATACGATTTGACAGCGGATCAAGGTAGTGAAGAAGGACAACTTCATCCTATAAAAACTGGAAATCTTCGAATTGAACTTCAGTTTGCTCAAGCTCTGGCAGCAGCTATCAATGTTATTGTCTTTGCTGAATTTGACAATCAGATTGAAATCAACAGTTTGAGAGAAGTTATCACAGATTATTAATCCTGGAAAAATCAACAGAAACTCTCTGATCAAAAGATAGCTTTCACAAAAAACAGTCCTTTTCAGGACTAAGGAATATAATATCGAAAACGACAGTTCTTTTCAGGACTATTGAAAAACAGTCCTTTTCAGGACTATCTACAGGACTAAAGAACTAAAAAACAATGTTGGGACTCAGATTTGCTATAACACTTAGAGAAGAAGCAGAAAAAGTGAAATATTCTGTGTCGAAGTGCATCTCTACTCGGAAAAATGACATTCACAACAGCTTCGAAAAACATATGACTGAAAAATTAAAAAATCTTATTGTCAGTGAAGTTACCAACCAGTGTTACGGATGTCAAGTGGATCATCCCAGTCAAACACAGCATGAACTGTGTTTATTCAAGGATAGACAAGAACATACAGATATGTTCATAGAAAAAGCCATGATGGAATTAAATCCATACGAAATCATGGAAAAATGGTATCGTGAACTCATAGAAATGAAACTCGATGAAAGTGACTATGTGGAAGCCTACAGATTATGGCGAAATATAAAACAAAACATTTTATCTGAATTCACGGAGTCGTGGTTACAATACTGGTGTGACAAAGTAAAACAATCCTGGGAAGAAAGTGATTAGAAAAATGTATACTTCTGAAATTCAATACATATTGGATCACGGGACATGGATAAAAAATCTACAGGCAAAAGTCTGTGCAAAAGATCAGTTACCTCGACAAAAACCCGATCATGTGAAAGCCTACATTGTGAACACAGAGAAATCAACCGGTCCAGGAGAACACTGGGTAGCCGTGATATTCAACAATAATGGCAATGTACTATACTTTGATCCCTACGGACTACCACCACTTGAGCCAGAAATCATTAACTTTTTAGACAATAATTCTTATTCGTGGAGATACAATCGACAAACTCTTCAGAGTCCACAGGGGAAAGTTTGCGGATTTTACTGTATCTTCGTATTGGATGCTGCTGCCAGAGGATACAACATACAGAAATATCTTCAACAGAAATTCCTCTCAACGGAACATCGACGAAACGATCGAGATGTAGTGTTATGGTTCAATCAGCAGTATGGAATTCTATTCAATAAAGCTCAGAGACTTTTTCCCCACAAATAGTATATAAATGTATAATAGTTCTTTTATCTATGTGTTTGTTGTAAATATGTTCATTGCTCAGTTCATTGTTCAGTTCTGTTCAAATAAAAGTTATACTGTTTAAATGGTGTTTTTTCATTCTTTTTTCCACAAAGATAATCCCTCCACAAAATATCAGTCTTGGAAAAAAATGTAGATAGATCATAACATTCTATGTGAATGAATTTTTACAGTACGTTATGTTCTATCTACATGGTCTCGCCCACGTTCGTACTCTTAATTCCAAGACGAAAAGTAGGTCAATCCCTCCACCAAGCTATAAAACCACCAAATTTCTCTATATACCATTTCATTTCCACGATGGGTTTGTTCAGATTCTGCTGTGGACTATTTGGTAAAAGTCAAAGGAACGAGGAGAAGAGAAAACGTCAAAAGACAAAGACATCGGCTGAGTTCTCTGTAAGACAAGGGGGTAACCCCTATACCCAGAACCCAGCACCTAATTTCTACCCCGATCTTTGGGTTATACCAATTGATGATCCAATCTTTGGGGAGTCTGTGATATCAGCCAACCAATGAGTTGATGATGAGAAGGTTTAGAATCCTCTATCTATCTCTGATTTTTGGAATTAACTTGCTCGGATGATTAATTTAATTCCAATCCAGAGAATGGTAAAAAACAGCTCTTTTCAGAGCTAACATTCATTCCAGAAAGTCCTATCTTCGAGACTTGTCAATTTTACGACTGAGTACCATTCCAAGAGTTAGATTCCAAACGATATACTTCAATTCAAATTAACTCAAAAAAGGTTAAGCCCAACACGATGTTTGTATGGTAAGGTTATGCTATAACCAAGCTGAGGAGGGGAAATAACCCATATCGTGGAAAAAAGACTAAGTCCAACGTTGATAGAGAAAGGTTAAGACGAACAAAAACGGAGAAAAAAGACTAAGTCCAACGATGACAGAGAAAAAGCCTAAATCCAACACGGTGATAGAGAAAGATTGAGGCGAATAAAGATGGAAAAAGACTAAGTCCAACGATACTCTCTGCCTGACCCAGCGTAAGTAGAGAATATAGTCCATATCGTGGAAAAAAGACTAAGTTCAACGAGGGTCTCTGCCTGAACCACTATGAGAAGGGAGTATAACCCATATCGTGGAAAAAAGACTAAGTCCAACATTGATAGAGAAAAATTGAGGCGAACAAAAGACGGGGAAAAAAATGTTTGTATGGTAAGGTTATGCTATAACCAAGCTGAGGAGGGGAAATAACCCATATCGTGGAAAAAAGACTAAGTCCAACGTTGATAGAGAAAGGTTAAGACGAACAAAAACGGAGAAAAAAGCCTAAGTCCAACGATGACAGAGAAAAAGCCTAAATCCAACACGGTGATAGAGAAAGATTGAGGCGAATAAAGACGGAAAAAGACTAAGTCCAACGATACTCTCTGCCTGACCCAGCGTAAGTAGAGAATATAGTCCATATCGTGGAAAAAAGACTAAGTTCAACGAGGGTCTCTGCCTGAACCACTATGAGAAGGGAGTATAACCCATATCGTGGAAAAAAGACTAAGTCCAACATTGATAGAGAAAGATTGAGGCGAACAAAAGACGGGGAAAAAAGACTAAGTCCGACGGTGATAGAGAAAGTTCGAAACGAACAAAAGACGGGAAAAAAGACTAAGTCCGACGGTGATAGAGAAAGTTCGAAACGAACAAAAAGACGAAAAAAGACTAAGTCCAACACGGTGATAGAGAAAGACCAAAGCGAGTGAAGATGGTGGCACACCTTCTTTTTCCCCGAGCCAGTCTGTGGTGTCATACGTTTTCAATTCAAATTTTTGGTTGGAAAACGTCTCGACCAATCAAAACGCAGGATCAACCCGAACAAAACATGGGTGACACACCATTCTTTGCTAGGAATTCCACTTCCGGTTTCCTCTTTTTGTTTTTACATTTTTGCAGTGGTGTGAGGAGGGGGGGCAGAAAAAGCGGACATCTACTTCCGGTTTGATATTTTGACCGGTCTTTTGTCTCCCCGGGAGGGTAGACCTCGGACAAAATGGCACTCAGGGAGGGTAGACCTCGGACAAAATGGCACTCAGGGAGGGTAGACCTCGGACAAAACGGATTTTGTCCGAGGTCTACCCTCCTATACTACTTCTGTTTGGCCGTAAACATTCATGGACAGTTGTATGGATTGGGGATGCTAATTTAACTCTTAGATCGCTGAATAAACAAGCTACATCTTCCAGTCAGCAGATAAACAACTCATACATTGGGTTTTAATTGATTGATTGTATGGTTTTTAACGCCGTTTTCAACATTATCTCAGTCATATGGCGGCGGCCAGTGCACCTATCTATGCTTTCCTGGATTTTCTTTTACCAGTACTCCGCACAATATTCTTTCCAAGCCACTGGCTGCTTTCCCACATAGCCATTGTCGAAAAAATGGTCTGCGGTGGGAGAGGAATGAATCCTGTCGCGATGACTATCATCAATCCTCGGAAAGAAATTGGCCGAGCCGGGGATCGAACCAGCGGCCCCTATTCTCCTGTACCAGTACTCCGCACAATATTCTTTCCAAGCCACTGGCTGCTTTCCCACATAGCCATTGTCGAAAAAATGGTCAGCGGTGGGAGAGGAATGAATCCTGTCGCGATGACTATCATTAATTCTCGGAAAGAAAATGGCCGAGCCGGGAATCGAACCAGCGACCTCCTGTTCTCAAGTCCTGTACTCTACCGACTGAGCTACGGGGCTCGGCTCATACACTGGGATTTCAATATGAGCCATGTCCTGGCAAAAGAGGGTTTAACGCATCTCCCTGATGAATTATGCTGAGCAAGTGATCACATAATTATGCGTCCAAAAAATTCATATGTTGTCGTACAACCGGCTGAATCCAGATGTACACTGCTCCTTGTACATGCAGAAAATTGACGAATAGCAAAAAGTTTCATGTCAGCCTGCGGGGAGTGCTTGGTATCATACGTCACGGAGATGCATTAAGCCCCCTTTGGCCAGAGTATGGCTCCATGTTTTTTGTCGTCTGGTAAAGAGTTAACAAGACTTACGGCTGTATTCATTTGTATTTAATGACCCCGAACTCTTGGTTTGTTCTTGGCTCGAGTGTAACGAGTTGACAAATGAACAATAAAACCGCCTTTCCCGTCATGCAATTCTCGGTCTCTAATACCCTTTGCAAAGTAAACAGAACCTGATCACTTAGAATGACAATGCAACCTGATCTGAATGTACACAATTCGTTAGCCCAAATAGTTGTTTAAGTCTTTAGCAGACGACAAAATCATAGGTTGCATTTCTTTTGGTATTCGAGTTTTAATAGCTCAGGTCGAATAACGGCGGCCAGTGCACCTACGCATGTTTTTCTTGACTTTCTTACACCAGCGCTAACAAATCTTTCTTTCCAAGCAATTGACAGGTTGTTATCTTATTTCAGCAGGATCAAAGAAAGTTTATTTACACATGAAGGTTTTTTTTTTCTTTCATTCAGCTGTCTTTTTTTTTGGGGGGGGGGGGTGAAACATGGCAAAAGAACATATAGCTATATGTTTCCTTACTTTGTCTGTGAAGAGAATCAAAAGTTGGATGAATATCTATCACGTAAACTCCCCTTGCTTTCAGTGTAATATACCCACGATGAATTTTCTTCCCTTACACAAGTTTGAGATAAGTATCGTGTTCACAATGTCATTACATGATTCTCTCAGCCATGTTAATCAGGCTTTTGTCACGAAAATTTACCACGTGTACACGTATACTTTTGAATATTATGACCCCTAACTCGTGAAATATCGATAGGCCTATGTGTTAAAAAGAATCTGACATTCGTTAGCTTTTGAGATAAAAAAGAAATATCAAACTCGTTTACAAAATGTTGTTAAGCTGTCCAGAGGCTCGCTTAATTCTTAACATTTTTCTAGACTCGTTTAAATAAAAGTCTATCTCAAAAGCCAGCTAATGTCAGACTATGTATCCATCGCCTTTGGGAAATAAAAAAAATATTAGAAAATTTAACTATTTTCCCCTTTCTTTTGCTTGCTATCACGTTAAAAAAAATCGTCAGAGAGAGAGAGAGAGAGAGAGAGAGAGAGGAATCAGAGAAAAATAAAAGAAAGTCTAATTATTGGTATAAAGCCTTTATTTATGACATTCAAAACATTTTTGGGCATAATTTTCTAGCATTTCTATGGATTGAAGGAGCTAATGAGTATAAAACCCGAAGACTTACTACAAGTTATATAACGTGTTTTATGACTTAACAAACGAACCATGTTCGTACAAATGACGAAGCCAATTTATAACAAGAGGGCAATCGGCCCTAAAACGCTCACCTGAGAAAATTTAAAGTCGTCCCATATATCATCAAGACAAACACTCTGACGTGCATTCTTGAATATTGAACATTAAATGCTCCTCTAGAATGCACACAAGATTTTTCTGAGAACTGACCCAGTGACCTACTTTTCAACCCGATGTGGCCCAATTTCGAACTCGTTCGAGATATTAAGAACAACAATCTGACAAATTTTAATGGATTTTGGACGGAAATGTGGCCTCTGGAGTGAAAACCAGGTAATTGTTAACGCTCACATGATAGACAACGAACACAGAACGATCCCAAACACTCACTCAGGTGAGCTAAAACCATCTATAGTTACTGAATAACTATTCAGACTAAGCAATTTGCTTTCATTTTGTACGTTATGTCGCTTTCAACAGAATATTTAGCATATAATGGGAGCAGCCAGTTTCTAAGCTTCTTACATTTACTCTTTACCAGACCACAATTTTCTTTGCATCGATTCGAATTGAAAGTATTTGCAAACGATACCGTAAATGTGTTTCAAATGATGAGATTTTTCTTTGAAAAATACTAAAACATTGTGGAAAGAATGAGAAAATGTTCGGTTATTGTCCTATGTCTAATGACTCAGTTAAAGGATGAAGCCAATTCCTTATAAAAAGTTTTCAAGTGACATTGACCTTTGGCATAAAAAAGCCGTGGGGTTCTTCCTTTGGTTGAAAGCAAAACTTGTGTAAAATTTCAATGTCCTAAGTCAAAAGGCTATTGAGCTCGATAACAGAAACAAGAGGGCCAATCAAGCCATTACATAATTATGGATCAATAATGGCCACTGAATCACGAGGTAGGCTGGTCCTTTGACATAAAAAAAAAAGTTACCAATAGCGAAATGTTTTGGCCCAGGTCAGCCTGCGCGGACTGCGCAGGCTGACCTCGGTCGATACTTTTCGCAGATGCATTAAGCCCTCTTTTGCACAGCTCAATTATAAAAACCAACACACAACAACAAAACTACGCTGGTAATAGTAACTACGTTATGATCACCGTGTCTCAGAAACAGTCTGTGGCATTCGATCTGGGTGTATCTATACAACGATTTCTTCTTTTCAAACCATGTTTTTAGAAATACATGTGATCGAAAACACTGGGCCATTTGATAAAGATTAAATTTTACTTGTTAACATTTCCTGGGCAACATCGTTAGAAGTGAAGGTTATAGAAGTCGTTTGCCAAACAACGCAATGTTTTCGCGAGCCAGAGAAAAATGCTTTTGCAAACATTGTGGGAGAAAGAGAAAATGCTGGTGACCAGTATTACCCGTTTCCAAGACTTTTTTGCTACAATTTCAAAGACGAATTCCATAATTTGACATACAAGTAATTTGTAGTCTGCAAATGTTTTCAATAAGGACACGACAAGAATATTATCATTTTGTAAACATTTTAACGCCAACACAAAGCTATAAAGCTTACACAATGATACAACGCCAACACAGTGCTATAATGGCCACACAATGTCAAAATGCCCGCAAAATGCTAGAAGGCCTAAACAGTGCTATAACGGTATAACGCCCGCACAATGCTATAACACGCACACAGTGCTGTAACGCCAACACAGTCCTATAACAACCACACAATGCTATAACGCCTAAACAATGCTATAACGCCCACACAATGCTATAACGCCAACACAATGCTATAACGCCCACACAATGCTATAACGCCCGCATAGTAGTCGTACGCACACATGCTTAACCCTTTCCCAAACGACAAATTTTGGACTGGTCCAAATTGAAAGAATTTGCAGACGACAATTTTAAATTTGATGAAAATGGCAGAAAGTTATCAAAAAGGGTAGAAAACACTGTGGGAAATGGAGAAATTGCTCGTTAAGAGCAATTTCTCCTTTTCCCACAGTGTTTTCAAAAGACTTGTACTGCAGACAAGTGAAAACCAGGGCTTGTTTGCGAAAGGGTTAAAGAGTCGTACATTAAGGATATAAGGTATCAAATGAGGCGGTAATTTTACAGATTTGTGGTTCGTATCTCTACGAATAACTGTTATGAGCAGCGCTCTTTGAAAACGGGGCTTTACTGTATCTCCGTAATGCATTATACCAAGTTAGTCATCACATAATTATGGATCCATAAATCTATTTTGTCTCACAACTGACCAGATTATCAGGTAAAATGGTCCTTGGACATGTAAATCTTACAAACAGCGAAACGTCTCGACCCATGTCAGCCTGCGCAGGCCGACATGATTCAGTACATTTTGCAAATGTATTAAAACCTCTTCTCACAGAGCATGACTCCTATATTTCTTCCGTTTAGGCGGTTTTCCCAGCTTTATCAGAAAATTTGAAAGCTTTTAGCAGGAAAATTCAATCTAGAATGTGATTATATCAAGAGACACTTGAATTTCACTGTCAACACCACCATCTTAAATACACTCAAAACAGAGTGATGCTCTACAATACTACAGGCTATAGGCTATATACAAATGCCTTTGAAAAAGAACATAGAGAAAAAGACGACAGAAACTACTTGAAACAATCGTTACACTTCTATTTCAGCCATGCTCTGGCAAAAGGGGGCTTAATGCATCTCCGTGATGCATGATACCAAGCATGTCATCACGTGCTTATGGATCAATGTAGTCCATTTTGTCTAACAACCGTCTGAATCATGAGATAGAATGGTCCTTTGACATGCAGAAAATTGACCAATAGCGAAAAGTTTCGGCCCAGGTCAGCCTGCGCGGACTGCGCAGGCTGACCTGGGTCGACACTTTTCGCAGATGCATTAAGCCCTCCTTTTCACAGAGCATGGCTCATTTAAATGTTTCATTATGTCTATTATGTACAATATTATTACTTCGAAGTCTTTGGTTCATATAATTCAGCGGTTTTCCACTTATCGTTGTCGCTGTGTAACATTTTAGACCACAGTTCTTTCTTGCGTTTTCACTGTGACCATTTCTAAACTCTGCTTCTTTGGCGTGGTATTGTTCTCGACGGATTTGCATAACACTTTAGAGCGAAACCGTTTACAGTAGATTTTTATCTCCACGGGAATCAAATAAATCAATGGCACAAGTACGATGTTTGCCAAGCGAACTTGGTCAAGAGTGTAAACCAGCTTCTTACACCACGATCGAGAATTATAAACGTGACAATAATCCTCAAGAGGTCTCGAGAACAACAACTGAAAAGGAGGCCGCATTAACATGAATGTCAACAAGAAGGCACTGGTGAAAAACGTCATGTACCGTCGACCTGGTGGTGACGAATCCACAGCTGAAATAAATGGTGAGCAGGCTACAGCGATCACTATGATTAAACTCAAAAATACTATTAAAAGCGGCAGAATAGTAGCTAATACAAGCCACAATGTCTGTGCCGTTCTGTCAGAAATCAAGTAGCATTGTCCGTACTGTTCTTCAGTCATGGTTAATCTTAACACGACGGTCAATGTCACACACACAAACCACGGTATGATAATCATCATCGAAGTCAGTAGAGCGTGGGATACCCCTTTGAGAACTCTTGGAGATAACATAGTAATACACTGGTACACACCAAATATTGCGACAGAAACGTTAGATGTGTAGTCCAATGTATCTGATAAAAAATACAGCAGTTTACAAATAACTGTGTTGAGACCGGCACTCAAACTCACACACTGTTGCCCTAGAAACGGACACGTGATACCACCAATTAGAATATGGATGACGGCAACATGGAGTAGAAGCCAATTCCGGAAATGACGTCTCTGCTTTCTACTAATGCAAATGGCGACAATCCACAGTACATTAAAGAGCACTATGGCGGCTGCAAAGGCAAAGTAAAGCGATCGGTACATCGGTCGTGAATTAACTAGTGCTATATATTCCTCAAACTCTCTTAGTTTCTGCCTTTGATATTCCTCGAGGCTTTTGTTGTCAAGCATGTGAAGATCTGGGTCGTACATCGGCTGAAAGTAGTACGTGTCGTTGTAACCCATGGTTGAGTACCCAAACGTTTCCATCTCCATTGTCATGTGACCATATCTATAATGTATAACAGAAAAAACAATATTCATAACTGGGTCATACTCTGTGAAAAGGGGCATTTAATGCATCTGCAAAATGTTTCGACCCAGGTCAGCCTGCGCAGACCGCGCAGGCCGACCTGAGTCGAAACATTTTGTTATAGGTCAATTTTCTGCATGTCCAAGAACCATTCCACCATTCATCAAGATTCAGTCAGATTTTAGACAAAAAGGATTGAATGGATCCAAGGGTATGTGATAAATCGCTTGGTATAATCCATTACAGAGATGCATGAAACCTCTCTCTCCGAGAGCGTAGCTCAATTCTATTTGTTATAAGTCATTTTGTTTCTGCTAAGAACTAAGCAGGCATTTGAAAATATAGGGTAACAAGCATTTTCTCCTTTCGCACAATGTGTGAGTATCTCTCTTTTTCTCTTGAAAGAAATCTCCCATCGTTTGAGACACATTTTGTTTGTTATTTGTTCACGCTTTCCATATTGACAAATTATAAAAGAAGGATATTTTTTTGTCCTGTGAAGCAATAACAAATCAGATTTATTGATTAAACATGCAAATATAAATCACTGTATATTGTGTCAAAGAAGAGAGAGTGAGACAGAGACAGAGAGTTAGTTAGTTAGTTTTTTTTCCCCCGATGAGTAAAGAGTATATCAGAAAGTAACTTGAAACAGATTTGATTCACTTAACCCTTTCCCAAACAAACCCTGGTTTTCACGTGTCTGCAGTACAAGTCTTTTGAAAACACTGTGGGAAAAGGAGAAATTGCTCGTAACGAGCAATTTCTCCTTTTCCCACAGTGTTTTGTACCCTTTTTGAGACCTTTCTGCCATTTTCATCAAATTTAAAATTGTCGTCTGCAAACTCTTTCAATTTGGACCAGTCCAAAATTTGTCGTTTGGGAAAGGGTTAAATAAATGTTTAATTTCGTTCACTATTTTATGAGCCAATGATTGATGTTCATACACCACTGTTACAGTAACACACCAACCACCCTGTTTGTTTATTTAGGTATAAACGTACACCGTAAAGGGACATTTAACCAGATTTCATTTTGCAAGTTCTTTTTTTGCATAGTCTCTTCCTGTAATCTGAATTTTAAGGTTTCGACGTGGAAAAAAGTCGGTGAAAAAAAAAAAGGAAAGAGAATCCCAGCGATGGCAATTTTAAGGTCATATCCTGGAAAGAAAGCAGACAAATTGTCTTTACCCTTTGCCACACAATTTAACGACCCATAAGAAGCCTTTTAGGCAACATTTCGGGAAAAGAGGAAATGCTGGTAATCAGCATTTTTTGTTGTTCCCACAATGTTTTCTGCACTATGAAAGACAAGAAAACATCCCCTGAGTTACATTTAATTAATAATGTTTAACCCTTTACAAAAAAAAAAAAATTAGACTCGTTCAAATTGAAAGCATTAATTTTGCAGACTACAAAATTAATGTGACTCAAAAATTGAAATTTGTTTTGGGAGGGGTAGAAAACATTGTGGGAAAAGGAGAAAATGCTGGTTACCAGCATTTTCTCCTTTTCCCACAATGTTTTCAAAAGGCTTCTTTCTGAAGGTCTTGAAAACCCGGGATTGTTTGGTAAAGGGTTAAAATGATTTCAATCTGAACTGGTCCAAAAATTCTGAAATACAGTAAAGAAACAAAGGAATTCAATGTGTATTCTCAGACAGTTCAAGAGATACCATATATTCCAGTTTCAAGGCTGTTTTCGTAAGACTATCTCGCAAAATATGGGACAGAGTAGATCTAAGAACCCTGCAGTCTAATCAGAATCTACACAAAATAATCTAAAACTTTTCTGAAAATCTTTGGACTTCACTCCCTTTCACCGAATCTAAATATTATCGAGAAATCTGGAAATACGCGTAAACATCAATTCATTTTTAAAGATAAATCTATACTCGTATTCAGCCAGTTTTCAATCCATTTCATCTTTATCAAACTATAATCATTCTTGTATCTCCATGCCAAGTGTTGCCTTTGACGGTTGCAAGGTTGCATAGATTACGACCGAGGGACAATGCGTTTTATTTTTTGGAGGTCTTCAAAGAAATCACTATTGTGACGTTTCCGGTTTTAAACCGAAAATATGTATTTATTCTTTACCCCATACATATCGGTAATTCATCTATGCTTACACGGCTGGCTAAATTCTGAACCATTCTACAGTCTATCAAATTTTACAGCGTTTTTTCTCTCTGGCTGTAAGAATGTTTCTTTCTGGAAACCACAACGGGGAAAAGTGTGCTTATTGTAACAAGCAAGCGCTCCTTCTCCGAAAACGTTTTCCATGACCATCAAATGGGGGGGGGGGGGGGGGGGGGGCGTAAAAATACTATTCATCAAATAGTAAATAAATAAGACACGGTTTTTAAAGTGACGAAACAGGAAATAGATTAAAACAGCGAACTGTCACCTTTCTGTTATCTTGTGTAAATACAAGGAGACTATTTCTTGTGTCCATTTCCGTTGCACGCTATTTTCTTATCAAATGGTCGAATCATGAGATAGGTCGTTTACAACAATATCGAGGTTAATAAATAGGAACAAAAGTGCACTTGTACTGTTGTAGTCAAAGGTTTCCAGGAAAAAAACAAGAAAGAATAATTTGTTCGTATATATCGGGTCGAGTGTATAAATATTTTGGCTTTGTATACCTGCGCAAGAAGAAATAGTTCTGCCAAGAGTCTTACACATATTTTCGTTCATTTATTCCTACACAGTGAAATAAAACCACCTTTTTCAGGCACAAAACATTAACCCTGTACAACACATTTTTGTATTTTAACTATCTTGCAAGATAGGAAGCTTTCGGAAACATTTTCGAAAAGAAGCAAATGCTGGTAACCATTACCTCCTTCTTTTTCCATGTTTTCTATCCTTTTAAAGACAACCCAAATACTTTGAACCACAATCAAATTGTCGTCTGCAGATGCGTTCCATACATGAACCAGTCTAAATTTTGTAGCGCGATAAAGAGTTAACCCTTTGCTACACAATTCCGAGTTTCAACGAAACTAACTAAAGCAGGACTTGGACAACACTATGGGAAAGGGAGTAAATTCTGGAAACTAGTATTTTGCGCCCCCCCCTCCCCCACTTACGATGTTTTCTATCCCTTCAAAGACAGAAATCGTCTCTTAACTCTTTACCAAACAACAATTTTTTAGACTGATCTAAATTCAAAGCATTTGCAGACGACAAACTGAAGGTGGTTCAAAGGACAAAATATGTCCTTGACAGGGTAGAAAACATTGCGGAAAAAGGAGAAATGCTAGTTACCAGCATTTTCTCCTTTTCCCACAATGTTTTCAAAAGGCTCCTTTTCTCAGGGTCGTTAAAACTCGGGATTGTGTGGTAAAGGGTTAAGCGACCCTGAATTTGTCTTCTGCAAATGCTTTCAATTTAGATGAGTCTTAACTTTTGTCTCCTGGTAAAGAGTTGATTGATGTTGATGAATCCTTGACCACACAATCCCGACTTTTAACAACCCTGAGAATGAAGCCTTTGAAAACATGGCAGGAAAAGGAGAAAATGCTGGTAACCAGCATTTTCTCCTTTTCCCACAATGCTTTCTTAACTTTCATAGAAAAATTCAGTCATTGGAGCGACATTTGATTTGTCGTCTGCAAATGCTTTCAATTTGGAATTATCTAAGGTTTTGTCGTTTGGTAGAATTAACACAGAACCGTCATCCCCTGAAACAATTGGACGGCGCGCCGTCTACGTATTTCTTTCAATAGGTGACGATTCAACACTGTTCTGATTCGTAAGAATACAAAGAAACTAAGGTATCCTGCTGTATTACTGAAAATATGCAACCTTGCGTGCCTAAGCGCTGTTTGCAATGATTAGACTGTAGGATAATTAAAGTATAACCAATAATTAGATTTTTCCCTTGTAATAAACCTAACGTGAAACACGAACCATAGATTATAGAGCCCACATGTTCCTTCTTTGAAGGCCTTATCGGGCTTTTACTAACAGCAGGTTTACAGTTGATAGCAATTAAATAACATATCTTTTTTTTATCTCGTACAGCATGATTTTTTCTACATAATTACCTAACAAATACGACCTGCGTTTGAAAACAGTGACGGAAAAGTAGCAAAAACCTTTACCAATTAAATGCTTTTTTAAAATAATGTTTTGAATGATATCCTACTCAACCAAAACCGAACTAAACTAACAAAAACCAAAATATCCTTTCTTTACACTGACCTCCTTTGGGTAAAAAAGACCGGTTTTTATGCGGTAAAATTATCCTGAACCACAAACAATTGAGCATTGCTCTGAAAACAAGGATTTACCCCTTTCCCAAACGACAAATTTTGGACTGGTCCAAATTGAAAGAGTTTGCAGACGACAATTTTAAATTTGATGAAAATGGCAGGAAGTTCTCATAAACGGTAGAAAACACTGTGGGAAAAGGAGAAATTGCTCGTTACGAGCAATTTCTCCTTTTCCCACAGTGTTTTCAAAAGACTTGTACTGCAGACACGTGAAAACCAGGGCTTGTTTGGGAAAGGGTTAATGTAACTCAACGATCCATTACACCAAGCAAGTTATCTAATAACTATGGATTCATAAAATCCGCATTATTTATTGTCCTAGTAACCGACTGGATACTGAAGTAGGTTGTCCTTGAACAACTTAAAGCAAAAGGTTTCGACACAGCGCCGATCTGGGTCGATACTTTATACAGATGCATCAAGCCTTCTTTCATGAAGCATAGATAAAAGGGACGGCAACAAATGGAAGACGGGTTTAGTAAAAATTATGAATCCCTTCCAGACCTCGATACATTTGAGTTTCCTAATGTTACGGGAGATCACTCTTTCTTTAAAGCATAGCTTCTTCCCGTATAAAATCAATACCTGACAACTGCGTTAGGAAGAATTCTCTTTAGCTCAGTGGTTAGTGTACTGGTCTATTAAACCTCAATGAAACGAGGAACTATGCCGCACTGGTTTGAATCCCAGCCGGAGCAGCTTATACTTGAGCTATGCATTTGTTGCGAACTTTCATGTTCGTAAGACTAACATCATATTATGTTCATACAATCGCTATCTAATTGTGACTTTTTTGTTTATTCATACCTTTGGATAACCAATGTTTGTTTAGTTTTATTCACTTTCGCTGCAAGGACACAAAAGTCTTTGTCTTTTTTGTATCATGATTTTAGTATCAGTTGGAATCGAAATGATATGAGGCATGAGAGAATAATGAAAGTGTACTTTTCCCTCTGTAAATCGATACTTCTACCAGCCATTTCTTAAACAAACTTCGCCTGTATAAGTAACGTATTAACCCTAATCTTGCTAAATAAAAGAAATGAAACTTTCAAACCGATAGTTTAAACCGAAATTTTCGGATTTCAAAGGTATACTTGGAGAAAAGATACATCCTTATCGGACAGAGTAGATCCAATGTCAGACTGCACAGAACGTGCATATTGATCTATGCTGTCCGCAAAAGGTCAGTGAGTCGCGTTTAGCAGCCTAGGGGTTAACTCTTTACTCTCATTTTGCTTCTTTTCTCACAAAGTTTTCAAAAGCGTTCTTCCTCAAGGTCGTTATAACTCGGAATGACCTGGTAAAGGATTAACTCTTTCGCTGCCAACTAAATAAAGCTGACTCTTTGCAAAAGATCTAAAAGTATATTTTCATTGAAACTAGCTTCAGATGACAGACGGTGTGGATCCGAGATCAGACTGCATGTTTTGTGCATTGTAATCTTGATCTACTCCCTCTGCAAACGCTATCCAAGATGCCATTGGCAGTGACAGATTTAATAACGAACTGACAGCGCTCGTTTACGTTCTTTATACGAGTTGATTCAAAGTGCACACAGAACACCTATGACGTCATATGAGAGTTCGTTGACTATGCACTCACTCTTTCGTAGACATTCGTTGATATTCGCATTGCATTCAATCTTTTGTTAACCCTTAAGCTGCTAAGCACGACTCACTGACCTTTTGCGGACAGTGAAGATCAAGATCAGACTGCACAGAACGTGCAGTCTGATCTTGGATCTACACTGTCCGATAAGGAGATATTTTTCTCCAAAAAAAGTAAGTTTGAGCTAACATTATTCAGATTTTTACTATCGGCTTGGAAGTTTTATTTGACTTATTTAGCAGGATGAGGGTTAATACATAGCCACTCATACTTCATGATTTTGTGTCGTTTCAAATACTTATTATCAACTGTCCGATAGAGTTATCTACCTTTGAGTACTCTTCTGCATATTTGGTAAGAAAATGAACGAGTCTCACGAGACAGCGCGATATTGCTATGTCAGATACGGTTCCCGTAACGTAGACAAAACATTAGCTAACCCACAACAAATGAGAAACAACAGCCAGAATATACATACAAGGCCCCAAATCGCAATGAAATGTGTCTCCGTTAAAGATGGTTGCATTTGATTGTACTTCGAATCGCGTGGTCCCAGTAATAGGTCTAAATGCACCTTTAACTTGATTGACTGATTGATTGTATGGTGTTTAACGCCGTTTTCAACATTATTTCTGTTACGTCCCGGCGGCCAGTGCACCTATCCATGCTTTCCTGGAGTTTCTTTTACCAATACTTCGCACAATATTCTTTCCAAGCCACTGGCTGCTTTCCCACATAGCCATTGTCGAAACAATGGTCAGCGGTGACAGAGGAATGAATCCTGTCGCAATGACTATCATCAATCCTCGGAAAGAAATTGGCCAAGCCGGGAATCGAACCAGCGACCTCCTGTTCTCAAGTCCTGTACGCTACCGACTGAGCTACAGGGCTCGACGCCTTTAACTTGAGGAGTTCCACCAATGGAAATAAGAAGGATTGTTTTGAGTCCGTTATGTTTAGCCACTATGAACAAATCCGTCTTTTTTTGTGCGTTCTAGTTTTGGCCAATTTCAGTCACTCGGCTCCTAAATTCGTTACAGTGTAAAAATGTCCTTTGTACCCGTAAGCACGATCAGGGTTATAAGTGCCTTTAAGTTATGCCAAAGTCTGTTTCCCCAATTAAATATAACAGACAAAAAACATTTGTTTTTGAGTGCTCTTCATTAGCCAGAACGAGTTCCTTATTTTCATAAATAATTTCTTTTACGGTTCAGCCATTCCATATAATCTACGCTAATGTTTTTATTTTTTGTTCATTAACCCTTAACCAAACATTCGCGTGTTTAACGATCCCTTGTAGGGGGATATTTTTGAAAACACTGTGGGAAATGAGAAAATGCTCGTAACCATCATTTTCTCCTTTTCCAACATTGTTTTCTACCTCTATCTACCTCTGTCAGAGACAAATCCCGTTATTGGAGCCACGTCCATTTCTCTGTGTGTACTTTTTTCCAGTTTGGACAAGTCTAACCTTGTGCCATCTTGCCCTATCAAGGAGGTCTACATTTAACCCTTTTCCTGCTAAATAACCTAAATGAAACTTTCAACCTGATGGTAAAAATCAAAATGTTTGTATTTCAAAGTTATGTGGGGAATATCTACTAATCGGAAAGTGTATGATCCAAGATCCGACTGCACGTTCTGTGCAGTCTGATCTTGATCTACACTGTCCGCAAAAAGGTCTTTGAGTCGCGCGTAGCAGCCTAAGGGTTAATTTTTGTCCTAAATCAAAATTTTGTATAAAACACGGATAAACAATATTTAAAGATACATTCTTACAGCCTGTGGGGAAGAGAAAAAAACTGTTAAAATTTGATAGACTGTAGAATAGTTCAGAATATAGTCACGTGTGTAAAAATAGATAAATTTCTGCTATATTATGGTGTAAGGAATAAATACATATATTTGAAATCTTCGATTTAAAACCAGAAACCTCGCAACAGTGATTTCTTTGATGGTCTCCAGAAAATGATTCTATGCAACCTTGCAATCATCAGGGGCAACATTTGAGATGAAGATACAAGAATGATTACAGTTTCATAAAATAAAGATACAATGGGTTGAAAACCGGCTGAAAACGAGTATGAATTATCTTTAATATATTTTTCTCCGAATATTAGTATAAAAGTCTAATTTTGAGGTTTAAATCTCACGACTGCCATTTTGCGATCTGGGACTCCGTCTTATTTTCAGATATGACGTCATCTTAAGTGTACCTATTTGAATACTATTTCACATGATCGACGCGTAATGTTCCCACAAATATTTGACCCATGCTCTGTGAAAAGAGAATTAAATGCATCTGCAAAAAGTATTGACCAGGGTCAGCCTAAAAACAAAAACACTTGAATACTTTATCCCTTGATAAGCTGTCTGATTGACTTAGAATGTTAGTCTTGGTGAAAATAATTCAATACAATTTTTCAAAAGGGACTATCAACTAGATAGAGAAAAACGAAAGTAGATTTTCAAAATCGACAAAATAAATTTATTTTGTTTTGATGAAGGGTTTTAGAAGACTAGTCTGTAAAGAATAAGGTTTGCGAGCGAGTAAAATTCCTCATCTTTACAAAAATTCTCCATACTTTTTCTATCCCGTTAGTAACGGTATAATGTGGTTTAAGAATACTGATTTTTCATGCATGCGTAAGCAAGTTCATAAATACACTTCAAAAATTCCACATAGGAAATCCGATTGAGCAGAAACGCTACTTAACCCTTTCCCAAACGACAAATTTTGGACTGGTCCAAATTGAAAGAGTTTGCAGACGGCAATTTTAAATTTGATGAAAATGGCAGAAAGTTATCAAAAAGGGTAGAAAACACTGTGGGGGAAAGGAGAAATTGCTCGTTACGAGCAATTTCTCCTTTTCCCACAGTGTTTTCAAAAGACTTGTACTGCAGACAAGTGAAAACCAGGGCTTGTTTGGGAAAGGGTTAACGATGAAATAATGTTAAGCCCCGTGCACAATTGTATAGATCCCATAACACACTGAATGGCTAAATGTCATCCTACAGCTGGCCAAACAATGCACATCGGCCGCTATTGTCATGTCTATAGGTCGTGTAAAAGACTGGTGACATGATGTGAGCTAGTGATATAGACAGACGCTGGGTCCTTGTACAGATCTACATTGGTGGAAAAAGGTAAACCCCATTTTTTAAAAAGCCTGAGAATAAATCGAACCAAGTCAACGACGTCAAAAATTGTTTTAGTCAGGCAGTCAGCTGATCGAGCGTATTATAGGTTAAAAAATACGCTTCTGGTTTAGATAACAATAATTTGAAAAAAAAAGAACCACCTTATCTTTTACTCGGCATATGCTTTGCATCCCTTAACTCTGGACGAGTTTAAAGTACATCAGAGCATGCGGTTTACTCATAAACGAATAGGAGAATTTATGTATTGTTTATAAGATTTGCTTTTTTTTTTCTAATATATATATTTTTACTTAGTATTAAGCCAAATTATTAAATTCAGAGTTGTTGACACTATCGACGTTGATTTAGCGAGACGCTAAGTAAGACAACGAATTATTCAACATGGAAGAGCAAATGACAAATGCCAATGACTCTAGTTTGATCACGTGACAAAATTTGGGATAGGATCGGCTACGACTTTAGTGCTTTTAGCACCCTCAAATATCTTTTTCTTGTGTTTTCAGG
The DNA here is from genome assembly GCA_945859785.2 of Tridacna gigas. NCBI lineage: Eukaryota > Metazoa > Mollusca > Bivalvia > Cardiida > Cardiidae > Tridacna > Tridacna gigas. The sequence goes on from OX244042.2 coordinate 44,633,737, forward strand.
TTTTCAATATTTACACACGGTTCTATTTTTCACACACACACACAAAGGCAGAAACAGCAAAAACTGGAAATTTATTGTCAAGGACCTTGTAAGTCCGCTTAAACTGCAAACAGTTTGCACGACTCAGTGTTTGTCTAAAACTTTTCCTCAAACTATACTTCTCTCACTAGCCTGTATGTTTCAATCACAGACGAATGGTTTTAAATATACCTAGATTTCAAAGCATATCGAGGAACAAGAATTTTCCATTAAAGTCCCATTTCGTAGCTTTCTATTTCTCTGTAAACACAAGGTTATTAACATACCGCCAGGTCATTTTTGTAAATATCAGGAACAATCTCCTTTTCCTACGATTGCTTCTGTCATTAGCTATTTCATCGCTTTTGTAGACGGTATAAATCAAGCTCAGACGGAACAAAACGTGCTGTCTGATCTTGAATCTATACTATCTGCTTGTTTACTGAACCCTTTACCACACAACCCCTGGTTTTAACGACCCTGAGTAAGAGGGCTTTTTAAAACATTGTTGGAAAAGGAGAAAATGCTCCTTTTCCCACAAAGTTTTCTTGTCTTTTGAAGAATACAATTTCATCATTTGGGTCACATATAAGGTGTAGTCTGCAAATGCGTGGAAGAGCAAAGAGGCGACCTTTTCCATGTTTCCCTTGCTTGGTGTCTGAATACATGTCACTGTTCTCACATAAATGTGTAAACATGGGTTATTTAGAGCCACATTAGCTGCCAAAAGTAAACAACGCGGGTGTTAAAATGCATCTAAATTTAAATCACACTGTTTAGAAGTATGGAAATTAGTGTGAAGATGACAATCTGTTACTGGACAGCCGATCCAAGTGCTAGTCGCTGGCAGAAAAATAAATTTTAAATGTAGGTAAAAAGTTAACAGGTCGCTCTATCTTTTGTTTACTTTCTGTCAAGTTTTAAAATTCTTTTTTTGTTCCAGGAACAAACTGTTGGACAGACCTCACAATAACAGATTGTCATATTCACAAGAATTTCCATACTTTTAAAGGGTATGAATTAAATTCAAATGCAATGTAACACCCACATTGTTTACTTTGGTCGCTACTGGGGCTTTAAAGTCACCTGTAATCTTCCGCGCGGTATTTATCCTTTTATTGTTCATTCTTTGCCCGAGAACTTTCAGGACGATTTTGATAAATACCTGAAATAATATGACTCCTTGCGTGTTTTAAAACGCGTGAGCCGCCTCAAATTCTCCGAAAGTAGCTCGCACGATTTGACGGTTTTATTTTAAGGATAAATTCAGAAACGCAATTAACTTTTTTAAAATAACAAGTTTGGTTTCATGTTGCTGAAAATAAGAGTTCGATTTTTTGCTGATTAAAGAAACACGATCGTGAGGCATTTGTAATTAAAACCGGCTGTTCAAACCCGGCTGAATTTAACTCATTATTTGCAGACGACTTTTTCCGCCTTTTAGCAAACCACTTTTGAGAACATTGTTAGAAAAGGAGAAATTGCTCTTTAAGAGCAATATCTTCTCCTGTAACAATGCTTTCACACGTGACCACGATGTACACCTTAACGTATGTTGGGTTATTATGTTTTGAATTTAGTCAGATTAGTCCAATATGGTCTCCGATCAGTCAAAACTATTTTTAGTAACACGCCGTATTCATATTTAATTGGCCAATTAGAATCGTTAGATGTATTCACTGCAGTACCAAAATTTCCATATTGTGGTGGAAAGAGAAAAATTTGTCCGCTTCCAAAGTTTCGAGCTTTATCACTCCCTTAATATTAACCCTTAAGGCGCTAAGCGGGACTCACTGACCTTTAGCGAACAGTGCAGATCAAGATCAGACTGCAGAGGACGTTCAGTCTCATCTTGGATCTACACTGTCTGATAAGGAGATATTTCTTCCAAAAAACAAGTTTCAAATAACATTATTCGGGTTTTTCTTTCGGCTTGAATGTTTTCCTTTACTTATTTAGTAGGATAAGGCTTAATTCTTTTGCTCCCTTCTATGTACACGACTGACGATAAGTTATCGCAGAAGCGATAAACGTAACAACTTTTTTTCCATTTTAGTTTATAAATATGTGTGAATAAAAAAGCGCTGACAACTGACTCTGGGTGGTAATCATCAGGTTACACAGTTTGACACTTGGTCTTATACATCAGATTATAGAGTGTGAAGCTTGTCACAAAATAAGAACACAACCAGAATGAGCGGGCCATTCTCTGTATGTGCTTTTCAGTCTAAACAGTCAACTATCTAAGATTTGTCATGTACCCATTTGAAAACATACCGTTAATACTAGTACATGGATATATTGAAAAAAAACTGTATTTGATACCCATCACTTTTTTAAACTCTAGTATCAATGGAAATTTAAATACCAAGGTAGAAAGATTTTTGAAATCATTGCCGGAAAAGCAGAAAAATGCTGGTAACCAACATTTTATCCTTTTCACCCAATGCTTTCTAACTTTGCATCAGCAAATCTGATCGTATGAGCGATATTTAATATGTCATCTACAAACGCTTTTAGTGATGTTGGTTCTAAGATTTTGTCGTATAGTAAAGAGTTGTTATAGAAAAAAATACTTTGATCTCTTAACAGTTGTTTTTGTCTTAATTGGAAAGGCAATTACGTAAAAATTGCCTCGATGAGCATAAAGATTACAATTTCCATTTACGTCTTCCGCAATTATTTCGCCTTTCTACCCCCCCCCCCCCCCCCCAGCCTTTCATCTGATCCCTTATTTCGTCTTCGCACCTAGAAAACTCCAACAAAATAGGATAATAAACTTTTATTCAGGTCTAATATAGCCAATTACATGTAGTTTGCAAAAATAATGTTTTGTATAACAACGTGAAGGAAAAAATGATTGCAACCACACAACTATTTGTCTCCTTATCTCACAATGTTTTCTCTACAATTAACCCTTTCCCAAACAAGCCCTGGTTTTCACGTGTCTGCAGTACAAGTCTTTTGAAAACACTGTGTTTTCTACCCTTTTTGAGACCTTTCTGCCATTTTCGTCATATGTAAAATTGTCGTCTGCAAAATTTGTCGTTTGGGAAAGGGTTAAAAAAGAGCACCGCATGCAGGTGCCAACGTAATTGCTTGATTTTCAGTAAAAAAATTTTAAGTCGAAAAAGGGGCATAAATGTGTCCAAAATACTTTTATGGTAACCTGCCCGTGTTGTAGAGATTTCCTTCTTGACACCTAAAAAGTTTTCCAAGTTTACGTAATTATCTTGTCAAAAATTTTATAAAATGTCAAAGTTTTCGAACGACCACGCGGGCGACCACGACAGGTTACGACAATACCTCGCCGTTTTCTTCGAAAACAGCCGAGCGAATAAAATGAGTATTTTAGCTTTCTTTAACTCTTTCGGCACCAAATAAACAAACTCGGCTTCTTTTGAAGGCTGTAAATGGAATCCACTGAGTCTCCGGAAGATTTTTATCATATAGGCCTGACCAAACAAGCGGAAGGTATAGATCAAAGATCAGACTGCACGTTCTGTGCAGTCTGATCTTGATCTATGCCGTCCGCAAAAGTCCCTGTTTTCGCCTATGGCGCTGAAAGGGTTAAATGTTTCTCCCTTTAGTAATTGGTGCTAGAAATTCGGAAATCAAGTCTGTAGAGAGACTGGTTAATCGTAAAATACAAGCTCAAATGTAAGACTAAAGAGTCTCCTTAAAACTGAATTTAGATTTAATTAATGCAAGCCTTAAAACTCACATTTAAGCTTCTTATTTCCTAGATCAAAGTCCGTCGAAGATATTGGTATTATGACTAAAACGTCGAAATCTTTATTCCACTCTGCTTAAAAGGGACCTGTTTAGTGTTTATTCTCTATATATCAAAATTTCCTGTACAACGCCGATATGTAATTGAGTCTTGCTCTGGCAAAAGGGGGCTTGATGTATCTCCGTGAGGCATTACACCGAGCAAGTCATCACATGATTATGGATCAATAAAATCTACGATCCGTATTCGCCAACCGTCCTTAAGAACATTGTTAGTCTCATTCTCCAGGATTTTCTGAATCTGAAAGTAAACCATTTGGTTTAGCCAATCAGAAGTTGTGTTATTTTCAAATTTAAAAAATTCTGGAGAGTAAGCCTAAGAATAAGTGATGAATGCAGACACATGTTGTTTAACAACTGACTGAATCTTGAGGTAGAAGGGTCCTTTGACAAGCAGAAAATTGACTATTAGCAAAAAGTTTCGACCCAGGTCAGTCTACGCGGACTGCGCAGGCTGACCTGTGTCGCTACTTTTAGCAGATGCGTTAAGCCCCATTTTCACAGAGCATTGGTCATATACTTTTCATTGCGTTTGTACTTAGTACGTACGGTTACGTTCAGCAAAAAGGTGCAATTTTAGACATTCAAATAAAGGTACGGTCGTTTCACAGTTTGTGACTCCGTCTATTTTTACAACATCATATATGACGTCATCAAATTAATTTGAATACGAATATTCATACTTGACACGTGTTATTGATCATGAGCCATTCCCGAAAGCCCGCACGAAACTCTGGGTTGAAATCTATGAATACCAAAAGAGGTTGCATAGCTCATTTAGGAAATGCTACTGAAAAATATTTATTCTAACTATTGTGAGTCTTCTTTAGTGATGATTTGCCAGCTGTCGTCCTATTTAATTCAATGCTGCATCATTTTTGCTCAGTTTAGTGAGATAGAAATATTCTAATTAGCTCCCTTTAAAACTTTAATTATGAAGTCCACATGCCAAAAGTTACCTGACTTGCCCAAGTTTGCTCTCGGGGACCACGAAGTAAGTATAGCTTAACCCTTTACCACACAATCCCGACTTTTAACGACCCTGAGGAAGAAGCCTTTTGAAAACATTGTGGGAAAAGGAGAAAATGCTGGAAACCAGCATTTTCTCCTTTTCCCACAATGTTTTCTACCCTATGAAAGGCAAATTTACTCATTTGAGCCACATTTTAAATTGTCGTCAGCAAATGCTTTCAATTCGGACAAGCTTAAATTTTTCTCGTGTGATAAAGTGTTAAATGGCTTTTCTTTGAAAGGGTAGAAACATTTTGGGTAAAAGGGAAAATGCTGGTTTCCAGCATTTTCTCTTTTTCCCCAAACAACAAAAGTTTGGACCTGTTAAAAAAAAAAACAACAAAGAATTGGCATATGGCAAATTATTCATAGATTGAATAGTGGAAAATATCTTAGAAAGGGAGAAAAAAATCACTACGGTAAAAGAAGAAAATAGTGGATACCAGTATTGTTTCATTTTTCCCACGTTATCCAAAGCCATGTTCTCAAAGGTTGATAGAATTTGGGATTGCGTCGTAAAAAATTGAACCAAACCAGGTCAATTATTTAAAACTGGAAGTTAATTACAGGGCATCTGTAATCATTAAAGTTTTTTCCGAAACGTACCTAAATTAACACTTCGGTCCTGCGCAATCGAGTGAAATCTCTCCGAGAAGAAGGAAAATTAGATTTTCCATTTAAGTTCACCACATTTATTTCTGCATTATTTTTATGTTCGTCACTTTTTAGCTCAGCTGTTTTCAAATCAAACGACGAGGTACTGTTTTAGCCCTGGCATCGTCGTCTGCGTCATCTTCATCGTCGAGCAAAAACTTTGACATTTTCAGAAACTTTGACATTTTTATAATATCTGTCATTGCAGAAGATATTTACTTCAGACTTGGACAAGTTGTTCACTATCAAAGGGGAAACTCGCACGACAAGGACAGATACTATCAAAGTTATGTCCCTTTATGTCCTGGAAAAAGGATAAAATGCTGGCAACCACAATTTTTATCATAAGGATTAACCTGAGAACTCTGCATATTGGAATGGCCTGGGGTCCTTATGTACTACCCATTTTAACAAATATCTGTTTTAAATTTATATCAAACCTTGTGTAGCTTTTCGAATCGCAAGAAAGATCTCTCTTCTCTTTCAAATTACCATGTGACAGGTAAGCTGTTCACCGTATATATATATGATATCCTTTTTGCAGTGAAAGATCGAAATTTATTTCATCATGTGAACATCATCGGAAAAATATTACCGATGATGTTCACTCGATGAAGTAAGTTTCGATTTTTCACCGGGAAAAAAAACCACCAAATATTCTACTTATTTCATGCTTCTAACCCCTTTTCTGCTGGGTCTTGCGAAGTACAGGGTAGCAGTCGATATTTCCGTACCAGTGAGTTTATCAATCGGTAAATTCAGTGATAGAAACGGTGAAATTATCACACCATAATCCATCATTATTTCCCCATAAATTACCGAAAAGAATGAAAGAAAACTATATCTTTTTTAAAATTTTGTTGCAACTTGGACAGTTCAAAAGCATTTTGCACGAAGTAGACGGATATCATCAGCCATTTGACTCGCCCTTAAAGTGCAGAGAAGAGTTTTGAGATACCTAGGAAAATAATACGGAAGCCCATTAGAATCAGAACTTTTTGCAGAATTCTCCTACACTTATTAACCTTTCGTCAACCAACCCCTGAAGAAAAGAGCATATGAAAACATCGCGGGGGAAAGGAGAACAATACTAGTTACCAGCATTTTCTCCTTTTCTCAACAATGTTTACTACTGTTTCAAGAACAAGTTCCATTGTTTAAGCCACATTTGATTTGTCGTTTGCAAATACCTTCAATTTTGGCGGATCCAAAATTTGTTGTTTAGTAAAGGCTGAAACCGTGTTATCATTTTCGAAGTGTTTATAATTTTTACAAATAAATGAAAGGAAATAGATTAACCCCTATCCTGCTACATAACTGACACGAAACTTTTAAAGCCGACAGTAAAAACCGAAATTCTCCTGATAAGGGTTTTTTTTGGGGGAAAAGATATCTCCTTATCGGACAGGGTAGATCCAAGATCAGACTGCAGGCTCTGTGCAGTCTGGTCTTCATCTGCACTGTCCGCAAAAGGTCTTTGAGTTGCGCTCAGCAGCCAAAGGGTTGAGATAAATAGATAAATATTTTCATTGATAAATGAAAATAAATAATTAATTAAATAATTAATAATAATTCTTATAAATAAATGAAAATAGATGGAAAACAAACAAACAAACAAACAAACAAACAAACAAACAAACAAACAAACAAACAAACAAATTTGAATGAATGAATGAATCCTTACAATCTTTGTTTAAATCCTTTCATATTTCCGAGATTTTTTTTTTTGGCAATATGAATTTAATTGCGACCACCGTGGGAGTACCTAAGCAGATTATTTGTATCTTATTTCGTTGGAAAATTAGATTAGGGGGGAAATCAAATAAATGTCGGCATGACTGCGGCTATATTAAACCAGCACACTAGAAACAATTGACTTTCTCGATGCCTATCGAATATCTAGTTGCTTCTGCGGCCAGTGTAGATCAAGATCAGACTGCACAGAACGTGCAGTCTGATCTTGATCAGCAATGTCCGCTATGCAGAGTTATACAAGCTAAATGTAGTTGTAGAATGGAAGCGCTTGGATCTTTTTCTTGAACTGACTTTCTCGATGCCTATCACATATCTAGCTGCTTTTCCAACTTCAAGTTTAGGGGTCCTGCGTGGCTCAGTAGTAGTAAAGTGTAGGACTCATGACCGGGAGGCCCGGGGTTCGAGCCACACTCGATCCACTGAGTTCTTCGCGGGAGTGTCCTTGGGCAAGACACTTTAGAGCTCTAGACTAGTTCTGGTGAAACCAGGAAATACATGAATATGTGAGCTGTCGCCGTGATATGACTGAAATAATGTTGAAAGCGGCGTAAAACACCATTCAATCAATCAATCAACCTTCGAGTTTTGTCGTCTGCAAATCCTTTCAATTTGGAGAAATCTAAAATTGTGTCATTTGGGATGAGTTGAGGACAGGTGCTTGCCCAGAGCTGGTACATGACAACATTATTTGCCTTTTCTGGGAATCAAGATGTAAGCCAGGCTCTAGAAAAAGGGGGCTTAATGTATCTCCGTGATGCATGCTAACATGCAAGTCATCGCAAGATCATGAATTCATAAAGTCCATTTTATCTAACAAGCGACTGAATCATGAGATAATCTGGCCCTTGGCCTTGCAGAAAATTTACCAACAGCAAAAAGTTTCGGTCCAGGTCAGCCGGCGCGGACTGCAGACTGCGCAGGTTGACCTGGGTCGATGCTGTTTTGCAGATGCATTAAGCCCCCTTTTCAAAGAGCATGGCTCATAGACTTACTTACTCAGCCTTTGACCACACAATCCTGAGTTTTACCTACCCCAAGGAAGAAGTCTTCTGAAATCATTGTAGGAAAAGGAGAACATGCTGGTTACCGGCCTTTTTTTCTTTTTCTAACGATGTTTTCTACCCGTCCAAAAACGAATTACAATATTTGAGTCACGTTTATTTGGTCGTCTGCAAACATTTAAGATTTTGTCGTTTCCTACATGTTAGGTTGATTGACCGATTTTATGGCGTTTAACGCCGTTTTCAACATTATTCCACCTATATCATGGCGGCCAGTGCACCTATCCGTGCTTCCCTGGAGTTTCTCATACCAGTTCTTTCCAAGCCACTGGCTGCTTCCCCCGTGACCATCGTCGAAAAAATGGTCAGCGCCGAAAGAGGAATAAATCCTGACGCAATGACTGTCATCAATCCTCGGAAAAAAAAAAAATTGGCCGAGCCGGGCATCGAACTAACTACTCCCTGTTCTCGAGTCCTGTGCGCTACCGACTGAGTTACCGGGGCTCGGCTAATGGGTTTAAGACACGTTGCTTGCTTAATAAACGTGTCCACTGTCACGGACTGCGCTGTTTGATCTGAGGCTATACTTTTTGCAGATGCATTAAACACCCTTTTCAAAGAGCATTGCTCATTTGTATTCGGCAAATAAATATACAGAAAAATACTTGAGCTATGCTCTGGAAAAAAGGGGGTTTAATGAATCTCCACGATGCATTTAACCAAGCATATTATCACAAAATTACTGATCCATAAAATCTGTCTTATCCAACAACCGGCTGATTCATGAAGTACAATGGTCCTTGGACCTACAGGAAATTTACAAACAGTGAAAAAGTTTCGACCCATGACAGCCTGACATGAACCGATATTTTTGCAGATCTGCATTAAACCGCTTTTTACAAAGCATGGCTCATTTAAAACTCTGTGACCACCAAACATTCAACCCCCTTTTGTCCAGATCAAAAATATGTGACCATTAAATATTCAATCCCCTTTTGTCCAGATCAAAAATATGTGATCATAAAACATTCAACCCCTTTTGTCCAGATCAAAAATATGTGACCACAAAACATTCAACCCCCTTTTGTCCAGATCAAAAATCTGTGACCACAAAAAATTCAAACCCCTTTTGTCCAGATCAAAAATCTGTGACCACAAAACATTTAACCCCCTTTTGTCCAGATCAAAAATCTGTGACCACAAAACATTCAACCCCTTTTGTCCAGATCAAAAATCTGTGGCCACAAAACATTCAACCCCTTTTGTCCAGATCAAAAATCTGTGACCACAAAACATTCAACCCCTTTTTGTCCAGATCAAAAATCTGTGACTATAAAACATTCAACCCCCTTTTGTCCAGATAAAAAATCTGTGACCACAAAACATTCAACCCCTTTTGTCCAGATCAAAAATATGTGACCACAAAACATTAAACCCCCTTCTGTTCAGATAAAAAATCTGTGACCACAAAACAGCCCCCCCCCCCACGGGTAGCTCAGTGGTTAGCGTATCTCACTCGTGACCTGGTGGTTGCGAGTTCGATACCCGGTTGAGGCAAACTTTCTTTCCGGTGATTTTTCGCCTCTCACCTCTGATGCATGTGGGAAAAGTATTCAGTGGCTTTGGAAAAAAAGTTGTGTCAGTACTGGTGTGAGAAAGCCAGGAAACACATAGGTGCGTCACTGACCGCCATGATATGACCTGAGCTTTTAAAATAAATGGCGTTAAACTCCGATACAATACAAAACAAGTGACCACAAAACAAACAAGAAAAGCTTTCAAGATTAAAAATCAAAGCGTTGAAAGCACTGGTGTGGCATTTGTCAAGGGAGCCATAGAGTGGAATTAATAATTTGAAAAATAAACAACAGAAATAGTTTCAAAATATTCGCTTGAAAGTCAGCTTACTATATAGTCAGGCACAGTCCAATAGAGTAGCGTGCAATCTTGTGGGACGAACAAGTCCGGGCGAACAAGCCCAGGGACGAATAAGCCCAGGAACTTACTAGTTTTGGGACGAACAAGCACGGATTCGGGCGGTCAGGAAAGATTGTGTGTATCATTACGCCAATAGAAGGCCATAGCGGACCAAGCTACTTTCGGTAAAAAAGAAGTATTTCCACGATCGATGACCCAATCTAATTTATTTTAATACGCCATTTTCAATTTCATATCTGAGTGCAATCGAAACACTTATTTGCCTCAGAAAAATTGAGCGTAATTGGGTTTCCTTCCTTTGGCTTTGCACAAACTACGATACATGATTTTCAAAATGCCGTATTGAACTCGAAGTGGCATTATCTCCGACAAATGCCACAAAAAATGCATATCGTATAAGAAAAAAAAAAACATAAAAATGCACGACGCAAAAATCAAATTCCCATGTGAATCATTTTATGAAATCCGACAAAATACAAAAACAAATCCATTCGCAGATAAACTGCCACCATTAAATTAAAAGGATATCCGATTGTGTCGACAAGAGATTTAAAATGTATTCCAAAAACTGCGATTGCTGGCAAAACGAAACAGGTTAGCTTAAATTTTCCTGAAATTCATTTTATCGGCTTCGACGCCATGCAGCAAATTGCAAGATCGTGAACAGTGGGGATGTTGCGTTTTATCAAAATGTTTTGCAACGTTTATGTTCCTTGTAAAACTACAGTCCAACAGTGGGTATATATTAAGTAACTGACTAAAAGATAACAGATAAAAGCGTTTCTACTTAAAGATCGTAACCAGCATTTTTTTCCCCTTTTCTACAATGTTTTCTACCTGTTGAGAGAACTGAAAAAAAAAAGACTGTATGGTGTTTAACACCGTTTTCAACATTACTTTAGTTATATCGCGGCGGCCAGTGCACCTGTCCATGCTTTTCTCGAGTTTCTGTCACAAGTGCTTCGCAAAATATTTTCAAAAATATATCAAACATACCAAAAATGGCTGCTTTAACCATCGTCTAAACAATGATCAGCGGTGAGACAGGAATGAATCCGGTCGCATCAAAATCCTCAGAAATAAATTCGTATGTTGAGTAAAGCGATAATCAGGTTATTGATTTGAAATCTTCTCGTCCTTCATTCTTATCGCGATCAGTTGTAAATTACACCGATGAGAAGAAAGATATCTGTTTTCATTTTAAAATTACCGCAACCAAAGTCACGCAAAGTCACGCAACCGTCATTTAGCAGATTTATTTTCGCCATGCGCTGTGAAAAGTAGAGCTTAATGCATTTGCACAAACTAACAACTGCTGTCAGCCTGCGCAATCCGCGCAGGCAGATATGGATCGAATCTCTTTTCTGCATGTCAAAGGATCAGTCTAACTCTATATGTAGTCAATTGTTACACAAATGGATCGTATGGATCCATAATTATGCGATGACTTGCTTGATAGAAGACATCACAGAGATGCGTTTTACCCCCTTTTGCCGGAGCATGGTTTTATTGACAGAGTTACAGATAAGGCAGGAGGGATAATTGGGGATTTTGAAAGAAATCTTTCAAAAAGTCTTCACAATAATCTGGGGCGTGGGCACACATTAGAATATTCTGTCAAGGACAAGATTCTAGTAAATACCCAAAAAACCTAGAGATTAGATTTAAAAGGAAAAGCAATGACGTTTACCAGCATTTTCACACAATGTTTTAAATAACATTTCAACGACAAAATGTTCTAATTTAAATCACATTTAGTTTGTTATCTACAAATGAGCCATGCTCTGTGAAAAGGGAGATTAGTGCATCTGCGAAAAGCATCGACCCAGGTCAGCCTGCGCAATCCGCGCAGGCTGACCTGGGCCGAAACTTTTCGGTGTTGGTCAATTTTCTGTATGTCTAAGGATCAGTCTACCTCATGACTCAGTCATTTGTTGAAAAAAGAAGCTATCATAGATCCATAATCATGCAATGGCTTGATTGGGATCATGGATCACGGAGATGCATTGAACCCCCTTTTACCAGAGCGTGGCTCAAATGTATTTAATTTGGACAAGTCTAAAATATTGTCTTGTACAGAGCTATGAGGGTTGTCCAAAAAGTTCAACAACAGGTCACATTTTTCGTTTAAAATCATGTTCTGATAATTAATGACAAGCTTTCTTTAAAAATCAGATAACGATCCCTGTTTTCAGTGTAATAAAGCCATCACTAATTTTCTTACCTTACACATGTTTGAGATAAATAAATAATGGCGTATTTGATAAACGCTCTTTATCACATAAAACCTCCTCCGACAGTTTATTAAACCATGACTTAATTTTGATAATACACTAGTGTATTATCTTTTTTTGGGTCCCGGTTCTGACCAGGTATTAGTCATGAGCGCGTGAAGCCGGATAAAACAGCCACAGCACGTGCCGGAATTTGTACTATTACGCCGTTTCGCGGAAAAATGACGTCATTGTTGCTAAGACGTATACGCGTGGAAAGTTTTTGACTTTAATGTTTTATAAAAACCAAGAAATGCAGCGAAAGTTTTTAAATCAACAAAATTGCGGAAATAGGTGGACTTACGCCGTCTATGAACTGTTTCATTCTACTTTCGGTCTAAATGTCAAAGAGCTATCTACTTGTGCACGTACATATTTGAAACCGAACTACAACTGTAAACATGGACCCATAAGTGGTGTATAGGCTAAAGGTGATGATGCAGGATATTTTTTGTCAGTCATTCGTTTTATGTGATAAATAGAATCTCGCATTCGTGTTTTTGTATAATCATCTTTATCAAACTCGCTGACTAAAATGTATTTGACGCTCGCCAAGGTTCACGTCATACATTCTTAGTCAACTCGTTTGATAAAAATGATAATACATAAACACTCATGTAAGATCCTCTATGTAATCATACGCCTCAGTTCTGAAACATTTTTGACCCATATTTCTCGGTGAAATGAAATTAAATGATGATGATGAAAAAGCGGCTAATTTCATCATCTTTAGATCTGAAACAAAATTATTATATGCAAGTTTCTTTGGAAATAGTTTCGTCCCTGATCAAAGACGCGAATAAGTCTCATATAAATTTTGTTACACTTGTAGGCCTATGTTTTAACAAATCATAAACTATAATTCTTAAGATAGGGTTATGTGATAAAAAGAATCTGAAATTTGTTGGCTTTTGATGTAAAATTTTATCAAACAAAAACTGTTGCTATGCTCGCAAAAGGCTAGCGTACTAACATTTTTTCTAGACTCGTTTGACCGAAAATTTTATCTCAAATGCCAATTCGTGTCAGATTCTAAATGTTATATCAATACAATCCGCGATTTCGTATATTAATTAGTTTCACATTGCATAACTGCAGTTGTTTAAGTGGAATAAAATACTGGGAAAATAGAAATGTAAACTAAGTGTTTTGTGAAGTCTAATAAAGTCCCACCAAATTGGATGAGAACGGTCTTAAAAGTAGCTAGGAGAAAGTTTACGAGACGATCGGTCTATCTTGAAAGCATTTGTAGACGATACAATATATACTGCCCGAATAAAGAACAGAACAGAACAGATCATTTTATTAACTTGACCTATACAGGGTCATCGCCTCAACATTAATTATCTAACATCAAACAACAACATGAAGGGGTTTGTGTTATAAAATATATGAGCCACGCTCTGGCAAAAGGGGGCTTAATGCGTCTCCATAATGCATGATAACAATCAAGTCATCACATAATTATGGATCCGTAATAGCCACATTTTTTTAACAACAGACTGCATCATGAGTTAGACTGGTCCTTTCGCATACAGAAAATTGACCATTAGCGAAAAGTTTCGGCCCAGGTCAGCCTGCGCGGATTGCGCAGGCTGACCTGGGTCGATACTTTTCGCAGATGGATTAAACCCTCTTTTCATAGAGCATGGTTCATTTATTAGCCATGCTCCGAGAAAAGGGGAGGGGGGAAAGATTAATACATCTGCAAAAAGTATCCGCCCGGCGCAGGCTGAAATGGATCGAAACTTTTTGCTGTTTGTAGCCTAAATTTTCTGCATGTCAAAGGACCATTCTACCTCATTATTCAATCGGTTATTAAAATGGACTTTAAAAGTCTAGGTTTAAATAATTGTGAATGGTTCTGTCCTGTTGAGGAACTGTTATACAAAAATGTTTTTTATCATTTGGCCGGTGACCTACGTTTTCGAAAAGAAAAATGAACTTAATTTTAAAGGATTGTAAGCAGTGAGAGCATTTTGGGAAAAGGAGAATATGCTCAGAACGGGCATTTTCTCCTTTTCAAACAATGTCTTCTACTGTTATAGAACAAATCCAACCCAATTGAGCCGTTGATCTATTTATAGCAGACGTTTTCAATATATTGGATAAGACAAAACTTCCTCGTCTTTCGAACGATAATGTCTCGGTTTGAATGATTATCAACATGTGAAATCTTGTGAGGAAATGTCCTGTAAAATTGCTTATATATTATGGGCCGGTGGCCTATATTTTTTTAATAAAATATTTGAATTTGAATTTTATGGATCCATAATTATGTGATGACACGCTTGGCATCATGCGTCATATGTAGATGTATTTAACCCTCTTTTGCAAGAGCGCCACTAAAATATGTTAATATAGAAGGGGGGGGGGGAAGTTGTTAGAAGCATTTTCTCTTTTTCCAACGATGTTTTCGAAAGCGTTTTTCTCCGTAAAACACGATTTATAGATTGATTGTATGGTGTTTAACGTCGTTTTCAACATTATTTCAGTTCTATCGCGGCGGCCAGTGCACCTATCCATGCTTTCCTGGAGTTTTTTTTACCAGTACATACGCACAATATTCTTTCCAAGCCAAGAACACTTGGAATAAAATCAGCCGACCTGGGGATTCGAATCATGCAGTGTCCATTATTTCAAAATAGTCATATAAGAACATGATAATATTTGTCAATAACAAGGCTTATTGGTTTTTTTCTTTCTTTCTTAAAATTTGCACATCTTCCCGATATAATTGAGAAAAACGTTGAAAACGGCGTTAAATAGCATTAAAAAAAAAATGAACAAATGACCACCAAAGATAAGTTAGATTTGTTCGAATTATCCTAGAGATGCCGCTCTCGCAATCCGGCATTATATCAAAATATCCATATAAAAACATCTAATATTAGTTTATAATTAGATTTGTTGGAATTTTCCAAGAAATTACACACCATGTTCGCGATTTAAAACTGAGATAAAGTTAAAAACGGCGTTAAACAACATACAAGACAAAATAAAAGACCACCACACACGGTCTTCGGATAACAGAAAGGTAGCCCTTAGCAATATGGCATTACATTAAAACAGTCATATGCGACCATGATAATATTTGTTCATAATTAGATTTGTTGGAATTTTCTTAAAAAATTGCATAGCATCTCCGCGGTAAAAGTTGAAAACGGTTTTAAACAACGTAAAAAACCATATAAACAATTGACCACTACACACAATGTCTATAAGACAGAAAGGTAGCCCAAAGCAATGCGGCATTACATGAAAATAGTCATATGAGAATATAATATTTGTTCATAATTAGATTTGTTGGAATTTTCTTAGAAATTGCACAGCATCTTCGCGGTAAAAGTTGAAAACGGCGTTAAAGAACTAAAAAAAAAAAAACCTCATAAAAACAAATGACTACTACACACGATGTCAAGATAACAGAAAGGCAGCCCCCAGCAATTAGGCATTATATCAAAATAGTCATATAAGAGCATGATAATATTTGTTCATAATTCGATTTGTTGGAATTTTCACAGAAATTCCGAGGCATGTTTCCATACTTTATATTGGTATCGGGTGACTCTTGGCGCAAGTTATTTCTATCGTTTCCCGACGGCAAATTAGATTTATATTTCAGTCAAAGAAGTACGCTTCTTGTTTTGCGTTCCTTAACCCTTAGGCTGCTGATCGCGACACACGGACCTTTTGCGGACAGTGTAGATCAAGATCAGACTGCACAGAACGTAACTTTGAAATACCAACGTGTTGGTTTTCACCATCACCTTGAAAGTTTTATTTAACTTATCTAGCAGGAAAGAGTTAATCCTTTTCCAAACAATTCCTTGTTTTAGCGATCCTGAGAAAGAGGCCTTTTGAAAACATTGTGGGAAAAGGAGAAAATGTTGGTAACCAGCATTTTCTCCTTTTCCCACAATGTTTTCTAACCAATTAAAGACGATTTCCACCATTTGAGCCACATCTGATTTGTTGTCTGCAAATGCTTTCAATTTGGACAACTTTAAAGTTGTGTTGCGTGGTGTGGTAAAGAGTTAACCATTCATCATGACTCTGAGGAAAAAGACTATTGAAAATATTGTGGGAAAAAGAAGAAAATACTGATTACCCGAGTGTTTTCTTAACCTTTCAAAAAAAAGTCGCATCATTTGAAGCGCATTTCATCTGTAGACTGCAAAAGCTTCGATTTTGGATCTGTCGAAAATTTTTGTCGGTTGTTGCACAGAGTTAAAAGATTGTCGGTGATAAGAATATATTTCATCAGAGTTTTATCTTAAACGTCTCTCACAGAAAATAGTGAGAAGTCATTTTTTTTTTTTTGGTTTTTCCTTGATGTAGTTAGTCACTAACGTTACTAGGTTACGCACGCAATTCTAAACTCTTTCGATGCCTCGACTTTTTTTTTCGAGGTCTTGAGGTATTAATTACGTTCCTTTTCGAGCTGACATTGCTTAAAGATTAGCATCAGGTAGCGGACGGTATAGATCAAAGATCAGACTGCACGTTTTGTGCAGTCTGATCTTGATCTACGCCGTCCGCAAGGAGGGCTTCAAACCTTGTCTACCTCATGTGCAGCATGTTCTATAATACCGTAGTGGTTTAACCCTTTCCCAAACGACAAAATTTGGACTGGTCCAAATTGAAAGAGTTTGCAGACGACAATTTTAACTTTGATGAAAATGGCAGAAAGGTCTCAAAAAGGATAGAAAACACTGTGGGAAAAGGAGAAATTGCTCGTTATGAGCAATTTCTCCTTTTCCCACAGTGTTTTCAAAAGACTTGTACCGCAGACACGTGAAAACCAGGGCTTGTTTGGGAAAGGGCTAGCTCGGTACCAAACGACAACATTTAAGAAGTCTTGTTAAAATTGAAAGCATTTGCAGACGACAAATTTAACGCAGCTATGAGTAACGAATGTATGAATTCTAAAACCGGGTAAAAAGTAAACAAAATATAGAGCCACCTGGCAACTTTTTACCAAGTTTTAAAAATCGTTTATTTCTGCCAGCGACTAACATTTGGACCGACCATACAATAATACATTCTCTTTTTCACAATAATTTCCATATTTTTTACATAGTGGACATTGTTTATTTTTTGTCGCATCTGGGCCTTTAAGAAAAAAAGGGAAAAAAAAGATGTCGATGAAAGGGATTCGCACTCGTTTTCTATCGATACAGTATAGAGTTATCTTTAACTCTTTACCAAACGACAAAATCTTAAACTTGTCGAAATTGAAAGCATTTGCAGACTACAAATTCAATGCAGCCAATAAATGAATTCTAAAACGGGGTAAAAAGTAAACAACAGAGGGAGCGACCTGGCAACTTGTTATCCAGTTTCAAAATTCTTTTTTTTCTGCCAGCGACTAACTTTTGGACCGACCATCCGATGACAGATTGTCATCTTCACAATCGTTTCTATAATTCTTCCGTGCTGGGCTTTGTTTACTTGTATCCGCTACTGGGTCTTCAAGAAAAGGCAAATATTGAAGAAGACTTCGATGAAAGGGAGTGGTTCTCTCTTCTTGATCAATACAATAAAGGGTAATCTTTAACTCTTTACCAAACGACAAAATCATAGACTTGTCCAAATTGAAAGCATTTGCAGACGACAAACTACATTGAAAAATTGAAATTTGTTATGAGAAGGGTAGAAAACATTGTGGTAAAAAGGAGAAAATGCTGGTTACCAGCATTTTCTCCTTTTCCCACAATGTTTTCAAAAGCTTTCTTTCTCAGGGTGGTAAAAAGTCAGACTTGCATGGTAAAGGGTTAAGCACCGAAAGTTACCCTCTCGGAGCAATTCTAAATTTGATTGCGATAAAGATGACGAATGAGAGGTTTTCATATCAAAGGCTAAATTAAGTATTTGGTTGCTGAGTGAAATCTTTGTTGAATTAAGAGGCAATAATTTGAAGCGGTCGTTACGTAGTTTTATATAATGATATCCTTGGAGATTGAGAGAGAGAGAGATCGACTTGTCAAAGTTATAAAACATCTGCAGACGACGAATTAAGGCTGGTTGTTACGACTGGATTTGTCATTGTAAGCGTAGAAAAGATCGTGAGAAATGGAGCAAAAGCTGATTAACAGAATTTTCTGCTTTACCCACAATGTTTCAAATGTCTCTTTTCTCAGGGTCATTAAAGGGTGATACAGGCATTTTAACAAAGGGTTAATCGCCTGCATATTTGTATTGGTAAAAGGCCCAAGGGCGACCAAAAAAGTAAACAGTGTAGGTGTTGAAGTACATCTAAATCATACAAGTAGAGAATTTATTGTGCACATGACAATCTGTTATTGTACGGTGGGACCAGATGTTAGTTTCCAGCACGCATAAAAAAAATAATTCAAAATTAATGTCATCTTTTGAGAGAGAGAGAAAGAGAGAGAGAGATGAATTGCATGGAACTAACTACCTAAAATTTCCAATCAGTTTTAAATATTTTTGCAAAATTAAGAAACACAGACCTTCTCTGGGCGTAGTAGTACATCAACAGATTATATATGAGCCATGCCTTGTGAAAAAGAGGCTTAATGCAACTGCAAAAAGATATCGACTCAGGTCAGCCTGCGCAGTCCGCGCAGGCTGACCTTGGCCGAAACTTTTCGCATGTCAATGGACCAGTGTACTTCATGATTAAGTAGGTTGTTATACAAAACGGATTTTAGGGATGTACAATACTGTGATGACTAGCTTGGTATCATATGCATCACGGAGATGCATTGAGCCCCCTTGTGCCAGAGCATGGCTAATATACGAAAGAAAATTCTATGAATCATGCTCTGTGAAAAGGGGGCTTAATGCATCTCCGTGATGCAAGATACCCAGCAGGTCATCTCGTGATACGGGATCCATAAAACCCATTTTGTCTAACAACTAACCGTATCATAAGGTAGAGTGGTCCTTTGACATACAGAAAATTGACCGCTAGCGCAAAGTTTCGGCCCAGGTCAGCCTGCGCGGACTGCGCAGGCTGACCGGGGTCGATACTTTTCGCAGATGCATTAAGCACCCTTTTCACAAAGCGTGGCTCATATTATAACTGCAATAAACTCGTAGACTAGTTACATCATAGTCCATTTGACGTTTCCATGGCTAAATGCTTAAATCCTTATCCTGATAAATAAGTTAAAAATAAAACTTTCAAGTCGATATAGTGAAAACCTGCATAATGCTATTTCAAAAGTTATATTTTCGAGAAAAAATAAGCCTATCCCCTTATCGGACAGTGTAGATCCAAGATCAGAATGCACGTTCTGTGCAGTCTGATCTTGGATCTGAAGGTGAGCCGAGGGTCTTCAGTAAACACTAAAATCTCAGTCACATTAGAATGGTAGCGAATGACTTGATAAGTATAACTCTACCTCGATAAACCTTTCACTAACAGTTTATATCATTGTTTGTTTTTGGGAATACTTGTTTAAAACCAGGAACCGTGACGAGATAATATAAGCGTTATCGATTTTGATTTATAAATTATTTCGTCATGGTACGCGATTTTAAACCTGTTATCCAAAACATAAATCATAATATAAACTGATAGTGAAAGGTTTATCGAATGAGAGTTATACAACCAGTCCTGTCAAATCCAGCTATCCATAGTAAACAACATTAACGCTTAAGGTGCTAAATGCGACTCACTGACCTTTTTGCGGACAGTGTAGATCAAGATCTGAAAGCACAAAACGCGCAGTCTGATCGTTGATCTACACTGTCCAAAAGGCTGTTTTCTTTCCGGCGAAATCAACTTTGAAAACGCAATATTTGAGCTTTACTACTGAGTAGAAATTTTTGTTTCATTTATTCAGCAGCTTAACCCTTTACCACAAAATCCCGAGTTTTAACGACCGAGAAAAATGTTTTTTTGAAAACATTGTGGGAAAAGGAGAAAATGCTGGTAACCAGCGTTTTGTCCTTTTCGCACAATGCTTTCTACCCTAAAAGACAAAAAACAATCATTGAGCCACATTTGAATTGTCGTCTGCAAACGCTTCCAATTTGATCCAGTCTAGAATTTTGTCGTTTGGTAAAGAGTTTGAACTGGCAGCCTGTTATCGATCTTCGTATCAACAACAGGTAACACCCAATGCTTACAAGCCGAGTTTCTGCCCGGTTCGAGATTTCATGAGATAATGCGAGACTTGGAAATTCAAATTGTGATTTTATTTATGCACATAGATAGACCTTATCGATAGAGATTAAATTCTTTAGCAAGTTAAATAAATTGATCGCCGTCAGAAAAATTTGTTTGCCATGAAAATCTTAGCCAAAGATAGAACTATTGCTCGATTGTTTTTAAAACAAATTAAGGCATTCTGTTACGGGCTGTCTGATTGGTGGATCCGGTACATGTGTAAACCAATAGCTGCCTTCAACAAGTTGGCTTCTTTAAAAAAAGAAGCCAGGAGGGGTCAGCATCAATGTTTTCGAATAGCTTATTGCTTTTAATTTCAATATATTTTGGTACATGTAAACAAATAAGTAAGGCATTACATGATTGCCGCTGTGTAAAAAGGAGAAACCTCTTATGCCTTACATGACAGACATGTGACCTTCTTCCCACGTTTTCAAGTCGCGTAATCTTTTCCCGCGGTGTTCTCTTTTTTAACGAATTTGTGTGTGTGTGTGTGTAGCTTTATTTATTTAATGAAAAATTACAACTACTGGAAAGGTCATTTGCAATCAAATCAATATAACAAATCCTTTTTGAAATCCGTCATATAAAAACAAAACATGTCTTTTTCCTATTGCTGTTTTATGATTTCGATTTATTTATAAAACCATGACGAAACAGACTGTGTATCAGAACAATTTCGCAGAAAAGCATGGAGTTAGGCAGCAATTTTTGAGGCAGTCTGCTATTTAAACTCACCACTGTTGGAGAGGTCTGATGACCTCTCCAATAAATCGGGTGTTGCCTGTTGTCTATCGGACAGTTACGGGAGATACAATGGGTACCAGTTTATAAAGAGTTATGCGTTAACCTTCTATGACAAGTGGCTGTTTGGCACAAACTCCTTTTTATTGATTAACGGTTTAGCCGCCAAGCGCGACTCACTGACCTTTTGCGGACAGAGTAGATCAAGATCAGACTGCACAGAACGTGCAGTCTGATCTTGGATCTACACTGTCCGATAAGAAGATATCTTTCGTTTAAAAACACCTTTGAAATAGGAGAATTTGGGTTTTTACTATCGGCTTGAAAGTTTCATTTCGTTTATTTAGCAGGATAAGGGTTAAAATAATTGATTGATTGTATGGTGTTTAATGCCGTTTTCAATATTATTTCAGTCATGTCACGGCGGCCAGTGCACCTATCCATGCTTTCCTGGAGTTTCTTTTACTAGTACTCCGCACAATATTCTTTCCAAGCCACTGGCTGCTTTCCCACATAACAATCGTCGAAACAATGGTCAGCGGTGAGAGAGGAATGAATCCTGTTGCAATGACTATCATCAATCCTGGGAAAGAAATTGGCCAAGCCGGGAATCGAACCAGCGACCTCCTGTTCTCAAGTCCTCTACGCTAACGACTGAGCTACGGGGGCTTGGCTGATAAGGGTTAAAAGGCGTTTCATTCAGCTGAGTTTAGTGCACAAGTAGTGTTTGTTATGAGCTCAACTGTCTTTATATTTATCGTTTATAACCATGTTAAAGGCCCAATGGCGGCCAAAAAATAAAACAATGCAGGTTTTAAAATGCATTTAAATTTAAATCATACTATCTAAAGGTATGGAAATTAATGTGAAGATCTGTTATTGTAGGGTCGTTCCAAGTGTTGGTCGCAGGTTTGGTTTGTATTGGAGTTTAACGCTATTTTAACAGCTCAGGTCATATCAAGGCGGTCAGTTGCGCACCCATGTGTTTCCTGACTTTCTCACACCAGTACTGACACAACTTTCTTTCCAAAGTCACTGACTACTTTTAACCCTTTCCCAAACAAGCCCTGGTTTTCACGTGTCTGCAGTACAAGTCTTTTGAAAACACTGTGGGAAAAGGAGAAATTGCTCGTAACGAGCAATTTCTCATTTTCCCACAATGTTTTCTACCCTTTTTGAGACCTTTCTGCCATTTTCATCAAATTTAAAATTGTCGTCTGCAAACTCTTTCAATTTGGACCAGTCCAAAATTTGTCGTTTGGGAAAGGGTTAAATAGGTCAAATATCGCCAGGTCACTCTATCTTTTTGCATACTTTTTACCTTGTTTTCAAAACTTATCTTTCTACCGGCGACTAACAATTGGACCGACTATATAATATTAGATTGTCATCTTCACAAAAATGTTCATACTTTCAAAAGGTACAGTGTTATATAAATTCAGATGCATTTTAACACCTTCATTGTTTACTTTTGGCCACTATTGGGGCTTTAAATACTGGAATGGGATAAGTTTTTGATAATCGTTATGCACCAATATTTCGTAACGAGCATTGCACCCTTTTATCAAAATGTTACCACTTTTTTTTTAACCCTTTCCCAAACAAGCCCTGGTTTTCACATGTCTGCAGTACAAGTCTTTTGAAAACACTGTGGGAAAAGGAGAAATTGCTCGTTACGAGCAATTTCTCCTTTTCCCACATTGTTTTCTACCCTTTTTGATAAATTTCTGCCATTTCCATCAAATCTAAAATTGTCGTCTGCAAACTCTTTCTATTTGGACCAGTCCAAAATTTGGCGTTTGGGAAAGGGTTAATCTGTCCTTTTAGTTGTTTTGATAATTGAAAATGTATAAGGTTTCTTTTTTGTTGGCTCAGAAAATGATGAAAAATTAATTCGTTATGACTGCTAGTTAACCCTTAAGGCTGCTAAGCGCGACTCACTGACCTTTTGCGGACAGTGAAGATCAAGATCAGACTGCAGAGAACGAGCAGTCTGATCTTGGATCTACACTGGCCGATAAGGTTATATTTTTCTCCAAAATATAAGTGTCAAGTAACATTATTCGGGTTTTTACTATCGGCTTGAAAGTTTTAAGATTTAACTTAATTAGCAGCATAAGGGTTAATATTATATTAGGCGCACAAAATTAAATCAAAGGACTGAAGGTCCAGAAAAGTGGATTCGTGGGAGGGGAGGCATTCATCTTAGATAATGTGTAAGTATTACTTTAACCCTTTCCCAAACAAGCCCTGGTTTTCACGTGTCTGCAGTACAAGTATTTTGAAAACACTGTGGGAAAAGGAGAAATTGCTTGTAACGAGCAATTTCTCTTTTTCCCCACAGTGTTTTCTATCCTTTTTGATAACTTTCTGCCATTTTCATCAAATTTAAAATTGTCGTCAGCAAACTCTTTCACTTTGGACCAGTCCAAAATCTGTCGTTTGGGAAAGGGTTAATCAAGAAAAAGGGTCTTCAAAATGAGCTAAACATATCTATATACCTCTGCAGTGATGCATTGCACAGTGTTTCGGGAAACATTTTTTAAAATCTCTATATTTCAATGTAGCGTTGAAGAGCCATTTTGGATTTTTGCAGACTGTGGGAGTTGCCCATAGCTACAAATTTGGCGACTACGCTAAATGTGATCAGGGACCGCGATATAGTAAAAATCAGTCATAAAACTTCATAGGAAGAAAAATTTCTAGATTGGAATATTTTCAAATTGACGATCAAGTATACAGTTGTTTTCTGTTATATCTATATTTCTTGTAAAGAAAATGAAACACGAATTTTACTGAAGACCTGCTCTAAGTGATTGAAAGTAATATCGACCAAGATGTACGGTAGAAAAAATACATTTTTTTTTTTAATTATCATATTCGACCTTATTCTGTAGATTAAGTGTAGACTAAGTATGAGGTTAGAGAGAGAGAGAGAGAGAGAGAGAGAGATATGATTTCTTTCAATCAAAATTCCTAAAGTATCCAATGACTTTTTCACATTTTCACAAATTTTCAATTAAGAGGAAAAACCGTTCATTTCATTGACTTCCTATTGCAACGAAGCAATTGTGAATTTTGCATTATTTAAAACCAAAGGAAAGATAGTTATATAAAAAAACAAGAGGGCCATGATGGCCCTGTATCGCTCCACTGGCTTATAAATATAAACCACGAAGAAAAGTCTTCACTATATAAGCCCTTATAAAACTTTGACCTCATGGCTACAGTCTGACTAAATGGGGAATATTGTATTAGAAGAATAACATGCCAAATGTGGGAGTTCTTGGCCTTATGGCTGGTAACAAGATGGTTTCTGAACTTTTCACTCCATAAACCCATGTAAAACTTGTGATCCCTGGTGCAGGGCCAAACTTGATCCTAGAGCTGTAACTTGGGCCCTCTTTGTAACTGTCCACTAAATAATGCTATAATTATATGCAAAATTTGGTAGCCTAAGCCTTATGGCTATGTACACCAAGATTTAAAAGTTTTCCCTATGTAAGCCTATGTAAATCTTGTGAACCCCCCCCCTCCAAGTATGAGGCCAAATTGACCCCAGGACTATACTTTGGGCACTTTTGGTAGACTCCAACTAGATCAAGCTAAATGCCAAATTTGGTAGCTCTAGGCCTTATGGTTTCAGACAAGAAGATATTTAAAGTTTTCTCTATATAAGCCTATGTATAAAACTTGTGACCCCTGGGGAAGAGCCAATTTTGACCCCAGGGCTATAATTTCAAGAAACATGATAGAGGTCTACTACATAAAGCTACATGCCAAATTTGGTAGCCCTATGCCTTATGGTTTCAGACAAGAAGATTTTTAAAGTTTTCTCTATATAAGCCTATGTAAAACTTGTGACCCCTGGGGAAGAGCCAATTTTGACCCCAGGGCTATAATTTCAAGAAACATGATAGAGGTCTACTACATAAAGCTACATGCCAAATTTGGTAGCCCTATGCCTTATGGTTTCAGACAAGAAGATTTTTAAAGTTTTCTCTATATAAGCCTATGTAAAACTTGTGACCCCTGGGGCAGAGCCAATTTTGACCCCAGGGCTATAATTTGAAGAAACTTGATAGAGGTCTACTACATAAAGCTACATGCCAAATTTGGTAGCCCTATGCCTTATGGTTTCAGACAAGAAGATTTTTAAAGATTTCCAATATTTTTCAGTTTTGTTGCCATGGCAACCAGAGTTTTTGAAGGAATCAAATTCTTTCAAGAAATTCTGAAGAGGACCATGTCAGGATCATTTCTGTGAAGTTTCGTGAAAATCGGATGGGTAGTTTCAGAGAAGAAGATGTTTGAAATAAAAGTTAACGCACTGACGGACGGACGGACGGACGACCGGACGGACGGACGGACGCACGACGGACACCGGGCCATGACATAAGCCCGCTGGCCTTCGGCCAGTGGAGCTAAAAATAAATAAATACACCTGCTAAAAGATTGTAAGCAACTTACTTTACAGTTGTTAACCCTTTCCCAAACAAACCCTGGTTTTCACGTGTCTGCAGTACAAGTCTTTTGAAAACACTGTGGGAAAAGGAGAAATTGCTCGTAACGAGCAATTTCTCCTTTTCCCACAGTGTTTTCTACCCTTTTTGAGAACTTTCTGCCATTTTCATCAAATTTAAAATTGTCGTCTGCATACTCTTTCAATTTCGACCAGACCAAAATTTGTCGTTTGGGAAAGGGTTAAACACAAGTTTCATTGAAGCCCGATACTCGCTGAGCAAGATTTTATCCAAGGTGATGTAAGACAGAGCGAAAGAAAATATTCCTTGTTCCTTAGGAACCAGATCAAAAGGACTTCTATCAGTTCATCGTAAAAACAAAATGCACCTGCCGACTGTTATGGTGCAATATGTTTTTATAGATGTGAAACACGAATGTTTATTGACCTCCGGTATTGGCCAAACGTAATACTTTCGAACAAGATACTAGTACATGATAGAACATGGAAAAAGATTTTTTCAGCGTTATAATACATTTTTGGCCTCGTTCTGCAGATATAATCTGAGAGAGATAGAGAGAGAGAGAGAGAGAGAGAAAGCGAGAGAGAGATTTTACCTTACAAAAACTTCCTATAATATCCAGTGACTTCTTAAAATTTTCACCAAGTTACCAAACTCCGTCATTCTATCAAATTACTGGATATTTCAGAAAAGCAAAATGTCAACAAAAGTGAAAAATTGTTATATCATTGCAACAGCAAAATAAACCTGCTATTTGTAGGCGAGGTGTAACTTATAGAAATGAAACACAAGTTTTATTGAAGCCCGGTACTCGCTGAACACGATACTATCGAACAAGGCTGTAAGACAGAACAAAAACTAAAGCTACTCGAGAACACCTGAGCCGCAGCAAAGAACATGGGAATATCGGAAAAATGTGCTTCACGGGCGTATCGCTGCTTGAATATTATACACTCCGGGTGATATTTACCTATTTCCTCTTGATAGGGTTGGAAACAAGACGGTTCTTAAAACATATATGTAAATAATACGAATACAGGTACTTGATACAAAACTGTAGCAAAAGGAGATACTATAGTATTTCTCTTTTGCCACAATGTGTCCCCAAGTGGTCTGCAACGGAACACCAAGTCGTTTGTATCAAGTATGAGTTAAACCTTATCTTGCCATACTTGGTTATGGATCTATTTCGTACAGATTTTAGACCACATAGAGCATGCAGATACTTGCAGTCAGATCTTGATCTACACTCTCCAATCCTTTACTAATGGTTTCAGCCACATGAACCTATATCATTGACAATAAAATCAATGAGTATTTTACCTAAAAAATCTTTCAGTGTAAATCTCGCATGATAAAGGTTAAGATTTCTAGAAAGGAAAGCACCGTACTGCACTGAAAGTTACTGGAAACAGTAAATATATATGAGCCATGCTCTGTGAAAAGGAGGCTTAATGCATCTCCGTCATGAGTTATACCAAGGGAGACATCGCATAATAATGGATCCACGATAGCCACGTTTTTTAACAACCGACTTAATCGTGTGGTAGACTGGTCCTTAGACAAAGACAAAACTGACCAACAGCGAAAGGTTTCGGCCCAGGTCAGCCTGCGCGTACTGCGCAGGCTGACCTGGGTCGATACCTTTCGCAGATGCATTAAGACCTCTTTTCACAGAGCATGGCATTGGTCGATACTCTTTGCTAGTTGTAAATTTTCTGCACGTAAAAGGACCATTGTACCTCTGGATTTCGTTAGCTGTTTGACAAAATGGATTTTATGGATCCATAATTATTATGTGATGACTTGCTTGGTATAATGCAACAAGGAGATGTCAGGGTACCTCTCATATAAAACTTCAGAAATATTTAGACTGTAACTTTTCACTCGATCTGTGTATTTTGGTGAAATTTGTAGCATGCATCAATATTACATCCAACGATACGTCGCCAAATGTTGATATTAACCCTTGTCCTGCTGAATAAATGAAATGAAACTTTACAGTAGATAGTAGAAGCCGAAAACTTTCTTCTTTCAAAGGTATTTTTGGAGGAAAGATATCTCCTTTTCGGACAGAGTAGATCAAAGATCAGACTGCACGTTCTGTGCAGTCTGATCTTGATCTACGCTGTCCGCAAAAGGTCGGTGGGTCGCGATAAGCAGCCTAAGGGTTAAACTGGTCACGAATAGTATCCTTTCCCACAATGTTTTCTACACTTTCACAGGCAATCAATGCTGTTATTTCAGCTACATATAATCTATCGTCTAAAAATGCTTTTTAATTTGGACAAGTGTAAATATTGTATTGTTTGTTAAAGGGTTAAAAATCCAACCCCGATTATCGTGGTTACAAAACGTGTATGCACGAACCCCTTTGCCACAATGTACAGTGCAGGCATTATATGATTCGCGAATAGCACTATCAAATCATTTATTGTAAATAAAGGCCGTCGGCCAAAAATACACATATGAAAAACGAAACGTATCCAAAAGTTGTGTGATATTAAATCATCATCGTCACCATCATCATTTTTCATCATCATCATCATCATCATCATTTTTCCACACCACCAGATCATTATCATCATCATCATCACCATCATCATCATTTTTCCACACCACCAGATCATCATCATCATCATCATTTTTCCACACCACCAGATAATCATCATCATCATCATCATCATTTTTCCACCTCACCAGATCATCATCATCATCAACAACAACAACAACAACATCATCATCAGTACTATTATCATCATCATCGTCGTATCTCTCCATCCCTTCAAATTCAAAATATCATAAGACTACAGCACATCCGCCCTATCCCCAATAATACAAGGATCGACGAATTAGAACTGATTAACAAATTACCTCCTGCAGTCTCATTTTTTAGTGTCTTCCACTACATTGCTCTCGAAAACATTGTAGTTGCAGGTGGAGAAACTGCACGTTAAAAGGAACTTCCCATTCCAGATTTTTTTTTTTTTAAATTTGTATTCATTTTTCAAAATCTTAACCCTTAGGCTGCTAGGCACGTCTCACTGACCGTTTTCGGACAGTGTAGATCAAGATCAGACTGCACAGAACGTGCAGTCTGATCTTGGATCTACACTGTCCGATAAGGAGATATAGTCCTCCAAAAAATAAGCTTGAAATAGCATTATTCTGCTTTTCTTACTATTGGCTTGAAAGTTTCATTTCAGTAATTAAGCAGGACAAGAGTTCATCTTCTACCAAACAATCCCGTGAAGTAACGACCCCTGAATACGAGGTTTTTGAAAACCTTGGAGAAAAAGAGAAACGGCTGGACAGCGTCCCTTGACGTTTTCTATCCTTCATCACAAATTATGAGCCATGCTCTGGCAAAAGGGGCTTAATGCATATCCGTTAAGTACTGTACCAATCACGCCAGTACATAATTATGGGTGCATGATAGCCACGTTTTTAACAACCAACTTTCTCATGATGTAGACTGGTCCTTGGACATGCAGAAAACTGACCAATAGCGAAAAGTTTCGACTCAGGTCAGCCTGCGCGGATTGCGCAGGCTGACCTGAATTGATACTTTTCGCAGATGCATTAGGCCCCCTTTTCACAGAGCATGGTTCATATTATTTAAACCACAATTTATTTGTCATCTGCAAATATTTTCGACTTAGAAGAGTAATTTTTGTAAAGATTTAATTCATGGTTAAATTCCATATTTTACAAGGATGTTCTAGAAGTATTCTGCCGCTAGTTCTCAACAAGAAGTCACGTGTTTCCTTTATTAACAATCCAGTCCTTATTCTTCTTTATGTGTATGCCCGCGTGTCTGCTTGCGTGCTTGCGTGCAAGCGTGTGTGTGTGTGGAAACATCGTCGGAAAAGAAGGAAACGTTGGTAAACAGTCAATATTTTCCCCATTTCATCACAATGAATTCTACTCCTTCAAAAAAAAAAGTTCCATCATTTCAGCCGAATCTATTATATCGACTGCAAAATTAATGCTTTCATTAGGGACAGGTCTTGAATGTTCTCGCATGTTATAAAGTCAAGAATACAGTTTGCAGCATTTAACTCTTTACCAAACGACAAAATTCTAACCTCGTCCAAATTGAAAGCATTTGCAGACGCCAAATTGATATTGCTCAAACGATGAAGTTTGTCTGTAATTGAGTAGAAAATATGACTCGATTTGTCTTTCGTATGGTAGAAAACATTGTGAGAAATGGAGTAAATGCTGGTTACCAGCATTCTCTCCTTTTCCCACTATATTTTCAAAAGGTTTCTTTCTCAGGGTCATTAAAAATCGGGATTGTTTTGTATGGGGTTTGCCCTTTACCAAAGAATCTCGAGCTTTAATAATACCCGAGGAAAAACGCTTTAGAAAACGTTGTAAGAAAAGGAGAAAATGCTGGAAACCAACATTTTCTCTATTTCCCACAATGTTTTCTACCACATGAAATACAAATCCTAGCATTTCAGATACGTTTAATTTGTCGTCTGCAAATGCTTCCAATTTGGATAAGTCTAAAATTATGTTGTCTAGTAAAGCAATAAACACCAATCATATTTATGGAAGAAAGTGTGGTCCGTGTTTGACGGTGGCAGCCAAGTTCAGTGACTTTTGAACTTAAAGGATGTTTGTCGCAAGGTGACCGAGCCTGGTTTGGGATAACTACTATAGAATGTACAAACATGAATTCAAAATGTGAACAATACCTAAATTTTCAGCTGGACAATAAATTCAAATACAGTTTAACAAGATTCCGGACATCTTCGCACGACCTCGAAACTGAGACAATAAAGAAAACGTACTTACATTAAAATAAGTAGAGCCACAGGTAGTGGTTGGTGTGGATCGAGATCATATCGCACAGAACGAGCCGAATCTAAACCACCGGCTATATTGAGACATTCTGACCAAGGAAAACTAAAAGTCAAAGATCTATTTATGTTATGGGTTTTGTGTGGGAATTTGTTTTCAGTTATCTATATTGCTTTTATGATTACAGTTTATGATGGTTGAGACTCGAGATCACGCTGCAGAACGGGTGCAGTCTGGTCCTGACTGTACATCACCTTCATACAGCAGCCACATGACTGGACCTACTTGTCCGGTACGAAAATGAATCTCTGAAAACAATGCTATTTAATTTTTAGATTCTGACTGAAAATTTCGATAGTTTTTTTTTTGTAAGGGGGGTGGGTTGCTCTATAAGAACAGAAATACTTTTCAAAATACTTATGTAAGAAATAGTTTCTCGTTGTAAACCTTTCACGATTGCAATATTTTTATTTTGTTTGCTAGCAGCACTTGTATTTACTTACAGCAATAAAATTCTGCTCTGTTCTCTTCAATATTAATGAGTCACGCTCTGGCAAAAGGTGGCTTAATGCATATCATTGATGCATTGTACCAATCAAGCCATCACATAATTATGGACCCATCATAGCCACTATTTTAACAAACCAACTGAATCATGAGGTAGACTGGTCCTTGGACATACAGAAAATTGACCAATAGCGAAAAGTTTCGGCTCGGTCAGCGTGAGCGGACTGCGCTCAGCGCAGGATGACCTGGACCGATATCTCGTAAGAGTTAGAGTGCTACCGATTGTAGTTGGTGCATTCAGATCCAGTAGGCCTAACCAATATATTAAAAAAAAAAAAGTTGAAATCCATGAAATCGTTAGACCACGGTTCCCATAAATCAGCCAATCAGCGCTGTGCATTTGATTTATATATATCGCCTAGCGTTCGGCATATCTCGGGTGATTCGGTGATGAAATCCCTCGGCTGTATCACATAGCTTGATATGCACCTACACGGTACATTTCGTGCGTCGCCGGACGCTCCTCTTAAAAAAGAAAACATGAGTCACATTTTTGTATCGATAATTCGATATCTTTCTAAGAATATTTCGGTAGGCAATCAGTTTTTACATTCAATTTTTAGCGTGGTTTATCAATTCCGTTGGGAGCTTTCGTCGACAAATCGACAGATATGAATAACTTCACCGTGGTTGCTCATATCGTTGCTAAGCAAATTACAGGGGCGACGCCATGTTTCAGATCATGTGATTGGTAGTTCAAAATGGAAGCCTCCTTTATAGGTTAGATGTAGGTACGGAATCGGCCGAGTTGTGACGAATGTATCGCCTAGATCACGGTTCCGATAAATTAGCCAATCAGCGTGCGCTATTTGGTCTTAATATAAAATATAGACCACGGTTCCGATAGATTAGCCAATCAGCATCCAGTATTTGGTCTGTATATATCGCATATACAACGCTTTATCATTCCACGCAGTCTAAGTGGGATAGACAGAAGCTCGCTAACGCTCGAGTCAATATCAGATAGACAATCTTACACATCGCATATACAACGCTTTGTCAATCTACACAATCTAAGTCGGAAAGAAAAAAAAAAAAACCGGCAGGATTGTCTATGAGATATAGACACGGTGTCACACCCGCTTACGTTTATATATACCACAAAGCCAAAGCCACTCGTTGTCAATCCAAGTGGTCCCAGTAGCAAGGACAAAGCAACTGGCGTTGTCTATGTGATAAAGCCACTCGTTGACGCCTGTGTATAAATATCACATAGACAACCCCACACTTTGCCTGCCCTACACGCAAGCTGTATAGGTTAAACAAATGCTTTAGTCCTTCTAGTTTCTGGTCTATTTTCACCTATACAGGTACAAGTGTGATTTCCATAGTTTCTGGTCTATTTTCACCTATACTGGAGCAAGTGCGATTTCCAACGACTATAAGGGGGACACCTTTTGAAAATACATGTATTGTCTCCGTTTACGACAATGATTACCACTATTAGGCAATAACTTCCATCTCAACTAAGACTTTCAATATGGACAAGTCTATAATTTTGTTTTATGATAAACGATAGGAATAACCAATACTGTATAATAGTCTAGTACACGTCTGATTCCGTTGGCACGAACGGTTTACAG
This sequence comes from Tridacna gigas, assembly GCA_945859785.2. Taxonomy (NCBI): domain Eukaryota; kingdom Metazoa; phylum Mollusca; class Bivalvia; order Cardiida; family Cardiidae; genus Tridacna; species Tridacna gigas. The sequence continues at coordinate 44,666,512 of OX244042.2, forward strand.
CGCCCTTATTTGACGAATGGAATTACAATTAAGGTTTCAGTTTATAATTCGACAAAAGTTTAACCCTTTCCCAAACAAGCCCTGGTTTTCACGTGTCTGCAGTATAAGTCTTTTGAAAACACTGTGGGAAAAGGAGAAATTGCTCATAACGAGCAATTTCTCCTTTTCCCACAGTGTTTTCTACCCTTTTTGAGAACTTTCTGCCATTTTCATAAAATTTAAAATTGTCGTCTGCAAACTCTTTCAATTTGGACCAGTCTAAAATTTATCGTTTGGGAAAGGGTTAACTCTTTCCTACGACTTTTAACGACCCTGAGGAAAAAAAAAACGTTTGAAAACATAGTGAAAAAGGAGAAAACTACTGGTAACCAGCATTTTCTCCTTTTTTCCACAATGTTTTTTACTCTTCCAAAAACAAATATCAATTCTTGAGTCACATTTGCTTTGTCGTCTGCAAAAGCTCTCAATTTGGACAAGCAAAAAAATTGGTGGTTTGGTAAAGAGTTAATTCGTTACCAAATTCAAAATTAGTTGTAGACGACACATTACATATGATGCAGATAAGATTTGTCTTTGGAAGAAAGGAGAATGTTGTGTTAAAAGAAGAAAACTGCTGGTAACAAGCATTTTCTACCCTCCCAGACAATGTTTTTCAAAAATGACTTTTTCAGCGTTGTTAAAACACAGAAATGTTTGGTAAAAGATAAAAAGTCTAAAAACACCACTAAACTTTATGTAGGGTCACGATTTATTGTTAATGCTTTGTTTCATTCAACAGTGAATAAAGTTGTGTAATTCAGTGGCAAATAATAAAACGTATTGACCGGGAAATAGGGGACACATCATAACTTTTTTCCAGACGATAAAATTTTCAAAATTGAAAGCATTTGCAAACAACAATAAAAATTTGACTCGAAAATTGAAATTTGTTTCGGGAATGACAGAAAACATTGTGGGAAATTGAGAAAATGCTGGTTACCAGCATTTTCTCATTTTCCCTCAGTGTTTTCAAAAGCCTTCTTCCTCATGGTCGTTTTAAGTCGGTTTTATGGGTTAAAGCAAAATACAGAATTCCCTCACACCTGTTAAGAATAGAGAAGAGAAGGTATGACACAGTGGAACGAAATTAACGTTCCTTCAATAGCGCATGTAAATGTAACGGTTCAGTCTTTCAATAATGCAACATCGCAAATCAATTGGTGTCACGTTAAAATTTTGTCACAACACTGCCCCAAGCGTGGTCATTCATACTTGGTGTGTTAAAGGTAAATCGTACTCAGTCATTCACACTTCGGCAATACTGAATTTGAGTTGACCGAAACAATTTAACCCTTATACTACTAAATACGTAAAATGAAACTTTCAAATCCACAGTAGAAATCCAAATTTTGCTACTTCAAAGGTATTTCTTTTCTTTCTTTTTTTTTTTTGGGGGGGGGGGGGTATCTCCTTATTGGACAGTGTAGATCAGAGATCGTGATCTACACTGGCCGCAACAGATCATTGAGTCGCAGTTAGCAGTGTATGTGGTTGGTGTATAAACACGCTTGTTTTAGTTATCCTGTTTTTGTTACACAATGCTTTGTTGCTGGTTTTAGCATTTTAAACTTGCCATATAAGCCTAGCGTCTAATTCTGTAAAGAGTATTTTTTTAACTGGCTATAACACGTAATTATTCACGTGTGTATAGACCTTGCCATGAACTTGGCCATCCTGATAAGCCACTTATAAAATGTCAGGAAAGGTCCATCTGTTGATAGAGCCAATAAATATCGTATGAAACAGGTATCGCATAAAACAGGTGCCGTATGAAACGGATACCATGACAGGATGGGACGCTATTTTTACCAAGAAAACTGGCTGGATAAATGAGTAAGAAAACGTGAGTAAAAGAGATTTATTTTCTTAACTTTATTTGATGATTTCCTGTTGCCTCTATCGCAATGTCTTGTTGATCATTTACATTAAGATTATTTTAAAAGACATTATCGTCTACAAAAGTACACACTAGGATTGAGAGAGTAAAACTTGCAGAACATATTGTGATTTTTGTTATTATTTTCAGGAAATTTGCTTTAAATAAAGTAGTTTCTTTGTTGAAAGGAGATTGATTTGAACAGGCTGATATCTATATCCATTCCCCCATAGTAAGCGAACTGACTGGCGAAGACTGTGGTAGTGAGGACGAACAAGTAATATATAATAGCATAACAGTAACTGCCAGACAATTGTACCAGCCTGCCACTGTCACACTAATATGTCCTGGTGGAAGAAAAGTCATTGAAGCACAACAGAATTCTGACATAAATATTGTTTGCGTGATAGTATTTTGATGTGAACATCCTTTTTGGCAGTACACTGTATCTAGATATACCAACGGATCTGTAACAGAATTTTGATTGACATCAAAATCTGTGATAAGAGTTGCTTGACCAGATCCTACAGATGTCTATATTGTTTCAAATCTGCATTGCTTTCAGCTCATACAGACTGCATCAAGATTAGGGGCGGACAGAGTAAGAACTTGGAATGATTTTTCTCTGCAATAGACCTGTTATTGATGCAACATTCAAGTGCTGTCCAAAGTTCTTTCATCTGTTGGACAGTATCCATGGTCTACAGAATGGACATTACATACTGCTTGTGTTAACCTTACTCTGTCACAAGACGCAAACTACATACAAAAACATGTGGGATGTTCTCATTTCTCTTTGTGAGGATCACCATTTGAAGCTAGAGCCAGCTATTGTACATGTTGACTTTGAAAAGACAATGCATAATGTCATTAGGGATACCTTCACCATGATGGATCTACAGAACTGTACATTCCATCTTGGGCAAGTTTCGTGGCGAAAAATGCAAGGCCTAGGACAATCTATCCAGTACAAGGAAAATGACAGCAACGAAGACAAATGGTTGTAGCGTTGTTTTGGACTTCAATTTGTACAGCCATGTGACGTTGAAGACGTATTTGCCGAATTTATCATGCCAATTTTTCCAGACGATAAAAAGTGCAAGAGTTCTGCCGATTACCTGATTGAGAGCTATATAGCTTATAATTCAAATTTTCCCCCAGTTGTGTGGAGTAGATTACAACAAGACGTGAAAGGGACAAACAATGGCACAGTGTCTTTTTATGCGGACTTCAATGAAAAAGTTTTTTAGTGCACATCCTACTATTTTCATTTTCCTGGATACTTTGACAAAAGTACAGGCAGCGACTTTTGTGAAATCTGCAGTCGATTCAAACTCCTGCACCCCGAAAACATTGTGAAAAGGAGAAACTTGACTTCCTGAAGTCTCAACACAGAAAGCTGATCTCGGACGAGATATCTACTATTGAATACATCAAGATAGTAGGCTATAGGTTCAGTGCCGAAATAGATATGTGACAGTTGTGCAGTGAAAATTTGGACGATAATAATATAACCTCTGTGATAAATAGATAGAAATGTGCTTTTTAAAATTGCATGTAAAATGTGCTATGAAAGAAACACGCTTTTAACCCTCCGTATGACAAGCGTATAGGATAGATAAAAGTGTTTTATTGTTTTATTGAATGCCACATATCTTGCCAAAAGTCCTACTTCCTCGTGCACGTGGTTTAGCAAGGGGAAACCATGTTAACCATCCAGTAATCATCCTCGCAAGCCAAGGTGACGATCACTACGTGGATCTTACCCCTTGTCTGATTGAGTTGAAATTTGTTCGCACGGCGACTCACCCCCTACTGGATTTTGATTGTTTACACCCCTAGATTTACGTCATCGAAAACTAATCAAACGTCGCGTAACATAAGTCTTTTGGCCAAAGACTTGTTTACCTTTCTAGGTGTTGGGCTATGATCTGTTAAGGGCTTCGGTGTTGTTGTTTTAACAGGGGTCCTTGACAATTGGCCAGTAAGGTTTGGTTCAATTATAGTTTGTTCAGCATGCTTTCTTCGTAATTCGCTGACTGCTTTTCAGATCGCAAACTTGACAGACGATTTATCAAGTCAAAATCTATTTTCGAAATCTTAAGTTTCGCGAAGCAAAAGCCACACACTCACTTTGACAGTCCATCACCTGGTGTTGGGATGTATCCTAAAACTTCATTTAATTGATTTGTGACAGTGAATGTTGAAGAAAATATTTTTCGTCTGTATTTTGTTGGTTATAATTCCCAGCATGTCCGATAACTTTCTCCTGTGGTCGCCATTTTTATTTACGTTCTGCTGATGTTGGATAGCAAATGTATTGGACTGGTGCTTTCAGTCCTGACTGCAACCAATGATTACTCGTATCGCGAGGCTAACAAATTTCGACTCGATCAGCCAAGGGGTAGGATCCACGTAGTGATCGTCACCTTGGCTTGCGAAGATGTCCAGTAATGTAATCTAGCATAGTTGTTGAACACTGACTGGCCAAAGATACATGAATTACTTCCACAAATAAAAGCTTTTTCGTTCCGCAAATGAAGGAAAAAATATGTGCAGTCCGCGCAAATTCCTTATGGCGCAAGCGCATGGCGATCCAGAAAATGTAGAAACTTTTTTTCAAAATTCATAAGATCAGCAATTATGCTTCGTTGCCGGTGCACGACATTTCGTCGAAAGTGTGCTTCGTCGAAATCCATGTATGTTTTAAAATATTTAAATTCCTAGACTTATTTCATGAAAAGCTCTGTATGTCTGGGAGGACGATTTGAGCCACAATTCGTCTGGGTTAGGGTAAAGGTTATAGCTAGGGATCGTTTTCGACGAACGTGGTTTTCGACGAAATGTTGCACACCCTTGGTTGCAAGGGTCGTTTGAAATCTTAAAAAGTCAGGGAACAAAAGAGAAATCATTTTGAACCCATCTCCACCTGTGGCCAGGTTGGTCAGGTTGGTCTTTTTCCATTTTCGATTTAATAGTCTCTTCAAAAAGGGGCATGGGTCAATTTTTCTCCGATTTCGTTGCACACCTTGTCTTATTAAATACGATAAAGGTGCAATGCACAAATCTGGTATTTCCAGTAACAGTATTCGATGATCGACAAATGAATATGAGCCACGCCCTGTGAAAAGGGGGCTTTATGCATTTGCGAAAAGTATCGACCCATGTCAGCCTGCGCAGTCCGCGCAGGCTGACATGGGCCGAAACTTTTCGCTACTGGTCAATTTTCTGTATGTTCAAGGACTAGTTTATCTCATGATTAACCCTTTACTGCACAATCCCGACTTTTAACGACCCTGAAGAAAAAGCCTTTTGAAAACATTGTGGGAAAGGGAGAAAATGCTGCTAACCAGCATTTTCTCCTTTTCCCACGATGTTTTATACCCTTCTCAAAATAAATTTCAGTTTTTGAGCCACATTTGATATGTCGTCTGCAGATGCTGTCAGTTTGGACCTGTCTAAAATTTTGTCGTTTGGTAAAGAGTTAAGTCGGTTGTTAAAAACGTGGCTGTCATGGATCGATCATTATGTGATGGCTTGATTGGTATAATTCATCACGGAGATGCATTAAGCCCCCTTTTACCAGAGCATGGCTCATATTTCGGTATTCCGTAATAGACCAATAGAGCTTCAAAGGTCTGCGTTACAATTAACATTAAAAAAAAAAACAGTACGTAAATCAGGGTTACTATTCGACATTTATATTGGCTATTGTACAGAGTGAGTGACTTTGACGCGAACTGTAGAGGCGGCATCCCCCTTCTCATAAACAATGACCTGAATAGTGTTTACAGCTGATGGTGACCGAAACTCGGTAAGCTGTCTCCAACAGACCAGATGTGACAATAACAGTGTGAAAACCTAAACCTACGCATATGACCTTGTTGTGATAAACATCGTTTTACCCTCGCAAAACGAACAATTTCCGGGATAACGTGAGTCAGTCAATTTGCCTGTCCTATACATATGAGCCATGCTCTGTAAAAAGGGGGATTAATGCATCTGCGAAAAGTATCGCGGACTGCACAGGCTGACCTGGGCCAAAACTTTTCGCTCTTGGTCAATCTTCTGTATGTCCAAGGACCAATCTACCTCATGATGTAGCAGGTTGTTATAAAGAGAGTGACTATTATTGACCTATGACTGTGTGATAGCTTGATTGGTATAATACGTTACGGAGATGCATTAAGCCCCCTTTTCACAGAGCATGGCTCATATATTTGTGTCGCAAACTTTCAGGCGCCTAGCTGCCTCTACGCGAACACGCAACTCATTCTACGTTATTCTGACAAGAGAAAAGTCTGACGGGGAAAGTACTTGCTAATTCATACTTGTCAAAGCGCCAATCTTTCAGTAACCAAAACAAAGCTCCCGAGATCACCCACAGGAAGCCAGAAGTAAGCCTACACAAGCATGCATCAGTGTTCTAAAAAATTTCGAGGTAGGAGTCTATCCAGAAATTCCCTTCCTCGAAATCCTCATACATAGATTGTTAGCCACGCCCCTGACCCTTACTTCAGTTTATTGCTCTCATTGTTTTAAAAGTTCTTAGCGACTTTTAACCATAAACTGCAGGTGAGCACACCGCAATTTTCGAATACCTGTTTTAAGCTTTGACAAATTATCCACACTTGGAAGTGAAATATTTTTACTTAATGGATCGGTTACACGCCTGAACTTATGGGCTTTATCCAGTAGTCATTGCTTTGTAACTAAAGGCTTCCATATTGGAAACAGCAACAAAAAAAAAAAAAGAAAGAAAAGAAAAAGGACAATCCTCTGTGAAAAGGAGACTTTGCATCTGCGAAAAGTATCGACCCAGGTCAGCCTGCGCAGTCCGCGCAGGCTGACATGGGCCGAAACTTTTCGTTAGTAGTAAATTTTCTTTATGTCCAAGGACCAGTCTACCTCATGATTTAGTCGGTTTATAAAACAAGAGGGCCATGATGGCCCTGGATCGCTCACTTGAGTCAATAGGCCAAACATTCCGACCAAATTTCACAAGTATCTGACTGAAAATGTGGCCGCTATAGCGTACACAAGGTTTTTCGAAGATTTGACCTAGTGACCTAGTTTTTGACCCCACTTGACCCAATTTCGAACTCGTCCGAGATTTTATCAAGACAAACATTCTGACCAAATTTGACAAGTATCTGACTGAAAATGTGGCCTATAGAGCACACACAAGGTTTTTCGAAGATTTGACCTAGTGACCTAGTTTTTGACTCCACAAGACCCAATTTCGAACTCGTTCCAGATTTTATCAAGACAAACATTCTGACCAAGTTTCATGTGGATCGAACTGAAAATGTGGCCTCTACAGCGTACACAAGGTTTTTCGAAGATTTGACCTAGTGACCTAGTTTTTGACCCCACATGACCAAATTTCAATCTCGTCTCAGGTTTTATCAAGACAAACATTCTGACCAAATTTCACAAGTATCTGACTGAAAATGTGGCCTCTACAGCGTACACAAGGTTTTTCTAACATTTGACCTAGTGACCTACTTTTTGACCCCACATGACCCAATTTCGAACTCGTCGGAGATTTTATTAAGGCAAACGTTCTGACCAAATTTCACAAGTATCTGACTGAAAATGTGGCCTCTAGAGCGTACACAAGGTTTTTCGAAGATTTAATCTGGTGACCTAGTTTTTGACCCCACATGACCCAACTTCGAACTCGTCCCAGATTTCATCAAGACAAACATTCTGACCAAGTTTCATGAGGATCGGACTGAAAATGTGGCCTCTAGAGCGTATACAAGGTTTTTCGAAGATTTGACCTAGTGACCTAGTTTTTGACCCCACATGACCCAATTTCGAACTTTTCCCAGATTTTATCAAGACACTGTTTGTCTTGATAAAATCTGGGAAGTGTTCGTGTGGGGTCAAAAACTAGGTCACTAGTTCAAATCTTCGAAAAACCTTGTGTACGCTCTTCCCATATTTTATCAAGACAAACATTCTGACCAGGTTTCACGAGTATCTGATTGAAAATGTGGCCTCTAGAGCGTACACAAGGTTTTTCGAAGATTTGACCTAGTGACCTAGTTTTTGACCCCACATGACCCAACTTCGGACTCGTCCGAGATTTTATCAAGAGAAACTTTCTGACCAAATTTCACAAGTATCTGACTGAAAATGCGGCCTCTAGAGCGTACACAAGGTTTTTCGAAGATTTGAGCTTTGCCATCAAGACAAACATTCTGACCAAGTTTCATGAGGATTGGACTGAAAATGTGGCCTCTAGAGCGTACACAAGGTTTTTTTTCTAAGATTTGACCTAGTGACCTAGTTTTTGATCCCACATGACCCAATTTCGACGTTGTCCGAGATTTTATCAAGACAAACATTCTGACCAAGTTTCATGAAGATCGGACTGAAAATGTGGCCTCTAGAGCGTACACAAGGTAAAAAGTTGACGACGGACGACGCATGACGGACGACGGACACAGCACGATCACAACAGCTCACCATTAGCACTTCGTGCTCAGGTGAGCTAAAAAGTGGCTATTACGGATCCATAATTATGTGATGGCTTGATTGGTATAATACAGCCCTGAGATGCATTAAGCCCTCCTTTGCCAGAGCATGACTCATATGTTGGTCTCTAAAGAATCTGAAATACAACAAAAATTAAAAAAAAAAAAGAAAAAATAAACAGAAAGTTTCTCATCCTAAATCACGACGAAAGTGTATATGATTGTGTCTGTTTTACCCGCAGTGCCTTTGTGTTGCCTTATATGTTTGTGCATGTCGTATGTCTGATTCGAAATAAGCAACGCAATAAAAATAAGAAATGGCTGTGAAGAGCCTTTTTGCTGTCCAGAAGTATGCTTAAACCTATGGCATTTTTCAAGAATACGACGTCGTGGGTGTGAATGGAACACTCAGAGGTTAAAGTTGCATCTCGTGTCGTGTTTAACACTATTTAAACCATTTTTAGTGTAATAAGCCAAATCAACGTTTTTTTTCTTAGTTATATCAAGTTTACTACCAACAGTTAATTGTAAATAGGCTCTTCTTTTTTTTTCTGTTTACCATATCGTGAAAATTATTTCTTTGCTTTAGTTGTACATGTGAAATGAGCATTTGACCACAGCCACTGTAAAAAATCCACTGATTTTCTTTTTTCAGTAATTGTATATCAAATTATCATCTTTATATTATCATATTTTTGTATTTTCATTATCTTTACTTTGCACCGTTACCTTCAATAAATTGATTCAAATGCATGTCACTATAATATTATTGTATTTCATAGGAAGAGAAACTGAAAATCTACTCGGTGAATAAAGTATTTTATCACATAATACCCTTATGTTCAGTACTATACAGCCATTGATTGATTGTATGGTGTTTAACGCCGTTTTCAACATTATTTCAGTTATATCGCGGCGGCCAGTGCACCTATCCATGCTTTCCTGGAGTTTCTTTTACCAGTACTCCGCACAATATTCTTTTCCAAGCCACTGGCTGCTTTTCCACATAACCATCGTCGAAACAATGGTCAGCGGTGAGAGAGGAATGAATCCTGTCGCAGTGACTATCATTAATCCTCGGAAAGAAATTGGCACTGGCCAAGCCGGGGATCGAATCAGCGACCTCCTGTTCTCAAGTCCTGTACGCTACCGACTGAGCTACGGGGCTTGGCACTATACAGCCATTACAAATATTCTTATCTTACAAAAAACTTGAGGAAAGTAAATAGTGCCATATTCGGTCAAAGATTTCTAATCATATGCCTCATTTCTAAAACATTGCTGACCCATATTATCTCTATTGAATTAACATTCAAAATTGATGATCGTGACGAATATGCGAATTTTATCAACTTTAGATTTAAACAAGAGGACCATGATGGTCCTATATCGCTCACCTGAGTATATTTGTAACTTATATGGTTTATCAAGGGCAGGCTATTCTCTCCAAATAGGCATATTCTGGTTATGAGCCGATGAACTTTTTGGTTTTTTTACACAACTCCCAGTAGGTTATACTGAACAAGTGTATGAAATTATATCAAAATCATCAAACATATTCAGAGATTTCATCTGGAATCGGAAAAGCAGATGAACAAAGACAGACAGACTCTGCTGCCAAAAACAACAGCGGGGAGACATAATTTTAAGTTTTAGATAATTGGACTGACATAATGGTCTGAATCCATCAATGTGGGGGCATACGAGACACAAGAGCATCGCATGCGGGTGCCTACGCCAAGAAAGCCAACAAGGTGGATGCCAAGGCTATAGCAATACCTCAGATATTCTTTGAAAACAGCCCAAGTAATAAAAAACATGACTTCATAATAGACTTTGCTTTATTTTTCCAAGTGAATTTCCAACTGGAAAGATTAATACAACCAATGCAATACTATTAACTGTTGTTAGTTGGTAAACAGTGTATAGGCATCTTTTATCATTTGCAACACAGGCAGTTGTTGTATATAATGTGAGAGTTTTGCCATTTACAAAAAAATATAAGACGAGGTATCCAACTGTAACCAAAACTTAACATGATTGGTAAGTCATTTATCTGTGGTATTTCAATGCTGAAAAATCAGATGATAATGAAGATAGAGGTTTAAATTTTTGGCTGATATAGCTTTGGCCAAACCCTACGCAAAATGGCAATTAAATAGGGCTAAATGCAAATGTTTGTTTTTTGATTGGCCATTCAGGTAATAATAATAATGGTTGTTTGAAGAGGTAAAAATATATATAACCCTTATTTCATTTTCATTTATTCAGACTTGAATCAATTTGAAGAAAGTAATTGCAAATTTTATTTGTTAAAAGTTTTTAAGACTGATTTTAGTGTAATTGTTATATCATGAAATAAGGTGAACAAAGCAAATTCTTTGGAAATTTTAGCAAGGTATCAAACACATGTATTTTCACCAATGTTATTCTTTTAATATTCAGGTGCTTTTTTTCTGATTGTAGAATCAATGGAAAGAAAAAGTATCAAATAAACAATGTAAGGAAAAAAGCGTTCAATTCAACATAAAGAGAATGTCACAATTTGTAAAGGAGTTGTTATGCTTTGGATTTAGTTTGATACCTTGTTTTATTGTATCGATGTACATGTATACATCCATCTTTTAATGATAATATTGGAATGATCACAAAAGTGGTGCCTGTGAACTACACTACCTTTGTAGTGTAGTTGGCTAAGATATCAGATGCATGATTATAACAATTCAATCATTAACATGAACTATCAAGAAAGTTGAAACTACTGTTATACTATATTTCTCCTACTAAATGGCAGTAAATGCTTTGTTAGATCAATATTAAGGAAATGATCATAAATTTTAAATAAAGATCGTTTCAATCAATTGATGTACTACGAATTACCATGATTGTGAGGTTATTTAAGCTAATGTTGCACAAGGAGGTACTATTAGAGGTAGCTCTTATTAAGAGAAATATGGTATAAACAAGATGCATGTTGCTTCTGATGAAGTTTAACTGTGCCAGTTGACAAAATTTAAGATTGTTCCATCAAGTAATGGTAATGTGACCATTCTGTTTTCTAGAAATTGTGCCAAGAGCAAAAAGTTTCGACCCTGGTCAGTCCAAGCATGCTGCTCAGTGTGACCTGGCCAGAAGCAATACTTTTTTCACTTCCCAGATGGTCCTTTTTCGTGTGATGGGTTTTCAAGACTGTAGAAACTTGAGATTAAAGATGTAGGTCCTCCAAATGGATTCTTTACACATTTTAGGTGGGTAAAAATTTAAGTACCGTATTTCTTCAGCCATAAGTCTCTCTCGCTCATAAGTCGAGGGGGTACTTTGGAGGCATGAAAAGTCGGATTTTAAGTAGACTCGTCTATAGGTCTTTCAGTTTGGACACGGTCAAAATTTTGTCGTCTGGTAATGGGTTAAGCAGTATATGTTTGACCTTTCACTAGAAAATCATGCATTTTCCATTTTGTGAGCAAGAAATATTCTTAAATTGCATCCAAAAGTTTTTAATTTATATGAAATAGGAACCTATCGGGTGACGCTACCCATCAGATTTCAGTGCTACTGAAGCCACTTTTTCATAATCAAAAAAATTATTTTCAATTCCAATTCATGCCATTCTTTCATTTTTGTGCACATCTAGTCAAACAAGTTTAAAATTTGTGAATTGAAGAAAAAAACTTTTTTCCAAAATCTGCTGAAAACTACCTTTAATGCCACATTGCAAATGATAAAACTATAGGCCTCATGGTTTGTCACAACAAAATCTTCACATATTTCCCTGTTTATTTGTTTATTGTTCTCTCTTTCTTTTTTTTTTCCTTTTTGTAAAATGGTTTCAGCCTTTTTGACTTATGATTTATTACGAGAAGATCTTTAAGGAAATTGTGAACAGGCAGCTTTGGTATAGGCTCAAGACAATGATGCTATATACAGGGTTTTCCATGACCCCTTGTTTCTTTGAATTTTGAGGGTTTTGACCCCCCAATTTTTCTAAACGACCCCAAAAATTTCTTGTTTAGCTTCTTAAATTCATATGAAGGGGGTCATTGTGACCCCTTAAACAGGAGGTTGAGGAAAAAATACCGTATATACCAGATACAAATAATAGTATATCAAAGCCAGAAGCCATTCTTATTTGATTGGTTGGATGGTTGTATTCGGGTTTAACGCCACTTTAACAGCTAAGGTCATATTATGGCGGTCGGTGATGCACATGTGTTTTCCTGGCTTTCTCACACCAGTACTAACACTACTTTTCTTTCCAAAGCCACCGACTACTTTTCTCACATGCTTCTGCAGAGGTGAGAACGCATACCCGGGGCACTGGAGGAAAGCCATAATGTGACCCCAATAAGAATTACTCTAACAATTTTGGCAGAGGGTCCCCAGAACTTTGCTACAAAGAAAACATGAAAGTTTTAGTCTCTCACTTGTCACATGTAATTTTCTTCCTTTTCAATGTTAAATAGGGTGCGCCCGCGCAGAGCCCAAACTCCACCCAAAGGTCAATTTTTAAACTTTTGGTACAGGGTCTCAAGATCATGTTACATACAAATTAAGAATGCTCTAGCCCTTATGATTTGTCAGAAGGAGAGTTTTAAAAGATTTTCTTCTTTGTTTCCATGTAAAATTGGGTGCACCCGAGCAGAGCCCAAATATGACCCAAAAGAGATAATTTTAATAATTTTTATAAAGGGTCACCAAATGATGCTACATGCAAAATATGAATGCTTTGGCCCTTATGGTTTGTCACAAAAAGATTTTAAAAGATTTCCAACTTTAATTCTATGTAAAATAGTGTGCGCCCGGCCAGAGCCCAAATATGACCCCAAAGGGATAATTATAACAATTTTTGTAAAGGGTCACTAGATGATGCTACATGCAAAATATGAATGCTCAAGCCAATATGGTTTGTCACAAGAAGATTTTAAAAAATTTCCTTCTTTGTTTCCATGTAAAATAGGGTGTGCCCTGGCAGAGCCCAAATATGACCAATGAGGTTTAATTTTCACAATTTTGGTAGAGGATCATCATATAATGCTACAAACCAAATATGAATTCTCTAGGCATTATGGTTTGTCAGAAGATGATTTTTTAAAGATTTCCTTCTTTGTTATTATGTGAAATAGGGTGCGCCCGGGCAAAGCCCAAATATGACCCTAGGGGATTAATTTTAACAATTTTGGTAAAGGGTCACCCAATGATGCTTCATACAAAATATGAATGCTTTCGGCCTTATGGTTTGTCACAAGAAGATTTCTAAAGATTTTTTCCATTTTCAGCCATTTTGTTGCCATGGCAACCACAGTTTTTCATGGAATTAAATTCTTTTAACAATTTTTGTAGAGCTTCATCCAAGGAACATTCCTGCCAAGTTTTATCAAGATTGGCCATCTGGTTTTGGAGGAGAAGATTTTTAAAGAAATTGTTAACGGACGGACGGACAGATGGACGGACGGACGGACGACGGACGATGACCGGTCACAATAGCTCACCCATAGCACTTCGTGCTCAGGTGAGCTAAAAAATAAGTACATGCGAGTTTCTTTGAAACTATTGTTCGTCCGTAATATACATGCATGTCAAAAGTAGCGAATAGGTTTCATAAACATTTCAATACATATGTACATGTAAGCCTGCATTTTAACACACCATGAACTGTCATTATTGAGATATCAAACAGTTATGAGATAAAAATGAATCTGACATCCGTTGGCCTTTCGGGGAAAATTTTATTAAACTCGTCGTCAAAAAATATTATGAAGCAAGCCTTTGGCGAGCTTAGTAAATATGTTCTAGATTCGTTTAATAATATTCTATCTCAAATGCCAACTCATGTCAGATCCTATATGTCCTTGGTCTTTCCTCTCACGAATTTGAACTTCGAAAAATAAAAAGCGCTTTTGGTGGTATTAGAACGGATAACATTTCCGTCGTCCTGATTTCAAGTCACTTGCGGTAAATCGATTTTTTTTTTTCAATTATACCACTCATCCTACGCGTGAATTTTATTTCCGGAATGTGTAATTAAAGCAATACAAAAGCAAATAGAATTTCCTCTTTAGACAGTAAAACAATGCAGATGTTACAGTTTCAAGTCTGATTTTGCAAAAGTACAACGTAGTTTTAAGATCAGGCTTTCTTTTAAAAAAAATACCATGTTTGCACGACCTTCAGGGAAGTTTTGCTGGCTTTTAAAAAGCAGAGAGAGAGAGAGAGCAAGCAGTTTTTACTTTTTTCAAGAAAGTTTTCAGTTCTGTTAAAGACATCCTATCAATTCAGCAACACTGTACTTGTCGTCTTCTAATAAGCCATGCTCTGTGAAAAGAGGGTAAAATGCCTCTGCAAAAAGCATCGACCCAGGTCAGCCTGCACAGTCCGAACAGGCTGAAATAGGTTGAACCCTTTTGCTTTGGGTAAATGTTCCACTTGTCCAATGACCATTGTACCTCAGGATTCAACCGGTGCTTAGACAAAATAGATTTTATGGATAATAATTATGTGATCAGTTGCTGGGAATATTGCATCACGGAGATGCATTATGCCCCATTTTGCCAGAGCATAACTAAAATGCTTCTAACATGGAGAAGTCTGAAACCTTGCCGTAAAACTTGGATTAAGCAAATAAGTTTACCCTCCCGAGGCACCGGTTGCCGACAAATGTTTTCCTCCTATATTATTTTCTTGAAGACAATTCAATGTCAAAGGCTGATAGGACCAGCCGCTATAATAATCGAGTTTTGACAACTCCCATAATTACTTTTACAATGTTACAGAGTAGAGACGACATCCGATCACACAAGAAGAAAAATAATCACCATAAAGCAAGAACGAGCGATTTCTTTTACACCGCACAGGTTTTGATTAAGCTCATTTTGATGGAATTTAACGCCCTGTCCTACAGTATGTAACTTACATCTATGGGTGAGTACACCTACCTACGCTTTCAGGCTATCACTGATACATTGCACTACGCTATCTATCCTGTAGAACTTAACTCTTTACCAAACGACAAAATTTTAGACGGGTCCAAATTGAAAGCATTTGCAGACGATGGAATAAATGTGACTGAAAAATTAAAGTTCATTTTGGGAAGACTAGAAAACATTGTGGGAAAAGGAGAAAATGCTGGTTACCAGCATTTTCTCCTTTTCCCACAATGTTTTCAAAAGGCTTCTTTCACAGGGTCGTTAAAACTCGGGATTGTGTGAAAAAGGGTTAAGCCGACCCCCGGTAGCTCAATCTGCAGCGCAAAGGACTTGAGAACAGGAGGTCGCTGGTTCGATCCCCGGCTCGGCCAAGTTTCTTTCCGAGGACTGATGATAGCCATTGCGACAGGATTCATTCCTCTATCACCGATGACCATTGGTTCAACGATTGTTATATGGGAATGCCGCCAGTGGCTTTGAAAGAATATTGTGCGTAATACTGGTAAAAGAAACTCAAGGAAAGCATGGATAGGTGCACTGGCCGCAGCGATGTAACTGAAATAATGTTGAAAACGACGTTAAACACCATACAATCAATCAATTAGCAGAATTTAAATGGCAGTCTAACATGCAATAGGCGTAAAATAAATGAGTTCGGGTTTTCTCCGACAGTCAACAGTACAATCTGCGGAAGATGAAATTATCTGTTCATCTTGAAGGCTTGATTAAGCAATCGGGCGATATTAAAAAAAAAAAAAAAAAGTCCGAGAAAAAAGCTGCGTGGATATTGTCTATCATTTTTTTAAAACACAGCATTAAAGCAGCCACGGTGCGAAATGTGCAGGATATACATGTACAACCCTCTTTGACCCAGGTGTGAAGTATTACCATTCATCACCCCTGGAACATTCATTTGAGAAACCGTCGTTTCTATGAATATTCAAAAGATTGCCAATTACACCCAATAGCCAATCGAATTGTCGATAACGGAACGATACTTTCTTGTAGTGGAGGATAATTACATTGCTCCCGTTACTATAAATAAACCAGGTAAAACCCACATCATTATCAACGAATATGGCGGCTGCCGGTGGGCCTTCTTTCTGTGGCATTTGCCTTACGATTATCAAAATCCATGGCCGACAATACAAATCCTTGTATACAAAGGCAAGTATTCAGAAATATAGCGTGCTGTTGCAGTCCTTAGGGCTTTAAGCTGGAACTCTTTCGGGGTGACGCCGAATGTTTTTTGTAAACCTAGTCAATGTTCTTCACGGCCTCAACCATATTTAAAGTATCGCCCAGCTTGATTTGAAGCAAGCGATTTAATTTGTTGAAGACGAAGTAAAAGTAGAAATGATGGCATATGGCTGTTAAAAATAGATTAGATTTTATCACTGAAAAACTGAGATTACCAATCAAAATGCCTCATGAATAATTCATGATAACGAGAAAACATACGCGAGATATCCCAGGGACGATGAATGTAGTTTAAGGAATAAATCGGAACTGGGTCAATAAGGATGGGATATACAACTACACCGACATCCGTATCTTCACAGTGTCAAATACAGTTAAAAGTACGGAATGTTGACGTCAACCGTGAGCAAAAAAAAAAACGTTCAAACTGAGTTGCGATTTCATTGGTCACGCAGATATTCATCCATCATTCATGAAAACGAATAGGTTATCCGCTAGACCAGTATTTGGTTCTTTTTTTTCCGAAAAACAGTTGTCAATTATTATTGCACTACCTTATTGTTTAAAGTAGCAGGTATATAATAAAAGGAATGTTATGTTGTAGCTTTCCTGGTACTTGTATTTGATTCGCTCTGCTCGGGGCAAATACAAGCATCACGGGTACCTTTCTCTAGACTGCGCACGCACGAAATTTGCATACGTAGTTTAGGTAAGCAATCATCAAGTCTGAAAACAAGTTTCACTGAACAGTATAATTCAACGTTTTAAGTAAATATTTCCATAACTTTACGATTTGAGTAAATATTTCCATAACTTTACGCCAGCTCATACCTTTGGGTAAAGCAGAGATCGTATGTGTGCATATTCAATACCCAAAAAAACAAGAGGGCCATTGGCCCTAAAGCGTTCACCTTAGGAAGGTCATGTACAGTTGATAAAGAAAATGTGGCCTCTACGTTGCACACAAGGTTTTTTTAAGATTTGGTCCAGTTACCTACTTTTTGACCAGATGTGACACACTTTGAAACCTGTCTAAGATATCACCAGGGCAAACTCTCTGACCAAGTTTCATGAAAATCAGGCTGAAAATGTGACCTCTAGAGTTCACACAAGGTTTATCTAAGATTTGACCAAGTGACCTACTTTTTGCCCCGACATGACCTACTTTCAAAGCTGTCTCTGATATCAACAAGATAAACATTCTGACCAATCTTTATCAGTATGAGACTGAAAATGTGGCCTATATAGAACAACCAAGCTTTTCCTATGATTTGGCCCAGTGACCTACTTTTTCACCCGACATGACCAAATTTCAAATTTGTCTTAGATATCATCAAGACAGACAATCTGACCTAGTTTCATGAGTATCCGACGACAAATGTGGCTTCTACAATGCACACAAGGTTTTTCTAAGATTTAGCCAAGTGACCTACTTTTTGACCCGATATGACCCAATTTCAAACTCGTACTAGATATTATAAAGACAATCATTCCACCCAACTTTCATGAGTTTCAGGCTGAAAATGTGGCATCTAGAGGGCGTCTAGAGGGCACACAAGGTTTTTCCAAGATTTGGCCCAGTGACCTACATTTTGACCCGACATGATCCATGTTTAAACTTGTCCAAGACATCATCAAGAAAACATTCTGACCAAGGTTCAATAGTATCAGGCGCAAAATGTGGCCTCTAGAGTGCACACAAGGTTTTCCTTTAGATTTAGCCCAGTGACTTACTTTTTGACCCAACATAACCCAATTTCACGTGAGTCCGAGATATCATGAAGACAGACATTCTGACCAAGTTTTATAAGTTTCAGGCTGAAAATGTGGCCTCTAGACTGCAAACAAGGTTTCTGTAGAATTTGGCCCAGTGACCTACTTTTTGACCCGACATGACCCAATTTCAACCATGTCCAAGATTTTATCAAGAAACACATTTTGACCAGGTTTCAGGCTGAAAATATGGCCTCTAGAGTGCACGCAAGGTTTTCCTAAGATTTGGCCCAGTGACCTATTTTTGACCCGACATGACCCAATATCGAACTTGTCCGATATATTATCAAGGCAAACATTCTGACCAAGTTTCATGAGTATATGACTGAAAATGCAGCCTCTAGAATGCACACAAGGTAATTGTTGACGCCTGGACGACGCACGACGGACGCCGAACACAGCACGATCACTTCGTGCTCAGGTGAGCTAAAAATGCGTAAATCTACGCAGTTTAGTGGAAGGTTCCCCAGGAACGCTACAACACAATATTCCTTTCATATTATCTATCAATGTTTTTTCTACAATACATAGATTAACATCCTAGAAATAATCTTCTTTGACGCGTTTCCGATAGCCTTATCAAAGATCAGAGGAAGTTTCTGTTAATACTGGCATGTGGATAGCATATTAAACTTTGAGGCAAGACATTTGCTGTTTGAAATGAGCCATGCTCTGTGAAAAGGCGGGCTTAATGCATCTGCGAAACGTATCGACCCAGGTCAGCCTGCGCAGTCCGCGCAGGCTGACCTGAGCCGAAACGTTTCGCTATTGGTCAATTTTCTGTATGTCCAAGGACCAATCTACCCCATGATTAAGTTGGTTGTTAAAAACTGGCTATTATGGATCCATAATTATGTGGTGGTTTGCTAGATATCATAAATCGTGGAGATGCATTAAGCCCCCTTTCACCAGAGCGTGGTTTAAATACATTTTAACCCAACTCAGCCTCATAAGCAAACACAGGTCTTTTTGCAGACGGTACAGATCAAGATTAGATGCAAAGAACGAATACAGTCTACACTTGGATCAATGACGCCCGTATTTTAGTTAGGCATATAAGATAAAATTCCGAGTTTTAATCGATTGCATTTTCAGCCAACAAAACATTTCATGCTGGTGTAATTTGGGCTTAACCCTTAACCAAACGGCAAAACTTTAGACTTGTCCAAATTGAAAACATTTGCAGACGACAAAAAATGGGAATAAAAACTTGAAATTTGTTTTGGGAAGGGTAGAAAACATTGTGGGAAAAGAAGAAAATGCTGGTAACCAGCATTTTCTCCTTTTCCCACAATGTTTTCAAAGGGCTTCTTTCACAGGGTCGTTAAAAGTCGGGATTGTGTGGTAAAGGGTTAATTCTTCACTAAACGAGAAAAATTTACACTTGTCCAAATCGAAGGTATTTGCAGACAACAAATAAATCGCAGGTGAAACGATGGGATTTGACCTAAAGCAAAAAAGTTCCGATCCATATCAGTCTGCGAGGAATGCGCATGCTGACACGGTTCGATACTTTTTATAGATGCACTAAACCCCGTTTTCACACTGCATGGCTCAAATTCCTTGCTTGTTGAGTCCAGCCCCGAAAAATCAGTCAATAACCTAGAAGGTTTATATTCCAGGCGTTGTAAGTTCAAACAATGTTCATATCCGGGAATGTTACGGGTCAAGCACGTAGTTTAAGTTCTCTTGTTAGTTTTATCAGCAACTGTTGCATTTCTCTTGTCTTTATATAGGCGTAAATTGAAACATCCAAAACACAGTGGAGAGAAGAAAACACCACAACCAAGAACAACGAAACTGTACTAGTGACTCGGTTTAGCAAGTACAAAGCATTGTCGTACAGATCTTGCCCTAATTAACCCTTTCCCAAACGATAAATTTCAGACTGGTCCAAATTGAAAGAGTTTGCAGAGGACAATTTCAAATTTGATAAAAATGACAGGAAGTTCTCCAAAAGGGTAGAAAACACTGTGGGAAAAGGAGAAATTGTTACGAGCAATTTCTCCTTTTCCCAGTGTTTTCAAAAGACTTGCACTGCAGACACGTGAAAACCAGGGCTTGTTTGGGAAAGGGTTAACCAGTCAAAGTCAGCCATCAGCTGATTGGCTTAATCAGATCAGATGATCAGTCTTGGTACAAAGAACATGAACAATATTTAGACTAGCTAGTAAATATGCACGGTAAACTTAACCTAGTAAAAAAATCGCCAGGTCTGATCAATCACAAAACATCAGCGTCGATCAAAGATGAGATTGCATGTTCTGTGCAGTCTGATATTGATCTACACTGTCCAAAAAAGCGATTTTGAACTTTGCTCAGCGTGCCTATGTGGCATAAACAAGAATCAGATACCATCTTATCTAGTTATATAAACTATCGATGGAGCCA
The DNA here is from genome assembly GCA_945859785.2 of Tridacna gigas. Lineage (NCBI taxonomy): Eukaryota > Metazoa > Mollusca > Bivalvia > Cardiida > Cardiidae > Tridacna > Tridacna gigas. The sequence goes on from OX244042.2 coordinate 44,687,199, forward strand.
AGTATTTAGTATTACTGTCTCGTGCGTCTAGACAACGAAACCAGCAATCTCTTTAGTTATGCCAATAAACAAATAACAGAAAAAAATATCCGGGTCATTTGAATATGGATGGAATCGAGGTACCTAGGTCGCAGCATCAGTTGTTTTCAGTCAGACTATTTCAAGTGCTTGTCCCAACTAAACCCTCCTCTCCCCGGCCTTGGGCTAAAAGGACGAGAAATACTCTTAGGCCCGCAACGTAAAACGCACTGGTGAAAGGCACTTGAGAAAGCTGGCTATCATAACCTGTCCCCCATGCCCTCCGGGTCCCCCCCTCCCAGTCCCTTCAAATTTGTTCTGATGGTTATTGAGAGCTCGAACATTTTTTTTTTTCCGGAGGAGCCAAAGAAAGTCATTGCAACAAAATTAATTCCCCGCTCACAGCTTAGAATTAAAGAACGATTTCGATTTTTTTAGTTTAATTTGGAAAGAAGTCGGTAGCTTTTGAAAGTGTGCTGTGCGCAGGACTGGTAAAGAAACCTCAGGCAACAATGGGTAGGTACTCTTATCGCTGTCATATAAATAGACTTCTGTTTAAAGAGGCTTTATTCGAAATTCAAACAAAAGCACCCTATGTGGGCGCCAATACTCGGCTGCAAATGCTTGTTTTCAGTGAAAATTCTAAGTCGAAAAAATGGGGGCATAAATGTGTCAAAAATACTTTGATGGTTGTCTGTCCCTATTGTATGGGTTCCCCTCTTGATGGATAATAACTCGTCCGAGTTTGAAGTAAATTTCTTCAGTAATAACAGAGATATTTAAAATGTCAAAGCTTTTTTTCTTTTTTTAACACTTAGGCTGCTAAGCGCGACTCACTGACCTTTTGCGGACAGTGTAGATCAAGATCAGACTGCACAGAACGTGCAGTCTGATCTTTGATCTACACTGTCCGATAAGGAGATATCTTGTGTTCAAAAATACCTTTCAAATAGCAAAATTTGGGTTTTTATTATCGGCTTGAAAATATAATTTCTTTTATTCAACAGGATAAGGGTTAAATTGTAAGTCGAAAAAGAGGCATAACTGTCAAAAATACTTTGATGGTTATCTGCCTGTGCTGTATTAGTTCCTCTTCTGATAGTTTACAACTTAACAGGATAAGGGTTAAATTGTAAGTCGAAAATGAGGCATAACTGTCAAAAATACTTTGATGGTTTTCTGCCTGTGCTGTATTGGTTCCTCTTCTGATAGTTTACAACTTGTCCGAATTTCTTTTATTCAACAGGATATGGGTTAAATTGTAAGTCGAAAAAAAAAGGCATAACTGTCAAAAATACTTTAATGGATTTCTGCCTGTGCTGTATTGGTTCCTCTTCTGATAGTTTACAACTTGTCCGAATATGGAAAAAAAAAAAGTACATATCTTCAGTAATAACAGAGATTTCATAAAATGTCAAAGTATTTGTACAACGACGCAGACGACCACGACACCAGGGTCCGTATTCACCAACCATTCTTAAGAATATTCTTGGTCTTGTTCTCCAAAATTTTCCAAATTTCTTGTTCTCCAAAATTTTCAAAGTGACACAACCTCTGATTGGCTAAACCATTTGGTTTAGCCAATCAGAAGTTGTGTTACTTTCAAACTTGGAAAATTTTGAAGAATAAGTCTAAGAACGGTCTTAAGAATGGTTGGTGAATACGGACCCAGGGCTACGCCAATACCTCGTTTTGTTCGAAAACAGCCGAGCTGATAAACACCGTAAGTCCACAAACTTGTTATTGGGAAAAATGATTACCTAAAGATAGAACCAAGAACTTACTTCGAATATCCACATTTGAAAGGTCGTTTTCAGCAAATATATTTCAAACAGTAAGTTTTTCTTTTTTGACTTTATTTATTCATTTGTTTGGTGTTTAACACCATTTTCGACATTACTCCAGATATATCGCGGCGGCGAGTGCATCTATGCATGCATTCCTGGAGAATCTTACACAAATACTTCGTACAAAATACATCTGCAAGCCACTGTCGAAACAACGTTAAGCGATGTAAGAGGCACAAATCTTGACGCAATGACTTTTATCAATCCACGTAAAGAATTCGACGGAGCTGGTAATAGAACCGGCGATCCCTGGGTTGCAAGCCACGTATGTTTCCGACAGAACTATTTTACTCGGCTAGGGAGTATGGAGTTCAGCTTGGTAACGTAAACAAAGAAAGAGACAAAAGTATATTCTTGGCTATGTACGGATGTCTCTCGTTCAGTGCTTTATATAGAAGCCTTTTTTTGTTTGTATATGTTTTTCTTTGCTTTATTCGACTACAATGACATCAATACGACGCTTTGCCCTTTCACTTTTTGCGGATGGGGGAGGGGGGGTTGACCTCGATAACAAGACCTACGGCTAACGAGAATAAAACTATGTGTCATGCTTTTACAAAAGGGGCAGACTGCGCAGGCTGACCCGAGTCAATACTTTTTGTAGATGCATTAAAAACCTTTTACACAAAGCATGGCTCATATGGAAGCCTCACAGTACAAGAGATTATGTGCGTACTCTGTTCCTTTGTATTTATCCTTGGGCTGCTAAGCGTGACTCGCTGACCTTTTGCAGACAGTGTAGATTCAAGATCAGACTGCACAAAACGTGCAGTCTGATCTTGAATCTACATTGTCCGATAAGGAGATATCCTTCCCAAAAGCATACATCTGAAATAGCAAAATTTGGGGCTTTACTATCGGCCCGAAAGTTCCCTTTCACTTATATAGCAGAATAAGAGTTAACCCTTTAGCTGCTAATCGCGACCCACTGACCTTTTGCGGACAGTGTAGATCAAGATCAGACTGCACGAAACGTGCAGTCTGATCTTTGACCTACACTGTCCGATACGGTATTTTCTTTCCGGTGAAATCAACTTTGAAACCGCAATGTTTGGGCTTTTAGTATTGAGTAGAAATTTGAGTTTCATTTATTCAGCAGCTTAAGTGTTAAAACGGGGGTTTTCATCATCAGTCCACTTACATCGCGACAGCTACAGCACCAATGCTTGTGTTTTCTGGACTTCGTTTCAATAAACTGCGCAGATTTACCCAAAACCCAAGTCATCTCGGATTGTGTATACACACATACAATTCCTACTTTACCCAAACGTATGAGCTGACGGAGAGTTATGCAAATATTTTCTCAGAGTGTTAAGTTATGCAGTTTAGTGGAACTTGTTTTCAGACTTAATGCTTGCTTAACCAAACTGCGTAAGCAAATTATACATTTTTTTTTGTGGCATTTGTCGAAGACAATGCCACTATGAGTTCAATTCGGCATGTTGAAAGTCATGTATCGTATTTTGTGGAAAACCGAAGGAAGTAAACCCAATTAAACTCAATTTTTCTAAGACAAATAAGTGTTTCGATTGCACTCAGATATGAAAATGAATATAGCTTATTAAAATAAATTGGATTAGGCCATCGATCATGGAAATATTTCTTTTTTTTTTTCGAAAATAGCTTGATCCACTATGGTCTTCTATTGGCGTAATAATACACATAATCTTTGTTTCCATTCGGCATACCTCGGGTGATCCGGTGATCAAATCCCTCGGCTGTATTACGTAGCTTGATATGCACCTACACGGTACATTTCGCACATCTCCGGAAGCACACCGCTTTAGCGTTATTGAAATTGTAAGGCTCCTCTTTAGAAAGAACGCATGAGTAAATTTTCTATCGTTATCTTTCTAAGAGTATTTCAGTCGGCAAACAGTTTGTACATTCAATTTTTAGCGTGGTTTATCAATTCCGTTAGGAGCTTTCATCGACAGATCGATAGAAGTGAATAACTTTACAGTGGTTGTTCATGTCGTTGCTAAGCGATCTACAGGGGCGCCGCCATGTTTAAGATCATGTGATTGGTAGTTCAAAATGGCAACCTCCTTTATACAGACGAGGTTAGATGTTGGTACGGAATCGGCCGAGTTGTGACGAGTGTCTTTGTTTCCTCACCACCCGATTCCGTGCTTGATCGTCCCAAACCAGTTCGTTCCTGGGCTAATTCGTCCCATGGCTTGTTCGCCGGACTTGTTCGTCCTACAAGATTGCACACTACTCTATTGATTGTGCATCACTATATAGTAGGTTGACTTTCAAGCGAATATTTTGAAACTATATCTATTGTTTATTTTCCACATTATTAATTCCACACAATGGCTCTCTTGACAAATGCCACACAAGTGCTTTCAATCGTGGCTTTGATTACACTTTCTGATACAAATCCCATCTGTTATGCCATTATTTTATTTGCTATCTTCAACTGATTTCAATTTGGATAAGTCTAAATTTTGTAGTTTGGTAAATAATTAAATTAAACTGTGGGCGAATTTCATTGGTTGTATTCGGTGTACTGATCGCGTCGGACAAAAAGATAAAGATCAAATGAAATGAAAATATTAGTAATTCAACAAATTTTAAGAAAATCAATCCAAAATTAAATAAAAAATATTTCTGATCGGGGAAATTTTTCATCATCGTCTCCATCATATTCATCATTATAATCATCGTCATTAACATTTGCAGTCTGATCTTGGATCTGTATTGTCCGCTTATTTAGTCAAACCTGTAACACAGTGTAGGACCGGAAGTGTACAATGTATGGGATTGTATGAGACTTGGGATTATGTACAGTGGCGGTATGTCACTTGGATGTGAAAAACTGTGATCACACGGTATGTCAAGCTGGTGATTTTTCATTTATTTTGATATTTATTACAAAATCTTCATATCTAGGTAATTTTCTGCTATGAAGGATCATGCCAGGAACTTGTATGTGCGCTGTGAATCTTCCTTAGAGCAATGTGTAAATCGTGGATCTACACTGTCCTATAAGGGGATATTTTTTTTCTAAATAAATAAATAAATTTGAAATAATATTATTCGGGTTTTGAAAGTCTTGTTTAACCCTTTCCCAAACGACGAATTTTGGTCTGGTCCAAATTGACAGAGTTTGCAGGCGACAATTTTAAATTTGATGAAAATGGCAGAAAGGTCTCAAAAAGGGTAGAAAACACTGTGGGAAAAGGAGAAATTGCTCGTTACGAGCAATTTCTCCTTTTCCCGCAGTGTTTTCAAACGACTTGTACTGCAGACACGTGAAAACCAGGGCTTGTTTGGGAAAGGGTTAACTTATTTAGCAGGATAAGAGTTGAAGGAAACTGCTAATCAACGACTATCCTCAGATGTCTACACTAGCTGTAATTCTGCTCAATCATATGGGCGTGTGTGTGTAAGGTTTGTCCATTGGCTTTATTGTGTTCCTTGTATATATAACTTATATACCTGTCATTCTTTAATTTATACATACTACTTTTATGTGTATATATATGGGATGCATCATGCCTATAAAGCCATTACATAATTATGGATCCATGATAGCCACTTTTTTAAACAACGAACTTAATCATGAGGTTGACTGGTCCTTGAACATACAGAAAATTGACCAATAGCGAAAAATTTTAGGCCAAGGTCAGCCTGCGCGGACTGTGCAGGCTGAAATGAGTCAATACTTATCGCAGATGCATTAAGCCCCCTTTTCACAGACCATGGCTCACATATTGATTTTTCTCTAGATCTGCGCGCCTATTCAAACTAGACAGATGGATTATGCATGGTATATTCATGCACTGATAGCTAGAAATTACTCTACACTTTACCCCCTCCAGCTTTCCCCCCCCCCCCCACCCCATCGGCACTTCGTGCCCCACTGTGCTTATAAATATTTTCATCCTAGCTACGCCTATGCAGACTGCACGTTTTTGGAGAATGAACTTGATCTACATTGTCCGCTTTGCTGAGACATTCCTGACAACAACGTTCTTGAAATTGTAATTATATGTGTCTTATATCTAGATTGAAAATGTTCGCTGGGATTTTTCGGCGCTCTAAAACTGTTACGGGGGTTGTAATGGCGTCCCTGTAATCTTGGTTGTGAGAAAAGAGCCCATCATTTCAACCCTTGATTTGTCCTTGTCATGCAAATTCCCTTTCTATTATAGCTTTTCTGTAATCACAAATAGTGAAGACAAATTGCTAGTAAATTTAATCCTTAACCTGCTTGATAAGTGAAGTGAAACTTTCAAGCTGATAGTAAAAACCTAAATATTGCTATTTCAAAGGTATTTTGGGGGAAAAGATATCTCCTTATCGGACAGTGTAGACCCAAGATCAGACTGCACGTTCTGTGCAGTCTGATCTTGATCTACACTGTCCGCAAAAGGTCCGCGAGTCGCGCTTAGTAGCCCAAGGGTTGAGGAGGGAGGAATCGTATAATTAACTAATCATCTCTCGAGATGTTAAATTAAGAGCTTTATTCACCAACAATTCCAAATTCCAAATTCAATTCTAATTCCATTTTCATTCTTAATTCCAAGAATCTAATTCTAAATTCAAAGCCATCTGAATAAACAATACATATCTGTCAGATAGCTTGTCTTGACATTTACTGTAGAAATGCAAAGGAGCCACGTAAAAAGAGTTATATGAATCAACAAAAAGTATCGACTCAGGGGACTCTTTCAAAAAAGGTGGTACGACTGATTTTTTTATCGTATCGTGGTCGTATGAGAATCTTGCGGTCAAAAATGGCTTTCAAAAAAAAAAAAAGGGCCGTTTTCAAAAAAGGAAAATCGTATCGTGACATTCAGTAAATTCCATTTTCATTCTTAATTCCAAGAATCTAATTCTAAATTCAAAGCCATCTGAATAAACAATACATATCTGTCAGATAGCTTGTCTTGACATTTACTGTAGAAATGCAAAGGAGCCACGCAAAAAGAGTTATATGAATCAACAAAAAGTATCGACTCAGGGGACTCTTTCAAAAAAGGTGGTACGACTGATTTTTTTATCGTATCGTGGTCGTATGAGAATCTTGCGGTCAAAAATGGCTTTCAAAAAAAAAAGGGCCGTTTTCAAAAAAGGAAAATCGTATCGTGACATTCACGATGAAATTTACGATAACTATAGACCACTCGTAGAGCTTACAATTTTGTCGCTGTAAAGCCCAAATCTTCTCACATTTAACCCTTTCCCAAACAAGCCCTGGTTTTCAGTACAAGTCTTTTGAAAACACTGTGGGAAAAGGAGAAATTGCTCGTAACGAGCAATTTCTCCTTTTCCCACAGTGTTTTCTACCCTTTTTGAGAACTTTCTGCCATTTTCATCAAATTTAATATTGTCGTCTGCAAACTCTTTCAATTTGGACCAGTCCAAAATTTGTTGTTTGGGAAAGGGTTAATTTTTAAAAGTTAGTGTAAGTATATATGTTATATTTTATTGTAGTACGCTTCCATACGATCTATGAATCTACTATTTTGAGCCACGTTTACTTTGTTGTCTGCAAATGCTTTCGGTTTGGACAAGTCTAAAATTTTGTTGTGTGGTAGAGTGTTAATTGAATATTCTACGCCTTATCAGGCTGACCCGAGTCGAAACGTTTTGCTTTTGGAAAATTTTCTACTTGTTCAAGGATCGTACTACCTCAGGTTTCAGTTGGTTGTTAGACAAAATTAGTTTTACGTATCCATTATTTTGAGATAACTTCATCGGAATATTGCGTCATAGAAATGCATTAAACCCCCTTTTGCCAGAGCATGGCTCAAATTTATTTGAAATCAATGGTAAATATGGCCTTCGTTGTGTAACAAAAGGTTTCTTCGCCAACTGGTTAACATTCGACTTCGGAGATGTAAAAGATATGACAGAATTCATGAAAAATAGAAGAGTTTGGAGATATCATAGCAAGTTTATAAACAAACAAAGCTTATTCATAATAGGAATGTGATTATCTTTCAGTATCAATAGACGAAAGCCAATTCTAGCCTTTTCCGTAGCGATTTGTTTGTTATTACGTATTTACGATATCATCTCGATCCAATTATGGTTATTACATACCTTGAAATTACTTCAGTAGCCGTCTGACTTTGGGTCAATATTCAACAAGAAACTCTACTCTACTTGACCTTTGAAATACAGCCCCTTTTTTGGCTATATGTTTAATTAACCCTTTACTGCACAATGACGCCTTTTGACGCCCCTGGGAAAGAAGCCATTTGAAAACATTGTGGGAAAAGGAGAAAATGCTGGTAATCAGCATTTCTCCTTTTCCCACAATGTTTTCTACCCCATCAAAGCAAAGTTACACCATTTGAGCCACACTGAAATTGTCGTCTGCAAATGCTTTCAATTTGGACAAGGCTAAAGTTTTGTCGTCTGGTAAAGGGTTAAAAAAAAAAAAAGAAAAAAAAACGCATCAGCTAAGTCAAATAATTTAAACCTTTACAACACAGTTCCTAGCTTTGATGAATTTGAACATAGAAGCGTTTGAAAACATTGTAGCAAAAGGAGAAAATACTGGTAACCAGCACTCTCTCCTTTTCCTACGATGCTTTTTAGTATTTAAAAGCCAATTTCCATCATCTGAACCCATATTTTATTTGTCGTTCAGACAAGTACAAATTCTTTGTCGTCTGGTAGAGTTAAATAGCTTTAGCCAAGGTAAAGGTCAGACTGCACAAAGCCTGCATTGTGATCCTGGATTTAGACTTACATCATGTGCTACAGTAGCTAAACTATGATCAAAGTCATCAAGGCTTCGGCGGTATACAAAATCTCTGGACCAAGAGTACCAAATATACGAAATATATAGAGGACATTTGTTTTTTTTTTTTCGGTGAAAGATCGAAATTTATTTCATCGAGTGAACATCATCGGTAATATTTTCACGAGTGGCTGCTGCGCCACTCGTGAAAATATTACCGATGATGTTCAATCGATGAAATAAATTTCGATCTTTTACCGAAAAAAAAAAAAAATTCTATTTATTTCATGCTTGTAACGCCTTTTTTTGTCGAGACTTCCATAAAAATCAGTACAAACTCCCCGTGGTCGGTATTCTCACTGGTCGTACCCGTGTAATATCGAAAAATATTTTCACCGCTATTTCTCGATATCCTACCGGAAAGCATGAAATATTATGTTGTAGTGATGTTCCTGGTGCTTGTAATTCCTTCGCTGCAGAAGAAAATTTGATATCGCTCGAGACCGGAGGTCGAGCGAGATGTCAAAACTTTCTCACGCAGCGAGAAGCATATAAAAGCACCAGGACATTTATTAAACCTTTACCAAACGACAAAATTTTAGACTGGACCAAATCAAAAGCATTTGCAGACGACAAATTACGTGTAGATTAAATAGTGATTTATGTTTTGGACATGGTAGAAAACATTGTGGGAAAAGGAGAAAATGCTGGTCACCAGCATTTTCTCCTTTTCCCACGATGTTTTCAAAAGGCTTCTTTCTCAGGGTCGTTAAAAGTCTGGATTGTGTGGTAATGGGTTAAAACACATTATTACGTAAAGGCTCGTCCAGCAGTATATTAAACCCATGAATTATTTTCGATAATACGCTAGTGTATTACCATTTTTTTGGATCCCGGTTCTGATCATTTTTTCAGTCATGAGCTCGTGAAGCGGGAGAAGCCAGCAACAGCACGTGCTGGAACTTGTACTAGTCTACAATGCCATTTCGAAGAAAAAATGACGTCATTGTTGCTAAGACGTATACGCGTGGAAAGTTCTTGATTTTCATGTTTTATAAAAGCCAAGAAATGCAGCAAAGGTTTTTTTTTTTTAATCAACAGAATTGAGGAAAAAGGCGGACTTACCCATCTAGAAACTGTTCATTCCACTTTCTGTGTAAATGTCATTGAGCTATCTACTTGTGTATGTACACATTTGAAACCGAACTACAACTGTAAACATGGACCCGTAATTGGTGTATAGGCTAAAGGTGATGATGCAGGATATTTGTTCTGTCTGTCATTCTTTTCATGTGATAAACAGAATCTCACATGAGTGTTTATTTATTATCATTTTTATCAAACTCGTTGACTAAAATGTATTTGATGCTCGCCAGGGCTCGTGCCATACATTTTTAGTCAACCCGTTTGATAAAAACAAGAGGGCCATGATGGCCATGTATCGCTCCACTGGCTTATAAATATGAACCATAAAGAGAAGTCTTCACTATATAAGCCCTTATAAAACTTTGACCCCAGGGCTACAGTCGGACTAAATGGGGAATATATGTATTAGAAGAATAACATGCCAAATTTGGGAGTTCTTGGCCTTATGGCTAGTAACATAACGGTTTCTGAAGTTTTCACTCCATAAACCCATGTAAAACTTGTGACCCCTGGTGCAGGGCCAAGCTTGATCCTAGGGCTGTAACTTGGGCCCTCTTTGTAGTTGTCCACTAGATAATGCTATAATTATGCAAAATTTGGTAGCCCTAAGCCTTATGGCTATGTACACCAAGATTTAAAAGTTTTCCCTATATAAGCCCATGTAAATCTTGTGAACCTGTTCCCCCCCCCCCCCCCCCCCGCATGAGGCCACGACTGTAATTTGGGCACTTTTGGTAGACCCCCACTAGATCAAGCTAAATGCAAAATTTGGTAGCTCTAGGCCTTATGGCTAGGTACAGGAAGATTTTTAAAGTGTTCTCTATATAAGCCTATGTAAAACTTGTGACCCCTGGGGCAGAGCCAATTTTGACCCCAGGGCTATAATTTTAAGAAACATGATAGAGGTCGACTACATAAAGCTACATGCCAAATTTGGTAGCCCTATGCCTTATGGTTTCAGACAAGAAGATTATTAAAGATTTCCAATATTTTCCGTTTTGTTGCCATGGCAACCAGAGTTTTTGAAGGAATCAAATTCTTTCAAGAAATTCTGAAGAGGACCATGGCAGGTCTAAAATAATAAACTGTGACGAGATAATTTATCAACCCAACTTCATAATGTTTTTTTTTTTTAAATCTCGTCACGGTTCGTGGTTTTAGGTACGAATTCCCAAACATACACAATATTATAAACTGTTAATAAAAGATTTATCAAGTAAGAGTTATACAATGGCGAGATAATTTATAAACCCAACTCGATAATGTTTATATTAATTTATAAACCTAACTTGATAATGTTTATATTAACTCGTCACGGTTCGTGGTTTTAAACCTGTATTCCCAAAAAACAACTAATAATATAAACTGTTAATGAAAGAGTTATCGAGTTGGAGTTATAACCCAGTATATCATCATCTATTTGACAACACTCAGTCCATGTGTTTATATTGGACCTTTATTTATATTGTAAATGGCACACTATCGGTGTTTAAGCACACCACTAAACTAGCGTGTCAGATACAATTTTCTTCAAGTTAAATTTGTCAGATTAGATTTTCTTCTCTATCAGGGTTTAGTTATAAGCAAAGATAATTGCCCATTCTAGTAACGCTTACTCCTATCCAAGCTTCTCATTTCCATTAGTTAACCCTTAGGCTGCTAAGCGCGACTCGATGACCTTTTGCGGACAGTGTAAATCAAGATCAGACCGCACAGAACGTGCAGTCTGATCTTGGATCTACACTGTCCGATAAGAAGATATTTAAAAAAAAAAAAAAAAAAACTTTGAAATAACAAAAATTGGGTTTTTACTACCGGTTTGAAAGTTTCATTTCACTTGTCTAGCAGGATAAGGGTTAAACTCTTCAAGTTAAAGGCGCGTTTATACTTACTACTGGGTCCGCGGGTAAACTCAACAACATCAGGTTTGAAATACAACCAAAGGCAACCATCTGTACTAACGGAAAAAATTTTCACTGCGACCCTGATGGAGAAGGCTTTGGAAGACACTGTACGAAAAGGAGTAAATGCTAATAATGACTATTTTTATTGGTTTTCCCACAACACTTTTTACCGATTTAAACGCAATTCCCATTATTTGAACCATCTGTAGTTATTAGCATGGAAATGCTTTCAATGTGGACAAGTCTATAATTTTGCCTTTTAACCCTTATCCTGCTAAATAAGAGAAAATGAAAATTCAAGCCGATAGTAAACCCCGAATCTTTCCTATTTCAAAGGTCTCCTTATCGGACAGTGTAGATCCAAGATCAGACTGCACGTTCTGTGCAGTCTGATCTTGATCTATGCTCTCCGCAAAAGTTCAGTGAGTCGCGCTTAGCAGCCTAGGGGTTAATAAAAAGTAAATAACACGACATGACAAAAATGAAAGCAAACATGCGTGAAATGAAAAGAAATTGTGAGCGTAAATAAATATGATTTATCGATATCATTAGCCTATATAATACTTCATGGGACCATGTCATTACGTCTTTTAGGTCTGTTATTCGGTATTTCGGAAACATAGTCGAATTGGCTATAAAACTTTGATTGATAACCGCCGTCTTGAGAGAAATGCTATAATTGAGAACGTAGAAACACGTAGATTGCTAAAATAAAACAAATGGACCTTTTCCCTCGGCAGGAGTGAACGAAAAGGAATGCAAATACAATGTGAGCCATACTGTATGAAAACGGGGTTTAATGCATCTGCAAAAAATATCGACCCAGGTTAGCCTGCGCGGACTGCGGAGGCTGACCTGAGTCGATACTTTTTGCTATTGGGCATTTTTTTTTTTTTACATGTCCAAGGACCATTCTACTCGTACTTTAGTATATAGTCGGTTTTCAGAGGAATGGATTCATAATTATGCGTTGATTTGCTCGGTATAATGTATCACGGAGATGCATTAAACCCCCCTTTTCCCGGAGCGACGATCATATCTGGTTCGCTAAAAAAAGGATCAAGTATGAGACGGAGCAAATCGAAGGTCAGACATTACGTTCTTTGTAGTCTGATCTTAGTTTAATTTCTCCATTAACTCTTTCACTGCCAATGTCACCCTGGAAAGCTTTTGCAGGCGGCATAGATCAAGATCAGACTGCACAAGACGTGCAGTATGATCTTGGATCTTGGATCTACAGCGTCCGCTACCTGAAGCTAAACGTTGACCAGTTGTCATCAACTACAATAAAAATATGAGTCGTGCTCTGGCAAAAGGCGCCTTAATGTATCTCCGTAATGCATTATACTAAGCAAGTCATCACATAATTATGGATCCATAATAGCCACTTTTTTATCAAACGACCAAATCAATAGGTAGACTGGTCCTTGGACATACGCAAAATTGACCCATGGCGAAAAGTTTGGGCCTAGGTCAACCTGTGCGGACTGCGCAGGCTGACCTGAACTTTTCGCAGATGCATTAAGGCCCCTTTTCACAGAGCATGGCTCATATGCTAGACCTACTAGGAAAGTCGACTTTATTTAGTAGGAAGCTAAAGAGTTAACCCTTTACCAGACGACAAAACTGTAGACTTGTCCAAATTCAAAGCATTTACAGACGACAAATTAAATGTGACTCAAATGATGGAAATTGCCTTTGACAGGGTAGAAAACATTGTGGAGAAAGGAGAAAATGCTGGTTACCAGCATTTTCTCCTTTTCCAACAATGTTTTCAAAAGGCTTTTTTCTTTGGGCTCGATAAAAACCAGAGATTGTGTATTAAAGAGCTCCTAAGCGGGCAGTGTAGATCCAAGATCAGACTGCACGTTTTGTGCAGCCTGATCTTGAGCTACACTGTCCGCAAATGGTCAGTGAGTCGCGCATAGCAGCCGACAGGTTAAGCCTTTCAGCGCCAAAGCCCAAAACAAGGGCTTTTGCGAACGGTATAAGTCAAGATCAGAAAGCACAGAACGCACAGAATACTTGTTAGTAGTACTTTTTTTCCTATAACGAAAATCTTTTCTATGCCTTCACAGACACGTTACAACACTTGGAATATTTTTGTTTTTCGCCTGCAAATTCTTCAATTCGGATAAGTCTTAAAATTTTGTCGTCTGGTAAGGAGATATATAGGATTTGACACAAGTTGGCATTTGAGATAATTTTACTATTAATCTTATTATTATTATCTTGTCTTAATTATTATTTATAATTAATGGTGGTGTGATAATAGTAACAAAATGTAGAAGGCATTAATTTCACGTTGGATTTCTTGATAAAACCGTAAGCCGAAATATTAAAAAAATAATGAAAACAGAGTAACATCTTTAAATTGTGAATACTGTTGTTCTGGCAAGATGGTATAATTCCAACTCGATAAACCGTTCATTGACAGTTAGTATTATTGTTTATTTTTTGGGAATACATGTTTAAAACCACAAACCATGATGACATAATATAAACATTATCGAGTTGGGTTTATAAATTATCTCGTCACGGTACGTGATTTTAAACCTGTTATCCCAAACATAAACAATAATAAAAACTGATAATGAAACGTTTATCGAGTAAGAGCTGTATAACTGAGTACTGTTATGCGCTGTAAATGAACATACTGTTGTACTAGCTATACAGTATAACTGAAAAAAAAAAAAAGTTGCACTGCTTATACGATATGACTGAATACTATTGTTCTTGCAATATAGTATAACTGAGTGCTGTTGCACTGGCTATACGGTATAACTGAATAGCGTTGCACTGGCTATACGGTATAACTGATTACTGTAGCACTGGCTATACAGTATAACTGAATAGCGTTGCATTGGTTATACGGTATAACTGAATAGCGTTGCACTGGCTATACGATATAACTGATTACTGTAGCACTGGCTATACAGTATAACTGAATAGTGTTGCACTGGCTATACGGTATTAATGAATACTGTTGCACTGACTGTACAGTATAACAAAAACTGTTGCACTGGCTATACGGTATAACTGAATAGTGTTGCACTGGCAATACTGTATAACTGAATAGTGTTGCACTGGCTATACGGTATAACTGAATAGTGTTGCACTGGCTATACGGTATTACTGAATACTGTTGCACTGGCTATACAGTATAACTATAACTGTTACACTGGCTATACGGTATAACTGAATAGTGTTGCACTGGCTATACGGTATAACTGAATACTGTTGCACTCGCTATACGGTATAACTGAATAGTGTTGCACTGGCAATACTGTACAACTGAATAGTGTTGCACTGGCTATACGGTATTACTGAATACTGTTGCACTGGCTATACAGTATAACTAAAACTGTTGCACTGGCTATACGGTATAACTGATTACTGTTGCACTGGCTATACGATGTAACTGAACAGTGTTGCACTGGCTATACGGTATAACTGAATAGTGTTGCACTGGCTATACGATGTAACTGAATACCGTTGTTCTAGGAATATGGTATAACTGAGTACTGTTGAAAACGGCGTAAAACACCCTTGACTCGTTACAAAATGGCCGATTTTTTTTACCCATCCATATTGAACACACTTGCAGATGGCAAATTATATTAGGCTCAACTGATACTGTATGATTTGTCTTTTTTAGAATAGAGAACATGGTTGGAATAGGAGAAAATGCTGGTCACCAGCATTTTCTCTTTTCCCCACCATGTTTTCAAAAGCACTTTCCATCCGGGTCG
Source organism: Tridacna gigas (assembly GCA_945859785.2). NCBI lineage: Eukaryota > Metazoa > Mollusca > Bivalvia > Cardiida > Cardiidae > Tridacna > Tridacna gigas. Next base: position 44,702,572 of record OX244042.2, read on the forward strand.
TTCAAACTTTGAATTATTTCGTAAAGGGTATCTCAAATATTCTTAGTAGCGAATAAATTCAAATGGAGTACATAACTGGATGTTTCGGCCGACTTTTTTTCGTCTTCCAAAAATGCCAACTTTTGACAGTAAATTGAATACGTCAGACACTGGGGTCCCAATTTTGAAAGAAACTAGGTCGATCTAATGGATGTAGTGAACAAATTGGATCTGTGCTATATAGAACATTCGTTTCTTTTCTTACATAAAGGAACATCTATCAGAGTTTCTTCTGTCAATTTCCGCCTCTGCTACGCTTTTTCTCTTCACCCTTATACTGCCAAATGAATTAAATAAATCTTTCATGTCGACAGTAAAAACCCATATATTGCTAGATCTATTTCAAAGTCAATTTTTTGGTGAAAAAATATCTCCTTATCGGAAAGTGTAGATCCAAGATCAGACTGCAGTCTGATCTTGATCTACACTGTCGACAAAAGGTCAGTGAGTTTAATATGAATAACCAGAAATATTGCCAAGAAAATTGTGCTTATGAACACGATCATAATATGTTTGCTTTTATAGTTGATTTTCGTTTATTTATCGTCGCTATGGTTGCCCATTTGGGCGACGCCCCGAGAAGATTGTCGGTTTTGTTACGGTGGATAGTGTAGGATACAGGACGAAAACAATCCTAAGTTATGCCTGGTTCTTTAACGTGCTCGGTGTATAGCACTGTCATACGGGGGCCTCGGTTTAACGTCTCATCCGAAACACAATTAGTAATTTTAGGTGGCCAGCCGTGGGAATCGAACCAACGCACTCAAGTGACCTATCGCATTATCTATGAAATAAATCACTCTTTTGTTCAAAACTTCCGCTCTTTCCTTGTTCAAGAGTTTTGAAACACTTTAACCCTCTATAAATTTTTTAAAAGTGTATAACTTCATTAGTTACGGTTAAAGTAATACACGTTTATAGTCCTAAAAGCGGCCAAAGGTAAACAATGTGTGTTTAAAATGCATTTAAATTCTCAATCACACGATTTAAAAGTATGGAAATTATAGTGAAGATGACAAAATATTATTGTACAATCCGTCCTCTAGTCGCTGCCAGGAAAATGAATTTAAAAACCAGGTCAAAAGTTCCCAGGTCGCTCTATCTTTGTTTACTATTTAGCTGGTTTTAAATTTCATTTTTCTGTCAGCGATTAACACTTGGATTGACCGTACAGTAACAGATTGTCATCTTCACAATAATTTCCATACTTTTAAATGGCATGATTTAAATTTGAATGTATTTCAACGCCCCGTTTTGTTTACTTTTGGCAGCTATTGTGCCTTTAAAAATGTTCTAGAGAGATAACAAGTTTCAAAACTCATGAAAACGGCATTAGCCGATATACTGAACGGTTTATTTCATAACGTTTATCCATTCCCTGATTTATAGTGGTATCGTTTCTTCACCAAGGTTTCATATCTTACCTATTCACGCTTTATGCATTCCCTTATTCCCTACCAATTTTACCCCCTAGCACGGATAATGCAATAATAATTAGGAACCAAAAAGTATTTTTATAAAGGATGGGCGGCGTAAGAGGAACTGAAAAATGACTATTTAAACTTTTTTCTTTTTTATCTTTCTTTTGTGACTCAATATGAAGAAAAATATAGCTATGGGCACTTGAATAAATCTTTCCCCAAACAACTATTTTTGAGCGTCTTCGATTTTCAAAACATCTATAGTTTTATATAGAAGACAAAAATTCGAAATTGGTACAAATGAGCGTAAATTCTCTGATAGATTAGAAAACATTGTAGGAAAAGGAGAAAATGCTGGTTACCAGCATTTTCTCCTTTTCCCACAATGCTTTCAAAAGCTTTCTCCTGCAGAGTCTCTAAATTTGGGGAATGATGGTTTAACCCTTTCCCAAACGATGAATTTTAGACTGGTCCAAATTGAAAGAGTTTGCAGACGACAATTTTAAATTGATGAAAATGATAGAAAGTTCTCCAAAAGGGTAGAAAACACTGTGGGAAAAGGAGAAATTGCTCGTTACGAGCAATTTCTCCTTTTCCCACAGTGTTTTCAAAAGACGTGTACTGCAGACACGTGAAAACCAGGGCTTGTTTGGGAAAGGGTTAAAGGTTTAACTTTGTTTGTTGACGGATCTTGATGCACAGGTTATGCCACATTTTATAGCTAGCAGAGAGACAGTGAAAATGACTGTAACAGTATGCACAGAAAAAGGCTGAAGCTCTAAATCGGTAGGATTTCGTTGTTATTGTTGTTTACAATGGTATTTAACCCTTTCCCAAACGATAAATTTTAGACTGGCCCAAATTGAAAGAGTTTGCAGACGACAATTTTAAATTTGATGAAAATGACAGAAAGTTCTCCAAAAGGGTAGAAAACACTGTGGGAAAAGGAGAAATTGCTCGTTACGAGCAATATCTCCTTTTCCCACAGTGTTTTCAAAAGACTTGTACAGCAGACATGTGAAAACCAGGGCTTGTTTGGGAAAGGGTTAACACCGTTATCACCATTATTTCAGTACACTTATCTTTGCTTTTCTGAAGTTTCTTTTACCAGAACTTCGCACAACATTCTTTCCAAGACACTGGCTGCTTTCCTACATAATAATCGTCGACACAATGATGAGCTGTGACAGAGGAATGAATTCTGTTGCAATTCATATCATCAGTTATCGAAAAGAAATTCGCCCAGCCGGGAATTCGAACCAGCAACCCCTGGATTCAAGCCCTGTGCGCTACCGACTGTGCTACCATGGTTAGCAAATCGGTAAGAGGTATTTCTTGAAAGTGCCCAACCCTTATACTAGTATTAAAAAGCGTGTTATGTCTACAAAGTAAAATCGTCGATTTACATAGCCAGGTCGGAAATTTTATGGACGTTGAGTGAAACAGAAAGTAAACCAAACCCATAGGTGAATACTCAAAAAGAACAGAAGGTTGGCGAACCCCCAGGAGATAGAAATGTGATAAAGACATGCGGATATGTCAGTCGGCACATAAACATCCATTTTTTTGTTTCAAAATCTTATTTTCTCAATCATACCTGCACCGACTGAGATTATTCTATTCACGTTTGTTCACTTTTAACTCTTCGCCTCCTAAGCGCAACTTAAGGACCTGTTGCGGACATTGTAGATCAAGATCAGACTGCACAGATCGTGGATCTACACTGTCCGATAAGGAGATATTTTCCCTCCAAAATACCTTTGAAGTAGGAAAATTTGGGTTTTTCCTATCGGCTTGAAAGTTTCATTTCACTTATTTAGCAGGATAAGGGTTTACCCTTAGGTTGCTAAGCGCAACTTAAGGACCTTTTGCGGACAGTGTAGATCAAGATCAGACTGCACATTCTGATCTTGGATCCACACTGTCCGATAAGGAGATATTTTTTTCCCAAAAGTGCCTTTGAAATAGGAAAACTTTGTTTTTTTACTAATGGCTTGAAAGTTTCATTTAACCTATAAGTTTAGCAGGTTAAGGGTTACACCGTCACTAGACCCCGACATTTTAACTCGCCTGTATCGAAAACATTTGGTGATTGATTGATTGACTGAATTGTTGTTTTACGGTGCTTTCAACATCGTATCAGTCATGTCACGGCGACAGCTCACATATCCACGTATGTCTTTGGTTTTGCCAAGCCCCCGTAGCTCAGTCGGTAGCGTACAGGACTTGAGAACAGGAGGTCGTTGGTTGGATCCCCGGCTTTGGCCAATTTCTTTCCGAAGATTGATGATAGTCATCGCGACAGGATTCATTCCTCTCTCAGCGCTGACCATTGTTTCGACGATGGTTATGTGGGAAAGCAGCCAGTGGCTTGGAAAGAATATTGTGCGGAGTACTGGTGAAAGAAACTCCAGGAAAGCATGGATAGGTGCACTGGTCCCCGTGATATAACTGAAATAATGTTGGAAACGGCATTAAACACCATACAATCAATCAATCAATCAATCAATCAATCAATCAGTCTTTGGTTTTACCAGTACTAATACGCTAGGTACAGCTCTGACGTGTCTTGCCAAAGAACGCTAGAAGTAAAAACCCAGTCATTCGAGTGAGTGCCGAACCCTACAGTTATACGCTATGAATCCCACACTTTACCACTGAGCCAAGGAGAACCTCTAGAAAGCACACGCAGACGACAAAAAAAAAAATGTGGCTCAAGTCTTGTTACATGCAGTCCAAGTTTTGAAAGAGTTAGGTTCTGTGTGCGAAAAGAGTAGGAAACATTGTTGGAAAAGGAGGAAATCACGGTAATGTTTGTTGAAAACGAATCCTGGGTCTGTATTCACTAACCACTGTTAATAAGATTCTTCGTCTAATTCTCAAGAATTTTCAAAATTTAAAGTAACAAAACTTCTGATTGGCTAAACCAAATGGTTTGGCCAATCAGAAGTTGTGTTACTTTCTAAATCTACAACAAGACTAGGAATGAAACCAAGACTGGTTGGTGAATATGAGCCTTGATAATAAATTGCACTGTCTACAAAACCGGCCAATGTTTTCGTCTGTGTACCATATGTTAACCCTTATCCCGCTGAATAATACCTTCAAGTCGATAGTGAATACCCAAATTATGCTATTTTCAAAGTTATTTTTCAGGAAAAAATATCTACTTATCGGACAGAGTAGATCCAAGATCAGACTGCACGTTCTGTGCAGTCTGATCTTGATCTACACTGTCCGCAAACGGTCAGCGAGTCCCGCTTAGCAGCCTAAGGGTTCGGAACAGCAATAATTAAATTCTATAGAAACGTCTCCAAGGCAAACATTAGTTAATACTGTCTGATATATAAAACCTATTTGGTCTTACTGGATTAGAACAAGCGGACTTATCTACGATATCCGTCGTTACCCAAAAACAAAGAATGCAGAGAGAAACTAACGATCAAGAGGATATTTTGAAAATAAATCAGGGACAGGGAACCAGGCAAACGGACATAGAGACGGATTAGCAGACAGACAGACAGAGAGACAGGCAGGCAGAGAACGGACAGACGGACGGACGGACAGACAGACAGACCAAATGACCGACGGATCAACAGACAGAGTGATTTATTGGTGTTTCACCCCGCTTTCAACATTATTTCAGTCATACCATGGCGACAGTTTGCTTATTTATGTATATTGGACCAGTACTAGGCTAGATAACTGAAGCGTCTTGCCCATGGATACTCCAACGAAAAACCGAGCGCTTCCAGGTTACGTGTCCTACATTTTAATACTGAACCGTGCAGGGCCCACAGACAGACAGACGGAAAGAAGGACGGACGCACGAGCGGGCGGACGGAGGGATGTACAGACAATATGATAGATAGATACTTTGTTCCTTGCTCTTCAGCATCAAATAGATGAAAACTCGACCATTTTCGACGACTGAAAGACAATTTACCAGAACTCAGAACATTTTTATCTTACTGGCTGGCCTAACACGCGGACGGTAGGGATCAAGATCAGACTGCACAGACCAAGCAGTCTGATCTTGATCCCACGATACCGTCCTTTAAAATGTTATTTTTTTTTACATCTTCCTATAAGTACCTTATGCCTTATGATATATGAATCTAGTAAATATTCCCCCCCCCCCTCTCTCTCTCTCTCCATATGTATGTCACTGTTGACTATTGTTAATCTGAAAAACATAGGATGCTGTAACATGATGTACACTATCATGTAGAAGTGAAATAAAAATATCTATCTTAAAAGTCTGTTTTCGCCTGTGCGCGCTGAAAAGCCTAGAATAATGCCTATGGCATTATATGTAAATTATATTGACTTAAATTTACATGAACTCTCTGAAGTTTGTTTGCTCAATTATTTCAACCTTTTACCAAAACAATCTCAGGTTTCAACAGCCCTTTTGAACAGGCCTTTTGAAAACCTTGTAGGAAAAGGAGAAAATACCGGTAACCAGCAGTTACTCGGTTTTTTTTTATATTTTTTCCAAAATGTTTTAATATCCTTTCGTACGATCTATGAATCTATTATTTTGAGCTACGTTTACTTTGTTATCTGCAAATGCTTTCGATATGTTTGCACAAGTCTGAAACTGTGTTGTTTTGTACAAAGTTAATGAATATTCTACGCCTTATCATGATTCACGTAGAAAGTTATCTTTATACCGACTTTGAGAGGGAAATAACTGAATAGCGCTCTGGCACAATGGGGTCCAATGCATCTCCGTGATGCATTATTCCAAGCAAGTCATCATTTTATATAATGGATCGTAAAAAATCGGATTGTCTGACAACCGACTGAACCTGGGGGTAGAATGGTTCATTGACACGCTGAAAATTTAACAATGGCAAAAAGGATCGACCCAGGTCAGCCTGCGCGGATTGCGCAGGCTGACCTGGGTTGATCCTTTTTGCAGATGCAACTAATCCCCTTTTCGCAGAGCATGACTCAAGTTTTATGTCGACCTTATCTTTTAGAATAGATCTTGAGGACTGTTAATGTAATACTTTCGTTGGTGAAATTTTCGTTTCCATGGTTACCTTAAGCTTATTTTTTTTTTTGTGCTATCACTGTAATATGCATTCCAAAATTTCATCACAAAGTACACAGAATCTAGGATCTAACTTTCTCTTAACGTCAACATAATTTCTCCTTTGGAGTTAATGTGGCCAAATGATAGAAATTCAGAATTGTCAAAATTGGAAATATTTGGAAACGAAAAATTAAGTGTGGCTTAAAGCCTATTCCCTCTGATGAAAAAATGGTTAAATAAATTTAATAAGCCGTTAAGTAGGTAGACAATAGTTTTATAAAAGATAACAGAGCGCTATTAACTTCACTGAAGCCTTGATTTACTCTTTACCAAACGACAAAAGTTTAGACCAGTCCAAATTGAAAGCACTTGCAGACGACAAAATAAATGTGACTAAAAAATTGAAAATTGTTTTGGGGAGGGTAGAAAATATTGTGGGAAAAGGAGAAAATGCTGGTTATCAGATACCAGAGCGTTATTAACTTCACTGAAGCCTTGATTTACTCTTTACCAAACGACAAAATTTTAGACCAGTCCAGATTGAAAGCACTTGCAGACGACAAAATAAATGTGACTGAAAAATTGAAATTTGTTTTGGGGAGGGTAGAAAACATTGTGGGAAAAGGAGAAAATGCTGGTTACCAGCATTTTCTCCTTTTCCCACAATGTTTTCAAAAGTTTTCAAAAGGCTTCTTTCTCATGGTCGTTAAAAGTCGGGATTGTGTGGTTACCAGCATTTTCTCCTTTTCCCACAATGTTTTTAAAAGGCATCTTTCTCAGGGTCGTTAAAGTCGAGATTGTGTGGTAAAGGGTCAATAGTATATTTACGGAGAACTCCGTTTGTGTATATGAAAGTACGACTATTTCGACTGTTTGAAATGATAACTTACACCAGATTGTGGAATCGTGATCGGATTGCACATTGTGTGCGGTCTGATCCCGCTCCACAACGTCCGCAATGTCGCCTGCAGGCACGCTTAGCAGCCTAAAGTTTAGCACAGTGCTAACGAGTAATTTTTCTTTTTTTTTTAAACGTAATCCCTATTTGTGGTTTTTTTTTTTCCACATTCCTTCGTAAAACATGAATAAATTATTTCATGTAATGCCAGCTCTCATACTTTATTGTTTTTCTTTTGCTCTATTTTTCTTTGTTTACATCTTGTGCTTATTTATATCGTTTATTGAATTGGCTATACATATTTTTTCTATTTTATGCCAAATAAAGATTATGTTATGTTATAGTTCCAGACAAGACCCGAAATATGGCAATGAGGTGTGAGGTAATTCTTAAAATGATTATAATAAAAAAATACGCAGGACGTGTTTTGACCCCAAAGTACTTTCCATTGTTCGGTTCCATGGTGGTTATTGAAACCATCTTTAATATTTGTTTTCTTCCTGCTATGCGCCCGTATCTCCCGTCCTCCTCGTCTATTTTTTGTGTTGGCCATTTTTGACGGAATCTCTGAATATAAAAATGTGCGTAATCAGTTTTTGTTATTACTGGTTTCTTCGATTTCTTTTTATCAAACTTAGTCTTGATGACCTTTTACCCTCTTTGAGAAAATCATGGGGGGGGGGGGGGGGGGGGGGGGGGGGGAATGGGACTTTAAATAATGGGGTTTGTCTTTCAGAGGTCAGAAAACATTGTCTTCATAGTCAAACTACTTAAACTGTATGAAGCTTTCCGTGTCAATAGTTTCTCTTTACTTTTTTGTATCTTTTATGATATCACACGTGCAGAGTAGTAAATTTTCAACATAGCCCAAATGTGCCAGTTTGGACAAAGGCACTTGGATTTCAACAAACTTCGGCTTCTATAACCTAATATATTAGACATGTTGTCCAACTGTATTACCAACTAAACTTTGAGTTGAGTTGTATTACCTTCTGTGCATGACCCCTATATCATTTGTTAATATTTTCCCCACATTTTAGAAAATAGGTTAGAAGATCCGTTGGTTTTACATTGTTAAACGGTAATTTATCTTCAATCTATATGGAATGGAATAAACGGATGAATATTAAGCTAGTAATAAAGGTCGAAACCTTTTAGGTGGACAATTTCTTCATACCACCGTGAGACTGAAATTTAATACCGCAGTGAATATATTGAACGAATCCGATTGGTCAACGAAATTTTCATATCGACTTTAAAATAGCGACCCGATGCTCTAAATAGTTTTGACCAATCAGCTTCGCCAATATGCCATTACATACATTCCATATTGTGTGATTTTATTCGTGTGCAATGCAAGTATTTAAGTTGGACTGTTTATAGGTACAGTTTATATAACAAAATCAGTTATGCAACGGGGTTTTTTTTTCTTATATACCTTTAGGCTACTAAGCGCGACTCAAGGACCGTTTGCGGACAGCGTAGATTAAGATCAGACTGCACAGAACATGCAGTCCGATCTTGAATCTACACTGTCCGATAAGGAGATATCTCTTAAAAATACCTTTGAAATGACAAAATTTGCTTTTTACGACTTAAAAGTTTCATTCCATCTATTTAGCTGGATAAGGATTACAGTATACAGCTTGGGGCTGTATTATAACAAGAGGGCCATGATGGCCCTGTATCGCTCCACTGGCTTAAAAATATAAACCTTGAAGAAAAGTCTTCACTATATAAGCCCTTATAAAACTTTGACCCCAGGGCTACAGTCGGACTAAATGGAGAATATGTGTATTAGAAGAATAACATGCCAAATTTGGGAGTTTTTGGCCTTATGGCTAGTAACAAGATGGTTTCTGAACTTTTCCCTCCATAAACCCATGTAAAACTTGTGACCCCTGGTGCAGGGCCAAACTTGATCCTAGGGTTGTAACTTGGGCCCTCTTTGTAATTGTCCACTAGATAATGCTATAATTATACAAAATTTGGTAGCCTAAACCTTATGGCTATGTACACCAAGATTTAAAAGTTTTCCCTATGTAAGCCCATGTAAATCTTATGACCCCCCCCACAAAGCATAAGGCCAAATTGACCCCAGGACTATACTTTGGGCACTTTTGGTAGACCCCAACTAGATCAAGCTAAATGCAAAATTTGGTAGCTCTAGACCTTATGGCTAGGTACGGGAAGATTTTTAAAATTTTCTCTATATAAGCCTATGTAAAACTTGTGACCCCTGGGGCAGAGCCAATTTTGACCCCAGGGCTATAATTTCAAGAAACATGATAGAGGTCTACTACATAAAGCTACATGCCAAATTTGGTAGCCCTATGCCTTATGGTTTCAGACAAGAAGATTTTTAAAGTTTTCTCTATATAAGCCTTTGTAAAACTTGTGACCCCTGGGGCAGGGCCAATTTTGACCCCAGGGCTATAATTTCAAGAAACATGATAGAGGTCTACTACATAAAGCTACATGCCAAATTTGGTAGCCCTGTGCCTTATGGTTTCAGACAAGAAGATTTTTAAAGTTTTCTCTATATAAGCCTATGTAAAACTTGTGACCCCTGGGGCAGAGCCAATTTTGACCCCAGGGCTATAATTTCAAGAAACATGATAGAGGTCTACTACATAAAGCTACATGCCAAATTTGGTAGCCCTATGCCTTATGGTTTCAGACAAGAAGATTTTCAAAGATTTCCAATATTTTTCAGTTTTGTTGCCATGGTAACCAGAGTTTTTGAAGGAATCAAATTCTTTCAAGAAATTCTGAAGAGGACCATGGCAGGATCATTTCTGTGAAGTTTCATGAAAATTGGATGGGTAGTTTCAGAGAAGAAGATGTTTGAAATAAAAGTTAACGCACGGACGGACGGACGGACGCACGCACGCACGGACGGACGGACGGACGCACGACGGACACCGGGCCATGACATAAGCCCGCTGGCCTTCGGCCAGTGGAGCTAAAAATCCGAATGCCCCCCTTTTAAGTATACCACAAAAAATGTAGAGAAGTTTACGAAGTTTATTGACTGAAGATGCCTATCTGTACGCTATAATTTTCCACTGACAGTTAAACAAGTTTCCGTCATTCGTTTTTTCCGATACCATTAATATTTCTGTAACTTCAGCCTTCCTTATCTCAGATATGTGATACCTTAACCTTTACACAGCTGACTTTATTCTTTAACCAAACAAAGCCATGTTTTGACAACATTGTGGAAAAAGGAAAGGAGATAATGATCCTATCTTAGTCTTTACACTGTCAACGTTTAGTCTTTACCAAACAAAACCAAGTTTTAAGTTTAGCGACCCTAAGGAAAAAAGCTTTTTGGAACATTGTGGGAAAAGGAGAAAATGCTCGTATCATTACATTTACATCTTCAACTTTTAGCCTTTACCAAAATAAATCATGTTTTATAGACCCTAACGAAACTTTTTCTGCATTATTACCATTTTCAAACATTGTGGCAAAAAGAGAAAATGTTGATATTCAGCATTGTCTCCTTTTCCCACAACGTTTCTATCCTTTCAAAAACAAATCCTCTAGTCTGAACCGTAAAATTGCCAGTAAGGTATTGTTTTCCTCTGATATTGCTTTGAATTTAGACTAGTCTAATATTTTGTCATTTGATAAAGGGTTTTGCAAGTTAATGGCCACTTCAAATGCCTTTGTAGACAGTATAGATTAACCCTTAGGCAGCTAAGCGCGACTGGCGGACCTTTTGCGGACAGTGCAAACCAAGCTCAGACTACACAGAACGTGCAGTCCGATCTTGGATCTACACTGTCCGATAAGGAGATGTCTTTCCCAAAAACATACATTTGAAAAAGCAAAATCTTGGTTTTAACTATCGGCTAAAAAGTTTAATTTCATTTTTTTAGCAGGATAAGGGTTAAAGTAATCTAAAGGAAGTGTAGTCTAATCCTAGATTTACATTATCTGATATTTGTGATATATTAGGAGTAAAGAGCCTTTCTAAATTTCTACGTTTTGTTCTTTGATTAAAAAAAAACGCTCTGTTTTTTTTTTGCGGGCCCCTTTAGGCCTACTTGCAGGACTATTTTGTACACCTATATAGGCCTACCAGGGTTGCTATCGCTAACCGATACCCCGAAGCACTTATTCAACCTCAGCATAATGAATATGATATGCGATCATCCTTTCGTTGTACTCATTGGTTGATTTTTTAGCGTTACCCTATAAGCCATTATGTATGTCTACATAATTGAGACATACTCTGGTAAGAGGGGACTTAATGAATCTCCGGGATGCATTATACAAAGCAAGTCATCACACTATTATGCATAAAATCCACTTTGTCAAACACCAGATCGAATCATGAGGTACACTGGTCTTTTGATATGCAGAAATTGACCGATGGCAAAACGTTTCTGCTCAGGTCAGCCTGCGCGGACTGCGCAGGCTGACCCGGGCCGAAACGTTTTGAAGATGCCTCAAGCCCCCTTTTCACAGAGCATGGCTCATACATTTTTGGACAAATTATTTTAAGCAGCATCTGCTCCTTTTCCGACGATGTTTTGGATCAACATAATCTTCTTTAAAAATATATCTATTTTAAGAATTTCAATAATATGCAAAACATTGAGGAAAAAACAGGCAATTGCTGACGAAATTGCTTTTTATTATTTCTCTTTATACTATCTAATTCTCTTGTAGAACATTACTTGATACTACAAAATACATTTGAGAACAGACATTTTATTTAGACGTATACATAGTACATTGTCTTGTCAGAATGTAAGTTTTTCAATGAATGATGCCACATGTGTATATACATATCAAAAGTGAAGTAACCAAACTGTAGAAAAAAAAGAGTTAATCTATAGTTACCGATCAGAAGCAGAAATAATAGGAATTACATCAAAAACCTAGTCAACAAGAAACAATATGTATGAAGAGAAATAATATAATACAAAGAGGGAGAGACGACCAAATAGTCAAACCATGAAGAAAAAGAGACAAGGTAATTCTTCAAGTCCCCTTGTTGCGAAACGTTCCTGAATACTCTCTTGTAGTATGGCGGACAGTGTAGGACAAGATCAGGCCGCACTTAAAGTACGGTCCGATCACAGGTCCACACTTTCCTATAGTTTGGGTGCTGAGAGTGTAGGCCAAGATCAGGCCGAACTCAAAGTTCAGTCTGATCACAGGTCTGCACCTTCGAATACATTGGGGTTTTAAAAGTGAAAGTATTCTTAAAGATATACAATTCGGGTTTACAGTACATAATCATTGGAAAGAAAGACAAGGCAGCCTCCTTTCATTAAAGGTATACATATAAAAAGATAAATTTTATATAAGATTTATTCATTTAAGTCTCTTACAGATGACAATTTTTGCCTTCAACAAAGTGCAAGCATATGCAGACGACAAATTAATGTTACCCAAAACATAAAAATTGTCTTTCATAGGGGAGAAATCATTATGGGAACAATAGAAAATGCCCATTACTAGCATTCTCTCCTTTTACCAAAAGCCTTCTTTTCAGGGTTGTTGAAAGTCGGCATTTTACAATAAAAGGTTGTACAATATGAACTTTCTATGCATTAGTATGTAATATTATACTACTTCTCAACGTTAAAGCCTCTTTAATAAAAGTACACAACTTAATGAGGTCCTGTCTATTCGAAGACTTTAACAATTGATGATACTTATAAACTGATGGGTGTTTGAAATAGTAGCGCTTTAGGTACTTTTTTTCTTAGTTCACTATAAACATTACAGATACAGATGAAATAATATTCATCTTCGATATCTAAATCTTCACAATACTGGCAATGTCGTTGTTCCCTCGTTACTCTGTTTCTGCCGTATCTGCCTGTCTGTATTCTTAAAGGATGAGACGAGTGAAATAAAACCGTAAATGTCGTGGGATGATGTCAAGGTAGTTCTCATAACAAATGGTGCTTTTAAAATGACAATACATATCTAAAACTGTGCTTATATTTATCGAGATAAACCATTCAGTTTTGAATGAATCTATAACCCTCATTTTGAATTCCTGTAAAAACATGGCGGCATCAATACGGCGATAATCATTAAAGACGTATGTCATCCGATACTCATCAAGAATTATTTTGGTATTTGTTACCCAATTCGGAAGACCTCTATTACTGTCTAATAATGAACGATTTTAAATTATTTTCAACATAATATTGTCTGTTTGGACGAATTTTAGCCAATACTTTATCATACGGACGTATCTATTTATGTACAACGGATAGCGACCAAGCTCACCGTATACTACAGAATTGCAAGTATTAATTCTTACGTTTAAAAGACGTTTACAAAATTTTAAATGGATACGTTCAATTTCCTTTGACTTTGTATAACCCCATATCTCAGCGGAGTAACCGAGGATTGATCCAACAAAAGAATCAAACAACTGACATAAAATACTTGGTTTTAGATCAATTTGTTTACATTTATACAAAAGCCATGTTCTGTGAAAAGGGAGCTTAATGCGTCTGCGAAAAGTATCGACCTGGGCCGGAACTTTTCGCTCTATGTCAATTTTCTGTATACCCAAGGACCTGTCTACCTCGTGATTAAGTCGGTTGTTAAATAAAAGTGGCTATTATGGATCCATAATTATGTGATGGCTTGATTGGTATGATACATCACGGAGATGCATTAACCCCCTTTTTGCAAGTATGGCTCTTTTCTTTGTAAGGATAAAGCAAGTGGATGAATGCATGATGTAAAATGCCGTAATCTTAAGAGTTTTAATGACGGGACAGTCGTTTGGCAATCCCAATCTCTATCCAGTTCTAAGAAAACAAATAATGTGGAATTCAATACGATCTCACATAATCGATGCGTGTCACTGTTCATGTCATTCCAGCAAGTCTTTGCAAAAAGCTGGGGCAAAATCTAAAAGTATCTTCAGAGGCTACGTGTACCGTATAGGAAATAAGCGCACCATTAAAAAGATTTTCCCCATTTTTTTTTTTTCGTCGTTACAACAACAACAACAAAAACAACTATTACTACTATCATTATTATTATTATTGTTATTATTAATGGTCTGCCAGCTTTTGCATAACTAAAGTCAGTGATAAAAATCGTCTTTGAAATCTCCTTTAGTTACTAGAATCTGAGTAGTCCTCTTGAAAGCTTAGTATCAAAGTGGTCAACACTTCATCGGGGCAAAACCAAACAAGTGCTCATTTAGAACCCTGTTTTTGCTTGTCACAATACTTTCAAAAAACAGTTTATGAGGGGAAGGGATGACGAGAAATCCAGTTCCTTCTATAGCCAACAGCGCTTATCTGGCAGGTGAAACGAATTAATTCCTTATTGAGTTGAAACCTCGTAACATAATTGCTGTTTAGCATGCAACAGTTGTCGAGGAAATGTTTTGTGGCGTGCAAACAGTGCCATGATAAATTGTCTTCTTGACGCTTCTCCTCGCCTCACTGAAAAGTTTTCGACCATTTGTTAACCCTTATCCTGCTAAATAAAAGAAATTAAACTTTCAAGCCGATAGTAAAAACCAAAATTAACTTATTTCCAAACTATATTTGGAGGAAAGGTATCTCCTTAACGGATAGTGTAGATCCAAGATCAGACTGGACGTTCTGCGCAGTCTGATCATGATCTACGTTGTCCGCAAAAGGTCAGTGAGTCGCGCTTAGCAGCCTAAGCATAAACTTCCTTCAACTCACTTAACTTCTCAACACGTCAGCTAAATTTGTATCGTAACCACAGCATGAAATGTCAAGAACTGGAAGAGCAAATCTGCAAAATTCCGCGACTCCTTATTTCTCTCACAATTATTACGATCAAAGGTCAGCGTGAAATAGTATCATTAGTATTTATTACTTAACTCCTTACTAAATGACAGAAGTTTACACTTGTAATATTTAAGTCATTTGTAGACAAATAATTAGTTCCTTCAGTGAATTCGGTCTTAGGTGTTGACTGCAAATAAAAATGATTTAACACAGAAATTTTAAGAGTATGAATTCAGTGCTTGTATGGTTTCACACCAATTTTGTAGTGAATGCGTATCTGGGCGGGCTAGACTTTGAATATTCTATAGATATACTGCGTCGCGCTATTCACGTCATTGCATCGCGCTCTTTACGTCATTACATCGCGCTATTATGTCATTACGTTGCGCTATTTACGTGACTGCGTCACGCTATTCACGTCATTGCGTCGCGCTATTTACGTCATTGCGTCACGCTATTAATGTCATTGCGTCACGCTATTAATGTCATTGCGTCACGCTATTCATGTCACTGCGTCGCACTTTTTACGTCATTGCGTCGCGCTATATACGTCATTGCGTCGCGCTATTCACGTCATGAGTGTGACAGAATCATATTAATTGTTTTAATCAACAGTAAAGTTTCGTTATCCCACTAAAAAAAAAAAATCAAAGAAAAGTAATGAGCGCTTTTATGATACAAGAAAGAACAACATTGTTTCTTTAACACGAAACTTTCAAGCCAATTTTTTAAAAATCATTTTTTTTTTTTTTTTTTAGGGGGAGCGGGCCTTTTATCGGACAGTGTATAACCAAGATCAGACTGCATGTTATGTACAGTCTGATCTTGATCTACACTGTCCACAAAAGGTCCCTGAGTCGCGCTTAGCAACCAAAGGGTGAACAGAGAAATTTCAAGGTCATGAATTCACTGTTTGTGTGGTTTTAAACCCATTTTTGTAGTGAATCTCGGCGGGCTAGAAGTTTAATATTCTATATTCTACGTCGCGCTATTCACGTCATTGCGTCGCGCTATTTGCGTCATTGCGTCACGCTATTTACGTCATTACGTTGCGTTATTTACGTCATTGCGTCAAGCTATTCTCACCATTGTGTCACGCTATTCACGTCAAGCTATTCATGTCATTTCCTCGCGCAATTCACGTCACTGCCTCATGCTATTCACATCATTGCGTCGCGCTATTTACGTCATTGCTTCGCGCTATTCACGTCATGAGTGTGAAGGAATCACACTAATTGTTTTAATTAACAGTAAAGTGTCGTTATCCCACTGAAAAACATACAGTCAAAGAAAGGTAATGAGTAATTCTATGATACAAGAACGAGCAAAATTGTTTCTTTTGGTGTAGGACGAAGATAATATTTCATCGAACTAAGACCACAAGAAACTGATTGTTTGTTTGTTTAATTGATGTTTTACGGCGCATCGACATCTATGGTCATTTAGCGCGCATAAAAGGTAATGTTGTAAAAATGAAAAAATAAAATATATAGTGCTAGAGACTGGAAAAGGTGTTGACGAATACAAGAACAAAACACAGATGTTATACACAGATGTTGTTATATTCTTCGTCCAGTGTGCTACCCACTGGCACAGATGATACACATACAAATGATCATGTTAGTATATGAGACAGGAAAGTATATAGGAAAGGTATGTCTTCAAAAAATGAAAAAATAAAAATCACTTTTGGAATAAAAAATTTGTTTAGGAAATCCTTTGATCTTAATTTGTCTTGTTCTTCAGCCACTTTTTGGGTTTGTTAATTTTTTGCTTGGAAATATTTAATCTTATTGACTTAAATGTTTTTATTATCATATTTAGGTTGATTTTATTATTGGTTTTTTCTAATATTTACTTTGGATTGATTTATTTTGGATCAGTTTTATTAATTTTAGTTTTATTATTATCGGTCTCCTCTGTTTCTGGGGACTTTTACCACCCATATGCCACAGAGGCGAAGGCAGCCACCAATTTCTAAGGCCCCGAGTGGCGGTGGCCACAAGAAACTGATGCATGCAAGAGCACGTTGTGAATGACCTGTTAACGTCACTATTATATAGAATCAGATAACTGTCGTGTTCAAGGTCTTTTTCTACGTATCTACCCGTTCTGTCTCATACATGCATATGGCTAGTCTCGGAATTTAAAATTATAACAAATCGTACACGAGTATTATTATGATGTTATTAATAAACTTATTTTGTATTGGCAGATTGCAAGTCTAAGGTCTGCCGTACTTGACCGAGGCCAAAGGCTTATAATGAAGACCTCGCGCCCGTAACACGGTCAATACGAAATTACTGGATTAATGAAAATTTTACAAATCTACGACCGGGATTTGTCGTCCATTTTTCATTTCATAGTGACCGAGTCATAATTTTTGGCCATTTTTTGTTGGTCATTGGCCAAGATTTTCTCGCATTGGTCGAGTTTGCTGATATTTGCCAAGTTTGTCATTTGGTATTGAACGAACTGTTGTCGTCATATTTGTCCAATGACACCGTTTGTTAGTTCACAAGGATTAATATATCCCCTGAAAGTGACCAAATTATCTAAGTGCCTATATCTGTCACCTGATCGACTTCTTAGCTATGTACAACTAGCACAGGATAACCGTGGACGAAGGGGAAACAAGGTATGGTCCACAATGGGGATGGGGGTGTCAGCATGATCTATTCAAATTATCTCAATAGAAATTATCACTTCATGGCAATGATTTTCCTTTGCAGATGGCTGCTTTCGTCTCACAGATTATGTGACCCATGCTCTGTGAAAAGGGAGCTTAATGCATCTGCGATAACTATCAGCCCTATCACTATGGTCGAAACTTTTTGCCATTTGTAAATTTTCTGCATATCCAAGGACCATTCTACCTCCAGATTCAGTTAACCCTTTACCACACAATCCCGACTTTTAACGACCCTGAAAGAGAAGGCTTTTGAAAACATTGTGGGAAAAGGAGAAAATGCTGGTAACCAGCATTTTCTCCTTTTCCCACAATTTTTTCTACCCTATTACAAACAGAAATCTTCATTTGGGCTACATTTAATGTGTCGTCTGCAAATGCTTTCAATTTGGTCCAGTCCAAAATTTTGTTGTTTGGTAAAGAGTTAAACCATCGACCAAATGGATTTTAGAGCTGTTACGACTTGCTTCGCTTGATGCATTACAGATATGTATTGAACCCCCTTTGGCCAGAGCATGAATAATGTATAAAAATCCCTGTTTGTCACATATTTCAAATGGTTATCCCTTAGAGAATAATTGAAATAGACCTTTCAACAGGAAAAGGACATCAGAAATTATTGTCATTTACAGGTTGTTTTGTCCAGAATAAGTAACAAAGTAACCGGCAATGTGGATCCAAGATGTGGATCCCAGATCACACTGTACGTTCTGTGCAGACTGATTATCATTGTCCGCAAGAACGACTTCAGTCGGTTCCAGCAGTGAGAGCTGTAACAATGTTTGTTTACAGAAGTTCATCTTGAGCTAACATTAGAGTAGTATCACTGCATCAGGGAAATCATGACAGAGTACTTACACTAAATGTATCCGCCATTGATGGATTACTTCCTACATTCCCCGTGTCGTCATCCACTTAGCCCTTGGCCATTCACGGCGTAAATAGCTTTACAAGACAAGCATAAAGGGATGTCAGACAACACAAAAAGTGCAATCTGATCTTGTGTGTACAACGTCTTATTTCAGAACCTAAACGATTACTAGAAGAGAGGATTTCGCGACGGCAATTCATTCTAAGACATCGAAAATTAGTGAATTGGTATATTATAAAGCTGCCAAGCCCCGGTTGCGCAGTCGGTAGGGTGCAAGACTTGAGAGCAAGGGGTCGCTGCTTCGAATCCCCAGCTCGGCCAATTTCTTTCCGAGGATTAATGATAGTCATTGCGACAGGATTAATTCCTTTCTCATCGCTGATCTATTTTTGACGATGGTTATGTGGGAAAGCAGCCTGTGGCTTGGGAAGAATACTGTGCGAAGTACTGGTAACATGTATAGGTACCCTGGCAGTCCGGATATAACAGAAACAATGTTGATAACGGGGTTAAAAACTATACAATCAATCATTATAATAAAGCTGGCAAAGAGTTAAACTGTTGCAGGGTAGTGGCTTGTAACTAATGCAAGTGGTACCATCGGGAAATGTTCGATTGATTAACTGATTGACTGATTGATCCATTGATTGCATGGTGTTTAATAATCGGCTTACATGCAGCCTGACGGTAGATCTACACTGCCTGCTTAGTTGTGACATTTGGGATAAAAACAGTCTTGAAACTGAAACTATCTGGGTCTTATTTCTAGAAGGAACATGCCGGTTAGTTTTATTCGCCGTTCTAATGCTTAAGAAAATTTCTTCAGTCTGTAGTGTAAGAAAACGGCGCCGTAAATTATTGTCTGAAAGCGATAGGCATCTGTCTGCGACGGAAGATACCGTCATTTACGTGCCAAGGTAACATAAGTAAGTTGTTTAGTCTGTATTTACTCTTTCGTTGTCAATGGCATTTTTGATTGCTTTTGCGGGTGGCGTAGATCAAGATCAGACTGCACAGAATGTGCGATCTGATCTTGGATCTACTCCGTCCTCTACCTCATGCTAAAAAGAGATCAGAATGATCTTCAAATGCAGAGAAAACCGATTTTAAAACCTCGGAAAGAAAGTCGAGTTCATCTTGTTCGCTGCGAAGTAAAGGGAGGTAATCAGATCGTTATTATCAAACATACCTTCAAAGATCGTTTATCAATGAATAAAGTAAAGCAATAGGTAATAGCTAGCAAATTATCAGTAAATAAAACTAGTCAGTAGGCCTATAATAAATAAAATCTTTTGAATGGTATTTACTTAATGAGCTAAGTGGCCTCTTACCCCATTCCCACACAATGACTCCTTTTGACGCGTCTGGAAAAGAAGCCTTTTGAAAACATTGTGGAAAAAGGAGAAAATGCTGGTAACCAGCATTTTCTCCTTTTCCCACAATGTTTTCTACTCTATCAAACACATAAATTATCATTTATGTTACATTTATTTTGTCGTCTGCAATTGCTTTCAATTTGGACATGGTCAAAATTTTGTCGTCTGGTAATGGGTTAAAGTATTTTTAGATTTTCCGCCGGTATTTAACAAGACTTGTGGGAATGTCATATGATCAATTGCACGTAACTTTTGTTCTAGGTTTACAATACATTTTTCTGCCAGCGACTGAAACTTGGACAGAATGTACTTTAACATAATTATTATCTGACTCATAATAATGCCCACACTTCTACATGGTACGAATTAATCTTGTCTGCAATTTGTCCCCCAAATCGTTTACTTTTGGCATCTACTGGGCCTTTAACTACCTGTATTCGTAAGATAGAGCCAATGAAACTAAGCACGATATAACTGAGCCATGCTCTGGTAAAGGGGGGGGGGTGGGTTGTTGCATCTCCTTGATGCATTGTAACGAGCGAGTCATCACATAATTATGGATCCATAAAAATCCATTTTCTCTACAAACCGATTGAATTCTGAGGTAGAACGGTCCTCGGACCCGAAGAAAATTGCCCAGCAGCAAAAAAGGATCCACTCATGCCAACATGCGCGAACTGCCCAGGGTGACCCGGATTGATACTTTTAGCAAATGCATTAAACCCACTTTTCACAGAGCAAGGCTCATCTGTATTCTTTGGAAAGATGCATAAAAATGAAGGACTGACAATAATGCCCACCGTCTTCTTAACACAAAGTTATGGAACTTTAACCCTTGAGCTGCTACGTGCGACTCACTGACCTTTTGCGGACGGTGTAGATCAAGATCAGACTGCACAGAACGTGCAGTCTGATCTTGGATGTACACTGTTCGATCCGGTGAGATCTCTCCGAAAAGGAAAATTTTTAAATCCTGAACTACTCGTATGGCATTTCACTATGGTTATCAGCTGGAAATCTTTAGTTTGATTTATTCAGCTAAGTTCCATCCCCGTTAACCCAATTCCGATGTATTCCGTAAACTACATTCATCGTCCCTGGGTTATCTTGGGATTGTTTTCTCGTTCTCATGAATTATTCATGAGGCATTTTGATTGGTAATCTCAGTTTTTCAGTGAGAAAATTCAATCTATTTTTATCAACCACATGCCATCATTTCTATTTTTACCTCGTCTACAACCAATCAAATCGATGAATGTAGTTTACGGAATACATCGGAAGTGGGTCAACTAGGATGACGTCACCCCTGCTACATACCCATAAGGACTGCAGCAGCACGCTGTATTTCTGAATATTTGCCTTTATATACAAGAATTTATAATATCTGCCCTGGATTGTCGTAAGGCAAATGCAACAGAAGGAAGGCCCACCGGCGGCCGCCATATTCGTTGATAATGATGTGGGTTTTACCTAGTCTATTGATATTAACGGAAGAAATGTGATTATCCTCCACTATAAGAGAGTATCGTTATGTTATCGACAAATTCGATTGGCCATTGGGTGTAATTCGCAATCTTATGAATATTCATAGAAACGACGGTTTCGCAATTGAATGTTCCAGGGGTTAATGAGGATGGCTAAGGTCAAGCTGTATTCAACATTACTTAGTATATATTGTGGTGGCCAGGGGACCTTCCATTGCTTTACTTGACTTTCGTTTTACAATACAGTACTCCGCATAGTTGACAAAACTGTGTAGGCCTACAGCGGGGAGAGATAAATGAATCCTGTCGCAATGACTATCATCAGTCCTCGATTTGAACTAACCCTTAACCTGGTAAATAACTGAAACTTTCAAGCCGGTAGTTAAAAGCTGAATCTATTTGGCTATTTCAAAGTTGTTTTGGGGGGAAATATTTCCTTATCGGACAGTGTAGATCAAGATCAGACTGCACGTTCTGTGCAGTCTCATCTTGATCTACACTGTCCGCAAATGGCCATTGAGTAGTGCTCAGCAGCCTAAAGGTTAAGACCTTTTACAGACCGTCAAAATGATGGGCAGAAATTTACGGGATATAACTGAAAATTAAAATAAAATAAACCATGCTCTGATAAAGGGGTTTAACGCATCTACAAAAGGTACCGACCCAGGCCAACCTGCACACTTCGCACAGTGTTACCTGAATAAAAACTTTTTACTAATGACAAATTTCTGCATGTAAAAGAAATATTCTACCTCGTCATTCAATAGATCAGATTTTTCAATATATCTATATAAATGACGATTCACTTGGTATTTATAATGCATTGTGAAGGTACACTAAATCCCCTTTTGCCAGGACATTTCTCAAATGTTTGTTACTCTATGTTAGCATAAAATATCAGACAAAGAAGAAGTCGTAGTTTGTGTGTGAATGAATCATTGACAAAGCCATAGAATGTCTAATTAGTTGTCTCCGAGATTGTAAGATTCTAAACTTAACCTGCTAAATACCGGTAAGTGAATTGAAACTTTCAGACCGCTAGTAAAAGCCCGAATTTTGCTATTTTAAAGGTATTTTTGCTGGAAAAATATCTCCTTTATCGGACAGGGTTGATCCAAGATCAGACTGCACGTTTTGTGCAGTCTGATCTTGATCTACACTGTCCGCAAAAGGTCAATGAGTCGCGCTTAGCAGACTAAAGGTTGAGGCGATCAAATCTGGACAATTTTTATATAACGATATATCAATGATACGTATCAGTTACCCATCTCATGGTCTTTTTATGTAAAACAAGCTGTTATATAGAAGTTTGATTGTTCCTAGAAAAGTAGGTTTGCTAATTTCTCCTGAAAACAGATTTACCGCAGACGACTTTAAGGAAAAATCCCTGCATAATGGAAATTATCAACACGAAGTAAGGTTTAACGGGAGATATCAAGATTTTTAAAATGTCACCAAACTCAAAGAAAAATAAAAGATTTATACACGAATTAAAGATACATCTGAACTCATTTTCAGCCAGTGTTTACTCCATTTTGTCTTTATTTTATCAAAGTATAATCATTCTTGTATCTTCATGCCAAATGTTGCCCTTGACGGTTACAAGGTTGCATAGATTACGACGGTTAGAAAATGCATTCCATTTTCTGGAGGCCTTCGAAGAAATCAGTGTTGTCGTTTCCGGTTTTAAATGAGGTCACATCCATTGAGATTCTCTATCCCTTACACCTTGTATATCGGTATTGTATGTATACATGTATTTACACAGCTGGCTAAATTTCGAGCCATTATACACACTATCAAGTTTTAATGGTGTTTGTTTTCTCTGGTTGTAAGCTTGCATCTTTAAGTAAGGCGATAGCTGGTAAATCACTGGTAAAGAAGGAAATAAATTATTAAGAAGAAGAAGGAAAAAAGATGTGGCATTTCCTAAATAGGCTACTTAGCTTCTTAAGGTATCTTAGATTTCGTGCCAGAGTTTCGCAAAAAAGACGATGGAAAAAAAAAAAATAAAAAAACGGACAATGTTGATCCAAGATCAGACTGCACGTTCTGTGCAGTTTGATCTTGATCTACACTGTCCGCAAAAGGTCAGTGAGTCGCACTCAGCAGCCAACGGGTTAATCACCAAGGTTCAATCGTGTCTAAATCGATCTTCTATGAAACTGAAGACATCGCTTGTAATAAAAGTATCGTTACGAAACCTTAAGTGGTCTTCGGTGCTTTTAAGGAAGACAATAGAATGTACTTTTGTAAAACAATACCTTCTCATTCATTAAAGCAGCCTGCACATGGACTGCGAACAGCGAAAAATTAAAACTTAACTCTTTCTAAATCGATAGAACATTTTGTTTGTTGCCTGCAAACACTTTGAATTTGGACTGGTCTAAAATTTTGTTTTGGGTAAAGGGTTAACTCCCAAACGACTTGTCTGAATTAAAAGCAGTTAATAAGGCTCAAACTCTGGGTGAAACTTTTAAAGGGTAGAAAGTTTATGAAAATAGTGCTAGTTATCAGCCTTTGCTCCTTTTTCCACAAAGTTTTTCAACCATGCTCTGGTAAAAGGGGGCTAAATGCATCTCCGTGACGCATGACACCATCAAGCCTTCACATAATTATGGATCCATAATACCTACTTTTTTTAACAACCGACTTAATCGTGGGGTAGAATGGTCCTTTGACATACAGAAAATTGATCAATAGCGAAAAGTTTCGGCCCAGGTCTGCCTGCGCGGATTGCGCAGGCTGACCTGGGTCGATACTTTTCGCAGATGCATTAAGCCTCCTTTTCAAGAGCATGGCTCATTTTATTTTGGAGAAGACTAAAAATCTCACAATCTGAGTTACTTATCAAAGGCCCAATTCAGCGCCCCAGATAAGCTGCGTATTTGCTTATTTTACGCTATTTGGAACAGCAAATACGCAACAAAACTTATTCTAAAGCGTAACAAATACGCACATGTTTCTCACGATACGCAATGTGACTGATTTTCATTGCGTATTTTGTTGACAACCGAGATTGTCATCTTGATCGGCTGTTTTGTCGCTGAAACACTCGCATATCATTTTCTGAATGAATTGCAAGCTTCTTAGGTCAGCTGATTATACCACTCGTCACAACTCGGCTGATTCCGTACCTACATCTAACTTGATCAACGGATCACCCGAGGCTTGCCGAATGCTGATTATACGTGTACTTGGTTTGGCATTCAGCAAACTTCAGGTCATCCTTCGATCAAATTCCTCGGCTGTATCACGTAGATTGATATGCACCTACACAGTACATTTCTTCTAAAAAAAAGATACCGCTTTACCGTTCTTAAATCGTAATACTCCACCTAGAAACAGTAAGCCCTCGTCACAATTTTCTCTTAGAATCTTTCTTAATACATTCCCGTTGAAAAATAGTTTGTACATTAATTTTCTAACTTGGTCTTCTCATTGACGCTTGGAAATTTGAAATAACCCGGGTTTTTTATGCTTAAAAATAATCTGCCTAAAGGTCAACCTGACATATAAGATCATCGGCTAAAGTTTCATATAAATTAGCTTGCGGACATGTACCCGGCAGATATATGGGCTTTTAACCTTATATTGCTAGTGTTTACAGTCCACAACAATATTTGTTTATGTACTGGCTATAAATTGTCAAAGTTTAACGCCAAATAAAGCCTATGTTATGTTATGTTATGTTAATAAGTTTCACAATCAGTGTAACACGGCTCTGTTTATCACAGCTAATCAAACTGGCATTTTATGAAAACGTGATAAAAGTGTTCAACCCTTTATCTAGTGTAAAATGACAGGTTTTAGAGTTACCTGCTACCCTAATTGAAAAATTCATGTCAAATGATACAGCAATATTTCTCCAAAAATTAACTGACATGAAAAATCGGACACTGAAAAAAAAAACGCCAAAACCCATTACAGAACAAACGTCGTTTGATGTCGTCCGATCAGAGGCACTTCTGTTTTATCGTCTTTCATAATGAATTTAAACAGTGAATGTACACAATCTCTGTAGAAATCAAGAAGTGGAAGCCAAAATATCTGTTCCATAGTAAGTAAAAACCATTGGTTCCGTTATGAAATAAAAATATATGACAACCTACAAATTAGACAGGGGAGGGTGAAGGTTAGGCCTTTCTGTCATACAGTGTTAGCAATGGAACGTGTGTTAAAGAAGGTATTGGTCACTCATACAAAGAAAGAACACCAGAATGAACCTTCAATGATGGTGACCTTTCTTTTCTCCCTTTTCCACTATGTTCTAGTATGCTATATGAAAGACAAGTCCAGTCCTTCAAGCCACATTTGAATTGTAATCTGCTACTGCTCTAAATACGAAAGAGTCTAAAATTATGTTGTTTGGAAAACTGTTAGAACCCTGTCTGTGTCCATTTATTCATGATGACGAATTGCATGCTTGGGCTGCAAGTTAAAATTTAGTTCTCCACCTTTCTGATTATCAAGTGCTTGGATTTTAGCAAAATAGTTTCTTTTTATACCATGCTCAGCATATAACAGATAAAAAGAATAAAATAAAATTGCCATATTTTTCATTCAATCTTATTAGCTGGACACAATATAAAATAAAATAAAAAAGTTAGCATTGTGGGATTGAAACCAATTATGGGGTAAGACTCGATTTTTACGCTAGCATTAGAATTCATAGCTTAAGCAGTCATTTCATTTTACCCCTGCCATTAAAAAAATGATGCTTAAATACTCCTTGGCTCAAAAAAATTATCTGGGGCTCTGCCAATAGCAGCCAAAATAACAAAGCAGGTGTTAAAATGCATTTAAAATTAAATCATACCATTTAAAAGTATGGAAAATATTGTGAAGGTGACAATCTGTTACTGTGTGGTTGGTCCAAGTGTTAGTCACTGGCAGATAATTGAATTTTAAAACCGGGCAAAACGTAAACAGAGTGACCTGGCAACTTTTAACCTAGTTTTAAAATTAATTTCTCTCCTAGCGAGTAACACTTGGACAGAGCGACTATTGGCAGCTATTGAAACTTTAATTGTTGTCTGCACCCGTTATCACTTTGGAGGATTTTTACCATGCTCTGTGAAAATGAGGTTTAATGCAGATAAGTATCGACCCAGAGCAGCCTGCGCAGTTCGCGCTGGCTGACCTTGGTCAAAAGTTTTTGCTATTGGTCAATTTTTGGCATATCAAAGGTCAAGTCTACATACTTATTCAGAGTGCATCTAACCATACTTTCCTGATATTTCTGTTACAGGGTACTTCACACAATATTCTTTTCAAGCCACTGGCTGCTTTCCCACATAGCTAACCATCATGGAAGCAATGATCAGCGGTGTGAGAGGAATCGTTTCTGTCGCACTGATCGTCAACTGTCCTCGAAAAGAAATTGACCGAGCAGCGAACATCTTGGTCCGTATTCACCAACCATTCTTAAGAACGTTCTTAGACTTATTCTTCAAGATTTTCCAATTTTGAAAGTAACACACCTTCTGATTGGCTAAACCGTACGGTTTAGCCAATCAGAAGGTGTGTTACTTTCAAAATTGGAAAATTTTGAAGAACAAGACTAAGAATGTTTTTAAGAATGGTTGGTGAATACGGACCCTGTTCTCAAGTCCTGTATGCTACCGACTTAACCGGTAAAGTGTTAGGACGGTCGACACAGAACACATGAGATGTTTTGCTGTGGTTACTGTTAGTCCTTGAAATCATCTGAGAGAAATTCTATTTCGAAAACAGTCTCCTTCAGTAATGTCTGGCTTACATTTGCTATGGGCGCCATACGATTTATTTGTCTATGATTTTTTGTACGATTTTTCAGCGATCGCAGGTGGTACGGGCCACGGCGTATGTGGTTACATTTCATACGAGCATCGTGCGAATTTTTGTGCTATTTGGCTACGGATAAGGGCAAAGCCGTACAGATATTGTGTGGAGATCGCACGGAAATCTTGCAGTCTCCGCACAGAAATCGCAAGGACACCGTGCGGCAACATTGTGACAGCCGAGCAGGGGCCGCATGATTAACCAGCGATTTTTTTTTTTGGTGGGGGGAAGCAAAATGATTATCTAAAATGGTACATTATCTGTACGATCGTCGCACGGTATCTGTACGGTGCCCCTGCGGGGACCCTGCGATGCTATCACGAGGTGGGTAAGGACGGGCTACAGGCTTGCGATTTTTCAAATTTGTCATTGTGCATAGATCAACGAAATCGTAGAGGCTACGACTCCCGTGAATCCATACGTTAACGGTACAGCCGCCGTACACTGGCCGCATTGAAAGAAGGATACGGGCAATGCACAGGCTCCCAAGCCTTTACCAGACGACAAAATTTTAGCCTTGTCCCAATTGAAAGCATTAGCAAGCGACAATTTCAATGTGGCTCAAATGGTGCAATTTTCTCCTGATAGGGTAGAAAACATAGTTGGAAAAGGAGAAAATGCTGGTTACCAGCATTTCCTCCTTTTCCCACAATGTTTTCAAAAGGCTTCTTTCCAAGCGTCGTTAAAAGGCGGCATTGTGCAGTAAAAGGTTAAGCTCACTGCAGACCAGACATAATCCTGGCAAACCCTGAACATAACCTAGACATTAAGTAGGCAAAAGATACATTCTTGACATACTTAAAAAAGACGGTAAATGTCGTAGGTAGACATACGCTGAACCAGTTCGTAGGTTAGCATACGCTGAACCAGTTCGTAGATAGACATACGCTGAACCAATTTGTAGGTAGACATACCCTGAACCAGTTCGTAAACGCACCTTTAGAATGGCTACAGGTACTTTAGGTTTGCGCTGTGAATCTACTGTCTATTCTATTTGCTTTAAAGCAAAATTTAGTGTTCGAATATCAGTTTCAAAAATCAGTAGAGACAAATTGTCAAACAAAAAGACGTCAGTGCAGGGTTTGTTTGTTAGTCTGGTGTTCAACGCCGTTTTTAGCATTATTTTAGTCATATCGCAGCGACCATTGCACCTATCCATACTTTCCGGAATTTTTATCACATTCTTCCCAAGCCACTGGCTGCTTTCCGACATAACCATCGTCGAAACAATGGTCAGCTGTAAGAGAGGAATGAATTATGTCGCAATGACTATCATCAATCCTCGAAATGAAATTTCAGTACTTCAGTATAAGGTATTGTATTGAAGACAAAGTGCAATGGATAATATTTTCCACTTGATTGTCTGTGAGCAAAACATCACTTTTCTTCCTTATTTGGCTGCCTGTGAGACATTACTCATTCTGATTGACGTAAACCACGTGACCTCAATGTTCCCCTTGCCATGAGGAATGATAAATTACCCTTTAACAGAGGACAAAAAATTAAGACTCTTCTAAATTGAAAGCACTTGCAGACGATAAATTCAATTTGGCTGAAATTATGGACCTTTCTGTGAAAGGCTATAAAACATTGTGGAAAAGGGAGAAAATGCTGGCTACCATGATTACCAGCATTTTCTCCTTTTCCCACAATGTTTTCAAAATTCCCTTTTTTTTTCATGGTTCGTTAAAACTCAATACTAAGACTTCTGAGTTGAAAGCACTTGCAGACGACTTTTCTTTTAATATTATTTGGCTGAAATTAATGGCTTTGTCTGTGAAAGGATATAAAAAATTGTGGGAAAAAGGAGAAAATTTTGGTTACCAGCATTTTCTCCTTTTCCAACAATGTTTTCAAAATCCTTTCGTGCAAAATTCGCGACTAAGACTCTTCTGACTTGAAAGCACTTGCGGACGATATGATATATATGGCTGAAATTGTGGGCCTTTGTGTGAAAAGGTATAAAACATTGTGGGAAAAGCAGAAATTGCTGGTAACCAGCATTTTCTCCTTTTTTTTCAACCATGTTATCAAAAGACCTTTGCGCAAGGGACGTTAAACCTCGGGATTGTTTGGTAAAGGGTTAACTCTTTACCAAACGACATAATTTTAGACTGGTTCAAATTGAAAGCATTTGCAGACGACAAAATAAACATTAATGAAAAATACAAAGTTGTTTTGGGAAAGGTAGAAAACATTGTGGGAAAAGGAGAAAATGCTGGTTACAGCATTTTCTCCTTTTCCCACAATGTTTTCAAAAGGATTCTTTCACAGGGACTTTAAAACTCGGGATTGTTTGGTAAAGGGTTAAACCAACAGAATGACGGAGGAAGAAAATAAAACGAATTTTATTCCAATTTTGAATTCAATTTTATTGTTGTTTACCGTCTCAGAAAGGCAGCAGACAAATTTGTTTTTGCCCTTGATCCGCGGAATAAAAAGAACGCATATTTTCAGTCCGTATCAAACAGCTAGATATTGCTGGTGCATGTTTTCGTTTTATTGCTTCTTTTCTTGAGAATGTCTCTCAAATAATAAAAAAAGTATAGTAGCTCAGCCACTAAAGTACAGAGCTTGAGACCAAGGGGTCAGTGGTTTGATTCCCCAGATATCTCTTTTTGGGAGTTGATGCTGGTCAGTCACTCGTTACAACTCGGCCGATTCCGTAACTACAACTAACCTCGTCCGTATCAAGTGGGGGTTCCCTTTTGAACGGCAAATCACGTGCAAAAACATGGCGCCGCCCATTTAAATCGATTAGCAAAGACAAAAACAACCACGATAAATTTATTGACAAATCTGTCAATCTGTTGGTGAAAAGTTCAAAAGAAATTGATAAACCACGTTAAAAATTGAATGCATAAACTGTTTGTCAACGGAAATGCATTTAGAAAGATTTCGATAGCAAATTTTGACTAACTTTTCTTTTTCAGAGGAGCCTTACATTTTTAGGAACGGTAAAATGGCGTATTTCCGGCGAAAAAATGTACCGTGTAGGTGTATATCAACCTACGTGATACAGCCGAGGGACTTGATCAACGGATCATCCGAGGTTTGCTGAATGGCTACTCAGTGTGACAGGATTGATTCCTCTCTTGCCACCGATTAATGTCTCGATGTTGTTGATGTGGGAACGTAACCAGTAGCTTGGAAACAATTTTGTGTGAGAAACTGGTTAAAATGATGCCTCAGGAAAAGCATGGATAGGTGTGTTAGAACCACTTTTGTAATAAAACGGCTTTTTGTAACAAAATTTCAATCCCACCGTATTCCTTCAATATTCACCCGAACAGTTTGAAATGAATATGGGATTTTGTTACAAAAAGCCGTCTTTTTCTTACATTTGCTGTTCTCCGAATCCAACCACTTTTGTAATAAAACGGCCTTTTGCAACAACATTTTCAAATGCATTTTTCCACCTTTCGTGATGTTTCCAAAAAGAATTCAGTCGAAATTACACGAATATATCCATTTCAAACCGTTTGAGTAAATATTGAAAGAAAACGGTGAGATTGAAATTTTATTACAAAAAGCCGTTTTATTACAAAAGAGGTTCTAACATAGGTGCACCAGCAGCCGTGATGTTACGAAAATAATGTTGGAAAAAAGGATTAAACACCAAACAATCAACCAAAATTTATAAAACAAAGAAAAAAATAGTATATCCAAGAACAAATTTCCGATTCTGTGCAGCCCGATCTTGTTCTACACTCTCTCCGAAAAGAAAAAGCATCTAAAATTCCCCGTGGCGTCGTCAGAATTGAGGCTTAGACTGCCAAGCGCGACTCAAGAACCTTTTGCGGACTGCGTAGATCAAGATGAGACTGCACAGACCATGCAGTCTGATCCTGGATCTACACTCTCCGATTAGGAGATATCTTTTCCCAAAAAATACCTTTGAAACAGCAAACTTTTAATTTTTACTGCCGGTTTGAAAGTTTCATTTCACTCATTGAGCAGGATAAGGGGTTAATCTTATCAATACATCACGTCGAGGATTTCTGTTGATTTTTGGGCTTCGTTTCTGGAGCCCAGCTGCTAGACTAATAACTTTGGCATGGCAGAAAAAATAATTACACGAGATACGAGGAACATCATACCGTTCCAACAGCTTCTTAACCCTTTACCACACAATCCCGAATTTTAACGACCCTGATAGAAAAAGCTTTTTGAAAAAAATAAATTGTGCTTTCCCCCCATTCAGATAGGAATGCCCGGCCAGGTAGCTCAGTAGTTAGCGTATCTGACTCGTGACCTGGTGGTTGCGCGTTCGATTCCCAGTTGGGGAAAACTTTCTTTCTGAAGATTTTCACCTCTGACAAGTGTGAGAAAAGTAGCCAGTGGCTTGGAAAGAAAGTTGTGTCAGTGCTGGTGTGAGAAAGCCAGGAAACAGATGCGTAGGTGCACGGACCGCCGTAATGTGACCTCAGCTGTTGAGAACGGCGTCAAACGCCAGTACAAACAGATACGAATCCCACCGTTTGAGCTATATTGACTTTGTCCTTTGCTTTCGATTTGTACAAGTCCAAATTGTGGAGTTTAAAGTGTTCTAGATTTGGTAGTATGCCTTAACACTTAAGCTGCTGAATAAATGAAATGCAAATTTCTACTCAATACTAAAAGCCCAAATATTGCGGTTTCAAAGTTGATTTCACCAGAAAGAAAATACCGTATCGGACAGTGTAGATCAAAGATCAGACTGCACGTTCTGTGCAGTCTGATCTTGATCTACACTGTCCGCAAAAGGTCAGTGAGTCGCGATTAGCAGCTTAAGGGTTAACCAGATAATCCCGTGTTCTAGAGACCCCGATGAAGGTAGCTTTTTGTGCGTGTGGTAGCACATTGTGTGTGAGTGTGTGTTGCGGGGGAGGGGGGAGAAAATGCTGGTAACCAGCATTTTCTCCCTTCCCAACACTGTTTTCTACGCGTCCTAAGGCATATTTCCTCATTTGAGACGCATATAGTGTCGTCTAAAATGCTTTCAGTTCGGACCATTCTGAAAAAAAAATTGTCCTCTGGTACAGAATTAACGGTTTCATATACCTCATTCAATAGTACTATTATAATGTATTTCAGGCCTATGTTATATCCCTGGTTTTACCAGTGCTGAGTCACAAATGTGGTTCCGTACCTTAGCCTATGTTTCCTCCACTTGGCCAGCGACGCCAGCGGGCAACAAAACCAGAATGATCCTCTCGATTACAAATCCAAAGCAAGCAAGCCACGGGGCACGGGTAGGAAATTTCATCTTCGGAGCCAATGGCTTCGAGAAGAAAATGTTGTGTTGGTCTTCCGGTTCCGAAATTGTCGGCTCAAAAACAACTGAAAAACAGGTGAACTTGTCATTCTTTGTAATTATATGTTCTTATGTCTTTAAAATTCCAAAAAAGGAGAATGTCATGCAATGCTCAAGTCTTCAACGTGTTTTCTACACTACGGAAAGCAGTAGAATGTGTACATTATTGTCAGAATCGTTTGTGCCGTGGGTTGACCGTAGCCGAAATAATACATCAAGAACCTAGATACAGTCTTTTTTGCTATTTAAAAAGCAAATAAGAGAGAGGTTTGCAGTCCTAAAAGCGTGAATTAGTAGTTTGAACTGTTATAATCGCTGCTGGTTAAGAATTGAAAAGAAATAGCGCGAACATGATAAAAACAAGGAAGGGCTCCGATTATGTGAACCGGCTCTGAATATGTAAGTCGGCACTGATTGATGAGAGGCCTCCTTTTACAAATTTAGTTTTCTTTTAGAAATTACTTAATACATAAGTTTTGTTTTCCAGGAAATACCCTTCAGTCCAAAATTTAATTAATTTGTTCGATGGAACGTTACAGAATTTATGAAAATACAAAAGACTGATATTGACACAATTGAAAAATACTGCCAAACATTAGTCTATCTAAATTTTGAAAATACTTTTGTGCAGTTTTTGAGGAACCGAATGATCTATGTTACATTTGTAATGCTTTCGTCGTAAGTGCAGCCAACACATAAACTCATATAATGAAAAATATTTGGCATTTTCGGAACGCTGTGTGGTCTTCAAATAGTCATTCAAAGGCTAAATAGAAAAATGGAATGCACCTATCATATAAGAGATACTGAATAAAAAGAATGAGTCTGCAAAGAATATTTGATTTTTTTTTCTACGAAACAAAAATCTTATCCAACTACACATGCATATTTCAGAAGCCCGATTACTCTGGGATTAAATACCATTCTTTTACAAGTAAGAGAAGAGAAGAAAATACAAACAACACGTTTGAATGGTCTACATACCTACATGAATTTGAATTATACAATTTATAATGCATTCATCAACATAAAATGTAAAATGAAAAGAGAGTAAGTGCAAAAATTACGTATCAAATTTAAGATATCACAATTCATTCATTCATTCAAGCGTCCGTGCATTCATTGTCATTAGTTCATTGCCCATTTGTATATCTTTTTTTCTTTATCTCTGTTACCTTGAAAATGGGAGTGAGTGGGTGAGTGAGTGAGCATCACTCACTCACTCACTCACTCACTCACTCACTCACTCACTCACTGTGTTGGCTGCACTTACGATATGTAACATATCTTTGTCACAAGTTTGCCGTCTATGATGTTTTGGCGTTTTCCTTATCATATATTGGTTTGTTTATTGGT
Source organism: Tridacna gigas (assembly GCA_945859785.2). Lineage (NCBI taxonomy): Eukaryota > Metazoa > Mollusca > Bivalvia > Cardiida > Cardiidae > Tridacna > Tridacna gigas. Next base: position 44,736,632 of record OX244042.2, read on the forward strand.
CATAGTTGATAATCTTTCCATCTCTTTTCGGTCGTTGAAATTCCTCCTATTGTTTCATTCAACTTGCTGAACTTCTCGTTGGTCGTTTGGAATTGCCACTGGTTTTCACGCGGTCGAAGGTATCGCCTTCGTTGCCCATGAATACGCTAACTAGTTCACATGTTTTATTAACCTACTCAATTTTTACAGGTTTCACGGGTTCACAAATGCACGAGAGAGGGAGAGAGTACCTAGACGAAAACTGTACACTACTTACACTCAGTTCCACAAATTGGTAAGTGTGACTGGTTCACGGTTGTGTTATGTGTATTTGTAAAGCATTGCTCGATTTTTTGTATGTCCGTTTGTCGTCTTTTTGTGAAGTTGAAAATATCCATTTCTCCTGTTTTTTATCGTTTCCTAAACAATGTTTTATTCTTTTGGTAATTGCAGATTGTTCGTTTCGCTCATTTCGCTAGTTTCGTTCGGTAAAGAGCTAGATCCATATTTGTGAACCAGGACCGAGATTAAATCATTTGTACATCAGATCTTCGAGTTGGTGATCCCTCTACCCTGAAAAAAGTTACTCCACGCCCTTAGACCTTTCCCGGAGCCTCGAGGAGATCCGGATACATCTGTAACGTTCCATCGAACAAATGAATTAAATTTTGGACTGAAGGGTATTTCCGGGAAAATGGTGCTTATGTATTTAGTAATTTCTAAAAGAAAACTAAATTTGTAAAAGGAAGTCCTCATCAATCGGTGCCGACTTACATATTTACAGCCGGTTCACATAATCGGAGCCCTTCTTTGTTTTTTTATCATTTTTTCGCTTTTCTTTTCATTTTTTTTTTACCAGCAGCGATTATAACAGTTCAAATACTATTTTACGCTTTTAGGACAGCTAATTTAATGGCAATAACAGACTGAATCTAGGTTCTTGATGTATTATTTCGGCTACGGTCAACCCACGGCACAAATGATTCGGACAATACTGTACACATTCCACTGCTTTCCGTAGTGTAGAAAATACGTTGAAAGACTTGAGCATTGCATGACATTCTCCTTTTTTGGAATTTTAAAGACATTAGAACACATCGTTACAAAGAATGACAAGCTTACCAGCTTTTTAGTTGTTTTTGAGCCGACAGTTTCGGAACCGGAAGACCAACACAACATTTTCTCCTCGGAGCCATTGGCTCCGATTATGAAGTTTCCTACCCGTACGAGGGGTCCCACATTTTTTTTACAAGTTATTATCTTGCTTATAAATATTGTTTGTGCTTTTTTTCTTTTTTCAAAATACTAGCAAGTATTTGTTTACATTGCAGTTTTTAAAAGCTTGGGTCATATCACTACGGTCAGTGCACCTTCGCATGTGTTTCCTGGCTTCCTCACTCCAGCACTCTCACAAATTTCTTTCCAAGCCGATGACTACTTTTCTCACAGGCATCAGAGGTGAGAGGCGAAACCTCGCCGAAAAGAAAGTTTGCCGCAACCGGGTATCGGACCCGCAACCACCAGGTCACAAGTCAGATATTCATCAACCAACGCAATTTTGGATTGTTCATTTAACCGATAGAACGTAGTCATACGAACATGAAAGTTCCCAACAAATGCATGGCTCAAATACAAACCGCTCCGGCTGGGATTCGAACCCGTGCGGCAAATATCCTCGTTTATTTAGGTTTAAAAGACCAATACACTAACCCCTGAGCTAAAGAGAATTCTCCCAGTTGTCAGGTATTGATTTTATACGGGAAGAAGCTATGCGGTAAGGAAGGAGTGATCTCCCGTAACAGTAGAATAAACCCAACAAACATTTCCTGTCTAGAGAAAGCCCATTCATTGTTTCATTGTTGCTTTTAAACAATATGTCACAGCAAAGTGGACTTCGGGGATCAAAGATCAGACTGCACGTACAGAAGGGTTCCTAGAATACGTAGGCAGACTCTGTTAAGCGTGGTTTTGTGGGCTTTTGCGGGCAGTGCAAATCAAGAACGTGCAGTCTGCTCTTTGATCTACGCTGTCCGGTAAGGGGAGATTTCTCCGACGAGCAAAATTTTTAATCGCACACTATGGGTTTCACTACTGGATGGAAATTTTTGATTTATTTAGCTGCTTAAGGGTTAAATTTTGTAAACCAATACAAACAATCACCATGACGTCGATACGCAGGACGTGCAGTCTGATCTTTGATCTTTACCGTCTACTTGTTTAGTCCAGCTTCAAATATAAACATGAGTTATGCTCTGGTAAAAGGGGGCTTAATGCATCTGCGAAAAGTATCGACTCAGGTCAGCCTGCGCAGGCCGCCCAGGCTGACCTGGGCCGAAACTTTTGGCTATTGGTCAATTTTCTGCATGCCAAAGGATCAGTCTACCCCATTATTTAGTCGGATCTTAAAAATCTATCTAACATGGATCCAAATCATGACATAATTTGGTGAAGATATCTGATCAGACACAAAAGAGACGGCAAATACTGTCGTTTAATCGCATTTTGGGCCGGATTTTGGAACAAGACATTGCTTTAACTACCATACCTTTATAAGATGTTGAAATAATTACTTGAAATTTGTTCTTTCAGTATCAATTTTTCTACAATATGTATCAATTTCAATGTATTCAAGCAATATTTGAGAGAATTACTGTACTTTTCCGCGTATTTTTTGAACAGCCCTCGTATGTAAACAGTAATGGGTTGAATGGTAACATGCATTACTGAGATGCATTAAGTCCCCTTTTGCCAGAGCATAGCTCAAATATTGGTTTCAGTTGGTTGTACTTTTAGCCGTAGAAAGCGGTCGACTTCATAGATAATTGAGCCATGCTCTGTTAAAACGGAGCTTAATGCATCTCCGTGATCCATGATACCAAGCAAGCCATCACACAATTATGGATCCGTAATAGCCACTTTTTTAAACAATCAACTGAATTATGAGGTAGACTGGTCCTTTGACACGTAGAAAATTGACCAATAGCGAAAAGTTTCGGCCTAGGTCAGCCTGCGCGGACTGCGCAGGCTGACCTGGGTCGATACTTTTCGCAGATGCAATAAGTCCCCGTTTCACAGAGCATGGCTCAATTTATATATTTGGCTCTGGAAGAGTCAGGTTTTTGTAGCAGTAAACATTGTAGCAATTTGATTGTATTTGTTCATAGCGGTGTAGAATTACAGCGTTTTTATTTTCTTTTGAAGTTTCTCAAGAAAAAATAGCTGTACTTTATCTTCCTATAGAATAAAAAAACATTAAACCTGAGGGTGCGTTTTTTAGAAATTGCTACAAAAATAAATCAAAGGAACATTTCGTCAATGCGTCTAACACGGGAACTCCATTGAAACTGAAATCATCACTGTCAAGAAACCCCTGAGAACAATAAAGTCGACGTCATTACACAGCAAAGTGATTGCTTCTAGCAATACGTAAGATCTTAACCCCTGAACTCTTTTCCAGAAGACAAAAATTCAAACCAGTCCAAGTTGAAAACATTTGCAGGCGACAAAATAAATGTGATTCAAATGTGTCTCTGTCTATCTCTGTCTCTCTCTCTCTCTCTGACTCTCTCTCTGTCTGACTTTCTCTGTCTCTGACTCTCTGTCTGTCTGTCTGTCTGTCCGTCTGTCTGTCTCCCGGCTCTCTCTTTCCCCCTGGCGTCTCTCTCTCTCCCTAATAATTATACTGTTTTTGAATAAACCCAATACCAAAAGGTAAAACATGGCTTTTCCGGACGGAAGAGGTCAAGATCAGACTGCACAGAACGTGCTGTCTGATCTTGGATCTATAACGTCCGCTTGTTCAGTAAAGTTCATATAATAAAAAAGCTTGAGTTTAAACTTCACATATTCAGGAAAACAGTTAAGTTTGACATGCAGAAGATTTCCCAACAGCAGTTTCGAAACAGGTCAGCCAGCAAGGACTGCGCAGATTTACCTGGGTCGATACTTTTTGCAGATGCATTGAGGCCCCTTTTCACAGAGCATGGCTCATATATGCGGTCCTCTTTCGGGTACTGTGTGGCTTAGTTGCTGGTGCCTAATTTTTAATCTTTCTATCAAAGTACTGAAAGTACGTAGAGAATGTGATGGTAGAAATTTGCTAGCAAATAGGACCATGTTCAATCATCTGATGGTTGACAACATTGACAGCATTAACTCATAATTATTTTCCATAATGTCGATCGATTATCAAATTGTTTTTGATTAATGCGGTGTTGGGTGTAGTATAGTGGTTTGGGTTTTCTCTAACTTTTTTATCCCCGATGACCTTTATCAAAACAATCCCGTTTTCCAAAGACCCTTTAGATGAGATTTTTTTCATTTAATAAAAAAACATGTGGGAAATAGAGAAAATTCTTATAAACCAGCATTTCCTCCTTTCCTCACAATGTGTTCTACCGTTTCACAGGCCACATTCAATTTTTTATATGGAAATGATTTCAATTTGGACAAGTCTAAAAATGTTGTCCTCATGTAAGAAAGTACCGGTAACAAATGCTGGCATAATCGTGATTTTGATGCATAGATCAAATTACATACACCGCAGAGCCATAAAACTTACAACTAAAACGAGAATCATATATCATTTCAACGCATGCCGAACGTACATTTATCATAGTTCTACGTAATATACAATAACCGTCATTCCGCTGATTTATATGTATATTTCTAGCGGCGCCACCTAGGTCATGTGACTTTACCCACTTCCTCCTGGATCAAATTTGCATTAGACGGCATTAAAAACACCCAAGGTGTGTAAAATATAGATAATCTTCTTTGACAATGATACTTCATACATCAGTGCGTATGCAAACATTGTGGTAAAAGGAGAAATTTCTCGTGGCGAGCAATTTCTCCTTTTACCGCATTATTTGCACAAGTCGTCTGCTGCAAGAGTTAAAAAAATAAGTGGTCTGAAGACAGATCTGGTAATGGGTTGAAATGGATGTTATAGACCTCTACTGCATTGTGCCTATTCAAACATAACATCGTCAGTGGAAATTGATCTTAACCCTTAAGCTGCTAAGCGCAACTCGCTCAGCTTTGCGGACAATGTAGATCAAGATCAGACTGCACAAAACGTGCAGTCTGATCTTGGATCTACACTGTCCGATAAGGAGATATCTTTCTCCGAAAAATAAGTTCGAAATGGCATTATTCTGGTTTTTATTACCGGCTTGAAAGTTTAACTACCTAGCAGGATAACGGTTAAAACAGATCGAATTTTACGAGACCACGAGACTTAGAGTTATGAGATTTGGTACGTAGTATCACACAATAGACATATACCAGGATTGCTGAAATTATTGTCCTTCGGCACGTATTCTCCGGTCATTCTAAATTACATTTTAGATTTAGAAAGTAACGCAATTTCTGAATGGCTAAACCATTTAGTTTAGCCAATCAAAAATTGCGTTACTTTGCAAACGAGTAAATTTTTTAACTTGGACTGAAAATGTTACTAAGAATGCTTGAGGAATACTGGCTCATTGGTGTCAAAAATGGCCTTCCCTAGGCGTCAAATATTTTACGTCTGCTATCATAGCAAAGCCTGCAATATGGCATAAATGAAATCAGGTCGGGCATTTTCCAGAGCGTCTTTTCGTTTTATTTCTTATTTGATAATTTTCTGCAATAAAGCCAATGAAAGTCCAATGCTATTTGTGGGTAGGATATACCAGGCAAATTAAGCAAAGCCGTAATTTGCTGATGTGTGATTTGAGAGAACATCTAATTCTTTACCAAACGACAAAATTCTAGACTTTCTTCCCTGGAAAGCATATGTAAACTACTAACTGAGCCGTGCTCTGTGAAAAGGGGACTTAATGCATCTGCGAAAAGTATTGACCAAGGTCAGCCTGCGCTGTCCGCGCAGGCTGACCTGGGCTGAAACTTTTCGCTGTTGGTCAATTTTCTCTATGACAAAGGACCAGTGTACCTCATGTTTTATACAGGTGTTCGACAAAATGGATTTTATTGATCCATGACAACATGAGGACTTGCTTGGTATCATCCATCACAAAGATGCATTAAGCCCCCTTTTGCCAGAGCACGGCTCAACTGTATGTGGCTCTGTTGTTGAGGCTTGTCTCTTAACCCTTTCCCAAACGAAAATTGAAACCATCTGCAGACGACTTTCTCAAAATTGGTACAAATGAACTAAAGTTTTCTGATAGGGTAGAAAACATTGTGAGAAAATGAGAAAATGTTGGTTACCAGCATTTTCTCCTTTTCTAACAATGTTTTCAAAAGGCCTCTTTCTCAGGGTCGTTAATACTCGGGATTGTGTGGTAAAGGGTTAAAGTATGAAAAGTAGGTTGGGAAAAGGGGAAAATACTGGTTACCAACTAGTTGCTAACTTTTGTTCTAGTTTTACAATACATTTTTCTGCCAGCGACTGGAACCTTGACAGATTGCTTTGCAACACATTATCATATCCATACTTCTAAATTGTGTGAATTTAGTTTGTCTGCATTTTGATTTCCAAATTGTTTACTTTCGGTCGCTAGTGTGCCTTTAACCAAGCCGGTCAAACAAACAACACAAGGACAATAACTCTGTTGCACTATACAGGGATATAAAACTGCACGGGAAGAGATTATAATCAACTGATTTTTCTGTAATTCATTGAATAGCATGCAAAAAGAGAAATACATATAGGGTATTTTTTTCGGTGAAAGATCGAAATTTATTTCATCGAGTGAACATCATCGGTAATATTTTCACTCCTGGCTGCGCCACTCGTGAAAATATTACCGATGATGTCCACGAGATGAAATAAATCTCGATCTTTCACCGAAAAAAAAAATTCTTTTTTTCGTGCTTCTAACCCTATTTTTGTTAGGATTTTCATCAAAATCCAGTACAGTAGTTTTCGGTAATTCCCCCTGGGCTTACCCCCCCCCCCTCAAATAACAACGCATTACAATATTACGTAAAGCGCGAGAAATACAGGGTAAAAGCACGTAAATTACGTCATATTTCCCTTTATTGTAGACTTTGATATTGTTCCCACTACTTTACATAGGACGAAAGTATGTAATATTTTTTCACAATGAATACTTTCATTACATATTTCGAGAGCTTTTTCACGTGACGCTATTTACGAAACTACTTTCGCTTTTTTACTTTCCCCTTTTGCTTTTTTAAAATCCACTTTCGACATACGTACAGCCTATTACATTGACCAAAAGCATTTTCTGCCTTTTCCTCAATGACTTCGTCACTCTTTTTAAAGGATATACTTCCAATTTAGCAAAAGCTAAATTTCATCCAGAAGTTCCCAAATAAGAAAAGTCAAATCATGCCATAGTGTATATGTCGTGGAAAGGGTTAGCATGTACGGCTATATACCGTTTAGACAGGAACACACATTTTATGAATATTTTCGTCAAAAGGTAAAACTATATTATATTCTTGAAAGTTTGTTGAGTTTTGTGTAAAACCTCTTCCTCCCCAATGCCACTGAAACCGAAACACTTCAGCTATGGTTCCTATCACTCGCTCGCTCTCTTTCTTTCTTCTCTCTTTCCGATGTCCCTCCTGCACTGAAAATAACTGACATGAAAGCATTTCAAACAAAAGAATGATACAGACAACAAGACTTTGCGAATTTCACATTTATTCTGTTAAATTTTAGTGAAGTTGTATTCCACTGATTTACAGACGATTTCGATTTCTAGCGAGGAAATATATTGCTGACCTGTCGGCCATTTTGAATGTTTACATGTACTTAGCAATGGAAGTATTCGTCCACTAATAGAAACGATTTTTTGAAGTTTAATCTTTTACGATCTTTTCTCTTTTCTTTTTTTGTAAGCCGTTAATAAAGCAGTTAGTTAATAGCAATTATATAAAGCATTCTCTCAATATCAAAATATACAATAAAAAGGTCATTGCACTTGTATGGGAATATAATTATTGTGTTGAACTCGTTCTTTTGGCGTAGTTGCCTTCGCAAGCTCGGGCAACTCTGCCAAAAGAACTCGTTCAACACAATATATTCCCATACAAGTGCAATAACCTATAATATGCTATAACCTAGAATGGCAGTGGCAACTAGTGCGCGGGAACAACTGTCTGCGCCTTCAAATGAAAAGTTAGAAAATATGAAATCGGTATATTTCACTATTAACAACCATGAAATATCAAACCATAATCCACCATAACTTCTCGATAAACTATCAAAAAGCATGAAATCTCTCTCTCTCTCTCTCTCTCTCTCCATTTCTGTTCTTTCAATCCCCCGGTCGTTCTTTTATCACAGTACGAAAAGATAACAGAAATACCTCGTTGTTTACAAAAGTCGTGTGAAATGAGGAATTTTTTATTTCAGCAAAAAACCAATATAGATCTAACAAATTTCACACCTATACTTTTATTGCACCACCGTCTGACAGTTTCCTAGATAATGCAGATATGTGTTTCGATACAAGGCGATATGTGAGCGCGACTGCAGCTCTAGCTTTTTTCCTCATCTCTGCTTAACCCTTTACCACACAATTCTGAGTTTTAATTACCTTAACCCTTTACCACACAATCCTGAGTTTTAACTACTTTAACCCTTTACCAGACGACAAAATTTTAGCGTTTTCCAAATTGAAAGCATTTGAAGACGATAATTTCAATGTGGCTCAAATGGTGCATTTTTCTCTTGATAGGGTAAAAAACATTGTTTGAAAAGGAGAAAATGCTGGTAACCAGCATTTTCTCCTTTCCAAAAACGTTTTCTTCCCATTCCAAGACAAATTCAGTCACACAAGTTTTGAGTCACGATTGAATTGTCGTCTACAAATGATTTCAATTTGGACAAGTCTAAACTTTTTTCGTTCAGTAAAGGGGAAATACCCTCTACCAAACAGTCCCGAGTTTTAAGCCTTTACCACAGAATCTCGATTTTTATCGAACATAACGGAGAAGGATGCTTAAACCATTGTGGAAAAGAAGGTAATCAGCATTTTTCTTCTTTTCCAACGATGTTTTTTTTTCAGCCCTTTCTCAGACAAATCCCATATTTTGAGCTACGTTTGATTTGTCATATGCGAATGCTGTTGATGTAAACAAGTTTTAAAAAGTTGTTGTCTGGTAAAGAGTTAATGACTCTGAGAAACAATACTTTTGAAAGCATTAGGGGAAAAGAAGGAAATACTGGTAGCCAATATTTTCTACCGTGCTCTACAATTAATTGACTGACTGACTAACTGACTGACTATTCAATGAACAATCAAAAAATGTGGATTTTAACCTGTTAACTACTCTTCTTATGCATTTCATATCCCTGCAAAAGACGCACGACGGACGACGGACGACGAACACAGAACACTCAGAAAAGCTCACCTTGATCACTTCCTGCCCAGGTGAGCTAAAAAAATAATAGTCCGGGCTTTAACATCAGGAAAAGAACGAGAAAAACTAGACCTTACCCTTTACGAAAAATTCCCGTGTTTTAAAGAAGATACACACACAAAAAAATAGCTTTAAAAAAAAAAACATTATGAACAAAGAAAATGCTGGTGACCAGCATTTTTTCTCCTTTTCCCAATATTTTTTCTACGTTAGTACAACCAAATTTATTTAAGCCACAATTTATCTGTCGTCTGCAAATGCTATCATTTTGGACAAGTCTAAAATTGTGTCCCAAGGTAAAGGGCTGAGTGCTTGATCATGTCAATAACACAGCAGTCACAACTGAACCTTGCCAAAAGTTATATCGAAAGAATGCGAGTCGGAACAACCCCCACTGAAGTACAATGAAGCTGAGAAATTTGTAATAAAACTTTCGTTTGTCTAAAACGTTGGGGTATTTTTCAGCACCTGATATCGTTAGAGATAGTGCTGAACATTTATGAAGTCTGGCTTAAAGCCGTTGTTCACCATCAATCAACAAAACTATTGAGCTATGCTTTGGCCAAAGGGGGTTTAATGCATCTCCGTGATGCATGTTACCAAGCAAGTCATCAAAATATTATGGATCCATAAAATCCATTTCTTACAACAACCAACTGAATTATTACGTACACTGGTCCTCCGACAAGCATAGAATTGACCAATAGCAAAAAGTTTCGGCCCAGGTCAGCCTGCGCGGGCTGACCTGGGTCGATACATTTTGCATATGCATTCAGCCCCCTTTTCACAGAGTATGACTCAATTTAATTTACAGGGTGATTAAGGTGGGCCATGGGTACTAGGAGTGTTATTTATCTCATAACCTCCCTTGTGTTCAGTGTAAAATACACATCACGAGTTTTCTTATCTTACACACATCTGAGATAAGCAATGTGTGACCTTGTTTTTGACGTCATTTTGTACTTCTTTCAGAGGAGTGAGTCGGCTTTTATTTACGGAAATTACTACGCGTGCATGTACGGTTTTGCACATTCTGACCAACAATATCGAGAAAAATCGTAACTTACGTGATAAAACAGATCTGACATTCGTTGGCTTTCCAAATAAAATTGTGTTAATCCTTGGGCTGCTGAGCACGAATTAGATCGGTTTTGCGGACAGTGTAGATCAAGATCAGCCTGTACTTTATTTCTAACGTACAGTCTAATCTTAAAACTACACTGAATGATTTAGAATTTTTTCCCCTGCAAAAAGGAACTTTTAAATCGGAACAGTTGGAGTTTTATATTTAGTTGGGTATTTACAACCAATTTACCGTATTTAGCAGTTTAGGGCTTAAACATGTCCACAAAAATAGTATCAATCCTTAGGCTGCTAAGCGCGACTCCGTAACCGTTAACAGTGTAGATCAAGATCAGACTGCACAGAACGTGAAGTCCGATCTTGGATCTACCCTGTCGAATAGGAAGATTCCCCCCCCCCCCCCCCAAAAAAAAGAACTTTGTAACAGCGAATTAATTTGTATATTTTACTATTGGCTTTGAGGTTTCATTTCACTTATTTAACAGGGTAAGGGATAAGCTCCCCAGAGGCTCGCTTAACCCTTTACCAAACGACAAAATTTTAGACCAGACCAAATTGAAAGCTTTTGCAGACGACAAAATAAATGTGAATCAAAAATTGAAATTTGTTTTTGGAAAAGTAGGAAACATTGTGGGAAAAGGAGAAAATGCTGGTTACCAGCATTTTCTCCTTTTCCCACAATGTTTTCAAAAGGCTTCTTCCTCAGGGTCGTTAAAAGTCTGGGACTGTGTGGTAAAGGGCTAAATACATTTTCTCTAGACTCGTTTAATAAATTTTATCTCAAATGCCAATTTAGATCTATGTCAGATTCTATATGTTTAACTCTTTACCACACGGCAAAATTTTAGACCAGTCCAAACTGAAAGCATTTGCAGAACACAAATTAAATGCAATTCAAGAATTCAAACTTGTTTTGGAAAGGGCAGAAAACATTGTGGGAAAAGGAGAAAATGCTGGTTACCAGCATTTTCTCCTTTTCCCACAATGTTTTCAAAAGGCTTCTTCCTCAGGGTCGTTAAAAGTCGGGACTCTGTGGTAAAGGGTTAAATACATTTTCTCTAGACTCGTTTAATAAATTTTATCTCAAATGCCAATTTAGATCTATATCAGATCCTATATCTGTTTAAATGACGCCCTTCAAGAATTTGGTAATCTTATACTCTGAAATGATTACATAAACTTGACCCAGACACATTTTTGACTATGGTTTTATTTAATCTATCTTTTATGTTTAAGTAATCAATTTATTTAAAAAAAAAAAAGATAGAAAATACTTAGATTTATCTCCCTTGGTTGAAAATTCACAAAAGAAAAACATTAGAACAAATAGTCAAGATGGTCTCTCCTTTTCCCACAAATATCCTTCCCAAAACAGATTTCAAATTTTAGTCGTCGTCATTTGGTAAAAATTAAATGCAGTTTCAACTTTTCTTTTGTCCAGATTGCCCAAGTAGTGGCGACATTGTGGAGCAAAGATCAGACTGCGCATTCTGTGCTCAAAGGCAAGTTCTACAGTTATGATAGACTATGAAAAGGCGTGTTAATGGTTTCATTATCAACAGCATAACAGCTACAGTCAGACATGGCAGCATTACCCGACAAAGGGAATGCAGTTTGGCACACAAGTATCGAGGCAGCTCAGTCGAAACTTTTGCTTTTGGTAAATTTTCTGCATGTCCAAGGACCATACTATCTTACGATTCTGCCGGTTGTTAAACAAAATGGATTTTTAGGACCAATAAATATGTGATGATTTGCTCGGTATAGTGCGTCGGGGAGATGCATTAAACCCCCTTTTTTTGCACAACATGGCTCATACCTTATCGTCATCTTTATACAATGCCATTTAATGTGCATACATTACATGAAATGAAGTAAAAATCATGCAAAACGGTCTAACCACAAATTTTCACAATTTACAATTTCAGCCATTGCCTTTGAAGTGTTGTGTAACGATAATCAAGGGAGGTAAATGATAACAGATATGTAGCGGAAAAAACATTAGTTATTTCCCTTTACCATCATGCCGTTACAGGTAGAATAGTTGCTACAAAATGCAGCAAGAAGAGAGAGAGAGGGGAAAAAAAAAAGAACTCGACGGAGAAGTAACTGTGCTGTTGCTACATGTTTCAAGTAATGACTATGGGTGAATCCTGGCAACTGATTCAAGAACAACAAAGCGACATTTCAGTGAGAAGTGACGAAACGCCAAATCAGCTTTTCTCCGGCGAAGTTTAACACTTTACCACATAATCCCGACATTTATCGAACCTACAGAGAAGCCTTATGAAAACATTGTCGGAAAAGGACAAAATGCTGGTAACCAGCATTTTCTCCTTTTCCCACGATGTTTTCAACTCTTCCTAAAACAAACTTCAATTTCTCAGATTTATTTTGTAGTTTGCTTGCAAATGCTTTTGGACTAGTCTAAATCTTTTTTTTTTGGTCGTTTTTTAAAAAGTTCAACTACACAAAATTTAGAACTGACTAATATGAAAAGCAAGCTTCCTTGCGCGTTAACAGCTACACACATTGATACCAGATACCCCTTTCGCCGACTGCCCCTACTTGTTTCACTCCTTTGGCTGTCACGATATCACAAAGCTTCTGAACTGTAGTCAACCCAGTTTCATCGACATTCCATATTTGGTCTTTGTTCTACTTTTTCGTCCAATAAGAAGGCTTGTATCTAAAAAATTCCTATTGTCTTTTTCTTTAAACTGCCTCGTGTATGGTTTATTTTGCTCATTTAATCATTTAAATGTCGCGTTTATTTGGGTTTACAGCGCATGCGCCTATAAAACCCACCTCCCTCATTAATATTCAACAAGCATTTAAATTTACACGAACAAGTCGACAAACACTGTTGGAAGAAGAAAAAGGGAAAGCACAGTCATACAATTTCAAGTATGAGCAGATCTCAATCCATATTTTGAACTATAAAGAAAATTTGCACCGTAGTAAACTAGTTTATTGCAGTGCCATATCATAGAGTCAAGAACACGGAATAGCCTTTCTAGATTTATATGCCGATAGCAATCTTTTTCCCGTCATTCACAATAATGACTTTTTGTCCAGCACATTATGGCACAAACACAGTTAGGTTTTCCTCAACACTTGTCACCGTCTCTACGGATGTTGCCTCTGAAGATGTAGTTTCTAGCCCTGACACAACATTAGATGACACTTTCGAGCCGAAAGTGTGCGGATTGCAGTCTTTCAAGTTTATCATAAGGAACTGTAGGTTCGAGTTCATTACTAATCTCATTTATATCTTGAAGTTTTCGCCTCGATAAATGAAGCGGGAAAGTCCATATATGATACCAAAGATTTAGCGATAAAGCAATTAGGGCGTATCACTTTGTGAATGAATGAACCCGGAAAGTCCATACAAGTCGTTTATTAATCGTCCTCGCTGGTACGCCGTCAGCGACGATACCGCGGTAATCCAGAGAATAACATAATTTGCATACGTAGCGCCACCTATCGATTGTTTACTCCATCAAATGGAAAGCAGAAATGTTTTTGCATTACATCGGTTAAAAAAATATCAGAAATGTCTTCATTATTTGTAAGTTACTGTAATGTAGTAATAAAGCACAATTTTCCTCCGTGTTTTGAAAATAATTACCCCTTTATTCTTGATAAAAGCGACAGTTCATGTTTGACAAGTGAATGTCGTCTGCTGTGACGTCATATCCCTCGTCCGAAAAAAATCAAGGGAAGCTGAATCACTTTCCAATATTTAAACTTTGATATCCATATTTATTAAAACTTTTGATGCAATGTTCAGTTTGTCAAAGTATTGGAAAATAATACAGGTGAGTTCTTTCTGTTGTAAATTTTCGGCGAAATTCCGTACCGCGTGTACCAGCGTGGACCATCCTACATGTTTATTTTTGTGCACAAATAATCTCTATAAAGCTGTTGAACAATGCCAAAAATTACTCACCGACCCTAAATATCGATTTTTTCTCCGATAAAACAAAAAAAAGAGTGTTCAAAGACGGTGATAAATACTGCCGTGATAGATTAGTTAGGCTCTCGCGCGCAGGAAACTTTGATCTGTAAAGTCATTACAAACGTATTATTGGAATTATTTCCCGTGGTTCATTCAACCCGTGAGTCGTTCAGTCCCAGTGTCCTCTATGACCCAATAGGGAACGATGACCAAAAAATGTACGAAATGACCAAGAAGAAGATTAAATTTAGGAACAAATTACAGAAGTGGCTACAAAATGGCAAAAGTGGGTTTGAAATGATGAAAATGAGAAGTTAAAGTGGTTCTGACCAGCCATACTAAACGGCCTTGGTACGAAATTACCTTGGTTCGAAATAACTGAAAACCAAGCCGGATACCAGTTATTCAAAGCGGAGAACCGTTGTGTATTTATTTGAGAACTTTAATTACATACAGATTCTGTACATTCTATTTTTCTGTCAAATAATGCATAGATAATAGAAGTATTTTTACAGAATAGCGTTAGGAAAACTGAAAGGGGATTTCTGTTCGGATTTCATCCATAGACAGAGGGCGATAAACAACAAAATATGGGTTCTAGGAAAAGTGCCCCCCCCCCCCGGAAAAGTGACCCCCATGGAAATCTGCGCCCCCTGGAAAACTTGCCCCTGGAAAACTGTCCCCGCTCACACTTTTATGTGTATTTCATGTAATACAAAAAACTATTTTGGCTCCTCTACAAGCCCACAGGCGGTGATGGTAAGTTCTATCAAAAAGATAGAAGGTGCCATAGATATCCCCGCTTTATCAATTTTTTTTTTTAATTATCTTACTGTATTGTTTTAGTTCTAATACTGATAACGGTTACTAGTTTTACCTGAATATATCATTACTAATTGCAAAAAAAAAAAGTAAGTTAATTTAGGAAAAAGACGGGAAATAAAAAAAAAAGAAAAGAGTGTGGAGTGTTATTGATGAAGATTTTAGTAGGAGACACCTATATAATGGCTGTATAAACTTCCAGCTTGACCATCACAATAGATTAAACCAGTAATTGTTTACACTATTTAAAGATTAGCAATAAGGCATTACTTGTATATCTTTTACTATCACGGATGTATGTGTGCACGGCCGCAAATAGATTGGTTACATCCCCTGATACAGCAAGTATATAGGGATCGGGACAGGCTACTGAAAACGGGCAGAATACTGCCGTCCATTTTTAGAACAGCGATATCACGAGATTCAGGGGAGCTCACTCTCGCTTCATGTGCTGTAAAATTTCCGATAATTTTGACCTCACAAATAAGTGAATTGCATATATGGTATCACCTTTTAAAGTTAATTTCTGCAAACTATTAATTTAGTTTCGATTACGAATTTCAAATCGTGCAAACAATAGCTATTTTACCTATACTGCCAAACTGGAAATGTGTAAGATGCTCCGATTGGCTATTCAATGATATTCGTGTAGCCAATGAAAAGCATCCACACAATAGCCTGTGCCAGTTGTAATATGTTTATTTACAACGGGGACCAGTTCAGGCCGCAAACATTCTCTGGTTATCAATCATATTTTTTCATCTCCAGATAGAATAATCTGGAGTGCGAGTCTTGTTATATTGTTAATACTTAGGCTTAAGGTAATTATTGGTTATTATAAACGGACATTGTAAAAAGTGGTGTTGGGTCGATTCCACTGTACCTCACCTACAAAGTGGCGACTGCACCAAATTTTTTAAGTACAAATACTCATTGAGACAACTGCATTTGTTTCGTAATCTAGCATGTATGATCTGAATTTTCCTATCGCCAAAAAAAAAATGAAGCCTCCGTGGACAAGGTTTATCTACGTCCAAACGATATTTTAAAGATGACAATGATTCCGAGTTTTTCATTTCATCTGGTAGGGAATTCCATATCATTAATCACAGCTGGCAAAAATGAAGTACTGTACAAGCTAGTTCTACAAAAAATATTTCTCAAATTATTAGGCCTTCGAAAGTTATAAGAACAAGAATTGACAACCGCGGATGGAACAAGAGTATTAAGATAATTTGGGGAAAGCCCATTTACGATTTTATAGAAAAGAATAAGCTTGTGTTTGCGCCGTCGTTGGCTTAAAGTTTCCCACCCAGACTCCTGATATAGATCAGCGATAGAAACAAGCTTAGTACAACCGGTAACAATCCGAGCAGCTTCATTTTGCACTTTATACAGTTAATCTTTCAACCCTTGAGAAAGATTGTCCCATATAACATCACCATATTCAAGAATAGGTCTGATAAAAAAAGAAATACAAAAAGGATTTTTATGGATCCATAATTATTTCATGGATACAGCCATCGTTAGAAAAAAAATGGATTTTATGGTTCTATAATCATTTCATAACTTGCCTGGTATAACGCACCAGGGAGATGCATTTAAACCCCCTTTTGCCATAGCATAACTCATATAGTATCTGGTCAATTCCAGATTCTCCTTTAATTTTGTAAATATTGATGAAGTGTTCCTCGTATTCGTCACTTCATTCATTTAGATCACTCGCAATGAAGACATGACGTCACTCCCGAATGCAAGTATTTACTCTGGTCTCCTTGACAACAGAAAGTTATCGTCGTTCTGTCAACCGCCATAGAGATCAATATCCGTTTATATCGCAGCAAAATTTGATGATCGCCATAATATGATACATTCTACCTGATTCGTCATTTTATCGCGAAACGTTCACATTAACAAAACACATTAAAATAGCAGGTTTTTACCTACAAACTAGATGTTTTAGTGACACAACAATAGAAGGTCGTATAAATATCTGTGGGATGGGAACAGCACTGTGCCGAATATTGATCTGCAGTTAATTATGTTCACTTATTGAAATGGTCGTTATGTTAAAGATGTTCAGTCCGCAGAAATTCTCTTTCCTGTTCTTGTGACGCAGCACGTGCTGAGGAACGCCACTATGATCTGTTGTTCGTCTGCCACAATGGTTTTAGAGATTTAATTGTGCGATGGGATGTGGAATGTCGAGTTCAAATGGAGGGAAAATAAAGATTAACGGTAACGTTTTTTTTTTTTGTTTCTTTTAACCCCCAAGCTGCTAAGCGCGACTCACTAACCCCTTCCAGGCAGTATAGATCCAGATCAGACTGCACAGAACGTGAAGTCTGATCTGTGATCTACTTTGTCCGATATGGTATTTTCTTTCCGGTGAAACTTTGAAACTGCAATACTTGGGCTTTTACTATTGAGTGGAAATTTTAGTTTCATTTATTACGCGCCCGCCCGGGTAGCTACGTGGTTAGCGTATCTGACTTGTGACCTGGTGGTTGCGAGTTCCGTACCCGGTTTAGGCAAACTTTCTTTCCGGCGATTTTTCACCTCTCACCTCTGATGCATGTGAGAAAAGTAGTCAGTGGCTTTGGAAAGAAAGTTGTGTTAGCACTGGTGTGAGAAAGCCAGGAAACACATGGGTGCGTCACTGACCGCCATGATACGACCTGTGCTGTTAAAATGGCGTTAAACTCCAATACAAACCAAACGATTCATTTATTTAGCAGCGTACGGGTTAGGTATAAGTCTTGATTTTTTAAATTAAGCACGTAACAAATAATTCCGTACTTTAACCCTAAGCGACTGAAGGACCTTTTGCGGACATCGTAGATCAAGATCAGACTACACAGAACGTGCAGTCTGATATTGGATCTACACAGTCCGATAATGAGATATTTGGAAATAGCAAAATTTATTTTTCTATCGGCTTGAAAGTTTCATTTCAGTTATTCAGCAGGTCGAGGGTTAAACGAGGAAAAGGAATTTTGAAAACATAGTGAGGAGAGGCGAAAATGCTAATAACCAGCATTTTTGCCTTTTCCTCAGTGTTTTCTACCGTTTCAAATACCTGAACTTGTAAATCAGTCATTCGAGTCGCCTTTAGTTTGTCGTCTGAAAATGCTTTCAAGTTGAACAAGTCTAGAATTTTGTCGTCACAGATGATTTCTGCCTGAAATTGTAGAAAACACTGTGGGTAAGGGAGAAAATGCTGGTAACCATGTTTCATTTTAACTCGTTACCGAGAGACACAATTTCAGACACGTCTAAATTAAAAGTATTTGCAGACGACCAAATAAATGTGGTGCAAATGGTTGCATTTGTCTGTGAAAGGTTAGAAACCATTGTGGGAAAATGAGAAAATGCTGAATATCAGCATTTTCTAATTTTTCCATGATCTTTTCGAAAGCTTCCTTTCTCAGGGTCGTTACAAGTCGGGATTGTGTGAGGTTAAATATAGCACACTTTAACACTTTGCCGCACAATCTTTTGTTTTATCGACCCTGTGGAAGAAGGCATTTGAAAACATTTTGGGAAAAGGAGAAAATGCTGGTAACCAGCATTTTCTCCTTTTCCCAAAAGCTTTCTACCCTTTCAAAGACAAACTCCAACTTTTAATTATGTCTTCTGCAAATGCTTTCAATTTGGACAAGTCTAAAATGTTCTCGTTTGGTCAAGAGTTAATACGTTATTATTAACAGACCTTGTGTTAATGGCTTGGTATTTACAGTTGTGATGACTTAGTTACTGCGTTAATAGTCAGTCATGACGTATATTACATCGAACTTATCACTTATCACTATTGTAGAAATAATCAGAAACAAAATAGAATAAGCAAACTCCCTCTCACTCTATCTCTCCCTTCTTCTTCCCCTCCCTCTCCCTCCCCTCTCTCCCATCCTCCCCTCCCTATCTATCTCCCTTCCTCCCCTCTCTTTATCCCTTCCTCCCTTCTCTCTTTCTCCCCCTCCCTGTCCCCCTCTCTCTCTCCACCCCCCTCTCTTCCTCCACCCTTGATCTCTCTCCCCTTTCTGTCCCTCCCCCACTCTCTTCCTTCATCCTCTCTCTCCCTCTCTCTCTACCTTCACTTTCTCTCTGCCTCCCTCCCCCCTCTCTCCTCTACCTCAGCTCGAAGAAATTCGATATTGATCTGAATAAAAGAAGTATTTGCGGACGAGAGATAAACCATTTTTCAAATGATGGACTTTATCCCTGGAAGGACAGACAACACCGTGGGAAAAGGAGAAAATTACATGATGTATAATTATCTTTTCCACGATGTTTTCAAAACCTTTCTTCCTCAGAGTCGTTGACGGTCACTTGGAGTCGTTTTGTGAAAGGTAAAACTGTTTGCCTCGTATTAGACACGTGTTCAAGTTTTTCAGTGTATTAAGACAGCCAGAATAACTGTCAATGCATTATAAAAGTTTCCAGCAATACGGAGATCAGTCTTTCCTTCTGCCTGCTTTCCCACCAAAACGAAATCGATGCACTATTTAACGATGTGAATCGTTGCGGTATAATACCCTGTAGTGTACAAAGCAATTGCCGGATATGAAACAATCACTTGTTACCAGCGATTGCACCTTTGTGTTAAGCAAAATTTAAACCTTTACCAGACGAAAAAATTATAGCCTTCTCCATATTGAAAGCATTTACAGACGACAATTTCCATGTGGCTCAAATGGTGCATTTTTTCTTTGATAAGGTAGAAAACATTGTGGGAAAAGGAGAAAATGCTGGTTACCAGCATTTTCTCCTTTTCCCATAATGTTTTCAAAAAGCTTCTTTTCCAGGGTCGTTAAAAGGCGTCATTGTGCGGTAAAGGGTTAAAAAAAAATAAAAAAATAAAGGAGGGGAGGACAAGGCGTAAACAAAAATCAATAGCTACATAAATGAAGTGCAATCAAATGCAACTGTCTCTACCAACAGAGGGACATTTCATTGCGATGCAGAGTCTAATAAGTATATTCAGGTTTTTATCTCTCATTTGTTATTCTCGTTATGCGTTAGCTAATGTATTGTTTAGGTTACAGGAACCGTATCTGTCCCACTAATATCGCGCTGTCTCGTGAGACTTGTTCATTTTCTTACCAAATATGCACAAGAGTGCGGAAAGAGAGATAACTCTATTGGACTGGCGATGATAAATGCACTGATTCACTCGTCACATCTCGGTCGATTCCGTAACTACATTTAACCTTATCGGTATCAAGAATCCATTTTGAAGTATGTCAGTCACATGATCCTTGACGGAGCCCAAGTAAATTGATTAGCAACGACGTCAACAACCACGGGAAAGTTATTCACATCAATAAACTGAAACCTGCCAGCGGAATTGATAGACCACGATACAAATTAAACTGTATTTCAAAGGCAGTATATTTAGAAATGTTTCGATAGAAAATCGTTACTCGTGTTTTCATTTTTTTTTTTTAAGTGGGACTTTACAACTTTCAGAACGATAAAGCGGCGTATTTCCGGCGAAGAAATGTACCGTGTAAACCTGTGCATATAATTCGTCGTAATACAGCCGAGGGATTTGATCAACGGATCACTCGAGGTGTGCCGATTGTGCGCTCAAATCAAGTTAGGCCTATATGCCTTAACCCTTTACCAGACGACAAAATTTTAGCCTTGTCCAAATTGAAAGCATTTGCAGACGACAATTTTAGTGTGGCTCAAATGGTGTAATTTTTCTATGATAGAGTAGAAAACATTGTGGGAAAAAGAGAAAATGCTGGTTACCAGCATTTTCTCCTTTTCCCACAATGTTTTCAAAAGGCTTCTTTCCCAGGGGCGTCAAAAGGCGTCATTGTGTGGTAAAGGGTTAAATAGCCCGTCAGGTGTAACTCTTAACCAAATGGCGTCAAAATCTAGACTTGTCCGATTCTTAAGCATTTGCAAACGACAAAAATAGGACTGAAATGGTAGGATATTGTCTGGTAAAAAAAAACAGGAGAAAATGATGGTCACCGGCATTTTCTCCTTTCCCACAACGTTTTCAAGAGCCTCTTCCATCAAAGTCGTTATAACCCGGAATTGTGTGACACAGAGTTAATTAACGAAATGGAATACTTATCGTGTCTTCATTTACCTCCGCAAACAAACGCGTATCCTTTTAAACCTTAACGTGCTAATTAAGTAACATGAGACTTTTCAGCAGATAGTGAAAACCCGAATAGTGCTATCTCAAACATATTTGAGCCACGCTCTTGCAAAGGGGGATTTGATGCAATTTCGTGATGCATAATACCAAGCAGGACATCACATAATTATGGTGCCACAACATTCAGTATGTTGGTTGGTTATTTCCGTTTATTTATCGTCGCTACCGGTTGCCCATCTGAGCGACGCCCCCAGAAGACGGTTAGTTGTTACGGGGGATAGTGCAAGGATACAGGTCGAAACTACTGAGAGCTTCGCCTGGTTCTTTAACGTGCTCGGCGTATAGCACCGTCACACGGGACCTCGGTTTAATGTCTCATCCGAAAGACTATTAGTAATTTTTAGTTGGCCAGCCGGGGATACGAACCCACAAACTGTAGGACATTGTGTTCACAAGTCCTACGCTCTACCTACTGAGTACCTATTCAGTATGTCTAACAACCGACTGTATAAAAAGGTAGACTAGTTGTTTGACACACAGAAAATTGACCAATGGCGAAAAGTTTCGGCCCTGGGTCGGTACTTTTCGCAGATGCATTAAGCCCCCAGAGCATGGCTCATCTGTTTTTGAGAAATATATCTCCTTGTCGGACAATATAGATCAAAGATCAGACTGTATGTTCTGTGCAGTCTTATCTTGATCTACGCTGTCCGCAAAAAGTCAGCGAGTCGCCCTCAGCAGCCTAACGGTTAAACCTTCTTCTTTACAAAACAACAAGTTTCTAGACTTGCCCAAACTGAAAGCATTTGCAGACCACAAAATGAAATGTGACTCAAAATTTGAAGTTTGTTTTTGCAAGGGTAGACAACATAGTGGGAAAAGGATAAAATGCTGGTTACCAGCACTTTCTCCTTTTCACAGAATGTTTTCGAAAGCTCTTTTCTTCAGGGTCGCTAAAACTCGGATTTTTTTGGGTAAAGGGTTAATCAACAAGCGGATACATGTGCGTAAACATGATCTGGCAAAACAAAAGAAGTATTCGCAACGAGCATTTTGTCCTTTTACGACAATGTTTTCTGAAGCGGTGTATTGCAGGACTCAAAAAGTCATCTTTAGATATAAGCTACCAGTATTTTCATAGCTAAAGCCCCAATGGGGTCCAATAGGAACAATGCGATCTTAAAATGCATTTTAATGTAAATCATACCAGTTAAAAGTATGGGACTTATTGTGAAGATGGCAATCTGTTATTGTCCTATCGGTCCAAGTGTTAGTTGCTGGCAAAAAAAAAAAAATGAATTTTGAAAGTAGGTCAAAAGTTGCCAGGCCGCTCTATCTTTTGTTTACTTTTTAACTGGTTTTAAAAAAATCATTTCTCTGCCAGCGACTAACAGTTGGATCGACCGTACGATGAAAGATTGTTATCTTCACTGTAATTCCCATGGTTTTAAAAGCTACAATTTAAATGCATTTCGACACCCACATTGTTCACTTTTGGTCGCTATTGGGACTTTAATTATTCCTTAACCCTTAGCGCCGCTTAAACGGTCATTTTCGGCAGAGAAATAACACAAATTAGTACAATATAACGGTTGCCTTCGTCCCGAATGTCGCAACAAAGCAAACGGTGAAGATCAGAGATCAGACAGCACGTTTTGTGTAGCCTGGTCTTGGTCTTTACAGACCGGTGGGGCACGTAAAAGTTTTAAAAGGTACTGTAAGGAAGGATTTTAAAGAGATCACCAGTAAAAGTTTATACGCATATAAATAGGCAGACAGTAGACCTACTCATCAAAAAACAAACGCAATTCCAAGTCTTTTAAGACGGGAGGAAAAAAAAAAAAAACGAAAAGCACAATACTTCGAGACAGTAGTCAAAGTTTGTCGAAAATCCGGCACGAGTCATTTATTTTCCCCATAAGAGAGAGCTGAACAGACAAAGAAGGCGTAAGAGAAATAAATGAGCTACGTCAATCTCGGTTATTGAACCCTTTCATCCGTACTGATAATGTCCGAAAATACATCAAGTTCTAGACGACGATAAAAGCGCTAATCTCTCGTTATATGTGAGCCGTACTCTGGCAAAAGGTGGATTAATGTATATCCGTGATGCTTGTTACCAAGCAGGTTATCACAGACTAGATCTAATCACGGATCCATAAAATCCGTTTTGTATTTATAACAACGGTCTGATACCTGAGATAGAATGAACCTTTGACAAGCAGAAAATTTACCAATAGCAAAAAGTTTCGGCCAAGGTCAGCCTGCGCGGACTGCGCAGGCCGACCTTGGTCGATGCTTTTTGCAGATGCATTTAGCATCCTTTTCACAGAGCATGGGTCACGTATTTTTTCAAGGCCACTCAGGAGAGAGAGAGAGAGAGAGGCCATCAAAGTCAAACAGTACGATTTACTAACGGTTGTTTTCCTATTTTTTCCAACGATAATTTTCTGCCACATCTGAAACTGTTATTGCAGTATTACGCAGAGAAGGGTCCAACTATTGAGCGTAATGACATTTCCAGGGGAAAACATCGAATTCGTATCAAATCAAGAGGAGGCGTCTCCACTGCCTGTCCAAGACGGCGCCAGTTTTGTATAAGAATGTTAACGGGCTAGGGCCCCTGAAATAGATTACAGAGTTCCACATAGCGGGAGTGATTTTGATTTCAAAATTGAAAATATTAGTTATTCTCCACTAAACCCTAAGTTATGGGTACTCATTAGAATTGTCTCATGGAGACGATTCTAATGAGTACCCACAACATAGGGTTCGGAAGAGAAATGATGGATTAAGACTACCATCACTCTCTCTTATCTGGAGCTCTGGATTAGATTCATCGATTGATTGTATGGTGTTTAACGCCCTTTACAACATTATTTCAGTTATATCGTGGCGGTCAGTGCACCATTCATGCTTTCCTGGTGCTTCTATTTACCAGTACTCCGCATAATATTCTTTCCAAGCCACTGGCTGCTTTCCCATATAACCATCGTCGAAACAATAGTCAGCGGTAAGTTTGATTGTATGGTGTTTAACGTCGTTCCGACTTTATTTCAATTATATCGTGGCGGTCATTGCACCATCCATGCTTTCTTTTTCTTTTTACCAGTACTCCGCACAATATTCTTTCCAAGCCCCTAGCTGCTTTCCCACATAACCATCGTCGAAACAATGGTCAGCGGTGAGAGAGGATTGGATTCTGTCACAGTGATTTTCATCAATCCTCGGAGAGAAATTGGCTGAGCCGGGGATCGAACCAGAGACCTCATGTCCTCAAGTCCTGTACGCTACTGACTGAGCTAATGGGGCTCGGCGAGATACATGTAGATTAGAAGAATGATCACTGGTTTGGGTTTTCTGATATACAGAAGCGATGCTCTGGGAAAACGACGTAACTTGCATACAATTTCGTTCTTCAACACTTTTTAGTACCCACTTTCTTTGTTTACCTTATTACAAGCATGCCTTAGGTCAAATATTGTCACGTTATAGACTGCATAATTAGCATGCGGCATCCCAGGGGTGTTACGGATATAAGTCGGAGATTTTCGATTTAAATCCGGAAAATTCAACGCCCATTCTTTTGAAGTCTCCAGAAAAGGAAATGCGTTTTCTATCGACCGTAATCTAGGCAACCTTGCAACCGTAAGGGGCAACAATTGACATAAAGATACAAGAATAATTATAGTTTGATCAAGTAAAAATGAATTGAGATGGTCGTTTTGAAATCGGATGACTGCGTCTGTTTTTATGTGATCAAGGCCGGCCATTCTCAATTGCACTTACCGTAGTCTTATTTTACATCTAGAAAAGAGTGCACTTTCTGACTGGCTCAGCTACTAAAACAGCTGTAGTTTTACCGTCTACAACACAATCTTCAGTTTTAACGACCCTGAACAGGAAAGCTTTTGAATTTCAAAAATTGTTGGAAAAGGGAGAATATGCTGGTAACCAACATTTTCTCACAATGATTTCTATAGAACTTAAGCTCATTTGTACTTATTCCGAATTTGTCGTTTGCAGATGTTTCGAATTTGGATGAGTCTAAAATTTGTCGTTTGGTAAAGGATCAATCCAACGTAAACATTCGGTGCGTTTCGGTTTTTTATCCTCAAAACATGTTGGGTTGCTACATGGATTGATAACCCTCAGAGCTGCGAATCCAACCAAAAGGCATTTTCAACCTAGAAATAAAACCTTAGTAAATGCAGTTTCAATGTTGATTTGTCCATAATGTCTCAGCAAAGAGGACAGTGTGGATCAAACATGCAGTCTGATCTCCGTCTACACTGTAAGAAAAGGCAGTGAAATTTGTGAAAGCCGCTTTAATCATTAGGACGTGCAACAAATAAAGTAAAGCAATGGATTGATTGACTATAATTAACCCTTAGGCTGCTAAGCGCAACTAACTGACCTTTTGCGGACAGAGTGGATCAAGATCAGACTGCAGAGAACGTGCAGTCTGATCTTGAATCTACACTGTCCGATAAAGAGAGATCTTTCCTTCAAAAATACACTTGAAGTAGGAAAGTTTAGGTTTTTACTGTCGGCTTGACAGTTTCATTTCTTTTAATTTAGCAGGATAAGGGTTAACTCTTTACCAAACGACAAAATTTTGGAATGGACCAAATTGAAAGCATTTGCAGACGACAAATTCAATGATGCTTAAATGATGATTTCTGCCTGTGATAGGTTAGAAAACATTGTGTGAAAAGGAGAAAATGCTGGTTACCAGCATTTTCTCCTTTTCCCACATTGTTTTCAAAAGGCTTCTATTTCAGGGTCGTTAACAGTCGGGATTGTGTGGTAAAGGGTTTATTCATTAGCTTTGCACGCAACACTAATATTGACTCTAGCGAAAGCGCATTTCGCATCAGAACTTGAGCACTTTAGACTGTTTTTTTTTTTCTTTAAATGGAATACTCTCTCTGCCTCTTTGTCACACACACAATAGGGCTAATTAACGCCAATGCAGCATCGCAATAACACGGCGTCTACGTAGTTTTTATTAAATTCACTCTTGTGGTTTCATACCAAACATTGCCTCTTGCCGTTGCAAAGTTGCATATGTAGGCCTACATAATGACTAACAGAAAATACAATTCTGAATTAACCCTTTCCCAAACAAGCCCTGGTTTTCACGTGTCTGCAGTACAAGTCTTTTGAAAACACTGTGGGAAAAGGAGAAATTGCTCGTAACGAGCAATTTCTCCTTTTCCCACAGTGTTTTCTACCCTTTTTGAGAACTTTCTGCCATTTTCATCAAACTCAAAATTGTCGTCTGCAAACTCTTTCAATTTGGACCAGTCTAAAATTTGTCGTTTGGGAAAGGGTTAAGCATACCCTGGTTTATTCAACTGTCAACTCGGGATGTTATGCTTGTCACATGAGTCACGCTGTATACAAGCCATGCTTTGACAAAAGGGGGCTTAATCCGTAATGCAATATACCAGGCATGTCGTCACATAATTATGGATCCATAAAATCTGTTTCTTCTAACAATCGACTGGATCTGGAGGTAGAATGGTCCTTTGACATTGAGAAAATTGACCAAAGGCAAAACGTTTCAGACCAGGTCAGCCTGCGCGGACTGCGCAGGCTGACCTGAATCGATACTTGTTGCAAAAGCATTAAGTCCCCTTTTTACGGAGAATGGGTCATATATATATGACTTAACTGAGAAAATGGAGTCGAAATACTCTACATTGGCATGCTATCGCATAAATCTAGGTCTCAAGAACTCAACATCGAATCGCTCAATAATGTCGGAATTCGATGTCAAGAGCGCAGTGAAACATTTCCAAAGACAAATGATATGAATTCAGTAAATGTAGATTGTTTAAACATTCAACATTTAAACGAAAAGGATCACTGAAAAAGGGGGTGAAAAGGCCATGATCCTAAAAGAAGACATGCCCGCCATTTTAGTGTCGTAGCCGCAAGTCGTGTTCAATTTTTAGATGGGGATGGTTTCATCCCAATGGCTTTCAGTGGAATCTAGCGATAAAGCTTGCCCCTTCCCAATCTTGCTTACAATTTTGACCGTGATGCAGTTTTTGCTTTAACCCCTACCCTGCTAAATATGTAAGAAGCTTTCAAGCCGATAGTAAAACCTATAATTTTGCTATTTCAAAGTTATTTGGGGAGGGGGGGGGGGGAATATCTCCTTTCAGGACAGTGTAGATCTAAGATCAAACTGCACGTTCTGTGGTGTATGATCCTAATCTACTCTGTCCGCAAAAGGTCCTTGAGTCGCGCTTAGAAGCCTAAGAGTTAAATGAATACTGAGATTCGTTTCCTTCGACGAATCTCTGAAGCCTTCTTATACTCTGGGCCATAGTTATGGATAATTTAATGAGTTAAACACGGTCAATCGAATTATGTAATCTATCAAACGTATATCAGCCAGGCTATAAAGGTGTTACCGTGATATTACAGAGGGACTTTTAAAAGTGGTGTAAAAAAAGGCATACCCAAACACCCAATAATCTCTCAGTACCAGCAGTACTTTGATTCAATTATGTGTCTTTTCCTGAAACGTTTCTGCTAAATTTACTTATTGCTTCAGCTGTTCTAGTTCTGAATTCGTCTAACATCAATGTAGAATAATGGGTCATGGTTTCGATTGATAGTCTATGGAAAAATCCATTCATGCGATGTGTTTATAGCTCAGAAAAAAAAAAAAAAAAAGGGGAACTTCCAGGGTTAGCAGTGGAAAAGTTACGACAGAAAATGTCTGCAAATCGGACATTGTGGATCACGTTTTTGTGCAGTCAAAGATCTTTTGCCGACCTCACAGGAGCCCAATGTATGTGTATATATGTTTTTGCTACATCCTACGGGGCTCTTTGTTAGGCCGATGACACTTTACGTTTGTCGTTTTTACCAGGGTGGTTGATTTTGGGTGTCAAACTTTTTTTCTTCTGTAGAGTTGTATACCCTAACAACGATGAAGCCGTTTGTCTAATTTTGCACAGCGTTTCTTGCGCGTTCCTAGTTTTTGTGACATAAACTGGCTTGAACTTTTAAAAATATACGAGCCATGCTCTGTAAAAAAAAAAAAAAAAAAAGGGGGGGGGGGATTTAATGCATCTCCGTGATAAACTATACCAAGCAAGTCATTACATAGTTCATTTTGTCCTAAAAAAAGGCCTCCGACTGGATCTGGAAACTGAATGGTCCTTCGACACGAAGGAAATTTACAAACAGCAAAATGTTTCGACTCATGTCAGCCTGCGCGGACTGCGCAGGCTGACATAAATCGATACTTTTTGCAGATGCATTAAACTACTTCTTCACAGAGCATGGTTCATTACATTTTCAGAGGAGCTTCATTTTTGACTGAAAATATCATTTCTTCCGGTCTTCATCTCATTCTTGAAAATGGTTAAAAACTCCTGTAATGTTGTCTTTTATTTACAGTGATTGAAGCAACGAGCGTGGGTTTGGAACAGAGTGTTCCTGACAACGAGGCAAACCCGAGAAACCAGGAACTATTGGAAACACCACCACGTACCAAGTCTTCCAAAACAAAATCGTAACGATGGCCTTCTGGAAACATTCAGCCGGAAGTGGCGCTGAGAATTATGGACCGTGCCAATCGTTGCTAGAATATTAAATTTTAACTGATGCAAACCCTATTTTTCTGCTAATGACGTTTTGTGGCTGCTCCTTTTTTCATACAGTAGTGTAGATAAATGTTATTTGAATACTGATTAAATGAAAAATAAATACGTTTCTGAAATACCGGCTTTTTCAGGTTCTGCATATGCTATGCAAACAAATAAACAAATATACTAAAAGAAAAACCTGTTAAGAGTGATATAAAAGTGAACCCTTTCCTTGAAAAAAGGAAAAATGTATCTTTTTAATGATACACACTGGATAGCAATACAAGCAACAACTGCTTGTGAAGGGTAATTGCCCATTTTCCTAGAATATCTAAGGGGTCCTGCGTTGCTCCGTGATAAAGTGTAGGACTCGTGAAATGGAGGCCCCGGGTTCGAGCCTCAATTGAAGCACCGGGTTTTTCGTACAAGTGTCCGTAGGCAAGAAACTTCAAATCCCTAGCATAGTAGTAGTGAAACCCAAGACATTCATGAATATATGAGCTATTACCGTGATATGACTTGAAATAATGTTGAAAGCATAAAACACCAAGCAATCATTTGATCTATCCTAGAACATTTTCAAAGAGTAGTTTATAACAGGGATGTGGTAGGTCATGGTAACTCTTAACCTAATAATCTCGTGTTTTGACGACAACAGGAAGATGGCTTTTGAAAACATTGTTAGAAAAGGCTAAAATGCTGGCAACTATGCTAGTTTCCATCTACCCTTTCAAAGACGAAATTCCGTCGTTTTCCCGTCGTAAGAATGGTCGAAGCATAATCGGGGTCCGTATTCACCAACCATTCTTGAGAAATTTCTAAGTCTTATTCTGCAAAATTTTCTACATTTGAAAGTAACACAACTCCTGATTGGCTAAACCAAATAGTTTAGCCAATCAGGAGTTGTGTTTCTTTCAAATGTAGAAAATTCTGGAGGACAAGACAAAGAACGTTCTTAAGAATGGTTGGTGAATGCGGACCAAGGTACCGGTTACATAGCTCCCGTGACCGTCCTAAATACGAAGACAGATTACAGGCTAGCAGTTTAAGATACATCCTTACAGCCAGAGAGAAAAACGCTGTAAAAATTTTATATACCGTAGAATGGTTCAAAATTTAGCCAGTTGGGTAAACATAGATAAATTGCCGATATATCATTTGGTGTATGGAATAAACATATTGGAAATCTTCTATTGAAAACCGGAAACGTCACGACGGTGATTTCTTCGATGACCTCAAGAAAATGAAATGCGTTTTCTATTTGTCGTAATCTGTGCAACCTTGCAACCGTCAAGGTCAACATTTTGCATGAAGATACAAGAAAGATTGTAGTCTGATCAAATAAAGATGAAATGGTTTAGGAACTGGCTGAAAAACAAGTCCAGATGTATCTTTAAAGTCGAGGCATTGGGCGCCAGCCTCTCGTACCACACACTTAAGATGTGTACGAGGGTCATTCATTTAACCCTTTACCAAACAACAAAATTTTAGACAAGTCCAAATTGAAAGAAATTGCAGACAACAAAATAAACGCAACTGAAAAACTGAAAATTGTTTTGGGAAGGGTAGAAAACATTGTGGGAAAAGGAGAAAATGCTGGTTACCAGCATTTTCTCCTTTTCCCACAATGTTTTCAAAAGGCATCTTTCTCAGGGTCGTTAAAAGTCGGGATTGTGTGGTAAAAGGTTAATTGTGTCACTAATGGGCCTCCATGCCGCATGACGATACGTATTACAAGGAAATAACGGTATTTTAGCAAGGAAGTTGTTCTGAGTACTGACAAGGAATTTTGTTGTAACAGGTTCATTCTTTCAAAAGTTATTGAAAGTTAAAGGAGGTGCAGTCATATACACTGGCTATATTACTGAATGTACAATGAATCCAAAGGCAAGCCTAGAAATTAGGGCCTATATCAAAGGTCGGGTTTGTCTTAATATTTCAGTTTCACAAATATTCAGTGAATTATGTCAGATACACGGGGCTTCTGCGGTATCAAAACGGTCAGTTTTCAGGTGGTATAAAAAAAATCAAAGATGGTACAACTTCCTTAAGAGATGACCCCCGTCCTCGTCAACCCAAAACTGCAGCTACCGAAGAAAAATGCTGCTGTGGTAGATTTAATTAAGCACGATGCCAGGATTACAGTGAAATAAATAGCTAAGAAAGTTTGTGTATCATCGGGTTCAGTTCATAAGATTTTGACAAAGAATTTAAAACTTCGTAAGATTTGCGCTTGATGGGTCCCCCATATCTTGACAGACGAGCAAATGGCTACTCGGGTATAAAAGTCCAAAATTCTTCTTAAAAGTAAAAAAATTGTGACAAACGCAGAATATCAGAACTGCTCACAGGTGACAAAACCTGGATTTATTATTTTGAGCCCCAGAGGCGCGTCAATAATAAGCTGTGGCTGCGCAAAGACCAAGCTAGGCCGATCATATCTAAAAGAAAAAAAAAAGCGCTGGAAAAGTTTTACATACCATCTTTTTTAGTTCGGATGGTCCAATTGCTCAAATTCCTGTACCAAACGGCCAAACGGTTACAGGCAAGTTTTACAAGAACAATGTTCTTTCAAAAGTGAAAAAACACTATGAAAAACGGAGACCTGGAACCAGATTAAGAGGCCTATGCCTTATTCATGACAAAGCAGCTGCTCACAAGTCTGCAATTGTTCAAAATTTCCTGGAAACGGAAAAGGTGGTACAGCTTCCCCACCCACCCTATTTTCCCGACCTCAGCCCATGTGACCTTTTCGCTTTTCTTTACTGAAGGAAAGTCTAGGGTCTCTATGCGTCGATATGACTCTAAAAGTTCCCCAAGTCGAGCCATTTTCAACGTCTGCAGCGTATTCCCAGAAAGACCTGTTTTGCAGCATTCACAGACAGGATTTCCAGACTTGAAAAATGCAGGTATATCTCTGTAAATGGAGAATATTTTGAAGGGGTGGAATGAACAAAATATAGGCAATAATATAATTCGTCTCATAAACACCCAGTGACACAATTAAATGAATGACCCTCGTACTGAGTAAGAGTTAACACTTAAGCTGCTGAATAAATGAAACGCAAACTTCTACTCAATACTAAAAGCCCAAACATTGCGATTTCAAAGTTGATCTCACAGGAAAGAAAATACCGTATCGGACAGTGTAGATCAAAGATCAGACTGTACGTTCGGTGCAGTCTGATCTTGATCTACACTGTCCGCAAAAGGTCAGTGGGTCGCGATAAGCAGCTTAAGGGTTAACGAATAACCGAATATGCGTAGAAGCCCGCAAAACATGCTTCTGAATGAAAGGCATTTCGTGAGAATACAACAAATATGCGGGACCAATCATATCCCTGATGATTTGCCCTTTACTAAACGATCCCGTTTTAACGACTCAGAATAAAAGGCGTTTGTAAAGCTGTGTGGAAAAAGGAGAAAATACTTGTAACTTGCATTTTCTCATTTTCCCACAATGGTTCCTACCCTATCTAAATCATATCCCAACATTTGGGCTGCTTTTAACCATTAAGCTGCTTAACTCTTTACCAAACGACAACATTTTGGACGTTTCCAAATTGAAAGCATTTGCAGACGACAAAATTAATGTGACTCAAAAACTGAAATTTCTTTTGGGAAAGGTAGAAAACATTGTGGGAAAAGGAGAAAATGCTGGTTACCAGCATTTTCTCCTTTTACCACAATGTTTTCAAAAGGCTTCTTCCCCAGGGTCGTTAAAAGTCGGGATTGTGTGGTAAAGGGTTAATAAGTGAAATGTAACATTAAAGCCGATGGTAGAAGCCCATATATTGCTATTTCAAAGTTATTTTTGTAAGAAAGATATCTCCTTAACGGACAGTGTAGATACAAGATCAGGGTCCGTATTCACCAACCATTCTTGAAAACAATCTTGGTCTTATTCCTCAGATTTTTCCGAATTTGAAAGTAACACGCCTTCTGATTGGCTAAACCATACGGTTTAGCCAATCGGAAGTTGTGTTACTTTCAAACTTGGAAAATCTTGGAGAATAAAACAAAGAACGTTCTTAAGAATGGTTGGTGAATACGGACCCAGACTGCACGATCTTGACCTACACAGTCCGCATTTTAGGTTCTTGAGTCGCGCTTAGCAGCCTAAGAGTTAATACATCAACTGCAAATGCTTTCAATTTGCACACTTTTAAAATGTTTACTCTTCTTCAATATTTCAGCTTACGCCTTTTTCAAGAAAATCAACATGAAAATAATGCCCTCTACATTTTGTGACAGCTTTCATACCACCATTATTTTCAAACAATGAAAATGCTTGAGTTTGAAAATAATGGTGGTATGAAAGCTGTCACAAAATGTAGAGGGCATTATTTTCATGTTGATTTTCTTGAAAAAAGGCGTAAGCCGAAATATTGAAGAAGAGTAAACATTTTAAAAGTGTGTATAATTAATTCCCTTTGGAATACAAGTGAAATTGGCTTTCAAGTTGGACAGGATGAAAACGAGCCATGCTCTATTAAAAGGGGGGAGGGGGAAAGGAGCAAAACGCATCTGTGAACAATATCGACCCAGGTCAGTCTGCGCAGTGTGCACAGGCTGACCTGGGCCGAAACGTTTCGCTACTGGTCAATTTTCTCTTCATATCCAAGGACCAGTCCACCCCATGATTTAGTCAGTTGCTAGGAGCAGCGGCTAATATGAATCCATAGCTATGTAATGACTTGCTTGGTACAGAGCATCACGGAGATGCATTAAGCCCCCTTTTGCCAGAGCATGGCTCAAATGCTCTCAATTTGGACAGGATTGAAATTTTGTCGTCTTGCAAAAAGTTAACACTTAAGCTGCTGAATAAATGAAACGTAAAAATTCTACTCAATACTAAATGACCAAGCATTGCGGTTTCTAAGTTGATTTCACTGGAAAGAAAATACCGTATCGGACAGTGTAGATCAAAGATCAGACTGCACGTTCTGTGCAGTCTGATCTTGATCTACACTGTCCGCAAAAGGTCAGTGGGTCGCGATCGGCAGCTTAAGGGTTAACGGGTTTACGAATTTCCGCAAAAACTTAACCCATATCCTGTTAAATAAGTTAAATAAAACTTTCAAGCCGATAGTACAAAAACGGTGGAAATAGTGCTGTTTCGAACTTATTTTAAGGAGAAAAATATCTCCTTACCGGACAACTTGTAGATCCTAGCCAAGACTATCTGTGCAGTGTGATCTTGATCTACACTGTCCGCAAAAGGTCAGTAAGTCGCTCACAGAAGACTAAGGGTTAAAATAGTCTTTGTAATGAGTACACTCAAATCATATATGCGAATTCTTTCAATACAAATTAGTCGACTTGCGAAAAAATAACCAATTTATGGATTTCCTCAAAATTTGATGGGGTCTTTGTCATGATCAGCCTCGGCCTGAAAAGGGGAATTCTTTCCGGTAAAACTTCTTTCTCAAAATTAACCCTTTACCACACAATGCCGCCTTTTGACGCCCCTGGAAAAGAAGACTTTTGAAAACATTGTGGGAAAAGGAGAAAATGCTGGTAACCAGCATTTTCTCCTTTTCTCACAATGTTTTCTATCCCATCGAAGAAAAATTGCACCATTTGAGCCACATTGAAATTGTCGTCTGCAATTGCTTTCAATTTTGACAAGGCTAAAATGTTGTCGTCTGGTAAAGGGTTAAAACTAAAACTAAAACTCTTAGATTGGTCCGAATTGAAAGAATTAGCAGACGACATATCAAACATCGCTCAAAAACTAAAATTTGAGTTTGGGAGGGTAGAAAACATAGTGGGAACAACTTTTTTTTTTCTTTCCCCACAATGTTTTCAAGGGCTACCTCCTCGGGGTCGTTAAAACCTGGGGTATAGGGTTAAATCTTGATTGCAGAGTCTTCACGACGTCTGAAAATGCTGGCTACGGTTGAGACGTGCATGCCCAACTTGATTACGTCACGAACGTCGTTACGTCACGTGACTTAACGGTACTTAGCAACCGCTCTCATAAGACGACTATAGTTTGCGATTGATTGCGATTTTCTATTTTACTTACGATTTTTATAATTTTCAACTGAAAATTATGTGATGGCGAACGGAAAGGTTGAAGAGAAACCAGGAGGATGTTTTGCATGGCTGATACGTGTGAAGAAATCCGTCAATTTAAGAGTATGTAGATCTATGTACATCTTATCCATTAAAATACATTTCACTACTACAGTTGCCTTTGCGGCCAGTGTAGATCAAGATCAGGCTGCACAAAAGGTGCAGCCTGATCTTTGATCTACAGTGTTCGCTATACCGATACCCTGCAGACAAAAGCAACCATGAAATTGCGATTACTGGATCGTATTTCTGGGATAAAAACTGTTGGGTTTATTCGGCGCTCTAAGGGTTAAAATTTATTGACAATACCATTCTTTCATCCTTTACTTCTATTCTTAGTTATCATGATAAGGTTAACCTTTTATTACACAATTTTGAATTTTTACGACCCTGATAGAGTAAGATTTTGAAAACATTGTAGGAAAATAAGACAATGCTAGCAAGCAGCATTTTCTCTTTTCTCACAATGATCTCAAATGTTTTAAAGATAAATTCATAATGTAAGAGACTTTAAATTAATTGCTTGCGAATGCCTTCAGTTTAAGTCTGAACTTTTGCCGTCTAGAAAGAAGAATCTTCCAACTTTGAAAGTAACACAACTTCTGATTGGCTAAAACGTTTGGTTTAGCCAATCAGAAGTTCTGTTACTTTCAAATTTAGAAAATCTCGGCGAACAAGACCAAGAATGTTTTCCCTATATCTGACATCCCCCAACCCGTACACTCTGCTTGTTTCATGCTTGTTTCACGTCAAAAGAAAAGGATAAGAAAATCAACGGCTGACCCTCTAATATGGCAAAGGGGGTTTTAATGCATCTCCTTAATGCAATATATACCAAAGAAGTCATCAAATAATCTTGGATCCATAAAATCCATTTTTTCTAAGAACCGGCTAAATCCTGGGTCCGTATTCACCAACCATTCTTAAGAACATTCTTAGTCTTATTCTCAAAGATTTTCTACATTTGAAAGTAACACAACTCCTGATTGGCTAAACCAAATGGGTTAGCCAATCAGGAGTTGTGTTACTTTCAAATGTAGAAAATTTTGGAGAACAAGACAAAGAACGTAGAATGGTGCTTGTAGATGTAGAATGATGCTTGAACATGCAAAATACAATCTGAAAAGTAAAGAGTTTCGACACGTGTCAGTCTGCGCTATTCGCACAGTCTGCCATTGGTCGATTTTTTTTTTTTTTTCTTTTCTTTTTACTTAATATACATTAAACCCCCTTTTTACAGAGCAAGATGGCTCATTTTTTTTTTTTTTTTTCCTCCCTTTTGTTTCTCAGAGAAATGTAAACCAAAGTAAAAAGTTTGCACTGCCTAAAAGCTCGCCTCTTACTTCATGTTAACCCTTAGGCTGCTAAGCACGACTCAATGACCTTCTGCGGACATTGTAGATCATGATCAGACTGCAACGAACGGAAAGGTATCCAAAAAAACGTAACTGGAAATATTTATATAGACCATGTATATGAGCCATGACAAAAGGGGGTTTCATGCATCTCAGCAATACATCATATCGAGCAAGTTATATTTGAACAAGGAGTTTTTCTAGATTAAGACTCTGGCTATTGTATAGGCTTATTTAAAATAAGAAGAGATGTGTCGGTTCAAAACAGTTTAAAATAGGAAATGTGTTGAAATACGCTTTGAAGTAAACAAATAACCAGCTTCGGTAGAAATATCAAGGTGCATTTTTTGTTTTTTTTTTTTGCTGTCGGTTAAGTTCAAGATTAAAACTTGCAAGCATGTGCTGTCCGTTCTTAACTCTTTACCAAACGACAAAATTTTAGACTGGTCCAAATTGAAAGCATTTGCAGACGACAAATCGAATGTGGCTAAAATGATTGCATTTGTTTCTGAAATGTTAGAAAACATTGTGGGAAAAGGAGAAAATGCTGGTTACCAGCATTTTCTCCTTTTCCCACAATGTTTTCAAAAGGCTTCTTTCTAAGGGTCGTTAAAAGTCGGGATTGTGTGGTAAAGGGTTAATTTAACCTTGTCTGATATTTTGCTAGATATTCTGGGGATAACCTTGAAATTGCCAGTGAGGTATTGTCCTTCTAAATCTTTAACACTTTACCAAACGACAGACAGACAGACATATCCATACTGAACGCATTTGCAGACGACAAATTCAAACAAGCAGGAACCATGGTTATTTCACCAAGAAGGGTTAAAAAAAAAAATTGAAGGAAAAGGCGAAAATACCGTTTTTAGGCATTTTGTCTTTGTCCCACAATGTTTTCAAAAGCCTCATTCCCAACGACAGTTAACTTTTAACCTGCTATTTAAGTAAAATGAAACTTTCAAGCCGATAATAAAAACTCAAGTTTTGCTATTTCACAGTTATTCTGGGAGATAAAATATCTCTTTATCGGAGAGTGTACATCCGTGATCAGACTGCACATCCTGTGCGGTCTGATCTAGATCTACACTGTCCGCAAAAGGTCCTTCAGTGCTGCTAAGCAGCCTTGGGGTTAAAACTCG
This sequence comes from Tridacna gigas, assembly GCA_945859785.2. NCBI lineage: Eukaryota > Metazoa > Mollusca > Bivalvia > Cardiida > Cardiidae > Tridacna > Tridacna gigas. The sequence continues at coordinate 44,774,128 of OX244042.2, forward strand.
GAATTACCTAGTAACGGATTAAAGCAACCCAGGCGGTTAACATAGACCTACATGTATATGAGCCATGCTTCGTGAAAAGGGGGCTTGATGCGTCCCCGTGATGCGTGATGCCAAGCAAGACATCACATAATTAGGGATCCATTATATTTTGTCTTACAAATGACTCAATCATGAAGGTAAACTGTCCCTTTGACATACAGAAAATTGACCAATGGCAAAAAGTATCGACCCAGGTCAGCCTGCGCAGTCCGCGCAGGCTGACCTGAGTCGATACTTTTTGCAGATGCATTAATTCCCCTTTTCAAAGAGCATGACTCATATATCCGGGTATTTGTGTAATTTGACCAGTGGGCCAAGGCCAGAGACTCGTTGCGGCGTAAGCTTGACAAGAAAAGAAGGGGTGTCAAGCCCAAGGTTGATGATGACGTCATTAACGAGGATGGACTGCCGGATCTGGGGCCCGTTTCACTAAAGTGCGTACGCACGAAATTTCCGTAAGTTTTCACGTACGCAAGCGTCCAGTTTGAAAACCCGTTTCACTAAACTCCGTAACTTTACGCTTTACGTAAATTTTAGCGTAATTTTACGCCAGCTCAACCCTTTGCGTAAATCTCGATAACCTAGCGTAAGTGTCATGGCCGCCGTATTTGCTGCACTCGATGTGTTGCCTAATCGTCGCCGCGTTTTTAAAGAAAGGAAAGATCTACTGGAAACTTTAGAAGAAAACGAGATTTTGGAGAGGTATCGCATTGGTTCCAATGGCATACGATTCTTGGAAGGTCTGATAAGTTATGAGTGTGATCCCAGATGTAACAGAAGTCGTGCCTTGAGTACACGAACGAAAGTAAGCCTACTGCTGATTTTAATCAAAGTTAAACCGCGATTGTAACGTTATCAAATTTTGTCCAGTACAGACTGTTAGTTGAAATCTGCCTAAAAAGCTACTGGATTTACAGACAATTCGTTATTGCGGTCATATTAATGAGTTATTTATATCGGATCCGCTGGTAAACTTAGTGGCCAATATTGAGTGTTCCCCCCAACCCCTCCCCCGCCAAAAAAAATGGCGACGTGATCGGAAAAGATTCAGAGTTAATCTTACGTTTACCGTGCAATCCCAACTAAAAATTATGCCTCGGATGATTTGTCTGGGTATCGATAGTAACATATCACCGCGTGACACCATGGATACTTATGTAAACAGAATACCGGCGCGTAGTACGAAATGGCTACACACGACAGGAATATTGACACCCGATATGAAAAATCTCCTCGTACATCTTCTTTGATATAGGTACAGTCGGTGCCAAATATGCAAATCAATCAGAAAATGTTGAAGAACGATTTCCATCTTTTAAAGCATTTATTGACCTCAACTAGCGATGAAAATACGTGTTAAACTTAAAGTGGAAGGTAGAAGATAACCGAGTTGAGGACTGATAGATGAAATTTGAAAATCAGATTGCAAAAGATACTACACAAGACACCGTCGATGATTTAATCTGTCAGTTTGAAGAAGAAGAAAAAAAAAAACTTGTTAGCCTGATCAGTTTAGAGACCGTTGTTTTATGATATCTACCGTTTCTAGAGTAGATCTAAATCTTCTGCAAAGATTGTGGTTTTGTCGTGGGATATAAATTTGACAGTCATTGAAAAAAGGAAACCTATTGAATATAGATCCATTTGCAGTATCTTGATAGAAACACAGGAATTTGACATTCTATGATAAAAGTATAATTATAAAATATGTAAAAAAAATACCAGCAAAGGGGGAGAATTTTTTTTTTTTTTTTTTTTCTTCATATTTCATCACTTATTTTGGATATAGAATATCAAATTTCTGTGATAGAAATCAAGATTGTGATAAGAAAGAGCAAGAAAGTTTGTGTTTGGAGAAAGAATGACAGAAATGTTTGCTACAGTGAGCGGGTCAGTACATGGCGATTTTGAACTACAATCATCAATACTGATTAGGGGTTATGTTTTGGGGCTGTTTATTCTTAAGCCTTTCCCAAACAAACCCTGATTTTATGACCCTGAGGAATAAACCTTTTGAAAACGTTGTGGGAAAAGGAGGAAATGATGGTAACCATCATTTTCTCCTTTTCCGACTATATTTTCTACCCAGTCAAAAAAATTTAATTTTATTTCTATACTTACTTTGAATTTGTCGTCAGCAGCTGCATTTCACTTTGGAAGGGTCTAAAAGTGGTCATTTTGGAAAGCGTTAATTGGAGTGTGTTGACTAGTCACAAGCAACAGAAGTGCGAAGAGGGATAAGTATATTCAGATCCTTTAAAATTACTTTTTACCAGTTACAGCTAGACATTTTGGAACTGAACAGGGGAATTTTGCAAAGTGAATGCACCATACTGTGTGTTCAGAGCCTCAAATACCTGACAGAAAATACTTTCAGTCTTCTTAATAGACCCTTGCAAAGCAAAAGTTTTGACATAATTGAATGATATATTTGAAAAACTTGCTAGAAAAAAAGTTAAACAACATTTAATTTCAAAACAACCTTACAAATATTATATGTGAAAGCAGGACCTCACAACTGTAGACCACACTGAAAAGCTTTAAAACAGTATTTCAAAACACAGTTCTAAAAACCAAAAGGCGATTTGAATCTAAACATTTGTGTATTTCTTTCCATTTTTTATATTTTCATCATTAAATTTGAATGGTAATCCAGAGAACATCATGAAATAAATTTGATGTTGGGAAACCAATTTTGGCCACTGAGTGTACCTTAATTGCTGTCCTGCCAATGTACAGTAGTGTAGATAGATAAGCTAGGAATTATTTTTTGTGCATAGATCTATTTTGAGATTGACTGACTCATCTAGACTATAAACAACAACATGTATCTGAACATGAAAAATGTAAATCAAATTGATTTATTGATTATATCTTGTAGAGGTTTTCAATTTTTACAGTTGCTTATTACACTGAGATATCTGGCCAAAGGAGATTTCTTTAGTGAAATTGCTGACCTGCATGGTGTGAGCAGGAGTTCGGTATGCCGAAGTATAAAGCAGGTAGATATACTTTCCTGTTGATTGTTGAATAAAAACATTTGTTTTCATATTGGTGGTAACAAAGTGACATAACTAACATTTGTTCTAAAGATCTAATTCTGTTGACATGAAACATTAGAAAACGAACATTAATTTTTAGATTGGCCAAATGTGTGAATAAAAATAAACTCTACCATACAACAGAATTTTACAACTAGAATTTTATACTTAAATAACACATTTTAAGTTTTCTGTGACAATTTTTTGGTTACAGACAAGTTTGGTAAACTTGCTACATGCAGAGTTGACTGATTGGAGGTTTCGGTAATGAGGTAATTATTCAGTGTTAATGCACCCTAACAATTTTCACATTCAAAACTTGGCTTCCATTTCCTTATGTTATTGAAAAATGAAAATAGTCCTTATAGCTCGAAAGCAGTTTTACCTGAACTATATTTGATGCCCAAAAATTATTAGTAAAATGATGAACAAGTCAGTTAGATAATGCATGTGCAAACTGTCACAGTGCAAATAACAGTCTGCTTTGTTACTGATACTTCCAATTGTTTGATGTATAAAAAAAAATATCATTCATCGTAACTTTATTGTTTTAATGTCTGTTTTGCAATCAAAATTAAGTCAGTAAATCATTCTAGAAAAGAACATTGAAAGACTAAATCTGTGATCTTTGATAGCTTATTTACTGAATATGCCAAATTATTCCCTTATAGTACAAGTATTCTTGACAAGTAAGAGTTGGAATATTGTCAATATATATGTTTTCAAAAGCATGGATAAACATCTGTCAAAGGTATAAATACATCTGGAAGAACCTCAGTCAAACAAATACTCTTTTTTCCATTTTTATTTAAGGTTGTATCATCAATAGATAAAAATTTAGAGAACATCAAGTTTCCTACTACAGTGCAGGATGTTGCACAAACCAAGCTTGGTTTTTACCAACTTTCACGAGTGCCTAATGTAATTGGTGCTGTGGATGGAACACAAATCCAGATTATGGCTCCATCAAAAGATGAGAACATCTATATTTGTAGGAAAGGGTACCATTCAATAAATGTACAGGCAATAGTGGATAGTAAACTAAGGTGGTGTATTTCAGTATCCCTTTTTTACCCACATGTATTTGATTATGATGAATTATTTATATTTGCCAGTCTCTCAATTATGTGATGAATTTAAGTTAGGGGCAAGGTATGAAATAGACATACTGTATATAATCCAAATACTAAACACATGTACTTCTATATTAGTTTGAATAGCTCATTACCAAGCAACAAAATTTTAGGCTTGTCCAATTCAAAAGCATTTGCAGATGACAAAATAGAAGTGACTGAAAATTTGATATTTGTTTTGTGAAGGGTAGAAAACATTGTGGGAAAAGGAAAAAAATGCTGGTTACCAGCATTTTCTCCTTTTCCCACAATGTTTTCTAAAGGCTTCTTTCTCAGGGGCATTAAAAGTAGGGATTGTGTGGTAATGGGTTAAACTTCTGTAGATCACTCAAAGTTTAAATTGCCCTTGTCTTGAGCATTCTGTTCTAGATCTTCATTGTGGGCCAAAACTTGTGTTAAGGGCTAACACTTAATTGTTAGAATTAAGAACAAAATGTGACTAACATGGATTTTTCATGATAATATTTTTACCTTTGTCTTTGTTTTTCTTTTTACATAAGTAGTGAGTGATCTATCTCAGTTTTTGTCATCTCTATTAGGCATGTAGGAAGGCTGATTATAATTGTGTTGAAATACATTAGAGTCATGCTCTGTAAAAAGGGAGGGGGTGGGTTAATTTGCAAAAAGTATCATTTTATGTCAGGGTACACAGTCCACATAGGCTGACCTTGGTCAGACCTTCTTGCAATGTGTAAATTTTCTACATGTCCTAGGACCATTCTACCATATAGTTCAGTTTGTTGTCAAACAAAATGGATTTATGGATCCATATTTATGTGATACCTTACTTAGATAATGCATCAAGAAGATGCATCAAATATTATTTAGCATGGCTCATTTACAGGAACTATGCAAAAATCTTTTGTTTTAACCTTTTACCACATAATTCCCACTTTTAATGACCCTAAGAGAGCAGCCACAGGAACATTTTGTTGAAAAAGGAGAAATTGCTGGTAACCAGCATTTTCTTCTTTTCCAACATTGTTTTCGATCTTCCTTATACGAAATTCAATTTTTCAACCACTTTTGCCATCTGCTTAAACTTTCAATCATGTGGTTTGGTAAAACCTAGCGCATTTTGGGTATTCCCTAGATGCTCGACCAATAGCTTTCTTTTTCTTGAAAACTATGGAGGTTAGTTGTTAGCAAATGAATTAATGATTTTATAATCCCATGAGTATTAAGGCTTTTGAAAACTGTGATAATGTTGTATTTTAGCAATTTTCAAAGGCACTCATCATCCCTTATGTAATATCATTGTGTCTTAATATTCAAAAGAATTTATAGCCATGCCCTTTCGCTGTACACCCCCATGAGAGTCATGTACATAAATGGATTTTTTTTTATTTGTCTAGATTTACCAACATTAATGCTCGGTGGCCAGGATCGACACATGACTCTGCAGTTTTTGACAGCTGTAGTGTCAAACAGTGGCTCGAGGAAGTGAAGCCTGGTTGGCTTTTAGGAGATTCTGGATATCCCCTTTGTCCATATCTGATGACACCAATAGTAATGAATTTCTTTTCTTTTTTTTAGCAATTATATGAAATTTCATACATGACTGATGAGTTAGACTTTTAATTTTGGTATAATTAAGCGCAAGCTTTACTACAACACGTGAATTAATTATATAGTTTTAAAGACTTTTTTTTTTTTCCATGACTTTATTGCCTCTAATCATTAAAGTTCATAAAGTATGTCGAGGCCAAATGCAGTTATGTGCATAAGCTAGTAAGCTTCTAAATTGGCCCATTCGTGCGTCGTTTTCCCAGTTTAATTATCGTCTTTGTAATAAAAGACTTTTTTTTTTTTCATGACTTTATTGCCTCTAATCATTGAAAGGTATTCTTTTGCTAAAATTGTCATCAAAAGGTGATCAGGATTATAAAGCAAGTTTCAGGATTTGGAACCTGGGTTTGATCCTCATTTGAAGTATTTGATTTTTTTGGATGGAATTGTCCTTAGGCAAGATACTGCATAGCCCAATCCAACTACCAGTAAAAACTGGGAAAGTCATTAAAAAAGCCAGCTATTACTGTGTTAGGACTGAAATAATTTTGAAAGCAACAGTCATATCGAGGCAACTGCTCATATATTCATATATTTTCTCATTTCCACCAGTACCAGGCCAGAGCTCTTGCCCAAGGACACTTCCATTAAAAACCCAGGGGATCTAGTAAGGCTTGAACCAGGTGCATCCAGATCACTAGTCCTTCACTTTACCACTGAGCCTTACAGGTCCCATGAATATAAGAAGTATTCTACCCTGACAGTTACAATATTCTGTATCTTTCTCATTGTTTCAATAAATTTACCAATATTTTCTTAAAGCTGAATCCACAAAATGACAAAGAAACAAGATTCAACGTGTTGCATTCAAGAGCTAGAGTTTGTGTTGAGAGGGCTTTTGGGATCTTAAAAGAAAGGTTTCGGTAAGTAGAGTGACGAAGGACTTTTCCAAATACAATGTTCTTACATAAAAATTATCAGAGACCTTTACCAGCTGAAATAATTGTTCATGTTCTATAAGTATCCATAGTATATAATGATAATTCTAACATGACACGCGAATTTGGCTCTATAAACACAGTGCAAGGAAAGCTTGGTAAAATCTGCGACAATACATGTAGAGTGACGTCATTCTGTATCTGTCAATCATTGAGTGAGTTATTAAATGGAACATAATCTTCATCTGTGTTTTTACTCTAAGTTTGAACTTGTTTTCCTTTCATTAAGAATTAGTCACGTTAGAATCGAAATAATCTTCTTTCTATCGTGGTATATCGTTCAATAAACCACGTTGTGAGTTATGAGGCGCAATGAATAAACCACTCGAGCTATCGCCCTTGTAGATTATTTATTGCGCCTCATAACTCACAACTGTGGTTTATTGAACTATATACCACGATAGAAAGAAGATTATTTCTTAAATAATGCATAGGTGTTATTGCATGGATTTTTGAGACATACATGTATATATGTGGACGTCTGTTTGCCAAAAAATTTTGTCACCTCTCTGATTATGTTTATGTTGGAACCCAAATCATGTTATCAAAAGCAGTTGTATAGAGTCTTTGAGTAAGGCACTGATAAACCTAAGCCTAACATAAGCACCAATTAAAAAAAGTAAACCCTTCAATAAGTGAGCTATTGTGATGTAACAGAAAATACCATTGAAATCAGCAGAACATGAGCCAACTTCTACATGATTGGATTGTACAAAGTGTTGAATTTATTCCACAGGTCTTGTGCCATGGCTGTATGTTTAAGTTTTTGTGCATGAACCTTATGTCATGTCCCTATGTCTGTCATGCATTCCTGTGTGCATAAACTTTTATTTCAAACAACTCCTCCTCTGAAACTACCCATTCAGTTTTGATGATACTTCACAGAAATGATCCTTTACAGAATTTTTTGAAAGAATTTGATTTCTTCAAACCTCTGGTTGACATGGCAACAAAACTGAAAAATATTGAAAACCTTTGAAAATCTTGTCTGAAACTGTGAGGCCAAGGGCTACCAGATTTGGCATGTAGCTTTATATAGTTGACCTCTACCAAATAAAAGCCCTGGAGTCAAAATTAACTCCGCACGGGGGTCACAAGCTTTATATGAGCTTACAGAGGGAAAACTTTCTTCTTCTACCAAACCATAAGGCCTAGGGCTATAAAATTTGGCATGTACCTTTATCTGGTACATCTTTAAAGGGTGCCCAAATTATAGGCCTGGGGTCAAAATTGGCCCCACCCCAAGGGTCACACGTTTTACATGGACTTTCATAGTGAGAACTTTAACATTTGTTCTTGTAACTAACCATAAGACCTAAGGCTTAACTTTCTCATGGGCCTAATGTTTTACAGGGCCTTTTATTGAGCACATTTTAAAAATCTTTTTGTTTGAGACCACTCACTCTAGACCTGTTTTATTTCGTATGGGCCTGTATCTTGTGGACCTCCACTGGTCAATTAATCATGGCTTTTACTTGGGTCATAACTTTCTCATACAATTTTACAGAAGGAAATTTTGTGTGTCTTCTAGTTTAAATCCAAATGGCCTATTAATGTAATATTTGGCTTGTATTGTTTTTGACTTATTAACCAGTGGAGTGATACAGGGCCATCATGGCCCCTCTTGTTTTAGATAATGCAAGTAGGGATGGACTTCTATTTTTGTTGTAAATCAATATTGAAACAGAAGACAATTTCATAGTGAAAAGTCAAAAGTGATTCTGTTACAAGGTAGAAAACTTTTGAATTCCATACCTATGACAAGCTACATTCCTGCTGATTCAGCCTTAGAATTGAAAGTTCTGGGTCTTCCCATATATTGACTAAAAATGATACATATAATGGATAAGAATGTGTAAATAAAAAGGGTATTGCATGCATTTTTAATTGTATTCACTTTTGGATTATCATTTCAGGTGCCTCCACAAAAGTGGAGGGTGTTTACCTTTTACACCTGCAAAATGCATGCAGATTGTTAGTGTTTGTGCCAAGCTGCATAATTTATGTATGGAATTAAACTTGCCACTGGATGTTGACGAGGGGGAAAATGCAAACAACAACAACAACGAAGATGATGATGATGATGAAGCTTTTAATGGGCCAAATAACAGAACAGCAGTGGAAATCAGACAGTCCCTTGTGGATATGTTATGACTTTTTTTTTATGCTAATGCTCCCAAAAACGTAAACATCCAGTTGCCCTTTTGTCCATGGGTCATCTTTCTGCCCATTTATCACTTTTTTTTCCAGAACTTATCTCTGGCATTATCTCTTTACCAAATGACAGATTTTAAAACTAGTCCAAATTGAAACCATTTGCAGACAATAAAATAAATTTGTCAAAAAAAATTTTAATTTGTTTTAGGACAGGTAGAAAGCCATGCAGACAAGGAAAAAAAAATCTGGTTAACAGCATTTTCTCTTTTTCCCACAGTGTTTTCAAAAGCCTTCTCTATCCAGAGTTATTGAAACTTGTGTTTGTGTGGTAAAGAACCATGAATAAAACATGACATTTTGGTAGAGGGTAATGAGAAGAAGGGCAGAGCGCAAGAACTATACTATATTTAGGTATGGAATACAGTATTTTTGTGACGAAATGCTACATATATACCAAAACACAAGCATGTTCATTTAACGTTTAAGTATTTTAGGAAAAAGCCACAAAAATGCCAAAACTCAGTCAGTCTTCACTCACAAATAATTCAATACTTCATTAACCCTTTACCAAACAATTCCTACTTTTTACGACCCTGATAGAAGCCTTTTGAAAACACTATGGAAAAAGGAGAAAATGCTGGTAACCAGCATTTTCTCCTTTTCCCACAATGTTTTCTACCCTGCTGAAAACAAATTTCAATTTTTGAGTCACATTCATATTGTTGTCTGCAAGTGCTTTTAATTTTTTCTAAAATCGTGTCGTTTGGTAAAGAGTTAATAAACACAAAAAATTGTCTTGTACAAACTTCAACAACAATAAGTAATGTAATTCATTTGTTAAAAAAAATTTAACATGAATACCACAACAACTGGTGTATGCCCTTATGTCTTGTGATTTGAGAGGTGTTTGATTTTTATTCAAAATATTTTATCCCATTCATCAAGACAATTGTTAATAATTCTTTACCATACAACAAACTTTTAGCCTTATCAAAATTTACAGCATTTGCAGTGGAAGCAATACATGTTGATAAAAACAGTAAAATTTGTCTTTGTCTATCACTGTGTAGAAAACACTGTGGAAAAATGAGAAAATACTAGTTACCAGCATTTTCCCTTTTTTCCACAATATTTTCAATAGCCATCAGTCAAACTAAGCTTTGTGTGTTAAAGAGTTAAGCCCATCAAATCCTCATCTAGATAAGAATTTTGTGGATTCATTTTGATCAAGCCTATAATGAGCAATCAAACCCATTGATCAATATAGCATATTAAGCAGGCATGGTGAATTGGACAAATGGAGAAAAACTGAAGTGAGGACAAATGGAGAAAAAGTGAAGTGAACTTTCGCAAAACCAGTAGTTTGGAATCAAACCAAATTTAAGAGGGTTTTAGAACTTTGTAAGAAAGAATCCCTGCAGATGTCAAGAAATGTGACCAATGATATGGACTAGCTGTGTTGAATACGCAAGACTATGTCATCTAATGGCTGCTTTTCTTAAACTTAAAAGATGTATTTTGTTCATTTTCTTCATTTTAATAGAGTTCAATTCATGATAACACAAGTGATCTGTGTAAAATTCATGAGAACTAAACTGCTGCTAAAACCTTGTTAACAAGAGATGTATATTTCTAACATTGGTACTTTTCCTTTACTGATAGTTCGATTGCTTTTTAAAATCAATAGGCTTCAAACTACTGATAAAATAAAGCAACTGTGTAGGTTGCATGAAAATTGCACCACAAATGTGGACCATATTGTGTACACAAGAAATGAAAAATTTAAACTTAAAATAGCTACCTTTCTATAATTGACTGGCAGGTGTTTTTCATTAACAAAACTGTTCACTTGAAGCTATTGGTGATTTAAACAAACTTGGCAACTTTCATGAAAATCTGACCACCAATAAAGACACAAGCAGTATGAATTTTCAACAAGATAATTAGTTATCCCTTACTAATTGTCAGATTCTTATCAAAATAAATAGGGATATACACATAATCTTCAAGTAGAAATCTGACCACAAATTCTGACCTTATCATGTCAACAAATGTATATTTTCACCTTGAAAAGGCTACTTTTCCCATATTAATTGTCATGTTAATTGTCAGATGATGGAAACTACAGCATGACATAAGCTCTGCTGGTCTTCAGCCACTAGAGCTAAAAAAACAAAATCATTGGTATTTTTATATGGACTATTGAACTTCCTAAAGTATTTTAACCCTTTCCCAGACGACAAAATTTTAGATTGGTCCAAATTGAAAGCACTTGCAGATGACAAAATAAACGCAACTCCAATATTGAACTTTGTTTCCGGCAGGGTAGAAAACATCATGGGAAAAGGAGAAAATGCTGTTACCAGCATGTTCTCCTTTTCTCACAATATTTTCAAAAGGCTTCTATCTCAGGGTCGTAAAAACCAGGGATTGTTTGGTAAAGAATTCACAATTTACAAAGTTTCTGGGAATTCCAGATGGTCAATAGTGAATAAGTTATTTTACTTGAGCCATTTTTCCTTTTGCAGGCAATGTATTTCATTATTTTTTAACAGTTACTAAATCTTAAACTCATCCATAATGTTAGTGATGGCAGACAACAAATTAAATATGGCTAAAATGATAGGATTCATCTTGAAATGGTAGATAAACAGAAAAGATAGTGCTAGTGACAAGCTATTTCTAGACTTTAAAAAGCATTTACAAAAGTATTTCATAGGGGTTTTTTACACGGTATTTGTCTAGCTGTTATTTCTCCTTTTTCAACAATGTTTTCTATGCATTAAAAGACTACTCTAATTATTTGAGTCACATTTAATTGTTATCTGCCAATTGATTTGGAAATTAGATAAGTAGAACCAAAATTATACTAGTGCTCAAGAATTTGTTCATGTTCCTTCATTATTTATAGGGAAACCTGATAGAAAAGACTTAAATAACACTTTAATTTCTCTCAAATGTTCAGCATTTTTCCGTTCAGTATCCAAGAGCTCCTGAAACATTCTATTCTTTTCTCTTTTAAGCTCTATTTGCTCTCTTTGTAATTCCAGCAGCTCATCGTGGTATCTTGTCTGGAGGACTGTTGGAAAAGAAATAAAATATCATTTCATTATTAATATTTTTTTCATTAGGTATTTAGAAACTTGAAAATAGGTACCTAGAGGATTTTACACATAAAATTATAAAGTTTATTCTAATATGACATGTGAAATTGAACCTAAAACCACAGCACAATGAAAGCCTGTTTAAATCTACGTTACTCTTTGTAGAGTGACATCATTCTACATGGAGTGCAACACACGAAAAGGTGCATTGTGACATTTGCGTAAAGTGTTGTCCCAGATTAGCCTGCGCGGACTGCGCAGGCTAATCCGAGACGGTACTTTACGACTACATTAGATTTTGTGCTACATTAGACTTTCGCAAAACAGAAAATAACATAAAATCAGAAAGTGTCGTTTCGGATTAGCCTGAACGGACTGCACACACTGATCCGAGACGACCCTTTACGTAAATGTCCCAATGCCCCTTTTCACGTGTTGCAATCCATATAGAGTGAAGTCATTCTGTATAATGTAAGTCATTCAATGAAATATAATATGCATCTGCATTTTTACTTAAGTATGACATTATTTTCCTTTGATTAAGAGCTGGTCATGTTAGAATCGAAACAATCATCTTTCTGTTGTGGTTTATCATTCAATATACCATGTTGTGAGTCACAAGTCGCAATGAATTAAAACACTTGAGCTATCGTCCTCGTGGATTATTTATTGTGCCTCATAACTGACAACTGTGGATTGTTGAACGATAAACCACAATAGAAAGAAGATTATTTCTTAAACAATCTAGTGTTGCCAAAACCCTTATAATAAACTGATTGGGTATATTAAACTGAAAAGCCAACAAATGTTAATGGAGTTTCCTGGATGAGAATTGGTGAAGCCATCATGACAAACATTAAACTATTTATGTTATGACAAATTGGTCTTCTTTTTTTTTTTTCAGAAAAGTATAGAGTAGAAGATCTATTTACATTTTTTTCTTGCACTGCATGCATTATTTTCGGAGACAGTGGGTCTGGGTCCTTTCCTTTTTTGTGGGTTATGAACTGGATTATCTGTTAAGAGAAGCAGAATGATCATAAATTAAAAAAAAGGATTTCTTAAAGCGTTCAAAGAACTAGCAGTTAGTAAATATATGTAAGAACTGCATGCAAACACTTTAGTTAGCAGAAAGATTATGCACAAGGCATATACAGATGACAGCTCTGGTACATGATTGTCTGAATGGTCTTTACCTCTTTACCACACAACATAAATGTAGACTTATGATCCAAATTGAAAGTGTTTGTAGACAACAATTTGAATGTGACTAAAATTATGAAATTTGTCCCTGATACGTAATAAAACATTGTGGGAAAAGGAAAAAAATGCTAGTTACCAGCATTTTCTCCTTTTCCCCACAATATTTCTAAAGGCTTCTTTTGTGGGGTCCTTATAACTTGGGATTGTGTGGTAAAGAGTTAAGGCAGTTTTTAACATTGTATCAGTTATATGGCAGCAGCAAGTGCCATTATTCTTTTTCTTCTGGAGTTCCAATTTACTAGTTCTTCCCAAAATATTCTCTCTCAGCCACTGGCTGCTTTCCTACACAACCATTGCCAGCAGTTTTTGTCTTCCCATCCATTAGTTTTCCTGCACAAAACATGTCTTGGCCAAGTATGAAGGTATGCACTGTTTGATGGGATATATCAATGCAATGACTTGATGTGGTAAAGGTTTACTGGTATCTAAAGAACCCCAGTATTTAAAAAAAAAAGTTTTGCAGTGTAACAAAATGTGCATCAAAACAACATAAAGTGTATCATAAAGATTCATTAGTGATTACTGGGAATTTGCTTTCTAATAATTATATGTACATGTATTTACCATCAACTTCTTCTGATTTTTCGTCAACCGTCTCAAGGTTTATGGTAACAACTGGAAATGAAAATAATTATATTATTTTTGCAGAGGCTTGTCATATCACACAGCCTGCACAAAATAATGGCTTTTCAACTTGAATGGACAGGACTGAGAAAAACATTGAAAGAAGAGGATAAGATGCTGGTAACCAGCATTTTCTCCTTTTGAGTCAATGTTTTCTAATGTTCAAAAGGTGAAATCGTTTAGTTGAGCGACATTTGTCATCTGCAAGCTATTTAAAAATTTGATGTAAGGTCAGAAGTTTTGATACCTGATAAAGGGTTAACAACCACACAATCAAAATTTATGGAATCATCATATTATTACATGAGAAATATGTTGAGCTGTTGTGATTGTTACAATGACAATTATCTTCATTGCTCAAACGACCAGATGTGAGAATGGTCCAAATTGATAGCATTTGCAGATAACAAATTAAATCTGGATTAAATATTCTGGTTCTTCTTTAACCCATTACCACACAGTTCCTACTTTTGAGGCCCTTGAAAAAGAAGCCTTTAGAAAACATTGTAGGAAAAGGAGAAAATCCTGGTAACCAGCATTTTCTCCTTTTCCCACAATGTTTTCTACCCTTCACAAAATAAATTTCAAATTTTCAGTCACTTTCATTTTTTCGTCTGCAAATGCTTCCTATTTGGACAAGCCTAAAACATAGTTGTTTGGTAATGAGTCAAACTGATAGATGCTGGTTATTAACATTTTCTTCTTTTTCTGCAATGTTAATGTGAGCCTCTTTCCTGAGAGTGGTAAAAATTCAGGTATGTTTGGTAGTGTTAAATTACCTGGTATGACTGAGCTTGCATTAACTCTTAGGTTAATATTTATTAAATGCACTGATAAGACCTCAAAACTATTGCCTCCATTTAATAGTTATGAACATAGTTACATGGGTGGCAGCACGATGAAAAATTAGAATTATAATCTAACCTTCATTGAGAGGTAAACTCTTAAAAGTATCAACTCCCCCATCAATCCCATGGATTGCTTCTTTAGGTAAAACTTCTATCATCTGAAATTAATGTGATACCTTATTGATAATACATGTATTATACATTTTGCTAGGACCAAAAATATGCCCACAAAGGCTATTAAAACAAGTAAAATGTAATGAAATTAAACAAATATTTGACAAACCTTTATTTTGACAATTTGTTCTTCTTGGTTTGAACACAGTATACATGCAGACATAACCTTTAGCAGGCTTATTGCAGCATGTTTGAGTAGATGAGTTTTGAAAAGATGGCATACTGAGGTTTTACTTGTGTTAATCTTTACTAAACAATCCTGAATTTTGACAATAAAGGAAAAAGAGTGGGAAGAGGACTGAATGCTGATTATTTGTAGTTTACCATTTTTCCACAAATTTTTCACCATTTTACATATCCTACTAGTACTAGATCATGTCAGCCAGGATAAGTATACAATGTAACATTATGTTGCTGTTTGATATAGAGTTAAGCACCTTCTCCTAAAAACATACTTTCACATGCATTCATGTATTTGATTCAGAAAAAATATATGAAAAGGGTGTTTTGACTCTGTACCAAACAACAAAATTTAGACCAGTCCAAATTTAAAGCATTTGCAGACAACAAAACAAATGTGACTGTTAAAGTGAAATTTGTTTTGGAAAGGGTAGAAAACATTTCTTCATGAGCATTTTCTCCTTTCCCCCAATGTTTTCCATAGGCTTCTTTCTTAAGTTTACTGAAAGTTTGGATCATGTGTTAACCCATTACCACACAATCCCTACTTTTGATGCCCCTGAGAAAGAAGCCTTTAGAAAACATGGTGGGAAAAGGAGAAAATGCTGGTAACCAGCATTTTCTCCTTTTCCCACAATGTTTTCTACCCTTCACAAAACAAATTTCAAATTTTCACTCACATTTACTTTGTCGTCAGCAAATGCTTTCAATTTGGACAAGTCTATAATATTGTCGTTTGGTAATGAGTTAAAGGCTTAATTTCACCTTCTTTGATTTTTATTCATGAAATGAGGGCTCAACTTTATATTCATAAAGATACTTATGAAATTCAATTAGTTGCCATTTTATTAATTGCCAAATACATTTTCACACAATTATTATCCTCTCCATAACTAATATTCTATTACTAATGTTTTTATTCTAATGATTAATATTTTGTGTTGACAAATAAATGGTATTCACCACTTGTAAATGTAGATCCACTGATATAGTTATTATTTATGAGAATGAAATAAAAATTATAAATACTGTATGATGCTTTTGGTTCATTTTTCATTTAGTATTGCATTGAGAACTAGTGAAATTAAAAATTGCCTTTATTTCCCATGGATTAAGATCGCACGCTGGGGGCCCACCACCAGTCCCACAATTGTGTCGCACCCTCGCCCTTTCCTTTTTCTTTGCTGCTACTTTCAGGTCGCTGACTTTTTTTTTTGGCCTCTTCCAGGGTGCGCCCTACTTTGCTTGTACTATTTACCCTGAAAATTTATAACAAATGATTATGTTAATTCTAGTGGCTGATGCACATGTACAATAATAATAACTATCTCAGAATTTCCTGACATGCTGATTCTGACCCAATGAAGATTAACCCTTTACCAAACAAACTCTTGTTTTTATGACCCAGAGAGAGAAGCCTTTTGAAAACATTGTGGGAAAAGTAGAAAAAATGGTAACCAGCATTTTCTTCTCTTCCCATAATGTTTTCTACTCTTCTAAAGTTAATTCTGAGTCATGTTTATTTTATCATCTGCAGATACTTTTGATTTGGACTTGTCTAAAATTCCTTTGTTTGGTAAAGAATTAAAATGATACTGTAAAGACCTGAAAAAAATTTGATACTGTTGGAAAATTTGGGTTGTTTGTACCTAGCCCTTTGTAGCCCTTATCTTACACAAAATTTTCCTTTGATAAGCTGATTCTGAATGTTTTCAAAATGGCCAGAGTGTTACTGTGTGTCAAGAGTATTTTACATGGAACATACAGTTCACTCAGTGTGATAACTGAATTGTAAAACTTGATTCGGTTCCCTGAAATTGCCAAAGTGTACATCTACTGAATGGATCACCCATTTTACGACACATAGGTATGGTAAAGTCCGACATTACACCTGCATAATGAAAAGGCCGCTGTGAATCCGATAGGTCAGGCTCATTGAAATGTTGTTTTTTTTGTAAAAACCCATACAGATTGGATTTGTTGTGTTTAATGAAGGACGACAATTGACTTGTAAAACACACCAAGCGGAGTTTCAGTTCCTTTCCTTGTGATTAAGTTCATATGCAGTGAGGCTGCCATCGCGATCGTGGCCATTGTGTTGAATTATGATTTGATAATTTCGGTTTTTTTTTTGAAAACCAAACCATTAAAAACCACCGCCCCCACGAACGCTGAACTGAAAAGTAGTCTGATGTAAACCATAGAACAACATTGAGTTTGTCATCAGTTCTATCGAGGAAAATGATTTAAAAAAAACTCACGAATCCAGAACGCCTTCCCATGCCGCTTTCTTTTCCGTGGCGGTTATGTTGTAGGAAAATTTACTTTCCAATACTTTATATTTTTCGCTGTATGCAGTGGTCAGCCTTGTGATCTCCTCCTGTGTCCAATTAGCTTTTCTTTTTGTTGTTTCCGTCATTTTCAGCCGCGTAGAATCCTATAACTTTGTTTGTTTACACAGTCGAACTGACAGTTGGCGCGCACGCGGACTAATATGACGTAGGAGCACTTGTTACGAAACAATCTTATCTTCTTTTAGAGAGTATTCGAGCGTACGCATTTCGTACGCTGTGGATTGCGTACGTCGGTGTTAGTGAAACGCCGTACGTAAAAACTTACGACATACGTAAGTCGCTTGCGTGCGCAAAATATTTGCGTAAGTCTACGCACTTTAGTGAAACGGGCCCCTGATCATTACGAAGGTGCCGATCAAACCAAGACCTTCCTCAGCACATAAAGAACCAATGGATGATACCTGTATATCTGTGAAAGGTAAACCTTTATGGCCTTTAGAACAAGTTATTTCTATTTATGGGCCATGTCCTACAAAAAGGAGTTTAATGTATTTCTATGATGCATGATACCAGGCAAGTCATCACATAATTATGGTACCAAGAAATCTATTTTGTCCAACAGCCGGTGTAATGCAGAGAAATGACCCTCCCCTACAAAATGACCCATGGGTCATTCCTCTACGTAGTGAAATGACCCATGGGTCATTTTGTAGGGGAGGGTCATTTCTCTGCATTACACCGGCTAAACTCTTGGGTAGACTAGGCCTTTTACATGCTGAAAATTGACAAAAAAAAAAGTAAAGGTTTCAACCAAAGTCAGCCTGGGCGGACTGCGCAGGCTGACTGGCTGACCGGCTGGACCGGCTGACCGGCTGACCTGAGTCGATACTTTTTGCAGATGCATGAAACACGTTTTACCAGACTATAGCTTATATATTTCCAATATATATGGTGGAATATCATGCGGTACAGAGCTCCAGATAAAAGGGAGTGATAGTATTCTAAATCCATTATTTCTCTTCCAAACCCTATGTTGTGGGTACTCATTAGAATCGTCTCGATGAGACGATTCTAATGAGTACACATAACATAGGGTTTAGTGGAGAGTGATTAATATTTTCAATTTTGAAATCAAAATCACTCCCTCTATCTGGAGCTCTGGCAGTAGTAACTTTTCTAGATCGGCCTAGTACATGTAATTGCTTTGAACTGCCTGTGAAAATTTGATATCTGGCCCACCTAAAGGTCGAGCGGGATGCCAACATTTTCCAGTGCAGGAAGATGCAAATACCAGCTCCCAGGAAAGTTACTGCAATATAATTAGTTATAAATAATTGTACTAAACAACAAAATATATGCGATTATTGACAATTCTATTCATATGATTGATTGATTGTATGGTGTTTAACGCCGTTTTCAACATTATTTCAGTTATATCGCGGCGGCCAGTGCACCTATCCATGTTTTCCTGGAGTTTCTTTTACCAGTACTCCGCACAATATTCTTTCAAAGCCACTGGCTGCTTTCCCACATAACCATCGTCGAAACAATGTTCAGCGGTGGGAGAGGAATGAATCCTGTCGCAATGGCTATCTTCAGTCCTCGGAAAGAAATTGGCCAAGCCGGGGATCGAACCAGCGATCTCCTGTTCCCAAGTCCTGTAGGCTACCGACTGAGCTACCGACTGGCAAATTCTATTCAAAAGCCGTAAGACTTTTGACCAAAATACTGGTATGGTGGATGATAAGCGTGTTTAATGAATGACAGATGAATGATATGTATGGCGAATGAATAATATAAAGTAGAAATTTGACCAATCGAATCGGGCACTAAGCTGAAAGTAGTCCGTACGCAGGTACTGATATTGATCGGTATAGTTTGGAACGTATTTGATACTATCAGAAACGGACTATTTTCCCGTCCTGTCTAATTTAAGGCGCGTGCTAGGCATGTATTTGAGCGGAAAAAATTAGCAGGTAGAATGATTATAAAATAACAAGAGCATCGCACGCGGGTTCAAATGCTCGGCTGCAGATACTTGATTTTCAGTAAAAATTCTAAGTCGAGAAAGATGCATAACTCTGTCAAAAGTACTTTGATGGTTACCTGCCCTAGTTGTATAGGTTTCCCCTTTGATAACTAACAACCTGTCCAAGTTTGAAGCAGATATCTTCAGTAATAACAGAGATATCATAAAATGTCAAAGTTTTCCTGAAAATTCTAAGTCAAAAAAGGGGCATAACTGTGTCAAAAATATTTTGATGGTTACCTACCCTTGTTATATAGGTTCCCCTTTTGATAATTAAAGCAAAGTTTAAAGCAAATATCTTCAGTAATAAGAGAGACGTCATAAAATATCATTTTTTTACACGACGACGCAGACAATGTCAGGGCTACAATACCTCGACGTTTTCTGCGAAAACAGCCGAGCTAAAAATTCATCTTTTTCATTAACCCTTTACCTGCCATAATCAACTACGGTGAGGGTAGACTAAGATCAGTCTGCACGTGCGTGCATGTTGAACTTCTTTAAACATTCTTTGCTCCTTTATTACCTAGATCTTTGGTCGCAGTAGTTTCCTCTCTAAATTTTAATAAACATGATGAGACCGGTCCCGAATTAACTCTTAGACTGCTAAGAGTGACTCAGTGACCTTTTGTGGACAGTGTACATTAAGATCAGACTGCACAAAATATGGAGTCTGATGTTAGATCTACACTGTCCGATAAGGAAATATTTCCCCAACCGCCATATACCAATACTTTGGTTTTTATCGACTTGAAAGTTTCATTTTTAACCCTTAAGCTGCTAATCGCGACCCACTGACCTTTTGCGGACAGTGTAGATCAAGATCAGACTGCACAAAACGTGCAGTCTGATCTTTGATCTACACTATCCGATGTGGTATTTTTCTTACCGATGAAATCAACTTTGAAACCGCAATGTTTGGGCTTTTAGTATTGAGTAGAAATTTGCGTTTCATTTATTCAGCAGCTTAAGTGTTCAGTTATTTAGCAGGAGAAGGGTTAATCAACCACACATAAAGCGCCGAGTAAAGCCAATGGACATTTTTAGTCTAGAATAAGATCCGAAAATTGAATTTTGTGGTTGCTTATTGTCTTTAATGATTCAACAAAGCGTCAAGTTCTGATTGGCTATACCGATTGGCTTAGGGCCTAGCCAATCAAAAGCTGCGTTACTTTCTTTTCATAGTCTGTAACTGCACTAGGGATGCAATTTAAGGCCTCTTCTGCGCTAGGAAACATTTCTTTGCAAAAACCAAGAAATTTTTGTTTGGTGTTGTTTGGTCATGTTTGTTCGTAAGTTGTCTACACTACAACAAAAAATGACATACAATGTTTGGTGGTGTTTGAAGATCACGTGATCTATCCATCACATGCCAAATAGACAGCTTCTGACTGGTCATTATCCTTAAGGCCCGTTTACACTAGCAAACATTTGTATGGTGTTGTTTCGTCATGTTTGTCCGTAAGTTGTCTACACTACAACGAACAATGGTAAACAATGTTTGGTCATGTTTGAAGATCATGTGATGCATCCATCACATGACAAAAAGACAGTTTCTAACTGGTCAGTATACTTAGACACCACCAAACATCACCAAACAGAGCAAACAAAAATGAACATCTCCAAGCATCACCAAACAACACTGTTTGATGATGTCTGCATGTGTTTGCTGACTGGTCTACACCCGCAAACTCTTGTTTCCAAATATCAGCATATATTGTGTTTGGTGGCGTGTGCAAACATATGTTTGCTAGTGTAGACAGGCCTTAAGAATGGTTGGTTAATTCGGAACCTGTATCTTTATGTAAATAGTCTACAATAATAGTTTGGCAGGATATCAGTAAACTTGAACACTCTTAAAAACGACTGAATTTTTCAAATCTGTCCATATTGAAAGCATTTGCAGACGACAAACCAAACGTCTCTCAAATGGTTAGAATGTTCTTACAAATGATTAAAAACATTGTCGTAAACGGAGAAAATGCTGATTAGCAGCATATTATCTTTTATCCGCAATATTTTCAAAAGCCTTCTTCCTCTGGGTCGTAAAAACTCAGGATTGAAGGGTAAAGAGTTAAATTGTGAAAATGGGATCTAGTGAAAGAGGGAGCAGACTGAGATGCAAATTAGTCTTTCGAAAGTGCGTCCACAATTATTCATGAAAATGACCCATGCTCTGTGAAGAGAGGGTTTAATGCATCTGCAAAAAGTATCGACATAGGCTAGCCTACGCAGTCCGCGCAGGCTTATCTGCGTCGAAACTTTTTGCTATTGTTCGAGTTTCTGCTTATCAAGGTACCAGTCTACCCCATGATTCAGTCAGCTGTTAGACAAAATGGATTTTATGGATCCATAACTATAACGGTGACTTGCTAGGTTTAATGCATCACCCAGATGCAATATTAACTCTTTCGGCGCCAAATAAATAAACTCGACCTCAATTGACGGCTGCAAAGACAATCAAGTGGAAGACAGCCCGATTTTCATAGCATTGGCTTGACTGAACAAGCGGACAGCATAGATCCAAGATCAGACTGCACGTTCTGTGCAGTCTGATCTGGATCTGTGTTGTCCGCAAAAGCCTATGTTTTCGCCTATGGCGCCGAAAGGATTAAACCCCTTGTGCCAGAGCACCGCTCCAATCTCTGTATATCCACCATTATTTTAATACAAATAAGGTTATGAAATTTATTGAAACTGCCACACACACACACACACACACACATATGAGCAATGCTCTGACAAAAGTGGGCTTGATATATATATATATGTGTGTGTGTGTGTGTGTGTGCGTGCGTGCGTGTGTGTGTGAGCAATGCTCTGACAAAAGTGGGCTTAATGCATCTGCGTGATACATGATACCTATCAAGCCATCACATAATTATGGATCCATAATAGCTACTGTTTTTAAAGACTGACTTAATCATGAGGTAGAATGGTCCTTTGGCATGCGGAAAATTGACCAATAGCGAAAAGTTTCGGCCCAGGTTAGCCTGCGCGGACTGCGCAGGCTGACCTGGGCCGAAACTTTTCACAGATGCATTAAGCTCCCTTTTCACAGAGCATGGCTAATATTCAAATCCTTCCCGAGCCAGTGAAACAGTGAAGTACAAAACAAGTGGACCATTGGCCGCAAACCGCTCACCTTAGTAAAGTAATTTTTCTGAGATATGTCCCAGTGACCTACTGCTGAAATGACCTAATTTTGAATGTGTCCGCGGTGTCACCAAGACAAACATTTTGATTAATTTTCATGAGCATCAGACTGAAAATCTGGCCTTCAGACAGCAAAACTGTTTTCTCTAAGATTTGTCCCTTTGACCTAAAATTTCATCCAACATGACCCAATTTCAGACTTATCCACGATATCATGAAGACAAATATTCTTACCAAGTTTCATGAGTACTGGACTAAAAATGTGGCCTCTAAAGTGTCCCAGTGACGTCCTTTTTTACCTGACGTAATTCAGTTTCAAACATGTTCCAGATATCATCAAGACAAAGATTCTGATCAATTATTACTCATATAGGACTAACACTCTGACCTTTAGAGTCCAAACAAGGTTTTCATAAGATTTGTCCTTGTGACCTACTTTTTAACCTGATGTTATTCAATTTCAAAGTTGCTCCAGGCATCTACAAGACAAATACTCTGATCAATTTCCCTGAGTATCACATTGTGGTTTCTGGAGCGCACACAAGCTTTTTCTATGATTTGACCCATTGACCTACTTTATAACCTCATGTGACCTAATTTCGAACGTGTCTGCATTAGAAAACCTTTCATGAGTATCAGACTAAAAGTGTGGACTCTAGCGTGAACACAAGGTTTTTCTAAGATTGGTCCCAGTGACCTACTTTTTCACCTGAAGTGACCCTATTTCAAACCTGACCGAGATATTATCAAGACAAGGATTCTGACAAAGTTTCATGAGTACTGAAATGAAAATGTGGCCTCTAGAGTGCACACAAAATTTCTTAAAAGATTTGTCCCGGTGACCTACTTTCTCGTCAAATGTAACCCAATTTCGAACTTGTCTAAGATATTATCAAGACAAACATTCTGACCAGGTTTCATGACTATTTGACTGAAATCTGGCCTCTAAAGTGTACACAAGGTAATTGACGGACACAGCACGATAAAAAACTTGCCTTGAGCACTTTGTGCTAAGGTGAGCTAAAAAGAGCACAACGTCCAGGTCCCAAAGCACGACTGCATTTGCTTTTTCAGTCAAATTCTGGGTTGAAAGATGTAGTAAACATGAAAATATTAAGAATTTAGCAAAAGAGCAAAGCAAAGTAATTCCCCATAATATTTCAGCCACATCCTCAAGACTGAAAGGCGAAGCAGAAGAGAATGCAACAGTTGTTAAATCCCCGGATGAGAGAATATTTATCAAGTGTAACCCGAATGGAGAACCTGACGAAACCAAAGGTACGCTGCAAACTATAGTATTTTACACATGATGAACCATGTTCTGTCAAAATGGGTTTAATGCATCTGCAAAAAGTATCGACACAGGTTAGCCTACGCACTCTGTGCAGGCTGGCCCGAATCAAAACTTTTTGCCACTGGCCAATTTTCTGCATGTCCACGGACCAGTGTACTCATGACCTGGGTCGAAACTTTTTGCTATAGTTCAATTTTCTGATTGTAAAAGGACACGTCTACCTCATGATTCAGTAGGTTGTCAGACAAAATGGATTTTATAGATCCATCATTATATAATGACTTGCTTGGTACAATACATCACAGAGAGGCAAACAAGCTTCTTTTTGCCAGAACATGGCTCAGATGCATTATGACAAATTTTACACTTAACCAGATGACAAAATTTTAGACTTCTTCTTCAAACTGAACAGCATTTGCTGATGACAATTTAAATGCGTTGCAAATAAATTGTTTCAGATATTGATGTACCAGCCACTGTTCTTGGCAACAAATGTGGCATAATGAGAAATTACAATAACATACAATATGGTGCAATTAGCCAAGCACTGGGACTGATTGATTGATTGATTGTATGTGTTTAACACCATTTTCAACATCATTTCAAGTATATCACTGCTGCCAGTGCACCTATCCATGCTTTTCTGAATTGTTCTTTTACCAGGACTAGATTCCTCCACACAATATTCTTGCTTTCCCACAATGAGCACTGGGAAAAGGGGTGGGGGTCAAATGAATTTTCATACACCTTATACCATGAAAGTTGTCACACAGTATGAATCCATTCTATCTGAAAACCTGATGAATCATGAGGTAGACTGGTTCTGTAGCATGAAAATTCACCAATACTTAGCAAAAATTTTTACCTAGGTCAGCTAGCGCAGGCCGATATGAGTCGATACATTTTGCAGATGCATTAAAGTATCTAATGACATAGCATGATTTATGCATTTTACTTCTCAGATGTACTAATAGTATAAAAGCAAAGTGTAAGGTAGATTAAACCAAAAATATTACAAAAAAGATTTACCTTTAACCCTTTACCACACAATCCCGATTTTTAATGACCCTGAGGAAGAAGTATTTTGAAAACATTGTGGGAAAAGGAGAAAATGCTGGTAACCAGCATTTTCTCCTTTTCCCACAATGTTTTCTATCCTATCTGAGAAAAATCATATCATTTGAGCCGTAATGAAATTGTCGTCTGAAACTGCTTTCAAATTGGACAAGTCTAAAATTTTGTCGTGTGGTAAACAGTTAAGAAGCGAGATATAAATATATTAGTTTGACACACTTACACTTTCGATTTGCATTTTTTCCAAGTAGCTGTATTGGCTGGCCTCTGACCTACTTCTTGATATCAGTCTGCAATAAATAAATAGTAATTTGAGATTGGTAACAAATGTAGACAAGTTTAACTCTTTACCAAACGACAAAATTTTAGACCAGTCCAAGCTGAAAGCATTTGCAGATGACATAATAAAAGTGACTGAAAAATTAAAATTTCTCTTGGGATGGTTAGAAAACATTGTGGGAAAAGGAGAAAATGCTGCTTACCAGCATTTTCTTCTTTTCTAACAATGTTTTCAAAAGGCTTCTTTCTAGAGATCATTAAAAGTCGGGATTGTGTGGTAAAAGGTTAATTCTGCTGGCCTACTTATAGGCCCATTTATAACAATAACAATACAAGGGTTGCTGTGACTGTACTATTATAGATACTCCAAGGCGCTTTCTCACCTCCCTCGTAAATAGATATGATAATGGAATACTTTTCAGACACGCCATTTTTAGCAGTAACCTGTGTGATCTCCTTGCTCAAGATGAGTTTCATTAATATCTGGTCTTGAAAAAAAAAAAACTATGAGCCATGCTCTGTGAAAAGAGGGGCTTAATTCATCTGCAAAAAGTATTGACCCAGGTCAGCCTGCGCAGGCTGACCTGGGCCAAAACTTTTTGCTATTGGTCAATTTTCTGTATGTCCCGGACTAGTTTACCTCAAGAGTTGGTCAATTGTTAGACAAATTGGACTTAATGATTCTATAATTATGTGATGATCTGCTTGGTACAATGCATCACAGATGCGTTAAGACCCTTTTACCAGAGCATGGCTCATATCTAATTGAACATTTCTTTTTCTTTACTTCATACCTGAATAAGTAAGCAGTTGCTGTGATATGACTAATGTTGAATGCTGCCTAAAACATCATTCAATTATTCAACAAATTATTCAAGTCACAGGCTAAGTTCTCACATCAGTAGTCAAAACAGCACTAATTGGCCCTGGCAAAATGTGACATGTCCTGCAATATGAATCAGAATAATATGAGCCATGCATCTGCGAAAAGTATCGACCCATGTCAGCCTGCGCAATTTTCTGTATGTTAAAGGACCAGTCTACTTTATGATACAGTCTGATGTTGTTAGACATTATGATTTTTATTGATAATTATGTGATGCCCTGCTTAGTATGATGCATCATGGAGATGCATTAACTCTTTACCACACAATCCCGACTTTTAACGACCCTGAGAAAGAAGCCTTTTGAAAACATTGTTGGAAAAGGAGAAAATGCTGGTAACCAGCATTTTCTCCTTTTCCTACAATGTCCTCTATCCTTTGCAAAACAAATTTTGATTTTTCATTCACATTGATTTTGTTGTCTGCAAATGCTTTCAATTTGAACAAGTCTAAAATTTTGTTGTTTGGTAAAGAGTTAAGCCCCCTTTTCACACAGCATGGCTCATATTATTATAAGTGTTTGGTAAATGACCTTTGTTACCTGAAGGCATGGTTAGATAAGAAAGCGTAACTTGTAAAGTTTGAATTTATACACCCTTATTGGCATGACTAAATTGAGCCATGCTCCAGATTGCATTGTACCAAGCAAGTCATCACATACAATTTGTGTTTGTATTGGAGTTTAAAGCTGTTTTATCAGCTAAGGTCAGTCTGAGCGCCTATGCATATTGTTTCTTGGCCTTCTCACACCAGTACCGACAAAACTTTCTTTTCAAGTCACTGACTACTTTTCCCTCATGAATCAGAGGTGGGAGGCAAAAAATCACAGGAAAGAAAGTTTGCTTCACCTGGGTATCGAACTCACAACCGCCAGGTCAAGACTCAGGTACGCTAACCACTGTGCAACCTGGACAGGCTCCAAGTTTGTGTAACAACTGACTGAATCATGAGGTAGATTTGTCCTTAGACATATAGAAGATTGATCATTAGCAAAAAGTTTTGATCTAGGTCAGCCTGCGCAGGCTGACCTAGATAGATCTTTTTTGCAGATTTATTAGACCCCCATTTCACAGAAGATGATTTGTATAAATCAGATTACATTTATACCCAACGCCATTTTTAAAAACTTAATGTGTCAGAAACCCTCATGTTGTTGTTATATTAAAGGTACGTACATGTACATAGATTTGTTTAGTATATCAGGTTGCACAGTTTTACGTTGTTCCTTTTTTTTTTAAGTGCAAAACTTTGTTATGGGCATAATCAAGAATGCGGTACTAGAGCTGGAAGCAAAGACGGCTGACATTGACAAGGTCAAGACTACTGTGATTCCAACTGATCAGGACAACCTGTCTATGACATCTAGTGTACTGAGTGGTATGTACAGCAAATACCGGTATAATTTACCCCTTACCGATCATTCCCAAGTTTTCATCACCCTAAAGAAGAAGGCTTTTTAAGACAATATGGGACAAAGAGAAAATGATGGTAATCAGCATTTTCTCCTTCTTCAAATATGTTTTCTATTCTTTCAAAGACAAAATCTAGCATTTCAGTCACATTAAATTGTCATCTTGAAATACTTTCAGTCTGGTCAAGTCTGAAATTCTAGCAACTGGCAAAGGACCAAAAGAACTTTCGAGTTACATGTAGATGTAAGGAGTGGTCAGATATAACGATCAGACCCAAATATTGATCTAGTTTGAGGGTTTTTCTTTGGAAAAAATCTGGTCATGCATTTTTCTTGTCCAAATTACAATCAATATGATTGTGAATATCATTGAGCTTTGGGTCTGCATTTACCTACAAAAATTGCATTCAAATTCTAAATTTGGAAAGTATAACACAATTTCTGATCAATTGGCTGAATCATTCAGTTTTTCTAATAAGAAACTGTGATCCTTCGAAATTTAGAAAACTCTTGCAAATTAAAGCGCTATTGTAATTTTGAATGGTTGGTGAAGTCCTGGGTCCATATTCACCAACCATTCTTAAGAATATTCCTAGTCTTATTCTCCAAGATTTTCTAAATTTGAAAGTAACACAACTTCTGATAGGCTCAACCAAATGGTTTGTTGTGCCACTTTCAGTTTTAGAAAATTCTGGAGAATAAGAACCTTCAAAAGAATGGTTGGTGAATACAGACCCTGGACCATATTCACCAACCATTCTAAACCAAATTCTTTACATGTATCACATTTCAGCAAATCAGATAGCTGGCACTGGGTCTGTATTTACCAACCATTTCATTTAACCCTTTACGACACAGTCCCGACTTTTAATGCCCCTGAGGAAGAAGGCCTTTTGAAAACATTGTTGGAAAAGAAGAAAATGCTGGTAACCAGCATTTTCTCTTTTTCCCACAATGTTTTCTATCATATCGGGGACAAATTTTATCATTTGAGCCACCTTTAATTTTTTGTCTGCAAATGCTTTCAATTTGGACAAGTCTAGAACATTGTCGTTTAGTAAAGAGTTAACCAATCAGAAAGATTTACATGTACTTTAAATTACTTTAAAACTAGAAAATTCTTGAGAATGAGACTACAAATGTTAACATGAATGGTTGGTAAATATGGGTCATAGAATAAAGAATTAGACCAATAGTTTGAATGATTGTTAAATACTGCCCTATTATAATCTGTGGTTTCCCAGTTAGAGAAGCACCGGCCAGATCTTCCTTACAAACTTCCATATTTGAAGTTTAAACATATAGTCATTGCGATAAGCATCATTCATCACTAAACACTGAAAGCTGCATTTTGTGACTTGTTTACGCCAGCAGCTTGAAATATCGTTGTGCAGCATATTGGCAAATTTAACCCTTTCCCAAACAAGCCCTGGTTTTCACGTGTCTGCAGTACAAGTCTTTTGAAAACACTGTGGGAAAAGGAGGAATTGCTCGTTATGAGCAATTTCTCCTTTTCCCACAGTGTTTTCTACCCTTCTGGAGAACTTTCTGTCATTTTCATCAAATTTAAAATTGTCGTCTGCAAACTCTTTAATTTGACCAGTCTAAAATTTATCATTTGGAAAAGGGTTAAAAGGGGAAAGCACAGCCACTAAAGATATCCTGATATAATCAGTGGAGGAATGTGCCCGCTGACCACATGAATTTTTCAAAGTAAATAGGTGTAAACACAAAAAAATAGTGATGCATCATCAGAGTAGAGTGAATTTTAAGTCCCAAAAACTTCAAAAGCTCTGATGGAAATTGCCTAAAACTACCCTCACAATATTATCAGCAATTTAAAGAGCTCCAGACAGAGGGAGTGATTCTATTTCAAAATTGAAAATATCAACTGTTCTCCACTAAATCCTATGTTATGGGTACTCATTACAGTTGTCTCACTGAGACAATTCTAATGAGTACCCACAACATCGATTTTAGAAGAGAAATAATGAATTTAGAATACCATCATCACTGTCAGGTATTATCATGATTATTAGGCCTCCAAGTTAAACAGTGCACTCAGCGCTTTGATATTGGAACCTTAAAAATGTGTATTGAAGTGGAACAGATATAGTGATTGTGAGTGAGTTGTTTGTACAAGAGTCACATTCATGCTAAATACTTATCTAAGAGAAGATGGTTTTACATAGTGTCTTACATATATGTTTGGAAGCTTTTGCATTCTTTCTGTAAGTAAATGGTTTCTTGTCACTTTATTAGCCTTAGCATTTCTCTGTAAGTAATTGTGTCTTGTCACTTATGTATTTTATCCTACATGTATTTGTTTTAGAGGATTGAAAGGATGTTTTTATGCGCTGTCCAAAGTCTTGTTTGAAATGAGTGGTAAAACTGTATAGAGCTTTTGAAAACATTATAACGTTAAAGTACATAAAGCTCTGTTAAAAGCTGTATAGTCAATTTTGAAGACATTCCCCAAATAAGGTGTTTGCTTTAGAAAACGTGTTTCTGCCATAGAATGTAAGACCTGACTGTGTAGATTTCGTACTTAGCATAGATATTGTGTATGTTTCAGGTGGTCATTTTACAAGTCATTTTACAAGTCAATGTGAAAACATTAGGCAGGGACTGAGTGTCAACAGGACTTTGTGTCCAGAAATGTTTAGATTAGAAGATCTGTGTGAACTGTCTTACATTTGAAATCCTGAACTTCCTAACCAGTTTTCACATTCATTAGCACATTGAGGAAACTGATTTTGGTCTGTTTGCGCTGTGTGTGCTTTGTGTGCTTTGTGACGTGAACATACATGTATGTGC
This sequence comes from Tridacna gigas, assembly GCA_945859785.2. Classification (NCBI taxonomy): domain Eukaryota; kingdom Metazoa; phylum Mollusca; class Bivalvia; order Cardiida; family Cardiidae; genus Tridacna; species Tridacna gigas. The sequence continues at coordinate 44,804,436 of OX244042.2, forward strand.
TTTGTGACATGTATCTATGTGCTCTGTGACATGTATTTATGTGCTTTGTGAAATACCATGAAATAAATTGTTCGGTTGAATACATCTCATGGTTGTGAGGTAGGGATGAAAAGCCATACAGATCTAGAAACCTGACAATTTGGCGATCTCGGCAGGACTTGCGTAAAACACATCCCGGTGTGTAAAATCTTGGTGGGTTTCCATGCAGATGTATTTGAGTAGTGTGGTGCTATCCCTGAGAATGGTGGTATTCAAGGACATTAAAGTGGCGCTACTTTGGTTGCTTTTGGGCTTGACAGCTAAGTGGTGGATTTCTCAAGATCTGTTAATCGAAATACTAGACTAGTGACGCATTGACAGTGTATCTTTAAAGAAGTCAATCTTATTTAAATTTGATAAAGATGGATTTATCTAAGATAATGATATTAGGAAAAGAATTTGGGTTTGAGGGGCAGGAGTTACTAGATTTTATTGAGCGAAAAGAGAAAGAGATGCTAGAAAGAGAAGCGAGTAAAGAACGAGAGATGCGGGAATGGACTGAGAAAAAGGAGAGAGAAAAGTTAGAAAGAGAGGATAAGCTGGCAAGAGAGGCAGCAGAAAGAGATGAACGAGCAAGAGCAAGAGAAGATCACATAAGACAAATGGAAATAGAAAATGAAAATAAACTTAAAACGCTAGAGTTAGAGAGAGCATTACGATTAGAAATGATTGATAAAGAAATTGAATTAGAAAAAGTTAAAGCCACTAATGTTGAGTCAAAAAAGAGGTGTTTCGAGAGTAAACATGAAATTAAGGGTCCAAAGTTACCACCATTTGAAGAGGGTAAAGACAATATAGATGCATATCTTCAAAGGTTTGAGCGTTTTGCTTTAGTTATAGGATGGCCACAGGAAGAATGGGCTCTAAGGCTAAGCTCCTTACTGAAAGGTAAGTCTTTAGAAACATATTGTAGATTATCACGGGTAGATTCTGAGAAATATGACAAAGTTAAACAAGCCTTGTTGAAGCGCTTTGAATTGACACAAGAGGGTTTTAGACAAAAATTTAGATTTTGCAAGCCCGAAGTAGGGGAAAGTGCCCCTCAATTTGCACAGCGGTTAGAGAATTATTTGGAAAGATGGATAGATCTGTCAAATGTTGAAAAAACATTTGATGCTTTAAAAGATCTCCTTTTAAGAGAGCAGTTTATCAATGCATCAGAAAAAAAATTAGCACTTTTTCTCAAGGAAAGAAAACCAGATTCTGTCCAACAAATGGCTGAGCTTGCTGAACAGTATTTGGAGGCACATGATTTTCCGTACATGATACAAGATAAGGCTCATAACCAAGAAAAAAAATCAAGTAATGCTGAAAAGCAAGAAGAAAAAGAAAAGTCTGTAGTAGAATCAGGGAAAGGAAACTGGGCTAGGGTGTGTTATTTTTGTAAAAAACCAGGCCACCAAATAAGTGATTGTTTTGAAAGACAGAGAATCTTAAAGTCACAGGGAGGCAAGAAAATGGCGGGCCTTGTGAGTGTAGAGGAGGAACATGTTGAAACAAAGGAAGAGGTAATAGATAAGCAAGATGAGGAGGTTAAAGCAGAGCCAAATGCATGTTGTGCTGGTGACAGGTTAGATCATGAGTGCAGCATTTATGACAACAAAGTTCGCTTAGAATGCGGACATGAATTACCACTGGTAAGTGCACTTTGGAAAGATCGAAAAATAAAGTCAATGCCAGTTCTCCAAGGCTTTCTAAATGAAAAGAAAATCAAGGTTTTAAGAGACACAGGGTGCAGCAGTGTTGTTGTACGGAAAGAATTAGTTGATGAAAACCAATTTACCGGTAAGAATCAGAGATGTGTGTTGATTGATGGTACAGTTAGGGAAGTTCCAGTAGCTAAGATAGTGGTCAATACACCCTTTTTTACAGGTGAAGTAGAAGCTTTGTGCATGGTCGATCCTATCTATGATCTAATTCTTGGTAACATACAGGGAGTAAGAAATCCAAATGAACCAGACAAATTATGGGCTAAGAACATAAAAGATGCAGAGGAAGGTCATGCAGTTCAAACTAGGTCACAGTCAAAGGAAGGTAAGTCATTTCAAAAACTTAAGGTATTGAAAGGACTGGAAGTTAGCAAAGAAGAATTTAGAGTTGAGCAAAAGAGGGATAAAAGTTTGAGTTGGGTAAGAAAAAAAGCTGAGACCGGAGAGCAAAACACAAAAAGAGACCTTGTTTCTTGGTTTGGGGTTAAAAATGACCTAATTTATAGGTACTTTAAAAAGCAAGGAACTGATCTAGAAACAGAAAAAATTGAAAAGCAACTTGTAGTACCAACAGTATATAGAGATACTGTGCTTAAACTTGCACATGACTCCATTTTAGGGGGGCATTTAGGTATGAAGAAAACAGGTGATAAGATACGACTTCAATTCTTCTGGCCCGGTTTACAGCAAAATGTGAAATTTCATTGTTTATCCTGTGATTTATGTCAAAGAACATTTCCAAAAGGTAGAGTTACAAAAGTCCCATTGGAAAAGATGCCGCTCATTGAAACCCCATTTGAAAGAGTTGCAATAGACCTGGTTGGGCCCATTCATCCCATCACTCAAAACAAAAATAGATATATACTAACACTGATGGATTATGCAACTCGGTACCCTGAGGCCGTACCTCTTTCTGGAATTGAAGCAGAGAGGGTTGCAGAGGCGTTATTTGGTATGTTTACTCGGTTAGGTTTTCCATCAGAAATTCTAACAGATTTAGGGTCTCAGTTTACATCTGAGGTGATGAAAGAGGTGAGTAGGCTTTTATCCATACGCATGCTACATACAACTCCATACCATCCGATGTGTAATGGTTTGGTTGAAAAATTCAATGGCACGCTTAAAGGTATGCTAAGAAAGATGTGTGCTGAAAAGCCAAAAGATTGGGACAGGTATCTCCCTGCATTGCTATTTGCTTACAGAGAGGCACCGCAAGCTAGCATGGGTTTCAGTCCATTTGAGTTGTTATATGGAAGAACGGTCAAGGGGCCTATGGCAATTTTAAAAGATCTTTGGACAGATGAAATCAAACAGCCTGAGGTAAAAACAACTTACCAGTATGTGTTAGACCTTAGACAGAGACTAGAGGACACACTAGCATTAGCCAGACAGGAGCTTGAAAAATCCTCTTGCCACTATAAAATGCATTATGATAAGAAAAGTAAATCAAGAAGCTTTCAGGTAAATGATGATGTTTTGATTTTACTGCCCACAGATGGAAATAAACTTTTGATGCAATGGCTGGGTCCATACAAGGTGATAGGCAAAAGTGGAAAATGTGATTATAAGATTTCATCTGAGGTGATGAAAGAGGTGAGTAGGCTTTTATCCATACGCATGCTACATACAACTCCATACCATCCGATGTGTAATGGTTTGGTTGAAAAATTCAATGGCACGCTTAAAGGTATGCTAAGAAAGATGTGTGCTGAAAAGCCAAAAGATTGGGACAGGTATCTCCCTGCATTGCTATTTGCTTACAGAGAGGCACCGCAAGCTAGCATGGGTTTCAGTCCATTTGAGTTGTTATATGGAAGAACGGTCAAGGGGCCTATGGCAATTTTAAAAGATCTTTGGACAGATGAAATCAAACAGCCTGAGGTAAAAACAACTTACTAGTATGTGTTAGACCTTAGACAGAGACTAGAGGACACACTAGCATTAGCCAGACAGGAGCTTGAAAAATCCTCTTGCCACTATAAAATGCATTATGATAAGAAAAGTAAATCAAGAAGCTTTCAGGTAAATGATGATGTTTTGATTTTACTGCCCACAGATGGAAATAAACTTTTGATGCAATGGCTGGGTCCATACAAGGTGATAGGCAAAAGTGGAAAATGTGATTATAAGATTTCCGTGAACGGAAAAACCAAGATGTTTCATGCAAACCTACTGAAAAAGTATATAACCAGGCCTGAAGACCTGCAAAATTTAGGAAATGAAAAAATAGGTAATGAAAGTTCAGCACGAGGAGTAATGGAGATAGCTTGTACTGGCGTCATTGATAATTGTATAGATAGCAAAGTTGACAAAATAGAAGAAAATGAGGAAGAAAATGGTGCGGTAAATGATGATCAAATTCTTGAATTACCAGAGTTAAAAGGGAAAGAGACAATACAGGATGTTAGGATTTATCCTCATTTGTCAGAAACTCAAACAAGAGAGGTAAGAGAAATTTTAAGTGAGTTCAAAGATGTTCTCACTGACGTACCAGGTGAGACAAATTTAGTGGAACATGAGATTAATTTAACGTCTGATCATCCTATCAGAACTAAACAATACCCTTTACCATTTTCAATGACAGAAAGTATCAGGGATGAGACAAAGAAAATGTTAGAAATGGGTATCATTGAACCCTCCAAATCGCCGTATAGCTCTCCAGTAGTTTTGGTGAAAAAGCCTGATCGAACTATAAGGTTTTGCATTGATTTTAGAAATTTGAATAAGTTGACAGTGTTCGATGCTGAACCTATCCCAAACCCAGAAGAAATATTTGCAAAGCTGTCAAACTGTAAGTATTTCACAAAGGTGGATCTTAGCAAGGGGTACTGGCAAATTAAAATGACAGATAGCAGTAAAGAAAAAACCGCATTTTGTACTCCAGACGGTTTGTTTCAATTTAGAAAACTTCCATTTGGATTGGTTACTGCACCAGCTAATTTCAGCAGAATGATGAGAATACTGTTGAAAGGGTTGAATGACATAGATAACTTCATAGATGATATTCTTGAGCATACAGTTGACTGGAAAAGCCACATGATTATATTAAGGGAAGTATTACTCAGGCTTAGGCAGGCAGGTTTGACTGCACGTCCAAGTAAGTGTATGATAGGATTTCCGTCTATAGATTTCTTGGGACATTCTGTTGGAGAGGGCATACTGACACTAAATTCAGGTAAAGTAAAAGATATTGAGCAGGCAGCTAGACCAGAGACCAAAAAGCAGGTAATGTCATTCTTAGGAATGGTGGGATTTTATAGGAAATTTGTTCCTCACTTTGCCGAAATTGCATTACCTCTCACAAATTTAATCAAGAAAGGAAATCCTACAAAAGTTATTTGGGAGGAGAAACACCAGAGGGCATTTGAAGTGCTGAAAAGGCATATGGTGAGTTTCCCAATTTTAAGACTACCAGACTTAAACCGTCCTTTTATTTTGAGAACAGATGCTTCTAATGTTGGCATAGGTGCAGTTCTTTTGCAAGAAGTTGAGGAGAGAAAGTTTCCAGTGGCTTATGCTAGTAAAAAGCTGCTTCCAAGAGAGACCAGGTACTCTGCTATAGAACGTGAATGTCTAGCTTTGGTATGGGGTATTGTAAAATTTCAGATGTATCTGTATGGCAGAGAATTTCAGGTAGAAACAGATCATTGTCCACTCATGTACATGCAAAACACCAAACTGAACAATAGTAGGATAATGAGATGGGTTTTAAGTCTGCAGCCCTATCGTTTTAGGATTGTTGCCATTAAAGGATCAGAGAATGTCGAGGCAGACTATCTCAGTCGGTCTTGAAGAAAAAAAAATATATATATATATTTCTTTTTTCTTTTCGGAAGGGGGGAGATATGTCAGGTATTATCATGATTATTAGGCCTCCAAGTTAAACAGTGCACTCAGCGCTTTGATATTGGAACCTTAAAAATGTGTATTGAAGTGGAACAGATATAGTGATTGTGAGTGAGTTGTTTGTACAAGAGTCACATTCATGCTAAATACTTATCTAAGAGAAGATGGTTTTACATAGTGTCTTACATATATTTTTGGAAGCTTTTGCATTCTTTCTGTAAGTAAATGGTTTCTTGTCACTTTATTAGCCTTAGCATTTCTCTGTAAGTAATTGTGTCTTGTCACTTATGTATTTTATCCTACATGTATTTGTTTTAGAGGATTGAAAGGATGTTTTTATGCGCTGTCCAAAGTCTTGTTTGAAATGAGTGGTAAAACTGTATAGAGCTTTTGAAAACATTATAACGTTAAAGTACATAAAGCTCTGTTAAAAGCTGTATAGTCAATTTTGAAGACATTCCCCAAATAAGGTGTTTGCTTTAGAAAACGTGTTTCTGCCATAGAATGTAAGACCTGACTGTGTAGATTTCGTACTTAGCATAGATATTGTGTATGTTTCAGGTGGTCATTTTACAAGTCATTTTACAAGTCAATGTGAAAACATTAGGCAGGGACTGAGTGTCAACAGGACTTTGTGTCCAGAAATGTTTAGATTAGAAGATCTGTGTGAACTGTCTTACATTTGAAATCCTGAACTTCCTAACCAGTTTTCACATTCATTAGCACATTGAGGAAACTGATTTTGGTCTGTTTGCGCTGTGTGTGCTTTGTGTGCTTTGTGACGTGAACATACATGTATGTGCTTTGTGACATGTATCTATGTGCTCTGTGACATGTATTTATGTGCTTTGTGAAATACCATGAAATAAATTGTTCGGTTGAATACATCTCATGGTTGTGAGGTAGGGATGAAAAGCCATACAGATCTAGAAACCTGACAATCACTCCCTCTTGCCTGGAGCTCTGCAGCAAAGATCGCATACCATATCTAATTATCAGTATACACAATTCCTCATGTTTTTCCTTGATGACACTCTGACAAGATCTAGACACGTTTAACCTGAAGTTGCATGAACTAATGTTGAAAATACTTTGACCATAATTGATTCAAAGTCTGCAAATGCTTTCAAAATACACAAATCTAAAACTTTGGTGTCTGGAAAAAGAGTTCTAACTCTGTCAATGTTTTTCAGAACTCGCTACAGCAGCAGTTCATGACTCCCTGACTAATGTCGTTGATGATGTCAAAGAACAGAACATGGCTATGATTAATGATCCTTCTTCCTTGTCCTCTGGTGCAATAAGCGGTGAGTACTTAATTTTGTGAATGAAAAAAGAAGCCAAAGTAAAGCACAAGACATAATTTGAATCAAATTAATTTTTGAAACGCAATTTTTCATACCCCAAAAAAGTAAATAGATCTACTTCAATCATGTGCCACACAATCTCAAGTTTGACTTTTATGGGGGAAGTCTTTTGAAAGCCATGGGGGAGCAAGAGAAATTGCTGGTAACCACTTTTTATGTTACCCTATGCTTATTACCCTATCACAGACAAGTCCAATAGTTCGATTCTTCAGTTACAACATTCAACTCTACATCTGCAAATGGATGAGTCTAGAGTTTTCTATCTCTAGCTCTGACAATGTCTGTGTTTCAGAACTCACCACGGCAGCGGTCCATGACTCCCTAACCAACATATTTGATGATGTCAAAGAACAGAATATGGCTGTGATTGATGATCGTTCTTCCTTATCTTCGGAAGCAATAAGTGGTAATTAGATCTATTTTATTTTGTTGACGAAAAGAGAACCTGAAACACTGAGGTATAACAAATTATTAATGTCTTTATGAAATTTTGTAACACTGTTTCTCACAAACAAAATTTTAAAAAAAACTAAATTCATCCTGTGGAGCACTCAATGTCATTGTTTTAATGACTTCACAGAGGAAGTCTTTTGAAAATATTGTAGGAACAAGAGAAAATGATGGTAACAAGCATTTTCTCCTTTTCCCACAACATCACTCAAAGACACAATCCGATAATCTGAGCCACATTGGATTCTACATCTGCAAATGGTTAAGTCTAGAATTTGTTATCTGGTTTACTTTATTTCACTGACAATAGGAGAACCCAAAACATGGACATACAACAGATGAAATTTTATAACAGTATTTCTCATGTACAGAAAAGCAAAAAGAAATTAACCCTGTACCACACAATAGATCTATCTAAGTTTTCATGACTTTATGGAGGAAGTTTTCTGAAAACATTACAGGAACAAGAGAAAATGGTGGTTATCCGCATTTTCTCCTTTTTCCATAATGTTTATTACCCCATCAAGCCAAATCACATAATTTGAGCCATTTCAATTTCCCATCCACAAATACTTTCAGAATGACAAAAGTCTAAAATTTTGTCATCTGGTCTGGTAAGAGTTTTCTCTAGCTCTGTCAATGTAGGACTGTCAATGTCTGTTCTTTAGAACTTGCTACAGCAGCAGTTCATAACTCCCTGACCAATGTCATTGATGACGTCAGGGAACAGAGTATGGCTGTGACCGATGATCGTTCTTCCTTGTCGTCTGGAGCAATGAGCGGTAAGTATTTGTGGATGATTTTTCTATGTGTGTTTATTTATCGTCAACACCATTTGTCTTCATGGGTGATGTCCCCAGAAGACTGTTAGCCAGGTATGTTACGGGATATGATGACTTGGGGCATTTACCAGCATGTACCCTTTCAGTACCATAGCCAGCAAAAACAGGGGCTTTCGCAGATGGCATAGATCATGTGCAGTCTGATCTTGGATCTATGTGAGCCATGCTCTGTGAAAAGGGGGCTTAATGCATCTGCAAAAAGTACTGACCCATGTCAGCCTGTGCAGTCCATGCAGGCTGACGTGAGTTGAAACTTCGTGCTATTTGTGAATTTTCTGCTTGGCAAAGGACCATTCTACCTCCAGATCCAGTTGATTGTTAGACATAAGGATTTGAAGGATCCATAATTATATGATGACTTGCTTGGTATCATGGATCACAGAGATGCATTAAGCCCTCTTTTGTCAGAGCATGGCTCATGTCTTTGGCTTGCTCAGTCAAGCCTATACTATGAAAAAACTTAACCCTTATCCTGCTAAATGAAAGAAACATTTACTTTCAAGCCAATAGTAAAACCCCAAATATTCCTATTTCAAAGGTGTTTTTGGAGTGTAGATAACTCCTTATCGGACAGTGTAGTCTGATCTTAATCTAGGCTATCCGCAAAAGGTCAGTGGGTCGCGCGCTTAGCAGCCTAAGGGTTAATGAGTTTCAGCAGATTGTATTTTCAGCCATGGGAAGATGTCGGGTTTCTGCATCTGGAAGCAATTAAAGGAATATGACATTAAACAGTCTAAGTACACGTATCTGTGAGGGCCAGGTCTTATGAAACATAACAAAGATTCATATTGATATTGGAACATCAATATGAGATTAAGTAGCATAAGAAATTGTGAAGGTTAGCTGTTACGGAACATGTCAGAGACTGATAATATTGGAAAATCTTTAACCCTTTTAGCCTTTCACTATTTTTCTTGTTTAACCCTTTCCCAAACAAGCCCTGGTTTTCACGTGTCTGCAGTACAAGTCTTTTGAAAACACTGTGGGAAAAGGAGAAATTGCTCGTAATGAGCAATTTCTCCTTTTCCCACAGTGTTTTCTACCCTTTTTGATAACTTTCTGCCATTTTCATCAAATTTGAAATTGTCGTCTGCAAACTCTTTCAATTTGGACCAGTCCAAAATTTGTTGTTTGGGAAAGGGTTAATTAACTCTTCACCAAACAACAAAACTTTGGACTCAACCAAATTGGAAGCATTTGCAGACAACAAAATAAATGTATCTCAAATGATGATTTCTGTCTGTGATTGGGTAGAAAACATTGTGGGCAAAGGATAAAATGCTGATTACCAGCATTTTCTCCTTTTCCCACAATGTTTTCAAAAGGCTTCTTTTTTAGGGTCGTTAAAAGTCGAGATTGTGAGGTGAACGTTTAAAGAGCCTTTCACAACTATAGTTGTTTTTGTGGCCAGTGCAAACCAAGATCAGACTGCAAAAAACTCTGATCTACACAGTCCGCTTTACTTTTAAAAACACTGCAGTAAAAAATAACCATCCAATTGCAACCAATTGGGTCTTATTCCTGGCCGATTATGCCCGTTGGGTTAATTCTTCACTCTAAGGGTTGACCCTTTACCACAAAATCCCGAGTTTTAACGACCCTGAGCAGAAAGGCTTCTGAAAACATTGTGAGAAAAGGAGAAAATGCTGGTAACTGGCATTTTCTCCTTTTCCCACAATGTTTTCTACCCTATCAAAGACAGAAATAATCATTTCAGCTACATTTAATTTGTCGTCTGCAGATGCTTTAAATTTGGTCGAGTCCAAAATTTTGTTGTTTGGTAAAGAGTTAATAATCTATCCGTACAATTCATCTACCACTATACTGTTTTAGACAGTTTTAGGCTCACCAATACCTTTTACAACAAACACAGAGGAAAAACATTTTTAGGAAAGGATAATTGTCATTTAACCCCTTACCAAATGACATAATTTTAGACTGGTCCAATTTGAAAGCACTTGCAGACGACAAATCAAATGTGACTCAAATGATGGAATTTGTATCAGAAAGGGGAGAAAACATTATGGGGGAAAAGGAGAAAATGCTGGTTACCAAAAATTTCTTCTTTTCTCACAATGTTTTCAAAAGCCCTCTTTCTCAGGGTCGTGAAAAAATCAGGATTGTTTAGTAAAGAGTTAACAATTTGGAAAATATTGTTGGAAAAGCAGCTATTACTTGATACAGGTAGCTATTTGTTCCCCACAATGTGTGTAAAAACCTTCAGTTGTAACTGCATACAAACTCATACCCATATTTGAACAGAAATGGGTTAACCCTTTACCAGACGACAAAATTTTAGCCTTGTCCAAATTGAAAGCATTTGCAGACGACAATTTCAATGTGGCTATAATGGTGCAAGTTTTATTTGATAGGGTAGAAAACATTGTGGGAAAAGGAGAAAATGCTGGTTACCAGCATTTTCTCCTTTTCCCACAATGTTTTCAAACGGCCTCTTTCCCAGGGGCGTTAAAAGGCGTCATTGTACGGGAAAGGGTTAATCAAAGCATTTTTTATTTTTAGTGCTGGCAGAGGCTGCTGTGACCGAATCCCTGACTAGAATTGTGAACGCACCTGACGACGAAAACCATTCCGCCAGAAAATCAACCTTGACCCCTAGGACTGTAACAGAAGTACTTGGTAAATCTGTTCAACAGTTTTATGCCACGTACAACATAGAAAACGTATTTACTGGTGTCTAAATATACCGATGTTATCTAATATGGTTTACAAGCCCTGTTATCATAATAATTACTAATATAATATTATGTTTATCTTGCAATGTGTGAACTGTTTTCAGGAGACTCAGAATGATCTAATTAAAACTAGATCAATATTTAACCCTTCACCAGACAACAAAATTTTAGCCTTCTCCAAGCTGAAAGCATTTGCAGACAACAATTTCAATTTGGCTAAAATGGTGCAATTTTTCTTTTATAGGGTAGAATACGTGGTGGGAAAAGGAGAAAATGCTGGTTACCAGCATTTTCTCCTTTTCCCTCAATGTTTTCAAAAGGCATCTTTCCCAGGGGCGTCAAAAGGTGTCATTGTGCGGTAAAGGGTTAAGTGACACATTTGGTCTTGCACAAGGGATTTCAGTGAATATGTGAAAGGTATTCCACTTTTATTGTAGCCAATAAAACCCTAACTGGCTATACAGCTGCGCCCATATATACAGACATGTATCAAATACTTAACCCTCAAGCTGCTAAATGCAAATCAAAAACCTTTTGTGGACAGTGTAGGTTAAGATCAGACTGCACAGAATGTGCAATCAGATCTTCGATCTACACTGTCAGATAACTCTTTACCACACAATCCCGACTTTTAACGACCCTGAAAAAAAAAAATTTTTGAAAACATTGGGGGAAAAGGAGAAAATGCTGGAAACCACTATTTTCTCCTTTTCCCACAATATTTTCTACCCTTCCCAAAACAAATTTCAATTTTGGGTTGCATTTATTTTGTCATCTGTAAAAGGCTTTCAATATGGACCAGCGTAAAATTTTGTTGTTTGGTAAAGAGTTTAGGAGATATTTTTCCCCAAAAAGATATATTTGAAATAACAAAATTTGGGTTTTTACTATCAGCTTAAAAAGTTTCATTTCACTTCTTTAGCAGGTTAAAGGTTATTCTGATAATAGCAGAAAATTGCACAGATTGAAGCACTGGCTTATCAGTCAACTGGATCCATTAACCCTTATCCTGCTAAATAAGTGAATTGAAACTTCCAAGCCGATAGTAAAATCTGAAATTTTACTATTTCGAAGGTATTTTGGGGGGAAAGATATCTCCTTATTGGACAGTGTAGATCCAAGATCAGACTGCACAAGGTCCTTGAGTTGCGCTAAGCAGCCTAAGGTTTAACTACTCACAAGGAAATCCTGAGTTTTTGTTTTGATACACAGCACAGAATATTGCTTTACTTTTGACGAACTGCTAAAGTAAATGGCTTTTTCCGTCTTGTATGCTTGAATAGTTTATTCATCGGTCTTCAGATGCATCAATTATATTTAACTCTTTACCAAACAATCCCGACTTTTAACGACCCTGGGAAAGAAGTCCTTTAAAAACCTTGTGGAAAAAGGAGAAAATGCTGGTAACCAGCATTTTCTCCTTTTCCCACAGTGTTTTCTATCCTACCCAAAACAATTTTCAGTTTTTCAATTACATTTATTTTGTCGTCTGCAAATGCTTTCAATCTGGACCAGTCTAAATTTTTGTCGTTGGTAAAGAGTTAAGTGAATTTAGGTCAGAATCTAATGATACCAAAATACTGCCTTAAAGATTCTTACGGTACTCTTTGGAAACACCTTAATCCTATACCAAATGACAAAATTTTGGCCTGGGCTAAATAAAAAACATATGCAGATGACAAATTTATGAAATGTAGCTCAAATGATGATTTCTGTCTTCGTTAGGTAGAAAACATTGTGGAAAAAGGAGAAAATGCTGGTTGCCAGCATTTTCTCCTTTTCCCTCAATGTTTTCTAAAGCCTTCTATTTTAGGGTCGTTAAACCTCTGGATTGTCTGAAAAAGGATTGACATAAAATTCTACACGATGACTAAGCCTTTCTAAAGAGAGTTAATATTATGAGACTACTATCATATCATTAGATCTGGGCATATTATGACACCGTGATGATTATTGTATCATTAGCTTTGGGCATAAGGTCCTTGGAATACGGTGTATAGATTGATCTGTAAAATTAAGCACAACACATAGGAAAAAAGCAATTTACCTTTGCAATTTTTCAAAATTTCAGGTTTTCTTCCAATGCAGTATATTGAAATAACAAGAGGGCCATGATGGCCCCCAAAGTTGCTCACCTGAACTTTTTGACCAAAAATGACCCTGGTTTCCAATCTCTTCCGAGATAACATTCTAACTGATTTTCATGAGCATTGGACTGAAAATGTGGAGTCTATAGCATACACAAGGTTTTTCAAAGATTAAGCCCAGTCACCTACTTTTAGACCTGACTTGACTTTCAAAGTCAGCTGAAATGCAATGTTGCAATTCTTCTTTAATTCCAGAACAACTTGACATTGACCCAAGCATTGGACTCTATGTGCATGGAGAATTGGAATTTCCCCCGTAAGTTACCTACCCTGTCTGTTGATTGCGATAGATATAAACAGTGATCATCTTCTCTAACTGAATGAACAGAACGGAATGTTTATTAACCTTTACCAAAGAATCCACTGTTTAAATGACCCTAGAAGAAGACAGCTTTGAAACCATTGTGGAAAAAGAAGAAAATGCTGGTGACCATCATTTTTGCCTTTTTTCACAATGTTTTTAACCTTTTCAATGACAAATTTCATTTGCACAGTCTGCACAGGCTGACATGGGTCAAAACACTTTGCACTTTGTAAATTTTATGCGTGTCAATGGACCGTACTACCTCATTCTCCAGTTGGTAGTAAGACAAAATGGATTTCATTGATCACTACTTATGTGATGGCTTGGTTGATATAGTGTATCTGTGAGATGTATTAAATCCCCTTTTGCCAGAGCATGGCTCACATATTTAGCAAAATGAAGTTCTGGGCCAACATTCACCAACCATTCCTTATTTTGTTTTTCATCTAATTCTAGATTTAGAAAGTAACACAGCTTCTGATCGGCTAAACCATCTGGCTTAGCCAATCAGAAGTTGCAAGTTACTTTCGAATTCTGAAAATTCTGAGAATAAGACTATGAGTGTTCTGATGAATGTTTGGTGAATATGGACCCAGAATGCATAAATTAATAAATTCTATATGGTCTTCCTTTCTATTGACATTAACCTTTAAAGTGCCGAATCCACCACAATGTTTTCAGTGGAACAAAGAATAAGACTGAAATAATTGCAGTTTCATGGCTGCTTTTGTCTATAAAGATTTAGCAAAGCGGTCAGAGCAGATCAAAGATCACACTGCACATTTTATGCAGTCTGATCTTGATCTACATTGGATGCAAAGGCAGCTGTAGTCGTGAAATGCACTTTAAGGATTAACTCTTTACCAAACAACAAAGTTTTTTGACTTGATCAAATCGAGGGCATTTGCAGATTACAAATGTAGTTCAAACGGTGACTTCTGTCTTTTGATATGGTGGAAAACACTGTGGGAAAAGGAGAAAATGCATATGCTTTTTCTATAAGAAATCCCCTGGGGATGAATTCACTTGAGAAATTGTCCCTATCCTAATTACCAGCATTTTCTCCTCTTCCCACCATGTTTTCCAAAGACTTCTTTCTCAGGGTCATTAAAAGTCATGCAGGATTGTGTGGCAAAGGGTTAATGCAATCAATACAGCCATAGTGTACTGAAATTAAAGAATGCTGGAAAAATTGTCCCGAAACAGATTGGGAATGATTTACTGGTATCTGCAGAATTTGTCCCTAGAATCTGATATTCCTGCAGAAATTGTCCAACAATACATTTTTGGATAATTTCTCCCCCCTCCCCCTCTTCAATATCAGTATTTCATATGCATTTTCTACAAGAAATCCCCTGGGGACCAATTCTCTTGAGAAATCGTCCTAATCCTATTCGAAGCTTTTTTTCCTGGGGGTAATTTTCCCTGAAGCCAAAAATAAACATAAAACAGTGTTTTCTCCAGCGCACGCCCTTGCGGTATTTAGCAAACCAAAATCCCAATCGACACAATTCAGTTCACCTTCGGGACCCGAAGTGCGCACTCAAAAAGTAACGACAATATTGGTCGTATCAAATTTGACTCAAAATATTCATCCACAAATTCCAGTGTCAAATTTACTCGCATGATGACAGCACAGTGCATCATGAGTAAACGCACTGTCCACCAGCCAATCAGGTTCAAGTATTCCGATTGTCAAAGTCATTGGATGTCTGGTTGTGTATAACATCAACTTTGTGGAGTTTTCGTTTGCTATTTTTCTATGATGGCGAAAATTAAACATGAATGTCAGAAATGCACAATTTATCGTCAATTTAAGTTAAAAACTATTTAACTGCAACATATCGCTTTTCAAGAGAAAATAGATAAAAATTTGACTGCCGATGTACTTTCGTTAATAAAAAATTCGTACATTGATTTTTTAATATGCATCATAACAATGTTGTCTGCATGACATCAGCACAAAATGTTCTTCATATCGTGTCCAGTCAAAAGGACAAGGGAAGAAACTGGACAGTCTACTTCTAAAACTAGTGACTTTGTGACAATGGTTAATAATTGTTAACTGCAAAGAGGCCCGATTTCTGTACGCCCATCTTGTAGGGACATGCCAGTAACAGGCCTGTAATCTGCCTGAAAAACATTTGATATCAATATAATCAGTGCCCTTACATTTATTAAAAGGCCCCTTTTCTACATATGAAGGGGCCCTTCAGGCCCCCTTTCCTGAAAAGCTGGAGAAAACACTGCATGAAATTTACTTTTCTCTATTTTCAGATGCTCCCCCTAAGTAAAGACACATCATCATGATAAATTTAGAGAAAAAAAAATATTTATGACAGATGAACATGCAGGGATAGTTTTTGTTTGAGTTCAATTATGTAAGTATTTTGTGAATCTTTGTAATGCATTGTTTTGGCTAGACTGCCATGAACTGCATTTTGTTGAAACAAAAATATATTTATATGAAAAAAATAATGTATAATAAAGGTTTTGAAATAAAGTAGCACACCTCTTGTTTTGTTTTCTCAATTGAATTCCTGATTAACCCTTTACCACACAATCCTGACCTTTAACGACCTTGAGGAAAAATAACTTTGAAAACATTGTGGGAAAAGGAGAAAATGCTGATAACCAGCATTTTCTCCTGTTTCCACAATGTTTTCTGCTCTTCCCAAGACAAATTTCAATCTTTGAGGCACATTTATTTTGTCGTCTGCAAAATGCTTTCAGTTTGGGCAAGTACTAAAGTTTTGTCGTTTGGTAAAGAGTTAACCAATAGACTGCTGTGCATGAGTCGATGTGCATTTGCAAATGGTGTAGATCAGGGTAAAACTGGACAGAGCTAAAGAACTGTGACTTTACTTCCTACATATTCTTCCTGTGATCTCAATTGTTTTTGTATAAACATTAACTATTTACCACACAACAAAATTTTAGACATTGCAGACGACAAATTAAACGTGACTTGAAATTGAAATTTATTATGGGACGGGTAGATAACATTGTGGGAAGAGGAGAAAATGCTGGTTACCAGCATTTTCTCCTTTTCCCACAATGTTCCTTTGTAGAGTCATTAAAAGGTGGGATTGTGTGGTAAAGGGTTAAGGTTTTGTTATAGGCCTGTACTAACCTGCATCTGTGTCATAGTGCTAAAACATTTGAGCCATGTTCTGTGAAAAGGGGGCTTAATGCATCTGCAAAAAATGTTGACCCAGGTCAGCCTGAGCAGTCAGCGCAGGCTGACCTGGGCCAAAACATTTTGCTATTGGTCAATTTTATGCATGTCAAAGGACCAGTCTACCTTGTGATTCCCTTGGTTGTTAGACAAAATGGATTTTATGGATCTGTAATTATGTGATGTCTAGCTTGGCAGTCAGCGCAGGTTGACATGGGCCAAAATATTTTGCTATTGGTCAATTTTATACAATCTCAAAGGACCAGTCTACCTTGTGATTCTGTTGGTTGTTAGACAAAATGGATTTTATGGATCCATAATTATGTGATGTCTAGCTTGGTATAATGCAGAGCCCCCTATTGCCAGAGCATGGCTTATTTACATTTTCTCATATCTCTCTACTTACAGAAAATAATTGCTTCAAACTTGGGCTACTTCTTACATAGGTAACAACAAGGCAGGCCCGTCACCTTGCAAGGGAACCTATACTAGAAGGGCAGGTTACCCTGAATTAGTTTTGACAGACTTATGCCCTTTTTAGCAGATTTGTATAGCAAATCCGCTTACTGTGATCATTCTGAGCGGAACCAAATACATCATGCGTAATGATGCATGCGCGCTCACACTGTACTATGATATCAGTTTGACCTGAACCAAATATACTGTCATTCACGCTTGTACCCATTCTACTTTCAGTTTTAGCTAATACACCTCAACCTCGCTTTTGTCACTACCATATATACTGTCCTACACATGTATACATATTTATTTTGAAATCTAATACCAGCAAAGAACTGCATAAGACTGAAGGATCAAATTACCACTCCTTAAAGAATAACAGAATAACAATTACTGTGTGACCAGCTCGGCAGAACAATTTTGTCTTTCCCTGCCCTTGATAACTCCATTTTAAAAGGATTGCACATCTGTTGCATGTGATGATTTTTTTAATTACAACATATTACAGCTTTATACTACTCCACAAATCTGCTTTCTAGGACTTTGAGTCCTTTGATTTGATATTGCATTTTCATTAAAAAGCTGGCACCCACAATCTGTACTTTTGCATGTGTGTTAAAGTCAGTGAGTGAATAAACCCTTTATCCTATACCAAAAAAATCCAAAGTTTAAACAATCCTGAGGAAAAACTTGTGGGAAAATGGGTAAATTCTGGTTACCAGAATTTTCTCCTTTACCCACATACTTTCTACCCCAAGTAAGACAAACTTGATCACGTGAGCCATAATCAATTTATGGTATGCAAAATGTTTTCGGTTTGGAGTAGTCTAAAACTTTGTAATCTCAAGCCAAAAGAAAAACCAACCTCTTGGATCTCAAAGTTCATTAGGTTAAAAAAAAGCCTCAACAAATGAGAGGAATCCAAGATCAGACTCTACCTTCTGTCCAATTCTGATCTACACTGCTTGCAAAAGAGCACTGCATAGCATTCCAAATGGTCATTCACAAATTCTTGTGTAACTAGAGTGACAAAACTGATTGTAAAGCCATTACCTTTTCTGTCACAGAAACAAAAGCCTTAGAGGAAAAAAAGGGGGAAGGATCATTTACATGTAACAAGCCCTTGCTTTTTTTTCCCCCCACAATGTTTTCAGTGCCATTCAAAATCAGGGCGATTTCAGCTTTCTTTCATTTTTCCCATATTTTACTTGCATCCCTGTATGCATGTTCAAAATAACGTGTTGTAAGGGTTATAGAAAGAGAAATGCTGATTTGGCTCTATGCTGTAATTCTTAAAGGACTATAGAAAAATACTAGGAAATGTCCAACCTAAGATAAAGATTATTAGTGCCAGTCCAATAGAGTTATTTCCCTTTGAGCACTTATGTACACATTTGGTACAAAGTTGAACAAGTCTCATTAGACAGGGCAATGTTGTCAGGACATGATATGTGTGCCAGCAACATGGGAAAAATATTAACTGAACCTTAACTCTTTACCACATGATCCCGACTTTTAACGACTCTGTGAAAGAAGTCTTTTGAAAACATTGTGGGAAAAGGAGAAAATGCTGTAGCCAGCATTTTCTCCTTTTCCCACAATGTTTTCTACCCTTCCCCAAACAAATTTCAATTTTTCAATCACATTTACTTTGTCGTCTGCAAATGCTTTCAATTTTGACCAGTCTAAAATTTTGTCGTTTGGTAAAGAGTTAACAATAGTGACAAATGAGAAATTAAGTCTACAGATAGACTCTACATTTTCTCCATTATTTTAGGTGTCCGCATTTGATTGTAATTCAGATATATGGTACTTATGATGCCATCTCTTTGCGTGCCAAGTATTGATTTGGACACATGAAACCTTATGGGTAATATATCTAGATTTTCAAGAAAAAGCAAATGGTGCAAATCCAAGATCAAGGAGAATTCTTTGTGCAGTCTGATCTTCATCTCTGCTACCTGCAGATTTAAAGTGTCTTTACTTGTCTCTACTAAGGGAGTTATGGCCCAAATAAGAACTTGTTAGTGCTCACAAAAGGCACTATTCTGTGCTGAATAAACCCAACAGACGTATTCTGACAAGGACAAAGATCCAGTTAATTGCTGACTTGTGACCTGGTAGTTTTGAGTTTGATATCCGGTTGAGGGAAACTTTCTTTCCAGCAATTTTTCGCCCCTCACCTCTGATGCATGTAAGGAAAGTAGTCAGTAGCTTTGGAAAGAAAGTTATCAGTACTGGTGTGAGAAAGCAAGGAAACTCATGGGTGCGTCACTGACCGCCATGATATGATCTGAGCTGTTAAAATGGCGTTAAACTCTAATAACTAGAGGCACTTGAGCGCCTGTATCGCTCCACAGGCCTGATATTTCTATAATGGCGAAAAGAAGTTTTTAACAATTACCATTCAATCCTGCATTTTAGCTCACTGAAGAAAAAAGGTATGGAAAAAACTTGTGAGGTCCCACTGTGTACCAGGTCACCAGGATTTACACCCCTTCTGTCCACTCTGCATTTACTCATTAGTAGGTCAACAAACCTTTACCAGAACTAATAAAAATTAAAAGTGCAGAGGTTCACTTGTTCTATATCAAAAGGACTATAAAGTACCTACAACATGGAGGTTTTGTTATTAAAATACTTTTTCTATTTTATCTTGGCATGGTTACTCAGGCTTAGTAATAAGGCAAAACTGAAAAGCTCAAGTTGTGAAAGGTGCTCAAGCTTTTATCTTATTTATGGCCAGTGACATTTTATTACTAGTACTAACTAATAGCATATCATTGGAGTAAATTGTGATCTTAATACCAAGGAAAATGTGTGGGCTTAAATAGGACAGCCCTGACTAGGTCAAGTCAATCCAATTTTCTTCCTTTTTCTTTGTTAGTCGATAAAACTAACACAATAAATAGTTTTGGAGAAGAACATTTTTTTGAAATATAAGCCTTGTCTATAAAAAAATGTGTTTTTAGGTGTATCATTTTTTTAAAAGGAATTTGGTATACAACCACCATAGAAACAATTTGGCAGACAACCACCATAGGAACTTACCTGCAAAACAACAATGAAATCCAATGAATAGTTTTAGAGAAGAAATTTTTCAAAGATTTTACTTTATACCATAAAAGGAAAATGAGTCTCCCATAAAAGCCATGTTTTTTGACAGATCTTTTTTTTTTAAAGGAATTCTGTAAACCTGTATCTAAGGAACATTCCTGCAAAATAATAATGCTATCCAAATAGCGGGTTGGGAGGAGAAGATTTTTAAAGGTTTTTTACTTTGGTTGCCATGGCAACCAGAATTCTTCATGGAACACAATTATTTGAAGGAATTTGAAAGAGGACCACCAAAGGAACATTCCTGTGAAATTTGGTAAAAATCCAGTCAATAGTTTCTGAGGAGAAGTTTTTTAAAGAAAAAGTTTACGGACGCACGCACGGACGAACGGACGCACGCACGACGGACACAACGCCATGACAATAGCTCGCAGGCCTTCGGCCAGTGGAGCTAAAAACAAACAAACCAGTTAATTGCAATTTGATGTTGCTTTTGTTGATAGTGTTTAAGCTAAGCAGACAGTGCTGGTCAAAGATCAGACTGCACATTTTGTGTAGGGTTAAATGTCTACAATAATTGTCTACAATAGTGAGAGTGATGGACAGACTCATCTCCCTTACAATTCAAAGGGAGATGAGTTCAAAACTTAGAAAACCCTTGTAGCATTTCCCACACTTTTCTCTGTTGGGCCTTATCAATCTGTAAACTATCTGATTATCTACAACAGTAATAGCCTAGTTACTTCCCTTCGACCATGTGATGTCAGCTTTATTTTAACCCATAGACTGCCAAACACAGCTCAAGGACCTATTGTGGACAGTGTAGATTAAGATCAGACTGCACAGAGTGTGCAGTCTGATCCTTGCTGAGATACCTTTCAATTTGCACAGATCTAGTAAAGAGTTAACTCTTTATCAAAAACCCTAAGTTGAAAGGCTTTTACAGACATTTTCTCCTCTGCCCATGTTTCCAACCTATTCAAAAACAGGTATCATGTGAGCTTCTTTGAGTTGTTCATTTGTAAATGCTTTCAATTTGGTACAGTCTAAGATCTGTTGCTTGGTAAAGGGTAATAAGTTAAAATCATTAATTTTCCTATAAACTGATTTAAGCAACTATCAAAACATCGTTGACAAGTATCACAATAATTTTGTATACATGTCTATTTCAAAGTTTCTTCCCTTTTCTTGACATTTTCCATTACACCCCTAATCCATCCAAAACCCATCTGTCAACCAGGTTGGCATCAGATTTACCACAAATGCACCAAATCAACCACTGATTAACCCATCCACCATGGTCCATTCGTTCACCAGTCCATTAACCCACCAATCTATAGAGCGATCTAGTCATTCAGTTACAGGTCCATCCAGCCTGCTATCAATTCATCCACCCTGGTATCCTTCAATCTAGTTATCCATCCATCATCCATTCACCACAAAAGGTAGGATTTTACATTGTTTCGTAAAAACTTGCACTAGGAGACTAGAAATGCATTTACCACAACCCTCTCTCTCTCTCTCTCATTTAGATTATGTTGGTGTTCTTGTTATCTGTTGGTAAAATTTGTAGATGTAAATTTTGCCAAACACGATTTTTTAAAATAGTTTTTTCGAGATTTACATGTTATAAAAGGAAATATTCCATTCAACAACCTCTCTTCTATCCATGTCACCTGTTTCGAGTCCTCCTTAACCAGGTATTAGCTATACATGTCGGTGCGTGACCTGCAGTGATGTGCACTTAGCGAAAATTGGAAACTGTGAAAACCAATGACAAACGATCTTTCCAGACGAGTAAATCCTTTGCTTCCAGTCAAAACAAGTACAACTTTAAAACACTCACCTCTGTAACTAATCAGGTAAAGATGTCCTTCATCCTAGGGATTCGTCCAGTTTCAGGAATACAAACAGCCATTTGAAAAATATTATTTCACAGCCTTGGTGACAGACTTTGGTAGGCCTACAGTAGTGTACTGTACAGCAAGACTACACAAGGAATCCTAGCCTGACTCTAACTGATCGCTGTTGTTATTGTTGCTACATTTTTGTTTCATTGTTCTCTCAACTTCAAGTATAGAAATATTCATACAGATTAGCCTTAAAAAAATTAAAGTAACA
The DNA here is from genome assembly GCA_945859785.2 of Tridacna gigas. Lineage (NCBI taxonomy): Eukaryota > Metazoa > Mollusca > Bivalvia > Cardiida > Cardiidae > Tridacna > Tridacna gigas. The sequence goes on from OX244042.2 coordinate 44,826,648, forward strand.
GCGTTACTACCTTCGTATTCTGTAGCCATTTCAAATTATTACCGCAGAGTAACTGTGGGAACTATTTTCAGTTGTATTCATGGCCTGCTTGTTTTCAGGTAATCTAATTTTGATCCTGCATGTTTATAATATTATCACATGTGAATTTTTTTTTTTTTTTAACATGAATTTACGAGAAACAACACGATACATCTGTGTAGATGAGAAATTGTGCTATTTTAAGTCGGGTATCCTTTATGCGGAAGGTGTCGATTTCTCGTGTATTCTTAGGCACATGTTTTTAATACGTCTGCTTTTTGTTACATTTGGCTTTTGTTGACTACATCTAGGCCCTGCTGATCTCATTAGCATTAGCTTATCATAAAGAGCTGATTATATACTTTTATACTATATGCCATGCTCATTTAGAAGAAGCCTGCATTACCTGCCTTTAACACAGTGCTACATTATACGGCGGGGTACCAGACTGATTTATATCACAGTATATTCTGAATGCCGATTGGCTCGTTCTAGTCAGGTGACCAGTCTCGGAAAGTCATGTTAGGCGGCGGATCTCCTTCAGCACTCGTCACAACTCGGCCGATTCCGTACCTGCATCACCGGATCACCCGAGGTATGCCGAATGCTCCTTCAGATCACAAGAGGTACATAGACAATAGAAAACTTCGAAACTATGGTTTTCTAGAACCTTCTAGATAATAAAAAGGTTCCAAACGGATGTCAAATACTCAGTTCTAGCCTTCTGGGCAGAAATCCAAGTAAGTACTGTGGTAAGGTGATTGAATCATTTTATCTTTTATTTGAGGAAGATCCTGTCGCATAGGTCACGTCCCGGGTATTCATATGCTTAAAGGGGCTTTTTATGCTGTAATAAAAATTTCCTAGTAGAATACCATTAAATACAGCAAAATATATTTTTCCTTTGCAATTGTCAAACCCGTTTGGATCATACATACACAACATTCAATTAAAAGGTGCAATTTTTGGTGTTTAATAACGGGGTGGTTGTTTTTTAAATGACAACTTCGTCTATTTTTGCTACATCAGATCTTACATGTATATTTGTCTTGATTTGAATACAAATGAAATCCTTGATATCTACGCATGTTACTGACCATGTGACATTCCCACAAGTCTTTGTGAAACTGGTGAAAATGACCTAAAGAGACCACATTGCCTATTTAGGAAATAGATCTTCTGTTGAGAAATATTTTTCTCTAACCTTTGTCTTTGACCTTTAGTGATGATTTGCCAGCTATCGGCATCCGTAATTCAGTGATACATCATTTTTCAAGTCTGGCAAGATTATAAAAATCTGAAGAGCTCCCTACAAGTCTTTTGACTGTAGGCCTACAATGTATTAACCGTTTACCAAATAACAAAACTTCAGAATGGTCTAAATTGAAAGCATTTGCAGACGACATATTAAATTTAGCTGAAATGACAGTAACGGTCTGTGGAAGTCTAGAAAACCTTGTGGTATAAGGAGAAAATGCTGGTTACCTCCTTTTTCCACAAGGGTTTCAAAAGGCTATTTCCTCAGGGTCATTAAAACTCCGGATTGTGTGCTAAAGGGCAAGTCTTACCATAAATGGCCAGTGTGAGAGCAGGAGTACCACCACATCAACACAATATTATTTAATACCACCATTAATAAATTGTGAAGCTGCATGAAGTGGTCTTCTAACTGAGAGATAACCTTGTGTAATATTTTATTGTTTTTATTGAGTTAGCATTTTTCCTGCCTGACAATAACGATCTCCAGCCAGACTGTTGAACCCCTATGGGTTTAACCCTGTTACCACACATTCCCGTTTTAATGACCCCGAGAAAGAGGCCATTTTTTCCCCCACAATGTTTTATACCCTATCGCAGACAAATGCAATAATTTCAGTCACATTTGTTGTCTGTAAGTGCTTTCAATTTGGACATATCTAAAATTTTGTGGTTCGGTAAGGAGTTGGTTTGGGTAATCTCCAGTATGCAAATATCATTGTTATTTCTAAAACACTTTATTGCCGAACCTGGAAGCTCACTTGGTATTATACAGGGCTTGAAACCCAGGAGTGGCGTATTGGATTCCCATCTTGGTCAATTTCTTTCCAAGGATTTATGATAGTCATTGCAAGAGGGTCCCCACTCACCAACCATTCCAAAGACCATTTTTAAATTTTGGTCTTATTCTAATAAATTTTCTATATTTGAAAGTAACACAAATTCTGATTGGCTGAACTAAACAGGCTATTCAATCAGAAGATGTGTTATTTTCTAAATATAGAATAGGACTAAAAATTCCTCTCTCACTGCTGAAAATTGTTTCCATGATGTCTAAGTGGGAAACGGGGCAAGAGGCATTGAAAGAATGTTTTGCTCATCTAAGTACTGGTAAAAGAAACTCCTGGAAAGAAATGGTAGGTGCACTGATTGCCACTGTTTAACTAAAACGATGTTAAGAGCTGCATTCAACACCAAACAAACAAACAATTTATTTGTTATCTTTTTATTTTCATTAATTTTCCAACAAAGTCTGTAAAATAATATATCACTTTACTTCACTTGATACATACCTGCTGACAATTTTCAGCAGAAGAATGGGAAGAAATTTGCTGCAAAGTACAGTTTTACCCTATACCACAAAAATCAGGGTTTTCACAACCTTGAGACAGATGGCTTTTGAAAACATTTGTGGAAAATGAGAAAATGCTGGTAACGAACATTTTCCCCTTTTCTAAAGATGTTTTCTATCCTTCCAAAAACAAATTTTAATACTTGAGTGACATTTATTTTGTCATCTGCAAATCCTTTCAATTTACGCAAGTCTAAAATTTTGTTGTTCAGTAAAGAGAGAGCCCTTTACAATACATTCCTAGGTTATAATCACCCTGAGTTAAAGGCTTCAGAAGACATTGTGGGAAAAGAAGCAAATGCTGGTTAAAAGTACTTTCTTTTCCCATAATTTCTATCAAAAGTAAATTATAGCATTTGAACCACATTAAAAGGCCCTTTAGCAGCCAAAAATAAATAATGGGGTGGTAAAATGCATTTAAATTTAAATCATGCCATCTAAAAGTATGGAAGTTTTTGTGAAGATGACGATGTGTTACTGTACGGTTGACCCAAGTGTTAGCCATGAGCTGAAAAATTAATTTTCAAATCAGGTAAAATGTAAACAGAAGATAGAACGACCTGACAACATCTGTAGTTTTAGATTTCATTTTTCTGCCAGCCACTAAAAAATGACCCAACCATACAGTAACACACTGTCATCTCCACAATTATTTACATACTTTTAACTTTGAATGCACTTTAACGCCTGCAATATTTACTTTTGGAAGCCATAGGGCCTTTAATCTGTCTGCTGCAAATGCTTTCAATTCAGATGTGTCTAAAATCATCTTCTGGTAAAAAGTTAGTACAATCCAAAGTTTAAACCCTTTACAAAACGACGAAATTCTACATTTTCCAAATTGGAAACATTTGCAGTCGGCAAATTCATGTTTCTTAAACGATTTGTTTCCGAAAAAGAGAAAACATTTATGGAAAGAGAGATAAAACAAGTTGTCAGCATTTTCTCAGATATTGTCAAAAGTTGTCTTCCTAATGGTTGTTTAACCCTTTATTACACAATCTTGAATTTTATCCACTTAGAAATAAAAGGCTTTTGAAAACATTGTTGGAAAAGGAGAAAATGCATTTTCTCCTTTTCCCACAATGTTTTCTACCCTTTCAAAGACAGAAGTCATCATAAGAACTACATTTGTTTTGTCATCTGCAAATGCTTTCAATTTGGTCGAGTCCAAAATTTTGTCATTTGGTAAAGAGTTTAACATGGTATTATTTGGTTAAGAGTTAAAATGTGAAAACATAATAAACTGTAACAGTTATGAGAAAAGGGGAAAATGCTCCATAAAAACAATTCCTCCTATGTTTTATAAGTTAATTGCAGACAGAAATGACAAGTCATCTGCTAGATATCTAGTTAAATTTTAAACAAGAGGGCTTTGATGGCCTGAAATCGCTCACCTGAGTTTTTTGACCAAACATGACCCATTTTCAATCTTTTCCTAGATAACATAATGACCATTCTAGCACATATTCATGATTACTGGACTGAAAATGTGGCCTCTAGAGGGTACACAAGGTTTTCAGATTTATCTCTGCACCCTAGTTTTTGACCCAGTGTGAGCCATTTTCAAGTTCATCAAAGAACTCATCAAGACAAACATTCTGACTAATTTTCATGAGTAATGGACTGGAAATGTGGACTCTACAGTGTATACAAGGTTTTTTAAAGATTAAGCCCAGTGACCAAATTTTTGACCTGACATGACCCATTTTCAAACTTGTGCTGAATATCATCAAACATTCAGATGAACTTTCATGAGTATTGGACTAAAACTGAGGCCTCTAGAATGTACAAAAGGTTTTTCTAAGATTAGACCTGGTGACCTACTTTTTGACCACACATGACCCATTTTCAGTCATCTGTGATATGATAAAAAAACATTCTGACCAACTTTCATGAGTTCTGGGTTGAAAATGTGGCCTCTAGAGCCTACAAAAGGTCTTTAAAAGATTTGATCCAGTGACTTAGTTTCTGAAAATGTGGCCTCTAGAGAGTACACATGAATTTTCGAAGATTTGACCTAGTGACCTTGTTTTTGACCCAACATTACTCATTTTCAAACTCGCTCGAGATATTACGAAGACAAATATTCTGACCAGCTTTCATGAGTATTAGACAATAAATGTGGCCTCTAGAGCGTACACAAGATTTTTCTCAGATTTGGCCTAGTGACCAAGTTTTTGACCAGAGGTGGCTCATTTTAATAATCATCCAAGGTTTCATCAAGCCAAACATTCTGACCATGTTTCATGAGTATAGGACTGAAAATGTTGCAAGGTTTTTCAAAGATCTGACCTAGTTTTAGACCCAAACCATTTTCAAGGTCATCCAAGATATCATCAAGACAAACATTCTGACCAACTTTCATGAGTATTAGATTCAAAATGTGGTCTCTAAAGCAAACAATGTTTTTTCTAATGTTTTACCATGTGACCTAGTTTTTGAACTCGTCAGAGATATCATCAAGACAAATATTCTGACCAAGTTTCATGAGTATCTGAAACTGAAAATGTGGCCTCTAGATCGTACGCAAGGTAAAAGTTGACAACAGACGACGCATGCGGGGACACAGCACTATTACAAAAGCTCACCATGAGCGCTTCATGCTCAGGTGAGCTAAAAATCATATCAAATCATATCAACATAAACCCACTTTTAATCCGTTACCAACCAATCAAATGTTTTACCCAATCCAAAGAAGAAGGCTTCTGAAAACATTGTGGGAAACGAAGAAAATGCTGGTAACCAGCATTTTCTCCTTTTCCCACAAAGTTTTCTAGTCTTTCACAGACAAATTCCAACATTTGAGTCACAATTAATTTGCATTCTGCAAATGCTTTCAAATCAGAAAATCCTAAAACTTTGTTGTGTGGTAAAGAGATAAAAAACAAACATGGACTAATACACCAGTTTTCTCTTACAGCTCCAACTTGTGCTTTTGGAATGTAAAACCAGGAAAAAAAAAAACAAGAGAACAATTAAGGCACTACATTGCACATAGAGTTTATAAAAACAAATTTTAATATACAGTCATTATAAATCATCCAAAGCAGATACTAGATACAACTAAAAATATGTCACCGACACCGATGCCCTCCCAACATGAAAAGGTCACAGTCATGGTATAGTTCCAAACTCAAACAAAGACCTATAGTCTTATTTATTGACAAAAACAAACATTTCAATATATGAGCCATGCTCTGTGAAAAGGCAGCTTAATGCATCTGCAAAAAGTATTGATCCATGTCAGCCCACACAGGCTGACCTGGGCCAAAACTTTTTGCTATTGGTCAAATTTCTTTCTGTCCAAGGACCAGTCTACCTCATGATTCCATTGGTTATTAGACAAAATGGATTTTATGGATCCATAATAATATATCTTGCTGAGTATACTACATCATCGGGATGCATTAAGCCCCCTATTTTTGCCCAGCACTGTGACCTTGACCTTAGAGCCTGCAACATACTGTAGTTTTGCTTGCAACAAGTTGACTGTTCATTGCAATCTTCCTAAAATTATTTTGAAATCCAATGATGCAAATCACAGTTTAGGGCCAGACATGAACACCATCTTCTTCGAGAAAACACAGACAGGGGTAGCACTTTAGGCCCATCTGGCATTTTATGGCAGGGGCATAATAAGGGTAGTTGCCTGCAAAGATAACAACTCTCGAAGCTTAGGTCTGAAAAACTTAATTTTGTGTTCCCTAGCAAGTAATTTTCAACAAAGAATCCAAAACTCATGAGAAAAATACAGATTGCTGCATGCACTGCTGATAATCTGCATCTGAAGTACAAGTAAAGGAGATAACTCCAACACTCTGGTCAGAATTATCCTTATCTATTGTGAAACCCCTATTTCATGTTCTTAGCAGCTCTACCATTTCCATTAAATGACTCCACTGGTTAAAGAGTTATGGCCAGCACAAGATTCAACAACCAGGAGAGATCACTCAAAAGAGATGGAGTTAGCCAGAGGTACAATTCTTAAATGCATGTCTCCTGCATCCTTAAACATCCCTATTCATTATCACCAAAACATCTTAACTCTTTACCAAATGACAAAATTTTAGACTGGTCCAAATTGAAAGCATTTGCAGAAGACAAAATAAATGGGACGGAGAATTTGAAATTTGTTATGGGTAGGGTAGAAAACATTGTGGGAAAAGGAGAGAATGCTGGTTACCAGCATTTTCTCCTTTCCCCACAAAGTTTTCAAAAGGCTTCTTTTACAGGGTCATTAAAACCTGTGATTGTTTGGTAAAGGGTTAATTGATAGAGGAGTTTTGACCTTAAGAAAATTTAACAACCATCTGACATAATTCAAGTGTCAAAGTTGTCTTTCTTGGATGTGATATTACCTTCTTGTAACCTTTACAGCTTGATGAAAAAATATCAACGGGTTAAAGGGTTATGGCCCACAAAATTGAACAATTATGGGAGATAACTCTCAGAGTCAACCGAGAACTGTGACCTTGACTTTAAACATGGTAACACAGTTCTTGCATGCGACACCCCATCTATCCATGGTTATCCCTTTTGCCAAATAATTTCAAAATCCAACCAATGGGGCTGGACACTAACGACCATTATTACTATAAATGTTGATAATCTTCAACTGAGCACTGTAACCTTGAACTTCAGCTGGGGAAATGGTTTTTGTGCCTGACACATCCTCTACCAATGGTTATCATTTGTACCATATCATTCAGAAATCCAAGCATGGATGTCACATTTAAGGGCTGGACAGGAACATCTGTCATCACAATAATTGTAGCAAATATTCACAAAGTTCAACTTTGACTTTGACCCTTGAGCTGGCGTACTGTTGTTGCAAGAGACACATCCTCTATCCATGGTGATCATTTGTGCCAAATTATTTTAGAATTGGACCATGCACCTGTAAGTTATTGGCCAGACACGAAAATCAATATTTACAGAACACACACACAGACAGGGGTAATACTATATGCCCCCCCCTCCCTTTCATGGAGGTGGCATAAAAACAAAAGCACCATATATGGTTGCCAACACTTGAGTGCAGTTGTATTTTTACTGAAAATTCTGTCAGCAAGGGGTTAACTGTCTCAACAAGGCTGTGATGGCCCTAAATTGCTGTAGTATTGGACTGAAAATGTGACTTCTAGAGTGTACACAATTTTTTCAAAGATATGCTCCAATTACCTACTTTTTCACCCAACATGACTCATTTTCTGACTTGTCTAAGATATCACCAAGACTTTGGCTTACTTTTTTACCCAACATGACTCATTTTCAAACTCATCTGAGTCATTATGACTACCACTCTGACCAACTGTTATGAGTATTGGATTGAAAAGGTGGCCTCTTGAGTGTATGCGACCTTTTTAAAAAATGTGTCCCATTTACCTACTTTTTGACCCAATACAACTAATTTTTCTGACTTGTCCAAGATATCACCAAGATTTCATGCTCCAGTGAGCTGAAAATACTTTGACAGTTACCTGCCCTTCCAGTATGGGTTCCCCTTTTGACAGTTAACAACTAGCCAAAGTTTAACTCTTTACCAGACATCAAAATGTTAGACTGCTTCAAATTGAAAGCATTTAGTTGAAATGATGGTAATTGTCTGTGAAAATGTAGAAAACCTTACGGGAAAAGAAGAATATGCTTGTAACCAGCATTTTCTCCTTTCCCACAAGCTTTTTAAATGGCTATTTCTCAGAGTTGTTAAAACTTGCAACTGTGTGGTAAAGGGTTAAATAAATATCCCTAGTAATGACAGAGATACAATAAAATGTCGGTTTTCTTACCATGATGACAACATAAAAGAAAAGAAGATTATAATATAGACAACAAGAGCACAGCATGCTGGTGCCAACACTTGGCTGCAGTTGCTCGACATTCAGTGCATATTCAAGTCAAAAAAAGCCATAACTGTGTCAAAAACACATTCTGATGGTTACATGCACCTGTTTTATGGGTCCCCCTTTAGATAGTGAACTTGTCCAGGTTTGAAGTAAATATCTTTAATTAATAATAGGGATGTTACAAAATCTCCAAATTTTTGCATGACGATGCAGACGGTGGCGCCAGGGTTGCGACAATAACTCAACGTTTTCTTCAGAAAAAGCCCAGCTAATAAAACTTAGACTTGCACAACTACGAATCAGAGGACAAACAAGATATAGAGGATATTTGTTTTTTTCGGAGAAAGATCGAAATTTATTTCATCTCGTGAACATCATTGGTAATATTTTCATGAGTGGATATTTGTTTTTTTTCGGTGAAAGATCGGAATTTACTTCATCGAGTGAACATCGTCGGTAATATTTTCATGAGTGGCACAGCCACGAGTGAAAATATTACTGATGATGTTCACGAGATGAAATAAATTTCGATCTTTCACCGAAAAAAACAAATATTCTATTTATTTCATGCTTCTAACGCCTTTTTTTTGTCGAGACTTCCATCAAAATCAGTACAAACTCCCCGTGTTCGGTATTCTCACTGGTTGTACCCGTGTAATATCGAAAAATATTTTCACCGCTATTTCTCGATATCCTACCGGAAAGCATTAAATAAGTGTCTGAAATCATCAAATTCGTCTTTGAAAGGTTGAAAAACATAGTGGGAAAAGGAGGAAATGCTGGTCACCAGCATTTTCTCCTTTTCCCACATTTGTTTCAAACTCTTTCTTTCTCAGGGACATTTGATCACATTATTTGGTGATGGGGTTAAGGCTGTCCATTCATGGCTGCCTTCATCTGCTTCCTCATGATTTTTTTCTGTATCATAACCGCTGTTGCCTGTAATTCCGGGTCCGGATAAATATCTAGGGCTTTTAACACATGGGATTGTCCTTCCTCATAACGTCTTTGTGCACACAGGACCCTAGATAAGACAATAAATCCTTCACTAACCCTCTACTGCAAAATGCTGCTTTTTCATAGTGGGAAACATAGTGGGAAAAGGAGAAAATGCTGGTAACCTTTTCCCACAATGTTTTCTACCCTATCAAACAAAAATTGCACCATTTGAGTCACAGTGAAATTGTCATCTGCAATTTAATGCTTTCTATTTGGACAAGGCTAAAATTTTGTTTTCTGGTAAAGGGTTAAAAGGGCATATTTGAACTTTCACAGTTATCAAAAATTCTTGTAAAACACTAAGAGCTGAGCTGAGCTGTGGTCTGTGAAACGAATGTTTAATGCATTCTGCAAAACTTGTCAACCAAAGTCAGCCAGGCTGACATGGGTCAAAACTTTTTGCCACTGCTACAATTCCTGCATATCAATGTACCATTCTGCCTCATGCTTCAGTCGTTTATCAGATAAATTGGATATTATGAACATACAATTATGTGTAGATTTGCATGGTATAAGACAGACAGACGGACGGACAGACAGACAGACAAGCATTGTGAAACCAGTATTACCCCCTCTACTTTGTAGGTAGGGGGTATAATTACTGTGTTTCAACAAATCTAAGAAGGAAGGCTATTGCAAACACTGTGTGAAAAAGAGAAACTGCTGGTTACCAGCATTTTCAGATCTTCCCTCAATGTTTTCTACTGTTTCAAAGACAAAGTTCTATCACATGACAAACATTTGATATGTCATCTGCAAAGGTTTGTAATTTGGCCAGCAAAGGTTTGAAATTTGGGCAAGTCTATATTTTTGTCATCTGGTAAAGAGTTAACTCTTTACCAAATGACAAAAATTTAGGCTGGTCCAAATTGAAAGCATTTGCAGAGGACAAAATAAATGTGATTGAAAAATTGAAATTTGTTTTGGGAAGGGTAGAAAACACATTGGGAAAAGGAGAAAATGCTGGTTACCAGCATTTTCTCCTTTTCCCACAATGTTTTCAGAAGGCTTCTTTCTCAGAGTCGTTAAAAGTCGGGATCGTGTGGTAAAGAGTTAAACCCTTTATAATACAACACTATATTAAACTTGTCCAAGTGGAATGAATTTGCAGAAAACCATACAGATGTAGAAAAAATGGTAGATTTTCTCTCTGATAGGGTAGGAAAAAGTGTTGATAAAGGAGAAAATGCTGGTAACTGGTACTTTCTCCTTTACCCACAATCCTTTCAAAAGCCTCCTTCCTCCAGCTCGAAAAATCCTGGCAGGATAATTTAGTAAAGGGTTAATGCACGAAGAAAGGAGAAAACATTTAACTATTTACCAAACAATCCCGACTTTTAATGACCTTGGGAAAGAAGCCTTCTGAAAACAATGTGGGAAAAGGAGAAAATGCTGGTAACCAGCATTTTCTCCTTTTCCCACAATCTTTTCTACCCTGCCCAGAACGAATTTCATTTTTTTCAGCCACAATCATTTTGCTGTCTGCAGATGCTTTCAGTTTGGACTAGTCCAATATTTTGTCGTTTGGTACAGAGTTAAAACTTTGTGGAAAAAGGAGCAAATGCTTGTTATCACCATTTTCTCCTTTTCTCACAATGATTTCCAAAGCTCTTTCCTCAGGGATATTAAAACACAGGATCGTTTGGTACAGCTTTCACAGTTGAGGCAAGCTTTCTTTCCGGAAATTTTTTGCATCTCATTTCCGATGCATTTGAGAAAAGTAGTCAGTGGCTTTGAAATAAAGTTGTGTAAGCACTGGTGTGAAAAGCCAGGGAACACATGCATAGGTGCACTGGCCACTGTGATATGAATTTAGCTGTTAACTCTTTACCAGACATCAAAATTTTAGCCTTGTCCAAATTGAAAGCATTTGCAGACTACAATTTAGATGCAGTTGAAATTTTGCTCTTTGATTCTGAAAGGGTAGAAAAGATTGTGGGAAAAGGAGAAAATGCTGGTTACCAGCATTTTCTCCTTTTCCCACAATGTTTTCAAAAGCTTTCTTTCTCAGGGTCGTTAAAAGTCGGGACTGTGTGGTAAAGAGTTAAACGACGTTAATCTCCAAAACAAACAAACAAAGGTACAGCTTTCAAGGAAAGCAATGCATATATGTCATAAAGTATCCAGAGACATAAGTTACCTACCTTCCCATTTCTACCAACTCATTGTATCGTTTTTGTTCTTCTTCAGGTAAATTATGAAAATCTACAAAAAATATAAAAATAAACTGTATTCTGTTAATAACTGTATATGTAACTATGTAGGTTCATTTCCTTTGAGCCCTTTACTGCACAATACCGCCTTTTGACGCCCCTGGAAAAAAAGCCTTTTGAAAACATTGTGGGAAAAGGTCTAAGGAGAAAATGCTGGTAACCAGCATTTTCTCCTTTTCCCACAATGTTTTCTACCCTATCAAAGAAAAGTTGCACCATTTGAGCCACCATAAAATTGTCGTCTGCAAATGCTTTCAATTTGGACAAGGCTAAAATTTTGACGTCTAGTAAAGGGTTAACTCTTTACCACACAATCACAGGTTTTAACAACCCTGAAGAGGAAGCCTTTTGAGAACATTGTGGGAAAAATTTCTCCTTTTCCCACAAAGTTTTCTAACCTTCCCAAAATAAATTTCAATTTTTGAATCACATTTATTTTGTTGTCTGCAAATGCATTCAATTTAGGGAAGTCTAAAATTTTATCATTTGGTAATGAGTTAACAGATGACAAAGTTTTAGACTTTTCCATATTTTTTTCATTCTACGTCTAATCCTAGATTGAGAAGATAACACAACTTCTGATGAGTCAAGTCAAATGGTTTAGCCAATCTGAAGTTGTGTTAGTTTCTGACTAAGAAATTTTTTAAGAAAAAGACCCAGGGGTAAAAGCCTCTTGAAAATCTTGTGGCAAAAAGAGAAATGCTGGTTTCCAGAATTTTCTCCTTTTCTCACAATGTTTCAACTCAATGAAAGAAAAGTTCCATCACTGAACTCTTTACCACACAATCCCGAGTTTTAACGACCCTGAGAAAAAGGCCTTTTGAAAACATTGTGGGAAAACGAGAAAATGCTGGTAACCAGCATTTTCTCCTTTTCCCACAATGTTTTCTGTCCTTTTACAGACAAATTTCACTATATGATCTGTATCTAATTTGTCATCGGTGAATACGGACCCTGATTTCCAAAACTAACAAGCATTACACACCAAAACCTCAGCAATGCTCTGTGAAAAGGGGGTTTAATGCATCTGCAATAACCCATGTCAGCCTGCACGGAGTGAGCAGGCCAACATGAGTCGAATCTTTTTGCTATTTGTAGATTTTCTGCGTGTTCAAGGACCATTCTACCCCATGATTTAGGTGTCTGTTAGACAAAATGAATTCTATGGATCCATAATCATGTGATGACTTGCTTGGTATCATGCATCAGAGATGCATCAAACCCCCTTTTCCCAGAGCATGTTTCACTGCTGTTTACTGAAGTTAATCTTTAACAGTTCAATCAAACATTCAAAGATTGTCTCTTGTTCATACTTTTTACTTTACTTCAAAATTTTAGACTCCCCCGATTGAAAGCATTAGCAGAAAGACAAGTCATGTAATTATCCCTTTACCAGACGACAAAATTTTAGCCTTGTCCACATTGAAAGCATTTGCAGACAACAATTTCAGTGTGGCTCAAATGGTGCAATTTTCTCTTGATAGGGTAGAAAACATCGCTGGAAAATGAGAAAATGCTGGTTACCAGCATTTTCTCCTTTTCCCACAATGTTTTGAAAAGGCATATTTCCCAGGGGCGTCAAAAGGCGGCATTGTGCGGTAAAGGGTTATGGCTTGATTGAGTAGCTTTGCCTTTCTAAAAGGAGGGTAGAAAAAAAGTTTATGGCAAAATGACAGAATGTTGCTTATCAGAACAGAACAGGTTATTTCACCCTCTACCACACCATCCCGAATTTTAACAAACCTGATCAAGAAAGCTTTTGAAAACATTGAGGACAGGAGAAAATGCTAGTAACTCTTTCCCCACACTGTTTTCTGCTCTTTCTCATAGAATTTCCCTCATTTGAACTAAATGTACTTTATGGTCTGCAACTACTTTCAGTTTGGACAAGTTGAAAATTTTGCCGAGTGATAAAGAGTTAACCCTTAGAGCTCCGAATAAACCTGCCAGACATTTTCATCCTAGATATATGACCCAAATAATTGCAATTTCGTGGTTGCTTTTGTCTACAGTGATTCAGCAAAGCGGACAGTGTAGATCAAAGATCAGGCTGCATGTTTTGTGCAGCCTGATCTTAACCTACACTGGCCGCAAATGCAACTGTATTTGTGAAAGGCGCTTTAAGGGTTAATTCAACCTGGGTGTGTGCAACATGGGGTTACGACATATAAAAATAATATTTACACAGTCATCTGGAATGGGCAGTATTTTTTTTTTTGCAGTGTTTTCAAAAGCTAATATCCCCAGGGTCCTTAGACCTTGGAATTGTATGGCAAAGAGCAAACTGAATTATCCAAAATCCTGCATGGTTCAAAAACCAAGACCTTACAGTACTCACCTTCTTCTTCTTCATCATCTTCACTCTCTTCACTACTATCATCATTTTCTGTATCGTCATCATCATTACCATTGTCATCTTCAATTTGTTCGATATTACCTTCCTTCCCTTTGCCTGCAGCACCTAATGCATGATGATAAGAGTTATCAGTCTCTGTCAGTTTCCCTTTCGTATCTATGATGTTACCAGCAGTAGTGTTCACAGGTCTGTTTATATTCCTGTTATCCACCAAATTATTGATTTCATCATCAGTTATCATGTCTGTATCACAATTGTCTTGATCGATATCATCATCATAAACTAAGTGATCTTCTGTATCTTCAACTGCATCGTGTTCGACAACATCTGGATTATTTAAGACATTTTCTCCCTCTTTGTGTCCTTCTTCATCTTCCTCCGAACTTTCTATCACAGGTTTTCTAGCAGAAATGGATCTCCTTGCTTTTATGTTTCTCTTTATAGGTGCTATATCACTCTCATTCAATCTTCCATCATCACTGTTATCATCATAAACAGAAACAGCCAAACTTCTTTCCAAAATGTTTTGCATATCATGCACAGAAATATCACCTTGATGTGAGTGTTCCATCTCATCTGGTACACTGGCCACTGACTCATTGATTACAGATTCCTCCATACTGTCATTTACAAGGCTGTGTTCATCATCTGATTTATGAGAGAATCTACTTCTACCACTTAAATCACCCTCATTCATTCTTGATCTATTGGGTGAATCCTCCACTATAACATGTCTACCTGAACTAGATGAATCTACAGATGGGGAGTCATAAATCAGTATGTTGCCATGTTTAACATAATGTGTTGGACTTGATCTGGCGTCTGAACCGTCCTCTAACCCAAAAAATGCAGAACTCAACCTGCTTCCAAACTTGCCAGGTTTTGTTGCCGATGATGTATTGGTCGATGGCAATGTCTGGATGATAGGTTCCGATGTCACGGGTGATATAAACAAACTCTCTCTCACTGTTTTTGATTTCGGAGTTAGAGCTTCAAAGCCTTTTTCTTCGACTTCCATTTCTCTCTCATTTACCATGCTTGTGTGACCTGGCATGTTGTTTCTCACATTCTGAACATCTTGGTGTATAACCTCACTATTTGTGACAGCAGCACTCTCACTTGTAGGAGGTAAAATCATACGATGTTTTCTAGGGGTATTCCCAATTTCCATACTTTCTATACTTTCATCTTCATGTGTATCATGCATTAGCTTTTCTTGTTTTACAACTGGACTTGTTAAATCTATCTCCTCTGTATTTGGCTCCATCTAAAATATATTAAAAATCTGGGTTACTTTAATACTTTACCAAATGACAAAATTTTTGCCTTGTCCAAATTATTAGCGTCTGCAGATGACAATTTCGATTTTGGCTCAAATGGTGCAATTTTTCTTTGATAGCGTAGAAAACATTGTGGGAAAAGGAGAAAATGCTGGTCACCAGCATTTTCTCCTTTTCCCACAATGTTTTCAAAAGGCTTAAAGGGTTAATATGCGATAATTTGAAAGCACAATTCTGGCTGATTACAAAATAAGATTTTTTTTTGCTCTTGTTCATTTTGTAAACACTTCAGGTGACACATCAAGTGAGTCTAAATTACACAAGGTGTCTGGACTCTTTACCACACAGTAAAAAATGTAGACATGCCTAAATTAAAAGCATCTGCAGACGACAGTATGAATGTGGCTCAAATGATGGAATTTGCTTTTGATAGGGTAGAAAACTTTGTGGAAAAAGGAGAAACTGCTGAATACCAGCATTTTCTCATTTACCACAATGTTTTCACAAGGCTCCTTCCTCAGGGTCGTTAAAACTCGTCATTGTGTGGTAAAAGGTTAAGCAGAATGGTAAACATTGGGGGGAAAAGGAGAAAATGCTGGTCAGTTGGTTAAGGTCACTAGTTCAAATCTCCAGCTTGCCCAGTTCTTTCTATGGATTGATGATAGTCATTGCACAAAGATTTTTTCCTCTCTCTCTTGATCTCGCTGATCATTGTTTTGACAATGGATATGTGGGAAAGCAGCCAGTGGCAAGGGAAGGATATTGTGCAAAGTACTAGTGGAAAAAAAAGAAGTCCAAGAAAGCAGGACAAGTGCACTGGCCAACCTAATTTACCTGACATAATGTTGAAAACGTCTTGACCCTTTCCCAAACGACAAATTTTGGACTGGTCCAAATTGAAAGAGTTTGCAGACGACAATTTTAAATTTGACGAAAATGGCAGAAAGTTATCAAAAAGGGTAGAAAACACTGTGGGAAAAGGAGAAATTGCTCATTACGAGCAATTTCTCCTTTTCCCACAGTGTTTTCAAAAGACTTGTACTGCAGACACGTGAAAACCAGGGCTTGTTTGGGAAAGGGTTAACATGTTCACGAACAAATTTAACTATTCATCACACAGTCCCAAGTTTTAATGACCCTTAAAGAGAAAGCTTTTGAAAACATTGTGGGATAAAGAGAAAATGATGGATACCAGCATTTTTTTCCTTTTCCCACTAAGTTTTCTACCCATTCAGAAATTTTGTTGTTTGGTAAAGAATCAACTTTCTGTTTGATAACTTGACAACCCCTCCAACATGATTTACCTTTATATTAGGAACTCTATGTCTATTAGGACTAGGTGAGGTCAAATCAATGGTCCGTTTTCCATCAACAGGCCTTGCATCATTTTAAATTGACACCCCCCCCCCCCCCCAACATGTTATTTTAGGAACTCTGTGTCTATACATGGATCCGTGGCAATGAGATAAACCGACTTCCTTGGTTACCATCGTTAAGGGCTCACAAACAAATGCAGTAAATACATATACAGTATAGCAGAAAGGCTACTTCAACTGTGCTATCATGATTGTTTCTATCAATTAAATTCCGAAAAAATATTTCTTTTCCTTTTCAAGTTTCTACTGATGATGAATTTATCAGTAAGAAATCTATAGATACTTGAACTAATTTCCACAAGGATATGTTGAAAAAGTGTGAATTTCAGTGGCTAAGGACAATGTAATACCTGTGCCAACAAAGTTTTGAACTTTAACGAGAAAGAATGAAAAATCTCATAAGCCTCAGTTTTGCCTACAAATATTAGAATTAAAGATGCTTTTTAGATTGTCTTAACATCATATTCAATAATAAATTATAAGCATTTTGCAAAATTTATAGATTGTCTCATTCAACAGAGAGGTGTAAGTCTAAGAAAAATCTAAATTTCAAGTTAAGGGAAAATGGTTGCCTGATGATTTCAAAATGCGTAAAGTGTGCTGTCAATTAACAAATTTGTTCATATCATTGGCGGTTAGTGTTTTATCTTATGATATACTGAAGACAACAGGTGGTTTACAGCAGCAATCAAACACACATCCTTTCAGTTAACAGTTTACCGACATACCCTTTGAAATGGCAGATGTGCTAATCCACCTAAATATAGTCAAAAGTTGATTTAACTGACATAAGTTGCCTTTTGAGCTGAACTTCCAAAGCTACAGAACTCAGTCTGTTTCATAATCGAAATCTACATGTACTTTCAGTAAGGAATACACGTAAATGTGGTTAATTTAAGGAGCAGATAGTTTGAATCCAAGAATAAACTGCATGTATTTTGCACTCTGATCTGTATCTACACATTCAGCATTCTTCACACACCAAGGATTAATGTTTACATCAAACTGAAATATTGATGACAAGTGCCTCTTTTTGGATGTGCAGAAGTTATTAAACAAGGTAAAATATTTTAGTGAACTAATTTCTTTTTGTTAGTATTTCATATATTTTTACCTTCAGAGAATCACAGACAAAAAAAGAACTAACATTATTTAATCCATTACATAATATAGCGTTGATCAAAACTCTTTGCTCATGTCCCATTGTCAATCATAATTATAATGCAAACTTTTAGCCTCTGCATATATCTCACATAAGCCATACACGTTCGCAAAGCAAATCTTAAAAACTTTTTCTTGAATTCAAGCATTGTAAACACACATAATATCGCACTTCTCCAACATTAACAGTCGCTTGTTTGGGAGCTGAAATACCCGACAGTAAGGCTGCATATCTGGCCAAATAAATGCGATGACCTGATTGGTCAAATACAGATTTCCGAGGATCCGTGTATTAGGACTAGGTAAGGTCAAATCAATGGTCCGGTTTCCATCTAGAGGCCTTGCATCACTTCAAATTGACATTCCTCCCCCCCGCCACATGATTTACCTTTATATTAGGAACTCTATGTCTATTAGGACTAGGTGAGGTCAAATCAATGGTCCGGTTCCCATCCACAGGCCTTGCTTCATCTCCACTTTCGGTGTTTTGCTCTACTTCTTTATCAGATAATGATCTCTCTCCACCCTCTGAAAAAACAAAACCTGCACATGTGAAAGCCAATGCTTGGCTGTAGTTGCTTTTAGTGAGGATTCTAAGTCAAAAAGGAAGCATAACTGTGTCAAAAATATTTTGATGGTTACCTGCTCCTGTTATACTGGTTCCCCTTTTGATAATTAACTTTTTAACAAATGAAAAAATTTATACCCATCCAAATTGAAAGCATTTGCAGACCTCAATTTCAATGCGGCTTAAATGATGTGATTTTAGTTTGATAGGATAGAAAACATTGTGGAAAAAGTAGAAAATGCTGGTTACCTGCATTTTCTCCATTTCCCACAATGTTTTCAAAGGCTTCTTTCTAAGGGCTGTTAAAAGTCTGCATTGTGTGGTAAAGGGTTAACAGCAAGTCCAAGTTTGAAGCAAAGGTCTTCAGTAATGACAGCGATATAATGATACATCAAATCTTTTGCACAACAACGCAGATGATGATGACGTATACAACGCCAGGGCTATGACAATACCTCAATGATCCTTGATTGATTGATTGATTGTATGGTGTTTAATGCCATTTTCAACATTATTTCAGTTATATCGCGGCAGCCAGTGCACCTATCCATGCTTTCTTGAAGTTTCTTGTACCAGTGCTATGCACAATATTCTTTCTTGCCACTGGCTGCTTTCCCACACTGCCATCGTCGAAACAATGGTCAGCGGTGAGAGAGGAATGAATCCTGTCGCGATGACTATCATCAATCCTCGGAAACAAATTGGCCAAGCCGATTTTGGGATTGTGTGGTAATGTGTTAACCCTTTACCAGACGACAAAATTTTAGCCTTGTCCAACTTGAAAGCATTTGCTTTCCATGACAAGTTTCAATTTTTAAGTCACACTTAATTTTTTGTCTGCAAATGCTTTCAATTTCAACTAGTCTGAAATTTTGTCGTATGGTAAAGAGTTAAGAGTTGAAACGAGAAAACGAACAAAACAAACACAATGAAACCACAACCTGAATGCTTATCACCATTCTCGTCTTTTACGGGTTTTGGGAAGTCCCACATATGACTTCTGGGTATGCCCGAAGTCTGTGGGGCCTGGTGCTTGCCCTGTCTCTCCTCCAGGGCCATTTCCTGCTGCGATTCCATCTGAAGTAACTGCTGAGCTTTCTGGACCTGGCAGAGAAACCAAGGGAACAAAAATGTATTGAAGTCTGTAACAAACAACAAAATTTTGAACTTGTCCAGATTAAGACCATTTGCAGACATCAATTAAATGTGGTTAACCCTCTACCACACAACAAATATTTAGACCTATCCAAATTGAAAGCATTTGCAGACGACAATTTGAATGTGGCTCAAATGATGTGATTTTTCTTTGACAGTGTAGAAAACTTTATGGGAAAAGGAGAAAATGTTGGTTACCTCGAGGAAGAACCCATTTGAAAACATTTTGAGAAAAGAAGAAAATGCTGGTTTTTCTAAGATTTGGCCCAGTGACCTACTTTTTAACCCAACATGACCCAATTTCAATTTTGTCAAAGATATCGTCACGACAAACATTCTAAGTTTCATGAGTATCTGACTGAAAATGTGAACTCTAGAGTGCACACAAGGTAAATGTTGACGGAGTATGACAGATGCTGGATACAGCACGCTCACAAAAGCTCACCTTGGGCACTTTCTGCTCAAGTAAGCTAAAAATCATTTGGCAAGACCATAAATTTACCCTTAGATAGGAAAAAAAAAATGCAGGAAAAAAAACTGCCTTCAGTGGGACTTGAACCCAAAATCTTTAAAACAAAGATTCAGTGACTCTGCCACTATGCTGTTGAAGCAACCGATATCTACTTGTGTTTAACCCTTTACCACACAATCCTGAGTTTCAACAACCTTCAACAAGAAGGCTTTGGGAATTATTGTGGGAAAAGGAGAAAATGCTGGTAACCAGCATTTCCTTTTTTTCTCGCAATGTTCCCCTCCCTCTCAAAAACAAGCATCAACATTTGAGTTACATTTGACTTTTCGTCTGCAAGGGCTTTCAATTTGGACCAGTCTAAAATTTTGTAGTGTCTATGACTTTCCACTTTTGCATGTGAATGAAAATTACCATGGTAGTCTATGATTTTCTAAGAAGCTTGTAAAACAATATCTGGTTTAATGATACTTCAAGGTTGCTTTTTTCTATGAAGATATAGCAAAGCGGACAGTGCAGATCAAAGATCAGACAGCACATTTTGTGGTCTGATCCTGATCTACACTGGCCGCAAAGAAGTGGAAGGCACTTTAACTCTTTACCAAACGACATAATTTTACACTCATCCAAATTCAAAGCTGTTGCAGACGACAAAGTAAATGTGGCCCAAGTGATGAAACCTGATTCTATTAGGGTAGAAAACATTGTGGGAAAAGGAGAAAATGTTGGTTACCAGCATTTTCTTCTTTTCCAACAATATTTTCAAAAGGCTTTCTTTCAAGGGTCGTGAAAACCCGGGACTGTTTGGTAAAGGGTTAAGGGTTAAGTTGAAAGAACCAAATCCAACCATTTGAATCACATGTACGTGTAATTAATCGTCTGAAAAAGGTTTCAATTTGGACAAGTTTATAACTTTGTTTTCCAACTTACTCTGTGCTGAATGTAATCATTTTCTGAAGCATGGTCTACTTCATGTTCACCATCAGACGTGTCGTCTGAGGACTGACCTTGACCTTGAGTGAACATAAGGTCATGGTCACTCAAACCAAACATTTCTGAAAGAAAGTAAAAGAAATCAAATGAACATGCGACAGTAAGCATCTTTGAGATATCATCATTTCTGTTTCAAGATACAATTTTATTTAACCCTTTACCAAACGACAAAATTTTAGACTTGTCCAAATAGAAAGCTTTTGCAGACAACAAAATAAATGTGACTCAAAAATTGAGATTTGTTTTGGGAAGAGTAGAAAACATTGTGGGAAAAGGAGAAAATGCTGGTTACCAGCATTTTCTCCTTTTCCCACAATGTTTTCAAAAGGCTTCTTCCTCAGGGTCGTTAAAAGTCGGGATTGTGTGGTAAAGGGTTAATATGTGCATTGGAATGAAGAGAAAATTAGGAATTGTTGCTTTGCCAACAGCATTTGAAAGAGCTGTGCGAGTGTAAAATAATGAATATCCATTTGATTGCTAGAAATATGCAACGGTCCAAGGATATATCATGTGAATGGTTTTTCCTTTTAAAATAAAAATATCAAATACTTATCCCTTTCCCAAATGACAAATTTTGGACTGGTCCAAATTGAAAGAGTTTGCAGACGACAATTTTAAATTTGATGAAAATGGCAGAAAGTTCTCAAAAAGGGTAGAAAACACTGTGGGAAAAGGAGAAATTGCTCGTTACGAGCAATTTCTCCTTTTCCCACAGTGTTTTCAAAAGACTTATACTGCAGACACGTGAAAACCAGGGCTTGTTTGGGAAAGGGTTATTTTAACCATTTGATCGTATTTTACAATACAATATACAATCCCTGTTGTAACCAGACTGATAGAGTTATCTCTCTTTGAGCAGTCTTGTGCAGATATAGTAAGAAAATGAACATGTCCTGAAACAGTCCAATATCAGAACATACAGCATGCTAGTAACATGGCCAAACTGTTAACTGACCCATTAACTGGAAAATAAAAGAGTTAGCTGCATTTGCTTGTATTTCATATATAGAGGATCTTACAGGAGTGTTTATGTATTATCATTTTTATCAAACGAGTTGACTAAAAATGATAATACATAAACATGGATTTGAGATCCTATTTATCACATAAAACAAATGACAGGCAAAAAATATCCTACATCATCACCTTTAGTCTATACACCATTCACGGGTCCATGTTTACAGTTGTAGTTTGGTTTCAAATGTGTACATACACAAGTAGATAGATCTTTGACATTTACTCCGAAAGTAGAATGAAACAGTTTCTAGAGAGGATGAGTCCACCTAATTCCGCAACTTTGTTGATTTGAAAGACTTTCGCTGCGTTTCTTGGTTTTTATTAAACATGAAAATCAAAACTTTTCCACATGTATACGTCTTAGCAACAATGAAGTCATTTTTCTGCAATTCGGCGTAGTCGCACAAATTTTGACAAGTGCTGTGGCTGGTTTCTCCGGCTTCAGGAGCTCATGACTAAATACTGAATAGAACCTGGACCCAAAAAACAATAATACACTAGTGTATTATCAAAAATAAGTCATGGGTTTAATACACTGCCGGAGGAGGTTTTATGTGATATAAATTAATATTGATGCCATTGATTTTGTTTACATGTGGTCACGGTAGTAGGTCTAACCCACCTCTAACTTGAACAGTTCCATAAATGAAAGTAAGAAATACATGGCGATGATTGTGGCAAATAATAACATTTTCTATGCTTTTAAAATAGTACAGAAAGCCAACAGCATTAACCCTTTACCAGATCACAAAGTTTAGCCTTGTGCAAATTGATAGCATTTGCAGACGACAATTTCAGTGTGGCTCACGAGGTGCAAATCTTCTTTGATTGGGTAGAAAACGTGGGAAAAGGAGAAAATGCTGGTCACCAGTATTTTCGTGACCAGCATTTTCTCCTTTTCCCACAATGTTTTCTAACCTTCCATAAACAAATTTATATTTCTGATTTCACATTTATTTTGAGGCTGTAGATGCTTTCAATTTGGAAGAGTCTAAAATTTTGTCCTTTAGAACAGATTTAAAGGTTTAACTCTTTACCAAACGACAAAATTTTTTACCAAACGACAAAATTTCAAACTAGTCCAAATTGAAAGCTTTTTGCAGAAGACAAAATAAATGTGACTGAAAAATTGAAATTTGTTTTGGAAAGGGTAGAAAACATTGTGGGAAAAGGAGAAAATGCTGGTTACCAGCATTTTCTCCTTTTCTCACAATGTTTTCAAAAGGCTTCTTTTTCAGGGTTGTTAAAAGTCAGGATTGTGTGGTAAAGGGTTAACCCTTTTCTTAAACCATTTAGAGCTTTAATGACCTTGAAATAGCAGTTTTAAAAACATTGAGGCCAAGAATAAAATGCTGATAAACATTTCTGTCTCTTTTCCCACAGCGTTTCCTACCCTGTCATTATCAAAACCAATCATTTGAGTCATCTTTATTTTGTTGTCTGCAAAATGCTATCAAATTGGGTAAGTCCAACATAGTGTTGTTGGTGGAAGAGTCTTAACTCTTAACCACACAATGCCAGTGGAAGAAAATGCCAGTGGAAGAAGGCTTTTGAAAACATTGTGGGAAAAGGAGAAAATGCAGGTAACCAGCATTTTCTCCTTTTCCCACAATGTTTTCTACCCTACTAAACACAAATTTCATCATTTGCGCCACATTCAATTTGTGGTCTGCAAAGGCTTTCAGTATAGACAAGTCTACATTTATGCACCATCCTGACTTTTAACGAACCTGATGAAGAAGGCTTTTAAAAACATTGTGGGATAGGAAAAAATGCTAGTAGCCAGCATTTTGTCCTTTACCCCACAATGTTTTCTACCCTATCAAAGACAGAAAACATCATTTGATTTATCTTATCTGGCCGTCTGCACATGCTTTCAATTTGGTCAGGTCCAAATTTTTGTCACAATGTCATGTTAACTCTTTACCAAACGACAAAATTTTAGACTAGTCCAAATTGAAAGCAACTGCAGACAACAAATTAAAGGTGTCTCAGATGGCAAAACTTGTTCTTGATAGAGTAGAAAATATTGTGGGAAAAGGAGGAAATGCTGGTTACCAGCATTTTCTCCTTTCCTACAATGTTATCAAAAGGTTTCTTCTAAAAGGTCATTAAAAGTCAGGACTGTGTGGTCAAGGGTTAGAGAGTTAACAATTAGATCGGCTACCAGGCTTCACAGCTAATCTTAATCCCACCTAAATAGATCCTATAAATTCCTGGGAGAAGATTATACCAGTCATGAAGCCATGGAGATAATCTCATCTCAAAACTTGACAACATTATGAAGAAATCTGATTTAACCCTTTTCCAAACGACAAAATTTAAGACTTGTCGAAATTGAAAGCATTTGCAGACGACAAAATAAATGTGACTCAAAAATTGAAATTTGTTTTGGAATGGTTAGAAAACATTGTGGTAAAAGGAGAAAATGCTGGTTACCAGCATTTTCTCCTTTTCCAACAATGTTTTCAAAAGGCTTTTTTACCAGGGTCGTTAAAACCCGTGATTGTGTGGTAAAGAGTTAACCCTCTACCATACAATCCCGAGCTTTGATGACCATGACAAAGAGGTCTTTAGAAAACACTGTGGGAAGAGGAGAAAATGCTAGTCACCAGCATTATCCAAAGAGTGTTCAAAATATAAGTTTGTTTGTAACCATTCATCAAATGATCATTGTTTCTACTGCTGTGAGGGACAAAGTATTTTCTCCTTTTCCCACAATCTTTTTTACCCTCTAAGTGACTATTTTCATTATTTTAGCTACACTTAATTTGTTCTCTACAACAGCTTTGAATTTGGACAGGTCCTTTTTCCACAATGTTTTCCAACCTTTAACTCTTTACCACACAATCCCGAGTTTTAACAACCCTAAAGAAGATGGCTTTTGAAAGCATTGTGGGAAAAGAAGAAAATGCTGGTAACCAGCATTTTCTTCTTTTCCCACAATGTTTTCAACAATCTCAAAGACAGATACCGTCGTTTGTACCCCATTTTATTTGTCGTCTGCAAACGCTTTCAATTTAGACTGGTCTAAAACTTTGTTGTGTGGTAAAGAGTTAACCCCCTTGCCCAACAATCCCGAGTTTTAACGACCCTAAAAAGAGGCATTTTGAAAACACTGTAGGAAAAGGAGAAGATACTGTTAAACAGCATTTTCTCCTTTTCCCACAATGTTTTCTATCCTTCCCAAAACAAATTTCAATTTTTAGGACATGTTTATTTTGTCGTCTGCAAATGCTTTCAATTAGGACTAATCTAAAATTTTGTCGCTTGGTTAAGAGTTAAAAGAAAACACTCATTTTAACCACTTTCAATCTGTCGAGTGCAAATGCTTACAACTTGGACAAGTCTAAAATTTTGTCATCTGGTAAAACAATCAACAGTTTCAAATTTATCTGCAGCAGAGGTGTAAAGAGACATGTGTATGTTGGAAAGGATTATAGGATAATCCAAAGCAGATAATCTTTGCAGGAAAAACAAGCTTCCACTTATCTATGTGCTGGTATAGCAATACTGTGAAAACAAGATCCTAAAACCTGTCTTCTTCGAAAGACATTCAAATCAACATATCCTGTAGATGAATACAGGCAAATCCCACCAATTTTTTTAACCCTTTACCAAACAGGTGTAAGACTATCACCCCACAGGCCAAAAGCCCCATAGGACAATAGCCCCATAGGACAAAAGCCATCATCTAAATGGAGCTTTTGGTCATACCCATATCAGACAGCTCCTGTTTAAGTCTTTACCAAACAACAAAATTTTAGACTAATCCAAATTGCAAGCAGTTGCAGATGACAAAATAAATGTGACTGAAAAATTGAAATTTGTTTTAGGAAGGGTAGAATACATTGTGAGAAAGGGAGAAAATGCTGGTTAACAACATTTTCTCCTTTTACCACAATATTTTTTTTTTTAAAGGCTTCTTTCAAAAGTTGGGATTGTGTGGTAAAGAGTTAACACTTTACCAAACAACAAAATGTTAGGCTTTCCCAAATTGAAAGAATTTGCAGACGACAGATTAAAGGGACTAAAATTGTATTGATTGATTGATTGTATGGTGTTTAACGCCGTTTTCAACATTATTTCATTTGTATCATGACGGCCAGTGCACCTATCCATGCTTTCCTGGAGTTTCTTTTACCAGTACTCTGCACAAATTTCTTTTCAAGCAACCGGCTGCTTTCCCACATAACCATCGTTGAAACAATGGTCAGCGGTGAGAGAGGAATGAATCCTGTTGCGATGACTATCATCAATCCTTGGAAAGAAATTGGCCAAGCCGGGGATCGAACCAGGGACCTCCTGTTCTCAAGTCCTGTACGCATGCTAAAATTATTGTGATTGCCTTTAGATGAGCAGAAAACACTGTGGGAAAAGGAGACGATCCTGGTTACTAGCATTTTTTTGCCCAGACTGTTTTCAAAAATTTTCCTCTTCAAGGTTGTTAAAACTCGGGATTGTGTGGTAGAGTTAATGACACTGAGGAAACTCGTCTTTACATAAAAGAATGTTGAAACAAGAGCAACACATGCCAGTGCCAACATTAGGTGGCATATGTTTGATTTTCAGCGAAAATTCTAGGTAAAAAAAAAAAATGGGCATGACTGTGTCAAAAATAGTTTGATGGTTACCTGCCCATGTTGTATGGGTACCCCTTTTGATAACAAATGACTTGTTCAAGTTTGAAGCAAATATCTTCAGTAATAAGAAAGATGTAAAATGTCTAAGTTTTTGCACAACACAGACGTCGAAACAGACAACGATGCCAGGGGTACTTCGAAAATAGCCGAACTAAAAAAAAGAGTGGTGGGTTTTCACAGGCATTTGCTTCTTTCCACCCTACCACACAACAATATTTTAGACTGGTATATTATATTTGTGTGTTAATATTTTTAGCAAAGGAGGTAATTTATATACAGATGGTTTAGATTGCATACTCGGAATGTTTGCAGTATTTTTATTGAGAAAATGTACTTTTACTGCACACAGGGTATTGTTGAGCAGTGAGATTTGCGCAATCGTGCACCCTGGATGCAACATTGATACTGTTGAAAACACTAAACCAACCACAATAAACAATGATTCATTCTGAAAGGTTCATTGAACAAAAGGTCTATTGCTGTCTATCCCTTTATTAAACAACACAATTTTAGACCTTTCCAAAGTAAAAGCATTTCCGGATGACGAAAACAAATGTGACTCGAAAAATGTCATCATTTTTGCAAAGTTACACAGCATTGTGGGAAAAGGAGAAAAAGCCTGTTTCCAGCATTTCCTCCTTTGCCCACAATGTATTCAAAAGCTGTCTATCTCAGGGTCGTTAAACTCTTGACTGTATTGTAATGGACTATCCTTTACCACACAATCCTGACTTTTAATGACCCTGGGGAAGAAGCATTTTGAAAACATTGTGGGAAAAGGAGAAAATGCTGGTAATCAGCATTTTCTCCTTTTATAATTATGTTTTCTACCCTTCCGAAAACAAATTTCAAATTTAGTCACATTTAATTTGTCGTCTGCAAATGCTATCAATTTGGTCAAGTCTAAAATTTTGTCGTTTGGTAAAGAGCTATGGGAGGAGGAAGAAAATTTACCTAATGAATACAAAAATGCAATATGTTCATCGAGGCTCGGATCTGTGAGTCTCTGGCCACTGTGCATCTCTTCCAGTTGTTGCTGAGTGGTGGACATCTTCGGGTCATCTAAAGTGAATAATTCTCGTAGCTCATACTTGCTGAAATACCTGAAAAAAAAATCTTACTAACTGATATACTGTATCAACATTTCCTCAGTTACGAGGGAAACATATCCCTTTACCTCAGATTCCCGAATTTTAACGACCCTGAAAAAGAAAGGTTTTGAAAACATTTGTGGCAAAAGAAGAAAATGCTGGTAACCAGCATTTTCTTCTTTTGCCACAAATGTTTTCAATGATCTCAAAGACAGATACTGTCGTTTGTGCCCCGTTTTATTTGTCGTCTGCAAAATGCTTTCAATTTGGACTTGTCTAAAATTACGTTGTGTGGTAAAGAGTTAACTACACTGACAATGACAGCTTTTGAAAATACTATATTATGTAAAAAACCAAAGCCTTCTTCCTCAAGGTCTGTAAAACTTGAAAAATTTTTGGTAGAATGTAAATTTCGAGATATTACATAACAAACAAATGCACCGTATGTGGGAGCCAATGCTCAGCTGTGGTTGCTTGATTTTTAATGAAAAATCTAATTTAAAAAGGGGCATAACTCTGTCAAAAATGCTTTGGTTACCTGTCCTTGTTGTTTAGGTTCTCCTTATGATAATTAACAACTTGTCCAAGTATGAAGCAAATATCTTCTGTAATAACGGAGATATCATAAAAGGTCAAGGTTTTCCCATGACAACCACACAGACCATGCCAGGGTAATGACAATACCTCAGCTTTTTTCTTGGAAAACAGTTGAGCTAATAATTACTTAACTCTTTACCAAACAATAAAAATTTTCGACTTGTCCAAATTGAAAGCATTTGGCGACGACAAATTAAATGTGACTTTAAAAAAATGAAATTTGTTCTGGGATAGGTAGAAAACATTGTGGGAAAAGGAGAAACTGCTGGTTACCAGCATTTTCTCCTTTTCCCACAATGTTTTCAAATGGTTTCCTTTTTAGGGTCGTTAAAAGTCGGGATTGTGTGGTAAAGAGTACATGCATGTAGCCTTAAGGGGAGTAACTCCCACTGCTCTTTACCAAACAACAACACTTTAGACCAGTCCAAATTCAAAGCTTTTGCAGACAACAAAATAAATGTGAAACAAACATAAAATTTGTTTTGGAAGAGTAGAAAACATTGTGGGGAAATGAGAAAATGCTGGTTACCAACATTTTTTCCTTTTCCCACAGTATTTTCAACCCTATCAGAGACAGAAATCATCACTTGAGCTACATCTAACTTGTTATCTGCAAGTGCTTTCAATTTAACTTTTACCACACAACAAAATTTTAGACTCAACCAAATTGAAAGCTTGTGCAGACGACAAATACAATGTGACTCAATAGTTGAAATTTGCCTTTGGAAGGGTAGAAAACATTATGGGTAACCAGCATTTTATCCTTTTCCCATATTGTTTTCAAAGGCTTTCTTTCTTAGGGTCATTAAAAGTCGGGATTGTGTGGTAAAGAGTTAATCCAATTTTTTTCCCAAAATTCTAGACTTATTCAAATTGAAAGCTTTTGCAGGTGACAAATCAAATGTTGCGCAAATGATGAACTTTTTCTTTGAAAGGGTGGGAAACCTTGTGGGAAAAGGAGAAAATGCTGTTTTGCCCATAATGTTTTCAAAAACTATTCCCTCTGGGTCAGTAAAAGTCAGGATTGTATGGTTAAGTTATAGGAGAAAATGTCTGTATGCAAAGGGTGCATAGCCTTTTGTCAGTAACTGGTATACAAGCATCATGTTGTTTTGTCAAAAGTATTCCAAGAATTTCTATCACTATTTTAATCTGATTAAACCCTCTACCCCATAATCCCAGCATTTTCTCCTTTTCCTGCAATATTTTCAAAAGGCTTCTTCCTCAGGGTTGTTAAAAGTCAGGGTTGTGTGGTAAAGGATTAACCTTTACAAAGGTCATAGGGTAGAAAACCTTGTGGGAAAAGGAGAAAATGCTGGTTACCAACATTTTCTCCTTTTCCCACAATGTTTTCATAAGCCTTCTTTTATAGGGTAGTTAATAGTCGGGACTGTGTGGTATTTTAGTATTTTAAAGAGTTCAGCCAGATCTAATTTGTCGTCTGTAGATGCTTTCAATTTGGATTTCAAAGACAGTAATGTCTGAGGAAAGAATTCAAAAGATAGCTGTGGAATGCATTATGCATAGGGAAGAAGATGCTGGTTACCAGCATTTTCTCCTTTTTCCAAAATGTTTTCTATTTCTACAATTTTAAATACAGTTATCATTATAATGTCTTTGACTTTCCCGAACGCTTCTTCCTCAGGGTTGTTAAAGTCAGGACTGTGTAGTAAAAGTTTAACTCTTTACCTCACGACAAGAATGTAGACTTGTCCAAATTGAAAGCATTTGCAGACAACACTTTAAATGAGGCTCAAATGATGGAATTTGTCTTTGCTAGATTAGAAAAGATTGTGGGAAAAGGAGAAAATGCTGGTTACCAGCATTTTCTCCTTTTCCCACAATGTTAAAAAAAAAAAAGTCTTTGTTATTGGACGTTAAAAGTCAGGATTGTGTGGTAAAGGGTTAAATTGTCATATGCAAGACCTTTCAATGTGAACCAGTCTAAAATTCTGTCTTACTAAGAGCTAATCTTTTACATCTTTTACAACATGTATCTGGCAAGTTTACCATCTCCATGTAATTATCATAATTTTGATCAAAACCAGTCCCCCATGTTTCACAAATAGCCATAAATTATGACATGACAATGTTGATGCATGCCACAAGCCCAGGTCTATCCCCACCCCTCTCCCCTCACTTGTATATTGGGCTAGGTTGGGTGCCTCCAGGTGACATTTCTGTTTTTTTTTTCTTGACAGGGTAATCAGCACATGACTATTGCTTTTTTAACCCTTTCCCAAATGACAAATTTTGGACTGGTCCAAATTGAAAGAGTTTGCAGACGACAATTTCAAATTTGATGAAAATGACAAAGTTCTCCAAAAGGGTTGAAAACACTGTGTTTTCAAAAGACTTGTACTGCAGACACATGAAAACCAGGGCTTGTTTGGGAAAGGGTTAAACTCTTTAGCAACATTGAAAACATTTTGGGAAACTGAGAAAATGCTGGTTACCAGCATTTTCTCCATTTTGAAAAATGTTTTCAATAGTCTTCTTCTTCAGGGTCGTTAAAGGTAGGTATTGTATGGTAAACGGTTAACTCTTTACCAGACAACAGAATTTTAGACCTATCGAAATTGAAAGCAGTTTGCAGTCAACAAATTAGCTGCCATTAAAATGTTTGGATCCATCCATAAAAGGTTAGAAAACATTGTGGATAAATGGAGAAAATGCTGGTTGCCACCTTTTTCTCACAATTTTTTTTCCAAAGCTTTCTTTTTCAGGGTTGTCAAAAATTGGCACTGCGTGGTAAAGGGGTAAAAATACTTTTCTGGTTACATTAAGTCCAATTACTGAACAAATGGAACTCTCCTTAATCCCTGCATTTAATCAGGAGCAATCTTTCCTTCTGCCACATTGTTTTCAAAAGTAATCTTCTGCAAGATAAAAAATAAAAGCCATACAACTCTTTACCACGTGACAAAATTCTTAACGCTTTCACCAAATGACAAAATTTTAGACTAGTCCAAATCCAAAGCATTTGTAGACGAAAATTTTGATGTGGTTCAAATGATAGAATTTGTTATTGGTGGGGTAGAAAACATAGTGGGAAAAGGAGAAAATGCTGATTACTAGCATTTCCTCCATTTCCCACTATGTTTTCAAAAGCCATCTTTGTTAACGCCATGAAAACTTCGGACTGTGTGGTAAAGAGTTAAGAAGAACAAATTGAAAGCATTTGCCAATGACAAAGAAATTGTATTTTAGTTATTGGATTTGTCTTTTCAAGTGCAGTCAACATTGTAGGAATAAAAGAGAATATGCCAAAGAAAGCTTTGGAGAACATATTTGACAGAGGAGAAAATGCTGGTAACCAGCATTTTCTCCTGTTCCTACAATGTTTTGTCTTTCCAACAACAAAATTGAATTTTTGAGTCACCTTTATATTGTTGTTTGCAAATGCTTTCAATTTTGTCAAGTCTATTTCTTTTTCCCTTAATAAAGTGTTACAAAGATAGAAACAGTGTGGAGAAAAACAAAAAAGGCCCAAAACTTTTAAATTAGTTTGTTGAAGGATAGAAAACATTTTGGAAAAAGGAGAAAACGCTAGTTACCAGCCCTTCCACAAATGAAATGTTTTCACACAATTTCAAAAGCTTTCCTTCTCAGGGTCAACTTGGGATTATGGGGTAGAGGGTTTAATCAGATTAAAATAGTGATAAAAATTCTTGGAATACTTTTTGACAAAACAACATGATGCTTGTATACCAGTTTCGGACAAGGGGCTATGCACCCTTTGCATACAGACATTTTCTTCTATAACTTTAACCCTATAGCATACAATCTTGACTTTTACTGACCCAGAGGAAGAAGGCTGTTGAGAACATTGTGGGCAAAAGAAGAAAATGCCAGTAACCAGCATTTTCTCCTTTTCCCACAATGATTTCTACCCTTTCAATGAAAAATTTCATCATTTTCACAATTTGTCCTCTGCAAAAGCTTTCAATTTGAACAAGATTAGAATTTTAGACAAAATTTTGGATTAAACTGAGAGCACTTGCAGATAACTGGTTAAATGTAGCTCAAGTGATGATTTCTGTCTCTGATGGGATTGAAAACATTGTGGGAAAAGGAGAAAATGCCTCTTTCTCAGGGTCAGGCTGCCAAAAATTAAGTGTAGCTCAAATGATTACATTTGTTCCTAAAGGTTAGAATACATCGTGGGAAAAGAATAAAATACTGGTGACCAGCTTGTTCTTTTCCCACAAAGTTTTCAAAAGTATAATTTCCCTGGGTTGTTAAAACTGGTAATTGTGTGGTAATGGCTAAAGGACCATTGCCTGCAAAATGAGAATATATTACATAGATGCTACCCGTAATATGAGCTGGCACTGAAAAATTAATTGAAATTAAGAAACTGATTGACTGATTGATTGTATGGGGTTTTATGTTGTGCTCAACTTTCAATAATATTGTGGCGGCCAGTGCACTTATCTGTGCTTTCCTGGAGTTTCTGTTACCAGTAATTAACACAATATTCTTCCCTAGCCACTGGCTGCTTTCCCACATAAACTAAAACCAAGAAGTAAAACATTATCTCAATTTTAAAAATATGAATTGCAAAGAAACTATCACTTGTCTTAACATGACCCTAAAATAATGAATCTGAAATCTATAGAATGAGTTTGAATGATTTCTGAAAATTAAAAGCTAAAGTTTCCATAAAATATTTGCTATTTTGCTTAACCTTTTACCAGACGACAAAATTTTGGCCTTCTCCAAATTGAAAGCATTTGCAGACGACAATTTCAATTTGGCTAAAATGGTGCAATTTTTCTTTGATAGGGTAGAAAACATTGTGGGAAAAGGAGAAAATGCTGGTTACCAGCATTTTCTCCTTTCCCACAATGTTTTCAAAAGGCTTCTTTCGCAGGGGCGTCAAAAGATGTCATTGTGCGGTAAAGGGTTAACTCTTTACCAAATGATAAAAATTTGGACTGGTCTAAATTCAAAGCATTCACAGATGACACATGAAATGATGGTAATTGCCTGTGAAAGTGTAGAAAACTTTGTTGGAAAAGAAGATAATGCTGTTTACTAGCACTTTCTCCTTTTCCAACAAGTTTTCCAAAAGGCTATTTTCTCAGGGCCATTTAAACTTGGGATCGTATTGTAAAGAAAGACTCAACTTCTTAGCAGACATCTCCAATATTTTAACTCTTTACCAAACGATAAATTTTTGACTTGACCAAATTGAGAGCATTTGCAGACGACAATTTATATGTAACTCAAATGATGATTTCTGTCTTTGATTGGGTAGAAAACATTGTGGGAAAAGGAGAAAATGCTGGTGACCTTCTCCTTTTCTCATAATGTTTCCAAAAGGCTTCTTCCCCAGGGTCGCTAAAACCCAGGATTGTGTGGTAAAGGGTTAAAGACCAACAGGAGAAAGATTTTTGAAAAGCTTTGTGGAAAAAGGAGCAAAGGCTGATATCTAGCCCTGTTTTCATAAATTTTCTACCCTTTAAAAGTTTCACCCAGAGTTTGAGCCTTATTAACTACTTTTAACCCTTTACCACACAATCCCAAGTTTTAACGACCCTAAGAAAGAGGCCCTTTGAACGCATTGCAGGAAAAGGAGAAAATGTTGGTAACCAGCATTTTCTCCTTTTCCCACAATTTTTTCTATCCTATCAAAGACAGAAATCATCATTTGAGCTCCTTTCAATTTGTTGTCTGCAAATGCTTTAAAATTGAACCAGTCCAAAATTTTGTCGTTTGGTAAAGAGTTAATTCAGAAAAGTCCTTTGGGAGTAAACCCTTTACCACAAAACAAAATTTTAGACTAGTCCAAATTCAAAGTGTTTGCAGGTAAAAAATAAAATGGGGTACAAACGACAGTATCTGCCTTTGAGATCATTGAAAACATTGTGGGAAGAGAAGAAAATGCTGGTTACCAGCATTTTCTTCATTTCCCACAATGTCTTCAAAGGCTTTTTTCTCAAGGGTCATTAAAAATCGGATTGTATGATAAAGAGCTAAAAAGATGAAGGCCATTGATAGAAGCTTCACCTTGGCCATGATATTTAAAAAAAAATTTGAGCAATTTCTAGATAAAACCCCTCACATTTTCTGGGAAAAAAAAGCTTTATGCTTTAACTCTCTACCACAGGATCCAAAGTTTGAAAGACCAGTCTGATAATGACTTTAGTAAACATTGTGGAAAGAGAGGTGTTGGGTAAGATAATCCAATGTTTTCTAATCCTTTCCAAAACAAATTTACACATTTAATTTATTGCCTGCAAACGCTTTCACTTTGGACAAGTCTAAGTTTTTGTCTTAACTCTTTCCCAAACAAGCCCTGGTTTTCACGTGTCTGCATTACAAGTCTTTTGAAAACACTGTGGGAAAAGGAGAAATTGCTCGTAATGAGCAATTTCTCCTTTTCCCACAGTGTTTTCTACCCTTTTTTATAACTTTCTGCCATTTTCATCCAATTTAAAATTGTCGTCTGCAAACTCTTTCAGGTTGGACCAGTCCAAAATTTGTCGTTTGGGAAAGGGTTAAGGAGTTAGTCCTGGATGATTAACTAACAGGTAGGAAAGTAACAATATACACCTTCACCCTTTACCACACAATCCCGAGTGTCAAAGACCCGGGGAGAAAGGTCTTTTAAAATTTTGGGAAAGAAAAAAATGCAAGTAAACGTTTTCCCACAATGTTTTCTTCCCTTTCAAAAACAAATTCAGTTTTTATATTCACCTTTAATTTGTCCTCTGCAAATCCTTTCAATTTGGACAAGTCTAAAATTATGTCATATGGAAAAGG
The DNA here is from genome assembly GCA_945859785.2 of Tridacna gigas. Taxonomy (NCBI): domain Eukaryota; kingdom Metazoa; phylum Mollusca; class Bivalvia; order Cardiida; family Cardiidae; genus Tridacna; species Tridacna gigas. Next base: position 44,861,812 of record OX244042.2, read on the forward strand.
GTTAATATGTGCCTAGACAAAGGGACAACTAAACCCTTTACACTCAAGACTTTTAAAATAATTGTTGAAAACATGCAAAATTGCTGTAACCAGCACTTTCTCTTCTTCCATCAATATTTTCTCCCCTTTCAAGGAAAAAGAATTATTTTCGCATTATTTCATTTATTGCCTGCCAATGCTTTCAATCTGGGCCAGTCAAAAATTTCATCATCTGGTGAAGAGTTAATTGAATCAGTATGTCTGTCAAAAACAACAATTATTATGACATCACAGCATTTTCTCTTTGACATCATTACTTGACCAATCCTGACACTGCTATAATTTGCATACAGGATACAGCCAATGAGAAGAGACAAATGTCAAGTGTTGTTTATTGAATGTCAAATCTGATTGGCTGTTCAGCCTAAGGCTACCAGGTTACCAAAAAGTCCTTTGATCACCAATGACCCCAAATAAGGTGTGAACCAAGCTTGTGATTCTAAGGTATTTGGCAATCAAACATGTTTCTTTCCTACAATCAATTAAATTAAGATATTCGGGATTGCCAGTTTCCTTGAACAATAGACTTCAAAGAGATTAGCTTTGTCACTCAGGTATTGAGATAATTTGTTGAGTCATTAACACAGATTTACACATGCGACCTGGCCAGCAGGCAACAGTCAAGAGAAATGGGCACAAAGGACAGGAAGTGAATTTTACAGGTCAGTTTTGTTTACTCTATATAGCATTTCTTATACTTTTTGTTTACTCTAATTTTTATTTTGTCTTTATTTTTTAATTCTTTTTTACTGAATATTTTGTATCTAGATGCATACTCTGAGAATTTTCTGTACAGACTTCAATTAGTTAAAAATGTACCCTTACTGAAAAAAAGAAGTACAAAAACTGTTATTGTTCACACAGAACATAATTCATGTTGCTAAATTTAGTCTTTACATAACAACAAAACTTTCAATTTGCATGAGCAGTTGACATAACTAATCTAGGGTCCTTCAAACCGAAGCATTTGCTTTGGAATCATTTATAAAACATAACAGGGGGTTCTCTTTTTCGGAGGACGGACGTTTTGGCCACGGACGTTTTGGCCAGGACGTTTTGGCCACGGACGTTTTGGCCACCTATATTGAAAAAACGGACGTTTTGGCCAAATCTATTATATATGTACTTATTATAGATATTAAAGCTACAAACATATTTAATTTACTTATTTGATCAACATTTTAGACCTTTATTGCAATTTTTTATTATAACAGATGGTTTCAAGACTTTGTATCTGTGTCTTTTCAATCTTTAATAAGTACTTATATACTGATGGCCATGGACAATTGTGTAGAAGGTTTGGTAGTACATTATAAAAATATAAAATGAGACAAAAGAAATAAAACACGAACCTAAATTTATTTTACAACTCAGACACAATTTTAAGCTTTAAAATAAAGATGTTTAATTTCAAATGAAGAAAAATTTACATATCAAACAAATATATTAATTCTATACTAGCAACTTTGATCTTTCTTAACAGTTTTTCAAACAAATTAATTAATCACATATTTCTTTAATTGAAATAGATGATTAAAGTGTGGTGTGATCTACAGATTCATTAGTGTTAAAAGACAAGAACAATGAAACTCTTTACACTTCTAATAATAACAACATTAAATGCAAGAAAGTATCATTAATAAGCAATTAGTCAATCAAACTGTTTGTCAATCAAAAGACAAAACTTGAAAATTGAAGATAATTTAAAAACATTAAATTGTTGATGTTTTCCTTTACTTCAAAGGAATAAATAAAACTGTAAAACTCTAAAATTTATTACCAAATTTCAACAAAAGTTCAACAAAAGTCTAAACAATTGATCAAATAAAAAAAAAAATTTTTTTAGCTTTATTTTACATAAAAAGTACATATAAAATTATTTTGGCCAAAACGTCCATTTTTTCACTATATGTGGCCAAAACGTCCGTGGCCAAAACGTCCTGGCCAAAACGTCCTGGCCAAAACGTCCGTGGCCAAAACGTCCTACATTCCTCTTTTTCCTACAATTTTTTTTTTTAACACTGAGCCTGCTGTAAAAGAAATAGAACTTTCAAGCTGGTAGTGAAAACCCACAATTCTCCTATCTCAAAGGTGTATTTGGAGGACAGATATCTCCTTATTAGACAATGTAGATCAAAGCCAAGATCAGACTGCATGTTCTGTGCAGTCTGATTTTGATCTATGCTGTCCACAAAAGGTCAGTGAGTTGCGCTTAACAGCCTTAGGGTTAAAAGATACTTCTCTGTTTTTCATAAAGAATAAATGACTTTAGAGTCAGAAGTCTTCTGATTTTTAGTATATACACTATTATTCCTTTCAAAGCTATATAATTCTTTAAATCGCAGGAATTTCAATTCAATAATTTATTTAATACTTCAAAAATATCTATGAATAACTATAAAATCCTTTGTAATATGTATGTGTTAAAAAATACATCTATTTTTCAGAAGCACCAAATAAATTTTAAGAAAATTTAACATTAAATGCCTATTTCTGATGATTTCAGTCATAAGGTAGAAAAAATCTGAACTCTCAGGCCTTTGATTCTTGTATAACTATTTCAACCAACAAAGAACATTTGCAGTATCTGCAAATAAAAAATGAAATGTGGCTCAAAACAACTGGATTTTATGCCTGAGAAAAAAACTTATCAAAGTCCTATCATTTAACCCTTTACCAGACGACAAAATTTTAGCCTTGTCCAAATTGAAAGCATTTGCAGACGTCAGTTTCAATGTGGCTCGAGTGGTGCAACTTTTCTTTGATAGGGTAGAAAACATTGTGGGAAAAGGAGAAAATGCTGGTTACCAGCATTTTCTCCTTTTCCCATAATGTTTTCAAAAGGCTTCTTTCCCTGGGGCGTCAAAAGGCGGCATTATGCGGTAAAGGGTTAAGCCACATCTTTTAAGTAACATACAGTGCTTTGTGAAAGTGGAGTTTAATGCATCTACAAAAAGTACCAACTCATGTTAGCCTGAGCAGTTTGGCCGAGGTTAAAACCTTTTTGCTACCGGTAAACTCTCTGCATGTCAAAGGATCTCTTTATCCATTGATTCAGTAGTTAGACAAAATGGATTTTATGGATCCTTAATTTGAAACATTTGCAGAAGTTGAATTCAAAATTTATACAAATGAGCTTGAGTTCTATAAAGTGTAATAAACATTGTGGGAAAAAGTGAAAAATGTTGGTAACCATTATTTTCCCCTTGTTTTCAAAAGCTTTCTGCTCAGTGTCATGAAACCTTGTGATTGTGTGGTAAAGGGCTAACTCTTTACCAAACAACAAAATTTTGGACAGGACCAAACTGAGAAGCATTTGCAGACAACAAATTAAATGTAGCTCAAATGAGTTCTGCCTTTGATAGGGTAGAAAACATTTTGGGAAAAGAAGAAAATGCTGGTATTTTAAAAGGCTTCTTCCTCAGGGTTGTTAAAAGTTGGGATTGTGTGATAAAGGGTCAACAAACACTTTGCCATACAACAAAATTATCAACTGGTTCAAAATATTAATTATGGCTATAATTATGTTATAGGCCAGTGAAAGGGCAGATAATTGAAAAAAAAAAGAGAAAATACTGGTAACCAGCACTTCCTCCTTTTTCCATGATGTTGTCAAAAGCCTTTCCTGTTTACCAGTAATTAGGACGGAGGATTGTGTGATAAAGGGTTAAAATATTTGGTTTTAACAACCCTGGGAAACAAGGGGTAAGTTTTTGTTGAAAAAAAGGGGGGAAAGCGGGTCTCCTTTTCAAACAATGTTTTCTATCCTCTCAGAGATGTAATTCATGATTTTAGCAATATTTAATATGTTATCTGAAAATGCTTTTAATTTGGACCAGTCTTAAATTCTGAAATTTTGGTTAAGAGTTAATATAAAGGTATTGATAATATCAGCCATGACCTAGCACAAGGTGGCTTAATGTACTGTAAACCCGAATACTTTCACTTTTAAAACCCCAATGTATTAGAAGTGCAGACCTGTGATCAGACTGAACTTTGAGTTCGGCCTGATCTTGGCCTACACTCTCAGACCCAAAATATAGGAAAGTATGGACCTGTGATCGGATCGAACTTTGAGTGCGGCCTGATCCTGTCCTACACTGTCCGCCATACTACAAGAGAGTATTCAGGCGCGTTTCGCAACAAGGGGACTTGAAGAATTACCTTGTCTCTTTTTCTTCATGGTTTGACTATTTGGTCATCTCTCCCTCCTTATATTATATTATTTCTCTTCATACATATTGTTTCTTGTTGACAAGGTTTTTTATGTAATTCCTATTATTTCTGCTTCTGATCGGTAACTATAGGTTAACTCTTTTTTTTCTACAGTTTGGCTACTTCACTTTTGATATGTATATACACATGTGGCATTATTCATTGAAAAACTTACATTCTGATTAGACAATGATGCATAAATGCCAATCAAGCGATCACATAATTATGAATCCATAATAGCTACTTTTTTAACCCTTTACCAGAAAACAAAATTTTAGCCTTGTCCAAATTGAAAGCATTTGCAGACGACAATTTCAATGTGGCTCAAATGGTGCAACTTTTCTTTGATAGGATAGAAATCATTATGGGAAAAGGAGAAAATGCTGGTTACCAGCATTTTCTCCTTTTCCCACAATGTTTTCAAAAGGCCTCCTTCCCTGGGGCATTAAAAGGTTTCATTGTGCAGTATAGGGTTAAAGAACTGAGTTATGAGGTAAAATGGTCCTTTCACAGAAAATTGACCCAAAGCGGAAAGTTTCAGCCCAGGACAGCCTGCACGGGCATGCAGGCTGACATGGGTCGATACTTTTCACAGATGCATAAGGCCCCCTCTTCACAGAGCATGGCTCATATATCAGGGTTAGGAACAGTTTAACCCTTCACCACATGATCCAGAGTTTAACCTTGACAAAAAAATCTCTGAAAACATCAGAGGAAGAGGTGAAAATTCTGGCAACTGGCATTTCTCCTTATCCTACAATGTTTTCTACCCTTTCGCGGACAATTTCGTTCAAGCAACATTTAATCTTTTGTATACAACTGCTTTCAATTTGGACAAGTCGAAAATTTTATTGCATGGTAAAAGGTTAACCCATTAACATAAAACAAAATTTTAGACTTGTCTGTATTTAAAAGACTTGCAGACAACTAAATTAAAATCTAATGTGACTGAAATAATGGGATTTATCTGCGAAAGAGAAGAAAACATTGTGAGAAAAGGAAAAAATGCTGGTCACCAGCATTTTCTCCTTTTCCCTCAAAAGTTTTCAAAAATCCTTTCCCCTCAGGGTTGTTAAAACTCAAGATTGTGTGGAACAGGGATCAGTTACATAACATTGGCACATTTTCTATGCAATGCTTGTGCAGGAATTTACAGGTATTTGGTCGGCTTTTTCTATTGTATTGGTTGATATTGATATATGTTTATCTTAACTCTTTACCAACCAACAAAATTTTAGACTGGTCCAAATTGAAAGCATTTGTAGACGACAAAATAAATGTGTGTCAAAATGTGAAATTGGTTTTGGGATGGTTAGAAAACATTGTGGGAAAAGGAGAAAATGCTGGTTACCAGCATTTTCTCCCTTTCCCACAATGTTTTCAAAAGGCATCTTTTTCAGAGTCGTTAAAACTCAGGATTGTGTGGTAAAGGGTTAAAGGTAAAGAAAACTGCCTAGAGACATATACCTGGAATTTCACACATTCCTTTGTCCTCAAACTACCAAGAAGATTTAACTAAAACCCCCTTGGCTTAGTTTTTGTTTGAACTATTACAATGTATGTTAACCCCTGTACTTCATGATCAAAATCTAATCTAGTATCTAAGATGAAACAAATGCATGTATATAAATTCAGTACACTTTCTCTGGTTTATTAAATCTTTACCACACAATCCCACAATGATTTGTCAATTGAAACAGAAAAAATTGCTGAAAACCAGAAAATTCTGGTAAGAGGCATTTTCTGTTTTCACCACAATGTTTTCAAAACAAAGAAATAACCTGAAGGAATACAACAGCTGGAGAAGGAAAAAAAAAAAGATTCTCCAGCCAGGAAGCCAGGTTGGACATACATATGGTATGCCAAAGACTTGGACCTGTGACCACCTGGATCAGATTGAGTGCAGGGAAGGATGTCATACCTGCACCAAAATGATGCCAGGTTGTCTCAGCCAGCCAGCCATCTCAGCTTGTGCTCTGCCATCAGCCTTTTAACCCTTTACCAAACAATCCCGTATTTTCATGTCCCGAAGGAAGCGGCCTTTTGAAAACATTGTGGGAAAAGGAGAAAATGCTGGTAACCAGCATTTTCTCCTTTTCCCACAATGTTTTCTACCCTGTCAAAAAAACTAAATCTCATTTGTGCCACTTTTAAATTTGTCTCCTGCAGATGCTTTCGATTTGGAAGGGGTTAAAATTTGTCTTTTGAGAAAGGGTTAACCAGCCTAAGTAGAAATAACAATCAATCAGGATATTTGAGATGAAAAATGTTAGTGCTTACTGTTATATATTATACTCTTTACAAAACGACAGATTTTGGACTTTCCCAAATTTAAAAAACAATGTGCAGACAGCAATTCAAATATGGCTGAACTTGTGGGATGTGATTTTGAACTGTAAGAAAACATTGTGGGAAAGGGACAATATGCTGGTAACCAACATATTCTAATTTTCCCAAAATGTACACATGATTGTTTCATACAGAGCTTACTCATTACCAAACAGTTCCTAGGAAAAGTGCCTCTGACAACATTGCAGGAAAAGGAGAAAAAGTTGGTAACAAGCATTTCTCCTTTTCCCACCATGTTCTCTACCCTACAAGAGAAAAGGAATATAATCATCTGATGCTTCATAGAAATACAACACTTTGGACAAGTCCAAACTGAAAGCATTTGCAGACAACAAAATAATCGTTACTGTTATTCAAAACTTGAACTTTCTTTTTTTAAACACTTTGCCGCATAATCCTCCATTTTCTCCTTTTTCCACAATATTTTCTACCATATCAAAGACAGAACTCATCATCACTGTTATATTATTTTGTTGTCTGCACATCCTTTCAGTTTTGTCAAGTCCAAACTTTTGCCATGTGGAAAAGTCTTAACCCTTTACCAGACGACAAAATTTCAGCCTTGTCCAAATTGAAAGCATTTGCAGACGACAATTTCAATGTGGCTTAAATGGTACAATTTTTCTTTGACAGGGTAGAAAACATTGTGGGAAAAGGAGAAAATGCTGGTCACCAGCATTTTCTCCTTTTCCCACAATGTTTCCAAAAGGCTTCTTTCCCAGGGGCGTCAAAAGGCGGCATTGTGCAGTAAAGGGTTAAATGGTCCATACCATCCAGCTTTATGACATATAAACATAACGACAGGCACCAAGTGATTGAACCCTTTACCACACAATCCTGAGTTTTGATAACCCTGATGACAAGGGCTTTCGAAAACATTGTGTGAAAAGGAGAAAATGCTGGTAACCAGCATTTACTGTGTTTCCCACAATGTTTTCTATGTAGATACAAATCTTATAATTTGAATCATATTTAATATGTTGTCTGCAAATGCTTTTAATTTGGACAACTCTAAATTTTTCTCTTCATGTTAACCCTTTCCCACACAATCCATAAATTTTAGCAACCCCTCGGAACAGAGCTTTTAAAACATTGTGGGAAAAGAAGAAAATAGTGGTAACCAGCATTTCTTTTCCCACAATGTTTTGTAACCTATCAAAAACAAATTCTATCATTTGAGCTACATTAGAATTTTGCCTCTAAATGCATTCATTTTGAACAAGTCTTAAACTCTGTACAAAAATGTAGACTTGTCCAAATTGAAAGCATTTGCAGACGACAATTTAAATGTTGTTCATATGATGGAATTTGTCTTTGATAGGGTAGAAAACATTGTGAGAAAAGGAGAAAATGCTGGTTACCAGCATTTTCTCCTTTTCCCACAATGTTTTCAAAAGGCTTCTTCCTCAGGGTCAGTAAAACTCTTGACTGTGTGGTAAAGAGTCGATTTTTCTTGTAATGTAAAAAGGTTAAGTTTTTTTGCCATCCCTCCATGAGGATGCCATCCCTCTAAGAGAATCACAAAAGATTGACAGATGGCACTCTTTGCTGTCATGTAAAATTTGTTATTTGTATTATGATGTCAAATTTCCTAACTAGTATATAAACAGCTACACTGATATAAACTTTTTATTAGAACAATAATGGACTTCTAATTGATTGGATCAGATGGTAAAAATTTCATTCTTTTCTTTAATCTAAACCACACAATCAGGAATTTTAATGGCCTTGAGGAAGAAGGCTTTTGAAACAATTTGGGAAAAGGAAAAAATGCTGGTAACCAGTATTTTTTCCTTTTCCCACAATGTTTTCTACCCTTTCAAAGAGAAAAATCATCAGTTAACCAACTTTCAGTTTTGTCGTCTGCAAATGCTTTCAATTTGGTCTAGTCCAAAATTTTGTTGTTTGGTAAAGAGTTCATCTTAAAACCACACAATCAAGAATTTCAATGGCTTTGAGGAATAAGGCTTTAAAAAACTATTCAGAAAAAGGAGAAAATGCTGCTAACCAGTGTTGTCTGCCTCTTAAAACACAATTTTTTTACTGTTTCATCAAAATTAACCCTGTACCAAACAATCCTGGGTTTTAATGACTCTGTGGAAGAGGTCTTTTGAAAACATTGTAAGAAAAGGAGAAAATGCTGGTAACCAGCATTTTCTCCTCCTCCCGCAATGTTTTCTATCTTATCAGCAAACTTTATCTCATTAGTATCAAGTTTTGAATTCGTCATTTGCAGATGTTTGAATATGAAAGGGTCTAAGACTGGTAGTTTGGGAAAGGGTTAATTTTGTCATCTGAAATTAATGCTTTAGATCTGGACAAGTCCAAAATTTTGTTGTTTGGTAAAGAGTTAATTTTTATTCTATTTTTTTCATTGTGCATTTCTGAGCCCTTTATCAGATGTCAAAAAGTAGACTTGTCAAAGCTGAAAGCATTATATACATTAGTTTTGTCTATGATAGGGTAGAAAACATGTTGTAAAAGCAAGAAAATGCAGGTTACCAGCATTTCCTCCATGTCCCACAATGTTTTCAAAAGCCTTTTCTTAAGAGCAGTTAAACCAATAATAAGATTTGTCTCTAAAAGCGTAGGATTTGGAAATATTGAGAGAAAAAGAGAAAATGATGGTTACAGCATCTTTTCCTATTCCACAATGTTTTCAAAAGCCCTTTTTCCTTAGAGTCCTTAAAACACAGGATTTTTTGTTGAAAGGTTAATGCATTTGCAAAAAGTACCGACTCAAATCTGCCTGCACAGTCAGCTTACCTGAATCAAACTTTTTGCTATTGGTCAATTTTTTGCATGTCCAAGTACCAATCTACGCCTTGATTCAGTCAGTTGTTAGGCAAATCCGGTTTTATGGATCCATAATTGTCACAAATTGCTTGATATACTGCATCACTGGAATACATTAAACCCCCTTTTGCCAGATTGATCGATTGTATGGTATCAGTTATATTGCGGCGGCCAGTGCTCCTATCCATGCTTTCCTGGAGTTTCTTTTACCAGTACTACGCACAATATTCTTTCCAAGCCACTGGCTGCTTTCCCACACATAACCCTTCTTGAAACAATGATCATCGGTGAGAGAGGAATGAATCCTGTCGCAATGGCTATCATCAGTCCTCAGAAGAAAAATTGGCCAAGCTGGGGATCGAACCAGAGACCTCCTGTTCTCCAGTCCTGTATGCTACCGACTGAGCTAAGGGGGCTCAGTTCCTTTTGCCAGAACATCATTCCTATGGATAGAAAGATTCAAGACAAATGAGGATGACAACTCCTCAGTACGCTGGCATTGTATTGAGTGAAAGCAGCAAATTGACCTTGCACCAATATAATGCCAGGTGTTCTGTACAGGGTCTTGACCACAACTGAGGATAATGTAGAAGTGAGTCAACTGTGAGGAAAAGTCGAGCACGGCCTCCTCAAAAAAGCCACAGTAATTTTAAAACAATATGACCTTGTATTTATGATGTGCTTGCCTGAAATAAGAGTAGCTAGCACTTATAAATGCTGGGGGCAGACTGTTTGTAAATATCGAAAGAGACACACAAGATGCTCATGTAGAGAACATGTATTTCTATGAGTCTGCTAAATTCAACGAAACCCTATTCCACACAAGAGCATGTCTTTGAAAGGAAATTAAACATGGTTGAAAATGGTGGTTACTTGCAATCTCTCATTTACTCGAAATATTTTCAAAAGCCAACTGTCTCTGGAAACCTTTTAAAAGATCTGAAATTTGCAAGATTTTGTACTTTTTGTCTGTCTGAAACAATATTTTTTTCCTTTCCAAGCATGACTCGGTGCATATCTTAAAACAGTATGATAGCACTTATTGATGCTAGGGACAGGCGAACTTGTTCTCAGCTTCAGTTTCACTAACATCCAATTTTGGACCCTTTCAAATTGGGAACATCTGCAGTTGACAAATTTGAAAGAGGTAAAAATAAACTTCAGTTCTTTGACAGGGTAGAAAACATTGTGGGAAATGGAGAAAATGCTGGTTACCATTTTTTTTCCCTTTTCCCACCTTTTCAAAAGCCCTTTTCCTTGCTGGTTGCCAGCATCTTCTCCTTTCCACACATTTTCAAAAGTCCTTTTCCTTCGGGTTGTTAAAACTCTGACTTTGTCCAAATTGAAAACACATGTGGCTCAAATGATTGGATTTGTTTTGAAAAGGTTAGAAAACATTGTGGGAAATGTAGAAAATGCTGTCAACCAGCATTCTCTCCTATTCCCAAAATGTTTTCCAACCATTCAAACTTTAACCCTTTCCCAAACAAGCCCTGGTTTTCACGTGTCTGCAGTACAAGTCTTTTGAAAACACTGTGGGAAAAGGAGAAATTGCTCGTAACGAGCAATTTCTCCTTTTCCCACAGTGTTTTCTACCCTTTTGGTGAACTTTCTGTCATTTTCATCCAATTTAAAATTGTCGTCTGCAAACTCTTTCAATTTGGACCAGTCTAAATTTTATTGTTTGGGAAAGGGTTAATTTCACATTTTGAGTCACATTTACATTGTTGTCTGCAAATGTTTTCAATTTAGACAATTTTGTCCATGGTTTAGGTTCAACTCTTTACCAAACGACAAATTTCTAGACTGGTCCAAATTGAAAGCCTTTGCAGACGACAAATCATTTCTTGCCCAAATGATAATTTCTGTCTGTGATAGGGTAGAAAACATTGTGGGAAAAGAAGAAAATGCTGGTTACCAGCATTTTCTTCTTTTCCCACAATGTTTTCTAAAGCCTCCTTCTTCAGGGTTGTTAAAACTCAAGATTGCGTGGTCAAGAGTTAAATAAACATCTTTTCATTTTACAGCATACCAAGGGATTTCCATTAAATGCTTCATGGAGTTGTACATTTAAAAATCACGGTACACTGCCTAGTATCTTACAGTGCAAGTCGGACCTGATAAGCACTAGCACTTAAAATGCTGGGTGATGTGTCATGTGACTGCCTCACACAGGAATACAGTAAGTTTTCAAATCCTTCATTTACATTAGGAAGCAAAACGTAATTGATTCTGTATCAGATGACAAAATTTTAGACATGTCCAAATTGAGAGCAATGTCACTCAAAAATTGAAAGGTGTCTTTCATTGTAGGAAAAGAAAAAAATGCTGGTTAAGATAATGTTTTCAAATCCTTCTCTCTCAAGGTCAGTTAACCCTTTCCCATACAAGCCCTGGTTTTCACGTGTCTGCAGTACAAGTCTTTTGAAAACACTGTGGGAAAAGGAGAAATTGCTCTTAACGAGCAATTTCTCCTTTTTCCTACAGTGTTTTCTACCCTTTTTGATAACTTTCTGCCATTGTCATCAAATTTAAAATTGTCCTCTGCAAACTCTTTCAATTTGGACCAGTCAAAAATTTGTCGTTTGGGAAAGGTTAAATAAACATCTTTTCTTTTTACAGCATACCCATGGATTTCCATAAAATGCTTCATGGAGTTATACATTTAAAAATCACGGTACACTGCCTAGTATCTTACAGTGCAAGTTGGACCTGATCAGCACTAGCACTTAAAATGCTGGGTGATGTGTCATGTGACTGCCTCACACAGGGATACAGTAAATTTTCAAATCCTTCATTTACTTTTGGAAGCAAAACGTAATTGATTCTGTATCAGACGACAAAATTTTAGACATGTCCAAATTGAGAGCAATGTCACTCAAAAATTGAAAGGTGTCTTTCATTGTAGGAAAAGAAAAAAATGCTGGTTAACCCTTTCCCAAACAAGCCCTGGTTTTCACGTGTCCTTTTCCCACAATGTTTTCTACCCTTTTTGAGACCTTTCTGTCATTTTCATCAAATTTAAAATTGTTGTCTGCAAACTCTTTCAATTTGGACTAGTCAAAAATTTGTCATTTGGGAAAGAGTTAAGATAATGTTTTCAAAATCCTTCTCTCTCAAGGTCAGTTAAACCCTGGATTGTGTGGTAAAAAATTAACCCTTTACCATACAATCCTGACTCTTGACAACCCTAAAGAAAAGCTGTTTTGAAAACATTGAGGGAAAAGGAGAAAATGCTGGTAACCAGCATTTTCTCCTTTGCCCACAATGTTTTCTACCCTTCACAAAAATTTCACTTTCAAGCCACATATTGTCATTTGCAAATACTTTCAAGTAGGACCATATAAATTTTGTTGTTTGGTAAAGAGTTCAACTGTTGTGATGATCATCAATAAATTAATTTGATCCTACTGTCTCTTGTGTTTTAGATGACTGCTTTTGAAAATATAGTGGTAAACGGAGAGTTGCTTGCCACCATGATTTTTCTTGTATTTTATTAAAATACCTTTCACCCTTCACTGCACAATGTCAGCTTTTAACAACCCTGTGAAAGAATCCTTTTGAAAACATTGTGGGAAAAGGAGAAAATGCTGGTAACCAGCATTTTCTCCTTTTCCCACAAAGTTTTCTACCCTTCCCAAAACAAATTTCAATTTTTCAGTGACATTTATTCTATCATCTGCAATTGCTTTCAATTTCAACTACTCTAAAATTTTGTCATCTGGTAGCGAGTTAAAATCTTAGTCAAGGTTTCCTTTTCATGCTTTTGATACATATCCAGCATAATAAGATTATTTTGCTGTCCATACAGGTTTTAAAACTGAGGAGTGACGTCAAATGTTTCCCAGTATCTCTAGGTGCCAGTTGTATTACAGTCTACTAGCACTTACAAATGCTGGGGGATATTTCACTACCCTAACATCGAATAGATTAACCCTTTACCACACAATGCCGCCTTTTAACGACCTGGGAAAGAAGCCTTTTGAAAACATTGTGGGAAAAGGAGAAAATGCTGGTAAGCAGCATTTTCTCCTTTTCCCACAGTGTTTTCTACTCTTCCAGACACAAATTCCATCATTTGAGCCACATAAAATATGTCATCTGCAAATGCTTTCAATTTGGACTAGTCTAAATTTTAGTCGTTTGGTAAAGAGTTAAAATACCTTTCACCCTTCACTGCACAATGCCAGCTTTTAACAACCCTGTGAAAGAATTCTTTTGAAAACATTGTGGGAAAAGGAGAAAATGCTGGTAACCAGCATTTTCTCATTTTCCCACAATGCTTTCTACCCTTCCCAAAACGAATTTTGATTTTTCAGTGACATTTATTCTATCATCTGCAATTGCTTTCAATTTGGACTACTCTCAAATTTTGTCGTCTGGTAGAGAGTTCAAAACTTAGTCAAGGTATGCTTTTCATGCTTTAGATATATTTCCAGCATAGAAAGTAGGATTACTTCGCTGTCCATACAGGTTTTAAAACTGAGGAGTGACATCAAATGTTTCCCAGTATCTCTAGGTGCCAGTTGTATCACAGTCTACTAGCACTTACAAATGCTGGGGGATATTTCACTACCCTTACATCAGATAGATTGACCCTTTACCACACAATCCCGACTTTTAACGACCCTAAGAAGGAAACCTTTGGAAAACATTGTTGGAAAAGGAGAAAATGCTGGTAACCAGCATTTTCTCCTTTTCCCACAATGTTTTCTACCCGTCCCACAAAAAATTTCAATTTTTAAGTTGCATTTAATTTTTTGTCTGCGAATGCTTTCAATTTGGACTAGTCTAAAATTTTGTCGTTTGGTAAAGTGTTAACAGTAAAGCTACATAAGAATGTGGCCTGCCTCTGAGAAATCTTGGGAGTATCTCTGACTTATCCCTTTACCACACAATTGTAAGTTTTAATGACCCTGAGGAAGAGGCTTTTTGAAAACATTGTGGTAAAAGGAAACAATGCTGATAACCAGCATTTTCTCCTTTTCCCAAAATTTTTCCTACCATTCTTAACTCTTTACCACACAATCCCGACTTTTAACAACCCTGAACAAAAAGCCTTTTGAAAACATTTTGGGAAAAAGAGAAAATGCTGGTAACCAGCATTTTCTCTTTTTCCCAAAATGTTTTCTACCCTTCCCAAATCTAATGTCAATTTTTGAGTCACATGTATTTTGTCGTTTGCAAATGCGTTCAATTTGGACAAGTCCAAAATCTTGTTGTGTGGTAAAGAGTTAAAGCAAATTTCAACTTTTGAGTCACAATTAGTTCGCCATCTACAAATGCTCTGAATTTGGACTTGTCAAAAATTTTGCTTGGTAAAGAGTTAAATAACAATTTCACTAGACAGTTTGAAAACATTTGCAGACGACAAATTCAAATGGCTCAAATGATGGGATTTGTCTCTATGCTGAAAGAAAACATTGTGGAAGAAGGAGAAAAAGTTTCTGAAGGCATCTTCCCTCAGGGTCGTTACATGCTCTAGGATTTGCTGGCAAAGTATGAATGGAGAGAAGTTAAGTTGAAAATGTGTATTTTGTCATCCAAAAGGCATTTAACTCTTTACCACACAATCCCGACTTTTAACGATCCTGGGAAAGAAGCCTTTAGAAAACACTGGGGGAAAAGGAGAAAATGCTGGTAACCAGCATTTTCTCCTTTTCCCACAATGGTTTTTACCCCATCAAAGAAAAATTGCACCATTTGAGTCACATTGGAATTGTCATCTGCAAATGCTTTCAATTTGGACAAGGCTGAAATTTTCTTGTTCGGTTAAGGGTTAACTCTTTACCAAACGACAAAATTTTGCATTTGTCCAAATTAAAAGCATTTGCAGACAACAATTTAAACATGGCTCATGTGATGAAATTAGTTTTTGATAAGATAGAAAACATTGTGTGAAAAGGAGAAAATGCTGGTTACCAGCATTTTCTCCTTTTCCCACAATGTTTTCAATAGGCCTCTTTCTCAGGATCGTTAGAAGTCGTGATTGTGTGGTAAAGGGTGAAATCTTTACTAGATGGCAAAAATATATACCTGTCCAAACCAACTGCATTTGCAGGTGACGAATTAAATGTTGCACAAATTATGAAATTCGTCTTTGAAAGGGTACAAAACATTGTTGGAAAAGAAAAAAATGCTGGTTACCAGCATTTTCTCCTCCCACAATGCTTTCAAAAGTCCCTTTTCTTGGGGGCTGTAAAACTCAGGACTGTGTGGTAAAGGGTTACGTAAACAGATTTATAATTTACCTGCAAGCAGTGTTGGAACACCCAGTATTTCTAATGTGCAAGTGTTTAATTATGAACTAGCACTTATAAATGCTGGGGGTGATCTCACTGAAAGTCCACAGAATACTGTCAAGAAGTGAACCAGCCAAGATTTGAAATTGTAAGGAACAGAAACTGTAAAATAGCAGCCTCTGAGAGTGTCTCACCTAACCACCCAGATCACTTGAAAACCCAAGGATTAATTAACTCTTCACCAAATGACAAAATTTTAGGCTGGTTGAAAAGATTTGCAGATGTCAAAATAAATGCAACTTTAAAATTGAATTTTGTTTCGGGAAGGGTAGAAAACATTGTGGAAATTGCTGGTTACCAAATGGCTCCCTCCTTAGGGTCATTAAAAGTCAGGTTTGTGTGGTAAAGAGTTAATGGATTGAATGGTGTTTTATGTCGCTTTCAACATTATTTCAGCCATATCATCGTGACAGCTTGCGTATTCATGTATGTCGTGGGTTTCACCAGTACTAGACTAGGGCTCTGAAGTGTCTTTCCCAAGGACACTGTGACAAAAAAAACAACAAGAGGGCCATGATGGCCCTGTATCGCTCCACTGGCTTATAAATATAAACCATGAAGTCTTCACTATATAAGCCCTTATAAAACTTAGACCCCAGGGCTACAGTAGGACTAAATGGGGAATATGTGTATTAGAAGAATAACATGCCAAATTTGGGAGTTCTTGGCCTTATGGCTAGTAACAAGACGGTATCTGAACTTTTCACTCCATAAACCCATGTAAAACTTGTGACCCCTGGTGCAGGGCCAAACTTGATCCTAGGGCTGTAACTTGGGCCCTCTTTGTAGTTGTCCACTAGATAATGCTATAATTATGCAAAATTTGGTAGCCTAAGCCTTATGGCTATGTACACCAAGATTTAAAAGTTTTCCCTATGTAAGCCTATGTAAATCTTGTGAACCCCCCCCCTCCCGCCCAGCATAAAGCCAAATTGACACCAGGACTATAATTTGGGCACTTTTGGTAGACCCCAACTAGATCAAGCTAAATGCAAAATTTGGTAGCTCTAGGCCTTATGGCTTGGTACAGGAAGATATTTAAAGTTTTCTCTATATAAGCCTATGTAAAACTTGTGACCCCTGGGGAAGAGCCAATTTTGACCCCAGGGCTATAATTTCAAGAAACATGATAGAGGTCTACTACATAAAGCTACATGCCAAATTTGGTAGCCCTATGCCTTATGGTTTCAGACAAGAAGATTTTTAAAGTTTTCTCTATATAAGCCTATGTAAAACTTGTGACCCCTGGGGCAGAGCCAATTTTGACCCCAGGGCTATAATTTCAAGAAACATGATAGAGGTCTACTACATAAAGCTACATGCCAAATTTGGTAGCCCTATGCCTTATGGTTTCAGACAAGAAGATTTTTAAAGATTTCCAATATTTTTCAGTTTTGTTGCCATGGCAACCAGAGTTTTTGAAGGAATCAAATTCTTTCAAGAAATTCTGAAGAGGACCTTGGCAGGATCATTTCTGTGAAGTTTCATGAAAATTGGATGGGTAGTTTCAGAGAAGAAGATGTTTGAAATAAAAGTTAACGCACGGATGGACGCACGACGGACACCGGGCCATGACATAAGCCCGCTGGCCTTCGGCCAGTGGAGCTAACCAGTACTTTGAGTAAGGCTCAAACCGGGGCCTCCAGGCTTCGAGTCCTAAACTTTACCACTGGACCACGCAGGACGCTGCGAAACCCCAAGGTATGAAACTAACTGTACAAAATACCTGCCTTATTAGTCATCTGAGCAGTTGGGACAATCATCAATCCAGAGAGCTTGGCCAGGCTGGAACTAATGGGCATTAACCTTTGATTGGTGATAACAAGCACTCTAGTATTGCTTGAGAAAATAGACATGTCTTTTTTTTTCATCAAGATTAACAGATTTCCTGGTATTTTTAAGTGCAGGTATAAAATGTGTGACTAGCACTTACAAATGCTGGGGGATTTTTTAATTCCTACCTCCGTGTAAAAGGAAGAACCAAAAAATTGCGAAGAAATGGTGATTTGGACCTGGAGGACAAAAACCAGCCTACTGACAGACCACTTAACCCTTGACCACACAATGCCAACTTTTAATGACCCTGGAAAACAAGCTTTTTGAAATCATTGTGGGAAAAGGAGAAAATGCTGGTGACCCTTTCAAAGAAAAATTGCATCATTTGAGCCACATTCAAATTGTCATCTGCAAATGCTTTAAATTTGGACTAGGCTAAAATTTTGTCGTCTGGTAAAGGGTAAATGTCCAACAACAATCCAAGAATAATTCATCAGGGTTTTTCCCTGATTCCCTGTTTCTTTGAATTTGGAAGGAAGTCCAATGACCCACATACCAGAGAGTCAAGGGAAAACCCTGATTCACCTTTACTAGCCAAGGGTGACAATCAATATGTTGCTCTTTTCACCCTTGGCTTAACAAGTCAATTTTTTTTAATCCCCCCAAGTCTTGACGCTGAAGATGCCAAACAGTTGCCTTAGATGGCGATGAGTTCACCGTTACCTGATATACGATCCCCCTAAGCTGTGTGACATGTCCACATACATAAACTGAAAGCGTGTTCTTCCTATGAACAACAGGAACCACCCAATGCTTCAAAGCAGAAATCTGCCTGCTTTGAGACTTCACGAGATTACACAGACTTAGTAATTTAACCCTTTACCACACAATCACGAGTTTTAAGGACCCAAACAAAGAAGGCTTTTGAAAACAGTGGGAAAAGGAGAAAATGCTGGTGACCAGCATTTTCTCCTTTTCCCACTATGTTTTCTACCCTTTCAAAAACACATTTCAATTTTTGAGTCACTTTTATTTTGTCATCTGAAAATGCTTTCAATTTGGACAAGTCTAAAATTTTGTCGTTTGGTAAAGAGTTAAATTCTGGTAATTATCATGATTTATTAACAAAGATAGTCTGTATAGAAAATGCCAAATTCTTTACAGAGTTTGATTAATTGATCTTGGTCAGATTAACTCTTTACCAGACAATAACAAGTTTTAACACCTCTGGGAAATTTTGAAAACATTGTGGGAAAAGGAGAAAATGCTGGCAACTAGCATTTTCACCTTTTCCCACAATGCTTTCTAACCTTTCAGAAACAAATCCTATCTTTTGTGTCACATTTAATTTGTCGTCTGTAAATGCTTTGAATTTGGACCAGTCTAAAATTTTGTCATCTGATAAAGAGTTAATCTTCATTTTTCATGAAAATTTTAGCCAAAGATGGAATTGCTCTGTAATCTTAACCCTTTACCATACAATCCGGATTTTTAACGACCCTGGGGAAGAAGCCCTTTGAAAACATTAAGGGAAAAGGAGAAAATGCTGGTAACCAGCATTTTCTCCTTTTCCCACAATGTTTTCTACTCTTCTTTTCAAAACAAATTTCAATTTTTGAGTCACATTTAGTTTGTTGTCTGCAAGTGCTTTCAATTTGGACTTGTCTAAAATTTTGTCATTTGGTAAAGAGTTAAAGCAGAAATTAAGGTATTCTATCTGATTGTTGGATTGTTGGATTGAGCACATAATACAACCAATTACTGCCATTGATAAATTGGATGTTGCCTGTTGTCTATTTGATGGGAGATACTCCAGGTACGAGTTTATCAGAGAAGGAGATGCCCTGTTTCCCAGAATTCTTTTGTGCAAGTCTAAATATAAAATGTACTAGCACTTTTGAATGCTGGGGGTATGGAAGCATCATATTCAACAAGATCTCTGAAAAGCCAAACAGCTGCAATACAGAATAATTGTTCTTACAGGGGTGTAACTGATGAATTATGAAAGAGAAAACACTCTTAACCCCCCCCCCCCCCCCCGCCCCCACTTTCCTAAATACACCATTTCTGAGCAGATCTTGCAGAGCAAGAGTAAAAATATTTCACCTGTATGGGTTTTTGGAATTTCCAGTTGTCTGTCTTGTAATGGAATCTTTAAAGACCTGTCTGCGGTAGATCTTTTCCTCCACGGTGCCACATGTGATCAGCCTGTATATCACAACATTCTTGTTCTGTCCAATCCTGAATGCTCTATCTACAGCTTGGGCATCTGTCGCAGGGTTCCAACTCGGGTCATCTATGAAGAAGAGCACAGCATGTAGGAGCTACTCCTCTGCTGTACCTTTTTAGTGAAAAGTTCAAGTCAAAAAAAGGGGACATAAGTGTATAAAGCTGGAAATGTCGCAAAACGGACAAATACCCCAGGCCAGCACCTTGTCAGTGAAGCAGCACAATCAGAGAATAGAAATTATTTTCAAAACAAAGATCACCAGTGACCTTGACTTTTGAACCATGTGACCTCAAAACAATAGGGCACCTACTTGGGTCATGAGCAACACTTGTATAAAGTTTGAAGGTCCTACATCAAACTGCTATTGAGACAGAGTCAGAGCATGGAAATGATTTTGAAACATTTTTCCCATGACCTTGATCTTTGACCCCTGACCCATTTGACCCCAAACAATAGGGCACCTCCTTTGGTCATGAGCAACACTTGTATACAGTTTCAAGATCCTAGGTCAAACTGCTTTTGTGTTAGAACTTCTTGTATGGATTCCTTTTTTAACTCTTTACCAAACGACAAAATTTTAGACTGGTCCTAATTGAAAGCATTTGCAGACAACAAACTAAGCATTGCCCAAAATGGCGAAATACATGTATAGCCTTGATAGGTTAGAAAACATTGTGGGAAATGGGGAAAATGCTGGTTACCAGCATTTTCTCCTTTTCCCACAATGTTTTCAAAAGGCTTCTTCCTAAAGGTCGTTAAAAGTCAGGATTGTGTGCTAGAGAGTAAAAAAATTGACTTTGAAGAAAATATTTTCATTAGTAACAGAGATATGGAAAAATACCAAACTTTTTGCACTACAAGGACCGAAATGCACACCAAGAAGACAACAACAGGACTATGGCCTATGTCAAAGTTTTCTTTGAATACAGACAAGCGGGAAGTTCACGGTATTTCTCATTACCTTGTATTCACATATTTTTCTGTGTTACTGTTGACCAGATACAAACAGATAATGACAAAAACAGAAATTACCGGAATCAAGCAATTTCTACTTTTTGACTACTGAAATGCATGGTAAGGTCCACTGATCCCCACTTGTAAGTTCTGTTGAATTCAAACCAGGATTTTCACCTTTACTGGCAATAATTTCTACACTTTCAACCCTAATCGGACAGTGTAGGTCCAAGATCACACTGTGCATTGTGTACACTCTCATCTTGATCTACACTTTTAACCCTGAGGTTGCTAAGCACAATTCACCAACCCTTTATGGACAGTGTATATCAAGATGAGAGTGCACACAATGCACAGTGTGATCTTGGACCTACACTGTCCGATTAGGAGATAATTTTCTCAGAAAAATCAATTTGAAATAGCATCCTTCGTGTTTTTATTATCAGCTTGAAAAGTTTCATATAACTTACTTAGCAGGTTAAGGGTTAATTATAAATCCCATCAGGTGAGCAACATTTATATTGTAGTCTTCAGATGCCTACAATTTTAACCCTTTCCCAAACAACAAATTTTGGACTGGTCCAAATTGAAAGAGTTTGCAGAGGACAATTTTAAATTTGATGAAAATGGCAGAAAGTTATCAAAAAGGGTAGAAAACACTGTGGGAAAAGGAGAAATTGCTCGTTACGAGCAATTTCTCCTTTTCCCACAGTGTTTTCAAAAGACTTGTACTGCAGACACATGAAAACCAGGGCTTGTTTGGGGAAGGGTTAAAGGACCCTGCACAATGGTGTTTGGTAAAGAGTTAACCATTTTGACTCTTTACCACAAAACGAAATTTTAGAGTAGTCCGAATTGAAAGCATTTGCAGACGACAAATAAAATGGGGCACAAACAACAGCATCTATCTTCGAGATCATTGAAAACATTGTGGGAAAAGAAGGTTACCAGCATTTTCTTCTTTTCCCGTAATATTTTTAAAAGCCTTCTGCTTCAGGGTCGTTAAAACTTGGGATTGTGTGGTAAAAAGTTGAAGGCTTTACCATACAATCCAAAGTTTTAATGAGCAGGAAAAAGAAGACTTGAAAACATTTTCGCAAAATGAGAAACATTGCTGGTAATCAGCCTTTTCCCACAATGTTTTGTCCTCTTTATATACAAGTCCCCTTTATTTGAGCAATATTTCATAAGCTGTCTGCAAATGCTTTCAATTTCGACAAGTCTTAAATTTTGTTGTTTGGAAAAGAGTAAACCCATTGCAATTTTTTTTATCTTACACACATATGAGATATACAAGATATTATGTTGTAGTAACTTTCCTGGTGCTTGTATCTGATTCAAGCAGCCTGAGAAAATTGGATATAGTGGGAGACCAACGGTCGCGCAAGATGCCCAAATTTTCTTACACAGCTAGAAGTAAATAAAAGCACCAGGAAAGTTACTACAATATATTATTTCATGCTTTTCGGTAATGAGAAACATTGCTGGTAGTCAGCCTTTTCCCCTTTTCCCACAATGTTTTGTCCTCATTATATACAAGTCCCCTTTATTTGAGCAATATTTCATAAGCTGTCTGCAAATGTTTTCAATTTCGACAAGTCTTAAATTTTGTTGTTTGGAAAAGAGTAAACCCTTTACCACACGATTTGACCTTTAACAACACTGAGTAAAAAAGTCTTTTAGAAACATGGTGGGAAAAGAAGAAAATGCTGGTAACCAGCATTTTCTCCTTTCACCACAATGTTTTCTAATCTGTCATAGACAAATTTCACCATTTTAGTCATTTATGATTTATCGTAAACAAAGGCTTTCAATTTGGACTGGTCTAAAATTTTGTCTTTTGGTATAGAGTTAATCAAACCTTTTCCTGCAATGTTTTCTGTACAAAGATGAATCCCACCAGTGGGATCACATTTACCTTGCCTGTAAATACTTTCAATGTGGATACGACTCAAATTTTTGTCATCTGTCACACAATCCCGAGTTTTAACGACCCAGAGAAAAAAGCCTTTGAAAACCTTGTGGGAAAAGGATTTTCTCCTTTTCCCACAATGTTTTCTACTGTTCCCAAATCAAATTTCAAAATATGAGTCACATCTAATTTGTACATGTGCCATCTGTGTGGTAAAATTTTATACCAGTCCAATTTGAAAGCATTTGCAGACAACAAAATAAATGTAACTTAAGAGTCAAAATTTGTTTTGGGCAGGATAGAAAACAATACCAGAGATGGAGAAAATGCTGGGTACCACCATTTTCTCCTTTTCGCACATTGATTCCGAAAGGCTTCTTTCTCAGGGTTGTTAAAACTCAGGATAGTGTGGTAACAAGTTAAAGACTTACAAATCACCACCCTGTCAGCTGCTGTAAGTGTCAGACCTACTCCTCCAACCTAAACACAAGACATGAAAATAGAACTGTTTTAGAAAAAGAACATGCAGAGTTCTGCCAAGGAAATGCCATTGCATGATTGGCACTAAAAAATTACAGAAAGCGCATTACAAATGTCTAATGGGCCAACCGGCATGCCAAAAATATGCCACAGCAGCTGTAGGTATGAAAAATATGCGGGCCGAATCAGCCAGTAGAGAGCGGTGTCTGCCTCGTTTGTTTTGTTGTCGGTATAAGCAAAGACGGTTGGAACCACATGATTTAACTTTATACCACACAATCCAAAGTTTGAATGACCCTGTGAAAGAAAGCATTTGAAAAACATTGTGGGAAAAGGAGAAAATGGTGGTAACCGAACCGAACAAATGCTTTTAAAAACATTGTGAGAAAAGGAGAAAATGCTGGTAACCAGCATTTTCTCCTTTTCCCACAATGCTTTCAAACCTTCCACAGATAAAATTAATCTTTTTATTTTTGCCACATTTATTATGACATCTGCAAATGCTTTCAATCTGACCTATTCCAAAATTTTGTCATCTAGTACAAAGATAATCCACAACCTACAAGGTTCTCAGTTTTACACTGCAATTTTGTTTCAGGAGATCTGATCAAACCCTTATCTAAATGAGAAATTTTCGACCTGTAGACAGTAAAAGTATGTCTTTGAAAGAGAAGAAAATATTTACGGTAAAAGGATAACGATTGATTGATTGATTGTATGGTGTTTAACGCCATTTTTTAACATTATTTCAGTTATATCGCGGCGGCCAGTGCACCTATCCAAGATTTACAGTACTCCGCACAATATACTTTCAAAGCCATTGGCTGCTTTCCCACATAACCATCGTTGAAATAATGATTAGCGGTGAGAAAGAAATGAATCCTGTCACGATGACTATCATCATCATCAATCCTTGGAAAGAAATTGACCAAGCCGGGGATCGAATGGCAAAAGGATAAACTGCTGATCCTGTTCCTATACTGCTCTCAAAGGTTAACCCTTTACCTCACAATCCTATGTTTAAATGACCCTGAACAAGAAAGCTTTTGAAAACAATGTGGGAAAAGGAGAAAATGCTAGTAACCTGTATTTCTCCTTTTCCCAACACGTATTCTACCCTAGCAGATCTTCTGTTCATTTGTATCGCTTTCAAATTTTTTGCCTGCTGATGCTTTGAATTTGGAAGCCTAGAATTTGTATATGGTATAGAGTTAAATTCTGAGCTTTTAAAAAAACTGTGGGAAATGGAGAAAATGCTGGTGGCCAGCATTTTCTCCTTTTCCCACAATGTTTGCTAACCTTCCAAAGATAAATTTCAATTACAGAGTCATATTTGTTATCTGTAAATGTTTGCAAGTGGAACGAGTCTAAAATTTTGTCATTTGGTAAAGAGTTAATCCTTTACCAGATGACAAAATTATAGCCAGACGACAATTTCAACGTGGCTCAAATGGTGCAATTTTTCTTTGATCCGGTAGAAAACATTGTGGGAAAAGGAGAAAATGCTGGTTACCAGCATTTTCTCCGTTTCCCACAATGTTTTCACAAGGCTTCATTCCCAGGGTCATGTAAACCAGGGCTTGTTTGGTAAAGGGTTAGGAACAACTACAACCAAATAAGGACAAAATGCAACCTGTGTTGTCAGGAGAAAGACGCTGTAAGAGTCATCACATTGAAATTTCTTGATTCTTTGCTCCCTCTCCTGAACCTGCGATACTGTTCCATCGAGACGCATAACTTTGTGGCCCTATTGAATAAAACGAAAGCAGAAATGTTCTTTAACCCTTTACCAGACGACAAATTTTTAGCGTAGTCCAAATTGAAAGCATTTGCAGACGACAATTTCAATTTGCCTCAAATGGTGCAAGTTTTCTTTGATTGGGTAGAAAACATTGTGGGAAAAAGAGAAAATGCTGGTTACCAGCATTTTCTCCTTTTCCCAGAATGTTTTTGAAAGGCTTCTTTCTCAGGGGCGTTAAAAGGCGTAATTGTACGGGGAAGGGTTAAACCTTTACCAAACAATCTTGAGTGTCAGCGACCCTAAGGGCAGGTTTTAAAAAAATAGTGGGAAAAGGACAAAATACTGCAAACCACCATTTTCTCCTTTTCCCACATTGATTTCTACCATTTAAGAGACTATTTTCATTTTGTCCGTCACATTTCATTTAATTTGTCGTCAACAAATGCTTTCAAATTGGTCCAATCAAAAATTGTGCAAATTCAAAGCAGTTGCAGACAAAAAATTTATCCGGGCTCTGATGATGACTTTTGTCTCTGAAAGGATTGAAAACATTGTGGGAAAAGGAGAAAATACTGGTTACCAGTATCTTCTCCTTTTCCCATAATGTTTTCAAAAGCCTTTCTCAGGGTTGTTAAAACACACAATCCCAAGTTTTAATGACCTCAAAAAAAAAAAAGAAAAAAGAAGGGGGGGGGGACTTCTCAAATCATTGAGGGAAAAAGAG
Source organism: Tridacna gigas (assembly GCA_945859785.2). Lineage (NCBI taxonomy): Eukaryota > Metazoa > Mollusca > Bivalvia > Cardiida > Cardiidae > Tridacna > Tridacna gigas. Next base: position 44,887,330 of record OX244042.2, read on the forward strand.
AAAATGATTGTAACCAGCACTTTCTCCTTTTCCACAATGTTTTCTACCCTTTCAAAGACATATTTCATAATGTGTGCAACATTCAATTTGTCATTTGCAGATGCTTTCAATTCAGACCAGTCTAAAATTTCGTTTTGCAGTGTAGACTTAACCCTTTACCACACAATCCCGACTTTTAACGACCCTGAGGAAGAAACCTTTTGAAAACATTGTGGGAAAAGGAGAAAATGCTGGTAACCAGCATTTTCTCCTTTTCCCACAACGTTTTCTACCCTTCCCAATATAAATTTCAATTTTTCAGTCACATTTATTTTGTCGTCGGCAAATGCTTTCAATTTGGACCAGTCTAAAATTTTGTCATGTGGTAAAGAGTTAAAAGAGTGAACTTTTTACTGGACAAACACTGTGTATATACGTACCCGGTTTGTTATCACTTTCTGCATGATGTCTAACATCTTTCTCGACTGTGAAAACACAAGACAGCGATGGCCCTCTCTTTTCAGCTGGTCTAGTAACTCCACCAAGAAAACCAGCTTTCCCGATTCATTGATCAAAATATGGTCGGCTACGTGTTGGATTCTTGTAACAGCACTCAGGTCACCCGCCTCTGTTTCCAGCATGTTATCATCAAGTCTGTAATTGTAGATAATCATTTATCTCAAAACCTCCCTTATTTTTAACCCTTTACCACACAATCACAAATTTTAACGACCCTGAGAAAGAAGCCTTTTGAAAACGTTGTGGGAAAAGGAGAAAATGCTGGTAACCAGCATTTTCTCCTTTTCCCACAATGTTTTCTACCCTTCCCAAAACAAATTTCAATTTTTCAATCACATTTACTTGTCGTCTGCAAATGCTTTCAATTTGGACCAGTCTAAAATTTTGTCATTTGGTAAAGAATTAATGTAATAAAGCCATTGCAATTTTTTTTATTTTACACATATATGAGATACACGAGATATTATGTTGTAGTAACTTTCCTAGTGCTTGTGTTTGATTCAAGCAGCCTGAGAAAATTTGATATTGTGGGAGACCAAAGGTCGTGCATGATGTCAAAATTTTCTTACGCAGAGAGAAGTAACTACAAGCACCAGGAAAGTTACTACAATATATTATTTCATGCTTTTCGGTAGTTTATCGGGAAATAATGGTGGATTACTACCAGTGAAAAATACCGGTTTCATGTTTTCTAACTCTTCAACTGAGGGTGGAAACAGTAGTTCCCGCGCACTAGTTACCTATACCTAAGCAGTGCTCCAGATAATTTTCAATGACATCAGTACAGTACTGATGAAAATGAAGATGAGTCAGTACCAGCATATCGGGATCAGTACCAACATTTGGTTAACGAGATTGATTAAAATCAAAATTGGTTTTCTTTCCCTTGCTTTTATATTAGCATTACTGTACAACTACATAACATATTACACAGTAACAGTATGATGTTTACTACACAAAAATGTGTGAAGAAGGCTTGTAGAAATAATTATGCAACTCATAATCTGAAAAAAGCACTGTTTGTAGATCTATGTGCTTGAGCTACAAAAAGGAGCAATTGTAAACTTTTTGCAACCTGGATTTGTATGGTTGTGCAAGTCTATTAACCCTTTCCAAAATGATAAATTTTAGACTGGTCCAAATTGAAAGAGTTTGCAGACGACAATTTTAAATTTGATGAAAATGACAGAAAGTTCTCCAAAAGGGTAGAAAACACTGTGGAAAAAGGAGAAATTGCTCGTTACGAGCAATTTCTCCTTTTCCCACAGTGTTTTCAAAAGACTTGTACTGCAAACACGTGAAAACCAGGGCTTGTTTGGGAAAGGGTTGATTGTCTCTCCTTGCTTTAGTTCTCCTCCATAATCTTATAGCAGGGCAAGGAACAAAGTTTGTTTTTCTGGTCCGTCACTACAAATCCTCATTTAGATATCTAAATTTTTTTGTCCGAGAGAACATCTGTACTTTTTTTTATTAAATCTGCTTTAAATTGAAAAAGATCTCTCACATGCCACACTGGTTACACACATGCAGAGAGTAATTTAAAACAGAAGTAAATTTTAACGTTTCCTTACTGATACTCGTGGGACTATGTTAAGAGGGACAACTTTCAACCTGATGGCCAGTAGAATTTTCCATTTCATTGTCAATTTCAGACACTAATTAGCTTTCATTTACTCTGTTATAGAGAGATTTATGTAAATTCACTATTTGTAACAAGCAATATGCTTCTAAGATGGCCGAGTCCAGAGTTTTGTTATCTAGTAAAGAGTTAACCTTTACCAAGGAATCCAAACTTTTGAAGACCCTCACACAGGAAGTTTTAGAAAACATTACGGGAAAAGGAGACAATGTTGGTAGCCAGCATTTTCTCCTTTCTCCACAATGTTTTTTCTCCTCCAGCACTTCTCCTTTCCCCACAATGTTTTATTTCTACCCTTCTAAAAGCAAATTTTAAAGTTTGAGTCATATTATGTTGTCGTCTGCAAAATTATTTCAATTTGGGCAACTGTAAACTTTTGTTAACTCTTTGCAAAACGACCAAATTTAAGACTAGTCCAAATTGAAAGCATTTGCAGATGACAAAGTAAGTGTAACTCAAACATTTAAATTTGTTATGGGAAGGGTAGAAAACATTGTGGGAAGAGGAGAAAATGCTGGCTACCAGCATTTTCTCCATTCCCCTCAATGTTTTCAAAAGTCCATTTTAATACGGGTTGTTAAAACTCGGGACTGTGTGGTAGAGTTTAACCCTTTCCCAAACAAGCCCTGGTTTTCACGTGTCTGCAGTACAAGTTTTTTGAAAACACTGTGGGAAAAGGAGAAATTGCTCGTAATGAGCAATTTCTCCTTTTCCCACAGTGTTTTCTACCCTTTTTGAGACCTTCCTGCCATTTTCATCAAATTTAAAATTGTCATCTGCAAACTCTTTCAATTTGGACCAGTCCAACATTTGTCGTTTGGGAAAGGGTTAAACAAAAGAAGCCGTTACTATTTACCCTTCGTCTCCCTCTATTCCAAGCTGTGAACAAGCTCTTGTAGACAACAGCCTTGGATGATCACATATCTTTTTCAATATATTTAAGGCTACCAGTGGGGATTTTGTAGTCATCAATAACTGTATGTGTAAAAATATACAGATACATATTAAATTTTCAATGATAAGAAATATCATGGGAGTATGATCTGAAAATGAATTTTGAAAACAAGAACTATCATGAAGGCATTATCTGAAGATAAATTTTCAATAACATGAGTTACCACGAAAGCATTATGTGAAGATAAATTTTTAATAAGAACTTCCATGAATGCATTATGTGAAGATAAATTTTCAATAATAAGAACTATCATGAGAGCATTATGTGAAGATAAATTTTCAACAATAAGAACTACCATGAGAGCATTATGTGAAGATAAATTTTCAATAATTAGAACTATCATGAGAAAATTATGTGAAGATTAATTTTCAGTAAGAAGAACTATTACGAAAGCATTATCTGAAGATAAAATTTTGAATGATACAAACTATCATGAAAGCTTCATCTAAAGATAAATTTTCAATAATAATCAAGAAGTATAAAGAAAGCAATATCTAATAGGGGTGACAATCGAGACAAAAAAAGCCATCACAATAGTATGGTGATAGTAAAATTCCTATTGCGATATCAAAGTAATACTCCTGAAACTATCGCAATATGATCACTGGTGTTTTCTACTACAAAAATGATTGGTTGTTTTTACTATATTTCTGCCCTATAACAAGGTATTGATCAAACTGGGTCATTGTTAAGACACTTGTGGAAACCCAAAGGTCAAACAAACCATGATTTTACTCCAAATGGTTATTGGCTGTTTCTATATGTCACATGCAGCTTTTAGCAAAGAAAAAATCAAGCAGGGATCCAATTTATTGATAATTATGCAACCTAGATTCATGTTAGCCAATTGCCAAATCCCATAATAATTCCCGGTAAATTGCTACCCATTGTTGATACGAATATCAATAACAGGCTGCCAGTTTAAATAACCAAAGGCAGAAAAAAGAAAGTAGTCATTTATATTGTTCTGCAATGTACATCAATGTACATGTCCGAAAAGTTATTTCTTTTTTATCAAAAATAGAACTGAGGGTATTCCGTGAAGAACTCTAAAATAAAACAGGCAGGTTTTGATTGTCTTAAAGTTTATTACTGCATGTACATTATTTATTCATTAAACTCATAACTATGTCTACTATCTAATTTTAACGGTCAGTCGGTCCTGTAACTCAATGTTCATTTCGGGACTGCTGCAAATGCCACACGTGACTGGCAGACTGACAGTATCTCCCGATGTCAATAATATTAAAAGAATATGCACATATTTTAAACTTGACACTGCAAGTAGAGGGCTTTTTTCCCTATTTTTAGACAACTATCGTTAGCTATCCATGGTTGGGACAAACTATCGCAATACTTATCGACTTTAAAAATAATTATGCTATCAACCTATTGCCATCGAGAGCAAAGTAATCACGATACATCGACAAGTTGACCTATCATTACACCCCTAATATCTGAAGACAAATTTTCAATAATAAGAACTCTCACTAAAGCATTATCTGAAGATGACAAACTGCAACTCATCTGGCTTCAATTAACTCTTTACCCGACAACAAAATTGAAAGCTTTTGCAGACGACAATTATAATGAAGAAGAAATCATAAGGTTTGTCTTTGAAAGGGAAGAAAAGATAGAGGGAAAAGTAGAAAATGCTAGATCTCAATAGTATCTACTTTTTTTCGGAATGTTTTCAAAAGGCCTTTACCTCAAGGTCATTATAACAAAGGTTTGTGTATTCTCTTAACAATACGTCAGAGAGAGCTGAATTTACAGACATTTTCAGTCTAGCACTAAGACTAAAATATGTGTGTTTGTCCAGAATGTCACAGAAAAGCAGACACTGTAGATTAAAGCCAAGTCTCCATGGTTTGTGCAGTCTGATCTGAATCTATACTGGCCACAAAGTGTCATGCATCAGTGCTTCTGTCTGTCTCTGCACCAGGGTTTGAATTTCATGTTTTTACCCATTGTCTGATCTGAATCTATACTGGCCACAAAGGTAACTATACCTGTAAAATGTGCTTTAACCCTTTACCAAATGACAAAATTTTAGACTGGTCCAAATTGAAATCATTTGCAGACGACAAAATAAATGACTTAGAAATTGAAATATGCTTTTGGAAGGGTTGAAAACATTGTGGGAAAAGGAGGAAATGCTGGTTACACAGCATTTTCTCCTTTTCCCACAATGTTTTCAAAAGGCCTCTTGCTCAGGGTCGTTAAAGTCGGGATTGTGTGGTAAAGAGTTACTTCTTTTCCAAACAAAAAGGTTCTAGGCTTGTCCAAATTGATAGTATATGCAAATGTGACTCAAAAACTAAACTTTGTTTTCAAAGCCTCCTTCTATAGGGGTTCGTTAAAACGCAAATTTGTGTGGTAAAGGGTTAACTCTTTACCAAACAACAAAATTTTGGGATGGTCCAATTTGAAATCACTTGCAGACAACAAAATAAATAGGTCATAAATGATGGAACTTGTATCAGATGACTAGAAAAAAGTGGGAAAAGAAGAAAAGGCTGGTTACCAGCATTTTCTTTTTTCCACATTGTTTTCGAAAGTCCTCTTTCTCTGGGATGTTAAAACTAGGGGTTGTATGGTAAACAGTTAACTTGAGTCAAAATCATAGTCTGGTCAAACATAAAAGCATTTGAAGACCACAAATAAAATGTTGGCCAAATGATGATATTTGTGTAAGAAAGGGCAAAAAACATTGTCGGAAAAGGAGAAAATGCAGGTAACCAGCATTTTCTTCTTTCTTTACAATGTTCTAAAACCCTTTTTCCCAAGGACTGTTAAAACACACTTATTTGATAATGATGGCAATAGTATAAGAATGGAAGAAAACATTGTGGCAAAAGGAGAAAATACTAGTTACCAGCAATTTTTCTTTTTTTCCATTGTTTTCTTAAAACCCTTCTTCCCTAGGATAGTCAACCCTTTACCACACAACACTGACTTTTAAAGACTCTGGGAAAAAAAGCTTTTGAAAACATTGTGGGAAAAGGAGAAAATGCTGGTAACCAGCATTTTCTCATTTTCCCACAATGTTTTCTACTCTTTCCAAAACAAATTTCAATTTATGAATTACATTTATTTTGTCGTCTGCACATGCTTTCAATCTGGACAGGTCCAAATTTTGTCGTTTGGTGAAGAGTTAAAACATGTGTTTGTTTGGTAAAGGGCTAACTCTTTACCAAACGACAAAATTTTAGACTGGTCCAAATTGAAAGCATTTGCAGACCACAAATCAAGTGTGGCTCAAAAATTGAAATTTGATTTGGGAAGGGTAGAAAACATTGTGGGAAAAGGAGAAAATGCTGGTTACCAGCATTTTCTCCTTTTCCCTCAATGTTTTCAAAAGGCTTTTTCTTCAGGGTCGTTATCAGTCGGGATTGTGTGGTAAAGGGTTGAAGAGAAACACTCACCTCCTTCACACTGTCTAGATGAAGAAAATCCTGATAGATCTGTAGTTGTGCTTGTCCAAGGAAAGTCCACACAATTAAATCATTCTTCCTTGTCATGGTTGGCATACTGTAGGCAAAACAACTAGGCAATTTGTTTGTCTGGTGCAAACCCTTTACCACACAATCTCAACGTATCAATATGTGAAAATTGGGAAGATTTCAACGACACAGAGGCATCCGAAACTGTGTTAAAATTTTTCTAGGGTTGCCTGGGGTTGTTGTACCCCTTTTTAACCCTTTCCCAAACAAGCCCTGGTTTTCACGTCTGCAGTACAAGTCTTTTGAAAACACTGTGGGAAAAGGAGAAATTGCTCGTAACGAGTAACTTCTCCTTCTCCCACAGTGTTTTCTACCCTTTTTGAGACCTTTCTGCCATTTTCATCAAATTTAAAATTGTCGATTGCAAACTCTTTCAATTTGGACCAGCCCAAAATCTGTCGTTTGGGAAAGGGTTAATGGTTAAAAAAAAAGCCGTAGATATTTTTAGCAATAATGGAGGTATTTGAAAACCAGTTTTTGCAAGAGGATGATGACAATGAGACAATGATAGGGCTACCATAAAACCTCGGCTTTTCTTTGAAATCAGCCAAGCTGTAAATGAACAACCAGTTCTAAAGGACTCCTGATTATTTCAAGTCATACACCAATTTCAAGCCAATGGACCAAAGTTCCATGTTTTTTTTATCTAACTCTTTACCAAACAACAAGATTCTCAACTGGTCCAAACTGAAAACATGTGCAGACAGCAAATCAAACGTAGCTGAAGTGATGGAATTTGTATTCAACAGTGTCAAAAACATTGGGGGAAATGGAGAGTTGACAGAGTAGAAAACATTGTGAGACAGGGAGAAAATACTGTCTACCAGCATTATTCAAATGATTGGGCCTGTGTTTGAAAGAATGGGAAAACTGTGGGAAAGCCGTGAGCAACTTATCCTTTTTCCACAATGTTTTCAAGATACAGAAAGTCATCAGCCAATGGCTATACATTCCAATTTCATAAATCAGAATAAGACAGACACTTACACTGCATGTTTTCCTTTCTCTTTCTCTTCGGCTGTGTCTTTTCTCTCTCTTTCTTTCACTTCTGCCTTTGTGCGGCGTAGAAAGAATGGGGAAATTATGCTTTTCAGGCTCTCCGCCATTTCCATCCCAAGTTTTTTCTCGTTACTAGTCGCATCTTTTTCTCTGGCCTAAAACAAAAAAAGACTTTTCTGTCTCCTGGGCTGATAAGCAGGAATACACTGTGTCAGAAAGTCTGTGTTTTTGCGTCTCTGACATGAAAAATGAAAGTTTGATGCAACAGAATTAATACATCGCGTCTTCCATGACGCAACATAAATCAGAACCAAATAACATAGAAAATTGATTCAGTTAATATATGTTACAAAATCGTCAAGTCATGTATACTGTAGAATCATATGGAATCCACTTTCCACCTCTTTAACTGGCAGCCTGTTATCATTCTTCTATCAACAGTTATGTGAGATATAACGGGTACAAGTTTACCACTGAAATATTTGTTTCCTGTTTACACTGTATCGGTTACAACACAACACTATTCTGTGTGATATCGCTATCGTCTTGCCTGTATTATGGTATGGAATCCATACTTTTTTCTGTCTGCGTTTTAGACCCTGCTCCGTCATGGTCAATGACCTGCTGGAGTAATCGGAATGACAGACGAAGAGGTTGTTTTCAACTTTTTCTTTTAATACCACACTTTCATATAAAACTTTTAGCATTATACGACATCTACTAAGGGGCAAAGGACAACAACATTTGAATAAAAAAAGTTTAAAAGACCATGACGGATAAAATTTCTGAATGACCCCCAAAATTCCAAACAGAGAGTCACAGATGACCGGCCCAAATTTATAAGCTAGCAGAAACACTGGGAATATATGCACTTCTAAAGACAGTTTAGATAAGATCAAACTGCATAGAAGAACTGACCACACAGAACATACAGTCTGATCTTTGATCTATACTGTCTATTCATTTTGTCAAGCCTGCACGGGAGAAATATTTTCTGAGTTTTGGTCGATTGTAATTTCAGCCCTTAATAAAGGTTGAGGTTATATTTTGGCACTGAAAATGTTAACCCTTTACCATACAGTCTTGAGTCTTACAAAATCTTAGAAAATAAGCTCTTGAAAACATTGAGGGGGAAAGGAGAAAATGCCCCTAACCAGCATTTTCTCCTTTTCCCGCAATGTTTTCTATTACATGAAAAGCAAATTACATAATTTTGATAAAACTGAAGTTGTTATCTGCAAACCCTTTCAATTTGGGCCAGTTTATAATTTTGTTGTGTGGTAAGGAGTTAACTCTTAACCAAATGCCAAAATTTTGGACTGGACCAAACTGAAAGCATTTGCAGACGACAAACTAAAAGTTGATAAACTGATGATTTCTCTCTTTGATAGGGTAGAAAACATTGTGGGAAAAGGAGAAAATGCTGGTTAGCAGCATTTTCTCCTTTACCAACAACGTTTTTAAAAGCTTTCCTCCTAAGGGTCGTTAAAAGTCAGGATTGTTTGGTAAAGAGTTAACCCATTACCACATAATACCATGTTTTAACAACCCTTTGACTGAAAGCTTTTGAAAAGATTGTGGGAAAAGGAGAAAATGCTGGTAACCAGCATTTTCTCCTTTTCCCACAATATTTTCTACCCAACCCAAGACCAATCAAATAATTTCAATAGAACTGAAGTTGTCTGCAAACACTTTCAATTTGGACCAGTTTAAAATCTTGTTTTTTGGTGAAGAGTTAACAACAGAGTCAAAAGTTATAATTCAAATCATAATTCAAAAACATACCCTTGTTATTGGTGTCTCATACTCCATTTTGAATGTTCTTTGTGTCCCAAGCAGACTGCCCTGGTGTACAAAATCAAACAAGGCCCATAACTCCTATCAAAGAAAAAAAATGTTCGGGGCTGAACAGCTAGTAAATATTTAGTTCTTTCTTTGACTCTTTAACACACAATTCCAAGTTTTAACGACCCTGAGAAAGAAGCCTTTTGAAAACATTGTGGGAAAAGGAGAAAATGCTGGTAACCAGCATTTGCTCCTTTTCCCACAATGTTTTCTACCCTCCCCAAAACAAATTTCAATTTTTGAACCACATTTATTTTGTCGTCTGCCAATGCTTTGAATTTGGACCAGTCTAAAATTTTGTCATTTGGTAAGAGCTAAAACAAAACAAAAAGAGTTGCATTCTGGAAAAAGGGGGTTTACAAATAACAAAAAGTTTCCACTCATGTCAGCCTGGACAAACTGTGCAGGCTGGCATGGGTCTCTACTTTTGAAAATGCTCTAAGTCCCGATTTCACAGAGCACCATTCAAATGTAATGTATTTTCTGACTTTAGAAGGAACATTTTTTATGACTGAAGTTTACTTTGGGAAGGGTAGAAAACATTGTGGGAAAAGAAGAAAATGCTGGTTACCATTATTTTCTCCATTTCCATGATGTTAACTTCCCTTTCTGAGACACGCCAAGCCGGTCTATCTTTTATTTACTATTAACCTCGATCTAAAATTCATTTTTCTGTCAGCAACTAACACTTTGACTATACAATAACAGATTGTCGTCTTCACAATCATTTCAATCCTTAGAAGTGTTATGATCTTAATTAATCCTTTCCCAAACAAGCCCTGGTTTTCACGTGTCTGCAGTACAAGTCTTTTGAAAACACTGTGGGAAAAGGAGAAATTGCTCGTTACAAGCAATTTCTCCTTTTTCCACAGTGTTTTCTACCCTTTTTGATAACTTTCTGCCATTTTCATCAAATTTAAAATTATCGTCTGCAAACTCTTTTAATTTGGACCAGTCCAAAATTTGTTGTTTGGGGGTTAAATGCATTTGAACACCCCCCACTGTTTACTTTTGGCACCTTCTTGGCCTTTAATCATTTGAGACTCATGTAATTTATCGTCTGCAAATGCATTCAATTTGGACTAGTCCAAATTCTTGTTGTCTGGTAAACAGTTAACCCTTCGGCCGCTAAGTGCAACTCACTGACCTTCTACGGAAAGTGTATGATAAAGATCAGACTGCACAGAATGTGTAGTCTGATCTTTGATCTACACTGTTTGATAAGGAGATATTTTTCTCAAAAAGAAAAAAAACTTTGAAATAACAATGTTTGGGCTTTTACTATCAGCTTGATAGTTCCATTCAATTTACTCAGCAGGTTAACCCTTTACCACCCAATGCTGACTTCTAATGACCCTGAGAAAAGGGCCTGTTGGAAACATTGTGGGAAAAAGAGAAAATGCTGGTAACCAGCATTTTCTGCTTTTCCCACAATATTTTCTACTTTCCGGGACAAATTTTATTTTTCAGTAACATTTATTCTGTCGTCTGCAGTTGTTTTCAATTTCGACTTGCCTTAAATTATGTCATTTGGTAAAGATTTAACCCTTTAGCACGCAATGCCGACTTTTAACGATCCTGAGGAAAAGGCCTGTTGAAAACATTGTGGGAAAAGGAGAAAATGCTTATAACCTGCATTAATTTTTCTCCTTTTCCCACCATGTTTTCTACCATATCAAAGAAAAATAACATTACAGTAAAACCCCTCTATTAAGACCACCCATGGTACTTTTGAAAATTGGTCTTATTAGCGGGGTGGCCTGATTTCTGGGTTTCACCCACCTAGATTTTGAATCATACCCAGACTCTATTTAGACTTTGTAGATTTAAATCATCTGCAAAGTAATGTTCATATATTTTAGTCATGGAAGCCTGTGCAAACACATTAAAATGACAACAAGAAAATTTTCATGTTTATTTAAAAGTTGATATGTTTGTTGTTTTTTTTTAATATATCCACATTTAAGTTCATGTCCGTTCAAAATTGCATATTTAAACTCTTCCAGTCAGATATGTACATAAATTAAGAAAATGAACTTAAAGTCTACAAAATTTAATGTTACTGATAGAACTTGTCATATTCCCTGTTTTGATCTGCTTTTTTTTTTGTGTGTGTGTGTAGTCTCAAGAACCCATATTTCACGTGCTGATTTTCATTTTTAAGCAAAGAATTTTGAACAAGTGCTAATTATTGAACAGCCTGACGTTTACAGTTTATTATTTTTTTCCTTTTCGGTTTTTCTTCCCATTTTGATTCAAGTTGAATGTTCGAACAGTTCTACTAATCATCGACCACACAGTTGAAGTGTTCACCTGTTTACAAATCACATATTCTGTGCGATAAAAGTATGGCTTTAATGTGTAACAAAAACAAAATAGTTAGCCCATGTCGATCACTAAATACTAACCCAAGCGTCTCAAATTACAACAGCTGGATGCAAAGAACAAATCGTAATTACCCAGATGTTGACGTGTTTTTCACCCGAGTCAGCAATGTGTGATAAACGCGTGATTACTGTATAAAAGCCAAATTAATTCTTATCAGTTCTTCGGTTATTTGATTATGTAAGGTAACTCCTTGATCACTTAACACGATCATGTTACAATAGTTGAAAGATAAACAAAAGACCGATAATTGATTATCGGTTCCATCGGACCCAAGAATGTTCGTACACGAAGAACGGCCTACAGTGCACAATTACGGACACTTGAAAATTAACCGGTCGTAATGATGTTGTGAAAATTAGTGGTCGTTTCCGGGGTTTAAAATCTATGGGTAATTTCTCATTGGTACTGGAAATGGTGGTCGTAGTTTTGGAATAGCGGGGTGCCCGTATTTCCTGGGTCGTGGTCATTGATTATGAAGAAGGAAAAATTCCATTCTGACAAAATTCGTTCGTAATAGCGGGTTGCTTGTATTGCCAGGGTGGTTGTGAGGAGAGGTTTTACTGTATTTGAGCCCAATGAACTTGTCGTCTGCAAATGCTTTCACTTTGGACAGGTCTAAAATTTTGTCGTCTGGTAAAGGGGTTATTACTGACCTTCAGGTTATTTTGTACTGGGGTGCCAGTCAGAATAATTCTGTGTCTAGCTGGTATGGCATGGACGCCTTTGCTGGTCTTTGTGGGGTTCTTAATCTTATGGCCTTCATCCAGAATCATGTAATCCTATAATGAATAAATACAAAAATACTGATTGATTGATTGATTGATTGACAGGCAGGGCAGGGCAGGGCAGGGTAGGACAGACAGACAGACAGACCACCCAACTGAACGATTGATTGACTGACTGACTGACTGATCGGTTGGTCTGTCGGTTGATTGATCAATCAATAGATAGATGTATTGATTGTATGGTGTTTAATGTCATTTTCAACATTATTTCAGTTAACGGTATATTGCAGCGGCCAGTGCACCTATCCATTCTTTCCTGGAGTTTTGGTTACCAGTACTTCACACAATATTTTTCCAAAGCCATTGACTGCTTTCCCGCATAGCCATCTTCAAAACAATGATCAGCAATGGGAGAGGAATGAATCCTGTCACAATGACTATCATCAGTCCTCAGAAAACAATGAAGGAAAAGGAAGTAATTCTAGTAATCAGCATTTACAACCCTGAGAAAAAAAAGCTTTTGATAAACATTGCGGGAAAAGAAGAAAAGGCTGGTTACTAGTATTTTTTCCTTTTCCTACAATGTTTTCAAAAGCCTACTTCTGAGGTTGTTGTTAAAACAAAGGATTCCTACAATGTTTTCTTCCCTTTCAAAGGCAAATTCTGTTATTTGAGCAACATTTGTCATTTGCATATGCTTTCAATTTGGATATGCCTCAAATTTTGTTATGTGGTAAAAGGTTAACTCTTCACCAAACGCCAAAATTTAAGACTTGACTACAGTGGAAGCATCTGCAGATGACAAAATAAATGTGACTCAAAAATCTAGATTTATTTTGAGAAGGCTAGAAAACATTGTGGGAAAAGGAGAAAATGCTGATTGCCAGCATTTTTTTTCTTTTCCAGCAATGATTTCCAAAGCTTTTTTTCTCAGGTTTGTTTAAAGTTGGGATTGTGTGGTTTAGGGTTAACCCTTTCCCAAACAAGCCCTGATTTTCACGTGTCTGCAGCACGAGTCTTTTGAAAACACCGTGGGAAAAGGAGAAATTGCTCGTAACGAGCAATTTCTCCTTTTCCCACAGTGTTTTCTAACCTGTTTGAGAACTTTCTGCCATTTTCATCAAATTTAAAATTGTCGTCTGCAAACTCTTTCAATTTGGACCAGTCCAAAATTTGTCATTTGGGAAAGGGTTAAATACATTTTAACACCCACACTGTTTACTGTTGACTACTTCTGGGCCTTAAGAGGCTCACATAAATTTCTGTCAGTAATAAAAACAACATCAATAATCAAATTTTCCAACACAATGAGCAAAGGTCTACCACAGATCAACAGTAGAAGAACAGGCTAAATATACCCAGACAAATTCCCGCCCTTCCTGAGTCCCAAGCTGTTCCCAACTTGTGACGACAAGGCCGTAGGTTGTAAGGCAGATCCCACCTCTCCTCTGGACTCTAGCCAACGCTCTCTCCTTTTCTCTCTTACTGCTTCCATGAAAGGCTACTACCTTTAATCCTGGAGCCCTAAAACAGAGTAATTAATTTTGTTTACCCTTTACCAGAAACATACTCTGGCGGAAGAACTGGGGTGCTTTCCCATGTAATCATCTTCAGTCAGTGATCAGAATGAGAGAAGAATGAATCTTGTAATGGTAGAGAAATTAGCCATGCAGGGTATTTGAACCAGCAACCACCCCTGATCTCAAGTCCTGCTCGTTAACAATGGAACTTATGAGCTCTGTGGGTTGGTTAACTCTTTACCAAAACGACAAAATTTTAGACTCATCAAAATGGAAAGCTTTTGAAGCCGACAAATTACATGTGATTGAAATTGTGGAATTTGTCTCAGAGAGGGTAGAAAATATTGTGGGAAAAGGAGAAAACGCTGGGTACCAGCATTTTCTCCTTTTCCCACAATGTTTTCAGAAGGCTTCTTCTTGGGGGTCATGAAAACACAGGCTTGTTCCGGAAAGGGTGTATAAAGGAATCTTACCATTTCTTGAACTCATTTTCCCAGTTGACCATGACAGCTACAGGTAGTACAATAAGAACAGAGTTGATCTTCTGCATGTCAAACATTCCTGAGAGAAACGCAATCACTTGGATGGTTTTGCCCAGACTGAAATTATAGAAAAGACACTTAACCCTTTACCAAACAAGGCCAGATTTTCACGGCCCTGGGAAAGAAGGCTTTCTTAAAATTACCGTGAAATTTGGTTTAGTTTGTACTGGAGTTTAATGCCATTTTAATAGCTCAGGTCATATCATGGCTGTCAGTGATGCACCCATGTGTTTCCTGGATTTCTCACACTAGTACTGACACAACTTTCTTTCCAAAGCCACTGACTACTGTCCTCACGTGCATCAGAGGTGAGAGGCAAAAAATTGCCGGATAGTTTGCCTCAACCGGGTATCGAACTCGCAACCAGCAGGTCATGAGCCAGATACCCTAACCACTGAGCTACCCAAGTGAGCTGTGAAATTTACAAAAACAAAATCAACACATGCCAACACTCAGTTAAGTTGCTTTTCTCAGTGAAAATTCTCAGTAAAAAAGGGGTATAACGGTGTCAAAGAATCTTTCAGGGTTACCTGCTCTTGTCATATGGGTTCCCCTTTTAACAGTAATTAGGTACCCTTGGTTTGGACTGTATAAATTTTCGGTGAATAACAGAGATAGGACAAAATGGAAATATTTTCACCCGATAATGACGACACCAAAAAGGCAAATGCTGAACACAAAGAGGCTGCAAGGACACCACTGGTTTTCTTCGAAAACAGCTAAGCCAAGATTTTCGAATAGGAAAAAACACTGTTTATCAGCATTTTCTCCTTTTCCAATGTTTATAGAAGCCCTCTTTCTAATTGTTGCACAAACACAGGGTCATATAATAAAAGGTTAACTGTTTACCACACAATCCCCACTTTTAACAACTCTGAGAAAAAGACCTTTTGAAAACATTGTGGGAAAAGGAGAAAATGCTGGTAACCAGCATTTTCTCCTTTTCCCACAATGTTTTCTACCCTTCACAAGACAAATTTCAATTCAAGTCACATTTATTTTGTCATCTGTAAATGATTTCAACTTGGACAAGCCTGAAATTTTGTTGTTTGGTAAAGAGTTAAATGACTGATTGATTGATTGTATGGTGTTTAATGCGGTTTTCAACATTATTTCAGTTATACCACAGCGGCCAGTGCACCTATCCATGCTTTCCTGGAGTTTCTTTTACCAGTACACAGCACAATATTCTTTCCAAGCCACTGGCTGCTTTCCCTCATAACCATTGTCGAAATAACGGTCAGCGGTGAGACAGGAATGAATCCTGTCACAATGACTATCATCAATCCTCAGAAAGAAATTGGCCAAGCCTGGGATCGAACCAGCGACCTCCTGTTCTCAAGTCCTATATGCTATCAGTATCGAGTTCAAGCCTTTCTCTAGACTTACCCCATATCGTCTCCCAAAATCCCTCCTTTTTTCAGTCTGAAAAGGGTCCATAACCACAACACTCCCTCTTGCTGATGGACATAAAGTTTGTCATGTAACTCCTTATATAAATAGAATCCTTTCCCAAGGTGTCTCATCCCGCTTTCATCTTCTGACTCATCTTCTAGCTGCTTCAAGTACTCCTGTTGTAAATACATGTATGATCTTTCAATCCTAATACCAAACTATCCTGCATTTGTAAGACACTGAGAAAAAGGCCTGATTAACACGATGTGTGAAAAGGAGAAAATGCAGGTAACCAACACTTTCTCCTTTTCCCACAATGTGTTCTATCAAATCTTTACCATTTGCCTCTCTTTGTCATTTTCCGTCAGCTCTTTACCTGACAATCCCTAGTTTCATGACTCTGAAGAAGAAAGCTTCGTAAAAGGTAACCAGCATTACCTCCTTTTCCCACAATGTTTTCTACACTTCCAAAGAGAAATTTCAGTTTTTGAGTCACAAGCAATTTCTCCTTTTCCCACAGTGTATTCTACCCTTTTTGAGACCTTTCTGCCATTTTCATCAAATTTAAAATTGTCGTCTGCAAACTCTTTCAATTTGGAACAGTCCAAAATTTGTCATTTGGGAAAGGGTTAAATGTAGCTCACAACATAACATAATATACTATTCCAAATGTGATAAGGATCACTTATAAAGATTGTGTTTATTCCTTACATAAGGCTGAAACGTTAAAATATTTGCTGTGATTCTGAAAATTTGTTCATTTGACATTTCCGTGAGTTCGAAACCGTTCCCACATCCTTGAAACAGTGCTCTGGGACACCCCAAGGACACCTGCCACATGCAGTTGGGAACGCCCAGCCTCAAGCATCCCTATCCCCCTATTCATCTCTTCGGCATCAAGACGCTGTCTTATTCGTAAGTAAGCCATACCCAATGCTAGCTTTGAAATAAACGTTACCATGCACAAGCAAAGTTTGAATATAACGGATGTGTACATGAAAGTACATGCCAATGGCACACCTGTTTATCATGGGTATCACTTTTCCAGTAGATATCAAGCCAGGTACAGGTGAAAAATCAGTATCTACTGGACAGGTCAGGTATGCCATTAGAATAATCTACATGTATATGTCTCTTAACTCTTTACCAAACAACAAAATTTTAGACTCGTCCAAATTGAAAGCTTTTGCAGACAACAAATTAAATGTTATTCAAAAATAAAAATTTGTTTTAGGAAGGGTAGAAAACATTGTGTGAAAAGGAGAAAATGCTGGTTACCAGCATTTTCTCCTTTTCCCTCAATGTTTTCAAAAGGCTTCTTTCTCAGGGTCGTTAAAAGTCGGGATTGTGTGGGAAAGGGTTAAAGGGTAGAAAACACTGTAGGAAAAGAAGAAAATGCCGGTTACAAGCATGTTCTTCTTCTCCAACAATGTTTTCAAAAGGTACAGTGTTGAATAGCACTTTCCCTTTTTCCAACTTTTTTTTTTTCAAAGCCTTTCTACTCATGGTTGTTATAGTTTGGAATTTGCTGGTAAATTCCCTTTCCGTGTTGCCTGAAAATGCTTTCAGATTGGACTAGCTTAAACTGTTGTTGTCTGGTAGAGAGTTATTTATATTGATTGATTGTTTGGTGTTTAACACTATTTTCAACATTATTTCTGCGGCCAGTGCACCTATCCATGCTTTCCTGGAGTTTCTTTTGCCAGTATTCCGCAAAACATTCTTTCCAGGCCATTGGCTGCTTTCCCACATAACCATCGTCGAAACAATGTTTAGCGGTGAGAGAAAAACGATTTGATCGTATTGGGGTTTAACATCGTTTTAACAGCTAAGGTCATATCACGGCTGTCAGCCCACCTACGGATGCGTTTCCTGGCTTTCTCACACCAGTACTGACACAACTTTCTGTCCAACTCACTGACTACTTTTCACATGCATCAGAGGTGGGAGGCGAAAAAAGCGCCAGAAAGAAAGTTTGCCTCAACCGGGTATCGAACTCCCAACCACCAAGTCACAAGTCAGATACGCTAACCACTGAGTGAGCTACCCGGGCGGGCAAAGAGAGAGATATGAATCCTGCCGCAATGACTATCATCAATCCTAAACAGTTCATAGGTTTAGAAGTTGTATATGCTAATCATGTTTTTCTTATCCAGGTGGCTCAGTGGTAAAGTGTAGGACTCATAACCTGGAATCCTGGGTTCAAGCCTCACTGGAAGCACTTGGTTTTTCCTAAGGTGTCCCTGGGCAAGAACCTTCAGAGCCCAGCCTGGTACAGATGAAACCCAGGACATACATGAATATGTGAGCTGCCGAGGTGATATAGCTGAAACAATGTCGCAATCAGCTCAAAGCAAGCCAGCCAGCCCAGCCCAGCAAGCCAGCCAATCCAACAATTAATCCATCAAATCAAATCATAAATCCATAAATCAATCAATTTTTTTTCACTGGCTATTTAATAACCATTTTTTCTCAAAAAATGTTGCTACTGAAGCCTGAAAATACCATGTGTACCTTTTTGTCATCTGTTGCAACCTCGGGATGTTTACTAACCATCTGCCCCCACCCTCCACTTCCCTTGCAATCCATCCCTTTCCCCCATTTTTACTTTGTGAGATCCTAGATGAGACACTGTTACTACTGACTACAAAAATTAGACAGAGTTCGACACTAACTTATATTTCCAACAAGCCTGCAGGACCAGTTGATTCGAACTTTTAAAGGTTGTTCTTGCGGATTTAAGGTCTTCGTAATCTCTGTTCACGCAGACGAAATATAAACCCCAAATTCAACTAAATTTTTGCTGTTTGAGACAAAACACTAAAAAAATGAGCAATGCCCTGGCAGAAGACATTGTGGTAAATACCCATACGAAAATAACAAGAATTACAAATCATGACGAGCCAGTAACAAAAGTTGCGATGTCCCTTAACCCTTTACCACACAATCCCAACTTTTAACGACCTTAAGGAAGAGGACTTTTGAAAACATTGCGGGAAAAGGAGAAAATGCTGGTAACCAGCACTTTCTCCTTTTCCCACAATGTTTTCTACCTTCCCATAACAAATTCAAACTTTTTCAGTCACATTTATTTTGTCGTCTGCAAATTCTTTCAATTTGGACTGGTCTAAAATTTTAGCGTGTGGTAAAGAGTTAAATACTGTAGCCCTGATATTGACAGTCAACTGATTTTACATCAGGATGATGTAAACAAATACTTTAGATCTATTTTAACCCTTTCCCAAACAAGCCCTGGTTTTCACGTGTCTGCAGTACAAGTCTTTTGAAAACACTGTGGGAAAAGGAGAAATTGCTCATTACGAGCAATTTCTCCTTTTCCCACAGTGTTTTCTACCCTTTTTGATAACTTTCTGCCATTTTCATCAAATTTAAAATTGTCGCCTGCAAACTCTTTCAATTTGGACCAGTCCAAAATTTGTCGTTTGGGAAAGGGTTAAAGTGAACAGCCATGGGCAAAGTACAGCAGGTATTCTCAAATACATGTACACCTTGAAGGCACTCGCTCAGAAAACCAACAGGCACAAAGGACCAGCAATACAGGACCTACTGTTGGTCCTCCTTAAAAATCACTGGCCTCGGGTCAACAGAGTGGCATTAGAATCGAACCCTGTACATTACCTCCATTTTCCTGATCTTCTTTGCCAACTTTTCGCTGTAGCACAGTGCCAGGGCTTTTTTGTTCATTTTCAGAGCAGCCTCTACTCTACCTTCGGCCACATATTTCTTGGACTTGATTATCAGCCCATTGAATCTCTCTTGGTCTTCTTCGGACAGGTCCCTTGGGTCTGTAACTATTTCAACAAAATTGTGCTGTATTAACCCTTTACCACACAATCCGGAGTTTTAGCAACATTGATGAAGACTTCTTCAGAAAACATTGTTGGAAAAGAAGAAAATGCTGATAACCAGCATTTTCTCCTTTTCCAACAATGTTTTCTACCCTTCCAAAGGCAAATCACATCATTTGAATGAAACTGCATTTATTATCTGTAAATGCTTTAATTTGGACTAGTCTAAAATTTTGTTGTCTAGTACAGAGTTAAAACACACACTGAAATTTTTATACTTCCCAGTAGTTGCATATGTATCATGACTTTGATAGGATCAGGCTTCTGATGGGCACGAATTTTCTGTGTCTCCTAGACGTACGTGTACACACACTATTATGGTAGACACCCCCCCACCCCCCCAAAAAAAAAAAGTTAATGTCTTGTGTCCAGTGCACCCTACTACAAACTGGAATTCAAAAAGTATAAAAAGTGTGGTACAGGGTAACAGGGACTGTGTTCAGAGTTTTGCCTAATCCCCTGTCTCTTTGAATTTGGACCCCCAAATTTTCATAACATTCCCCTAAATCTAAATATCAGCCTTCTTTTATTCATTTGATAGTCATATATGCAAGTTTCGGTCCAGGTTAGCCTGTGCAGAGTATGGCTGAATTATATATTTTCCCGATGTTTCTATTTATGTTAAAAGCTTGTTTGTGTAAAGATTTTAAGTTTTTAATTGACTGGGATAGGATATCTTTCTTTGACTATTCATGGGCTGTTCTTCCCCAAGTAGAATATAACCCAAGTTATCCAGTCTTTCTTATTCACTCCTGCACCTCCAGGGGTGTGGAAATACTATGCACGACTCGTCCAACGCGGGAAAATTCAGCATCGGACAAGCGACTTTTTTCAGTCTAGTTGTCCACGGACAAGTAGAAAATATGAGGAAAATTTTGGAACAAAAATCTGTTGTATATATACATATCCAGTGAAATACATATGCTCTCACTTTGCACAAAATGACATTTTGAATGATAAACAGCATCTTGAGATGATCCCTGATTTCTGGAAACCCAAAATACACATATGGTCTTCTTCCGCATTTACCGCATACGACAAGATTAGTAAAATATGCGGCTGTTTTTGCACGCCGATTTTTTTGAAAAATGTCTGAACACCTTCAAGATCATCATTATGGGTTAAAATGATTTTATTAGTATCATTTTAGCACCGATTCAGAGATCTTTGATGACAATGTCGCACACATGAAAATTTTAGCCTTTAATCTGATTTTAAACAGCTTCGGTGCAAATGGTGCCATGCTTTAACACCTCTGCCAGAACCTGTATCAATATCCAAAAATTTCCGATTGCGTAAAATCGGAGAAAATGTTTTTTTTATTTTCTTTTTTTATCAAATCTTCGATACAAACAGAAAGTGGGAAGTCTGAGACTCCGAACCATTTGGCAGCTCCAAACTTAAAACAGACCGTGACAAGAAATATGACGAAAACATTTCTTTTTTTTAATGAGGCGTGCTTGAAAGAATTCCGGTGGTTGAATGCAGACGATCCGAACAATATTTTTTTAAGGTTTGTCGAGAGTATCCCCATGTTGCGGACATGTCACTTTATGTGTAACATTTAAAATTGTTTTGTTTAGGACAAGTGAGCCACACTGGCAGACAAGTAGATTTTTATAATTTACTTGTCCGCGGTGTTATGACTCAAGAAAAATAACCTGTCTGATCCATTCTACAGATTTAATAATTATGAAATCAAAACAATATAACCGTAAGGAAGTGACGTTATAGAAAATGCGCATGACGTAACGTTGTGCACGTCGTGTACATGCACGTGATAATTACCGGGCGCGGTTAAGGATATAACATCTCTCCATTTCTTAATAAAAAAAATAAGAAAAGAAAATGATAATAAATAATGGAAAATGAATTAATGAAATGAAATTTAGTGGTTAATCAAGTAATTGTCTCTCAAGTCCATACTATCATTCATAAAGTTCTTATATGCATTAATCTAAAATAATTCACTTTCGCGGTTAATCACTATTAGCTCTATTCCTATCCGTATCAATGTTCCTTATCACACTTCTTTCTTTTATAAATATTAGGCTAATACAAGATTTTAAGGTTATCTAGTCTCTATATCTAGCCGGTAGTCGTCTGTTCCGTTCAGGCATCTGTCGTCTGGTGTAGTTCTCTACCCTCTGGTCTGTACCTCGTATCATGGGTTGATTGTTTAGTTCTTGATTTGTTGTAGACTTGTCACGGTTTCTCATCCTCCCAAGTAACTTTTCTCGCCAATTTTCAGAATGTTTATCTATCAGGAAGTTCTTTGTTAATTTGAATTGCGTGGCGTCTCGATACACTTCTCTCCCATCACTGGCTCGTCTAGCAGCTATACTTGATCCGTCAACCCTGATGACGGTATACGGCTCGCTTTCGTATGCTGTAGACCACTTGTTTCGCTTCTTTTGTTGTAGTAGCACTACGTCACCTGGCACAATTTTGTGTTGTGTATCTTTCTGTCGGCAACCACTGGTGATCCATTTTCGTTTATATTCCCGGTCATTTGTAGTAATTTGGATTTCCATTTCCGGTATCTGAATATTTCTTGGTTTGTGATCCAATTTGGTTCGGATCTCCCTTCTCATCAATGCATTGTATGGACTGACACATGTTGCCGGGTGTGGAGTTGATCTGTAGCCCATCAACATGTCGTATATAGCATCCTGGCTCTCTCTCCCTTGACTATGGGCTATCTGCTCGGTCTTGTTCAACAATTTCATAAAACTCTCGGCTTCTCCATTGGCTCTAGGATGATGTGGTGTAATTCTATGATGTTCGAACCCCATTTCTTTGGCAAAGTCTTTGAACTTTCCTGAATTGAATGGTGGGCCTGAATCTGATTCCAACCGTCTAGGAACTCCGTGTGTTGAGAATATTTTCCTCAATTTTCTTGCTGTACTTCTAAATGATGTCGAATAGACTTGTTCAACCTCTGGATATCTAGTACGTTTGTCTATGACTACGAGATTGTAGTGACCATCCAGGAATGGTCCACCAAAATCCACAGATACTGTATCCCAAGGTTCATCGGGTATCTCTGATGGTTTAATTACTTCTTTTCTATGCTCTTTTGTTGTAATTTGACAATTTGCACACTTGTCAATCATTTCTTCTACAATTGCATTCATTGCTGGGAACCAATATTTCGATCTTAGCATCTGCTTCGTTCTTGTCTTCCCAAAATGACCAAGATTGTGGGCTGTTTTCACTAAACCTCTCTGTAATCGTTCTGGCATTACAATCTGATTTCCTCTAAGTAAAAGCCCTTCACATACAGATAACTCATCTCTAACCATGTAAAATGGCAATATTTCTTGTCTTCTCTTGTATTTCTCCCAGTCGTTGTTCAGAATTCTGTCTATTACGTCTTGCATTATCTTGTCTTTACGGGTTTTATTTACTATGTTCAGCAATATTAAAGCATTTTCTGCTTCTATCACTTGACGTATAACCTGCTCTGTATCATCTCTCTCCGTACCCGGTAGAGGGTGTCTCGATAAATAGTCTAATGGGTCTGCTTCATCTTTTCCTGGTTCATACACTAACTCATAATCAACATCCTGCATGTCCATTACCCATTTCTCTATTCTTGGTGGTAATTTAATGTTCGATTTATTGAACATCGGTATCAATGGCTTATGGCTTGTGATGATCTTAAATCTCGGTGCCCCAAGTAAGTACATCCTGAATTGGTTTTTCGCCCATTTTACTGCTAATGCATCCTTCTCCGTCTGACTGTATCTTTTCTCTGTTTCTGTCATGGATCTACTTATAAAATGTACTGGTTGTAAGCCCTTTGCTGTCCTTTGGAATAAACCTGCTGATAAGCCTTCATGAAAACTTGCTTCTACCCGAACAATAATCGGTCTCCTAGGATCAAAGAATGCTATTGTGTTTTCGTCTGTTATACTGTCTTTTAACTTTTGGAATGCCCCCTGCTGTTCTTGTTTCCATACAAACGGAACTTCTTCCTTTGTTAGCATGCGTAACGGTGCTGTTAAAATTGAATATCTCGGTATGAATTTTGATAGATAACCAATCATACCCAGAAAACTTCTCACGGCTTCTTTTGATTCTGGAGGCTTACATTGTTTAACAGCTTTTACTTTGTCCAGTGTCGGTTTAAGTCCATCTTTTGTAAATTTGTATCCATAAAACTCGAGTTCAGTCACTCCAAACTGGCACTTTTCCTTATTGAATGTCACTCCAAATTCACTGGCCCTCTTTAAAACTGTTTCAAGTGTCTTATTATGTTCTTCAACCGTTCTTCCTCCAATTAGAATATCATCTCGTTGATTCAAGCACTTCAGAATGTCTCCAAATATTCTGTACATAGCCTCGTCAAACAGATCTTGTGATGATTTTGCTCCGAATATAAGTCTCTTTGGTCGCATATTTCCCCATGGTGTGCTAAACGTCGCGATATGTCTCGACTGTGGATCAAGCACCAACTGGTGGTATCCTTGTTTGAGGTCCATCTTCGAAAATACAGTACAATCATGGAACATGTACGTAAAATCTTCAACAACCGGTGCTTGTAAAATTCTATTTCTTTCCATCGACCTATTAGGAATCCTTAAATCTGCACTGGCACGTATCATATGTGGTTCTAATTTCTCTTTCTCGACATCACAGAATCTAGGTTTTGGTTGAACTACTAATGGAGAACACCAAGTTATTGCTTCATCACCTTGAACTCTTTCGAAAATATCTTCCTCCAGGCACTGATCTAACCATTTCTTTAATGGATCTTGCAGGTAATATGGCACTGGTCTTGGTTTCTGTGCGACCGGTACTGCATCTGGTTTCATCGAAAATTTCACTGTAAAGTCGTTACTGTTCTTCTTGTCTGTAATTTTTCCTATACCCTGGAATACCCCTTGATGTTTCTCTAGTAGCTGGGCAATTTCTGCTGGTTGCTTTTGCTGGTTGTATGATACACTTTTGACATCCTCGTTCCTAATTCTTAACTCATTTGGTTTCTTTAAGGTTCCATCTGCCTTGATTTCCAACATCCCAAGTTCAGTGAGAGTTTGTTTTCCCAATAATGGAGGTGAATTAACCCTTCCTTTGATTACCACGAATTTGGTCTGGCACCCACGTGTCTGATTACGTACAATGGTAGTAAATTCTCCTTTCACGAACAATCTATTTTGCAATGTACTTAACTTTGCTTTACTTTGCGATAAGAATGTTTTCTGTTGTGTTCTATGCTTGTATGCTCTATATTGGTATTCATCCATCACATTAACATCAGCCCCGCTATCTGGTTCTACTTTTACTAATACATCATCTAACATTACGGGGACAGTCTTATAATGATCACTTAACCTGCGAATTCGAAACTTCCTGACATTGTGGATATTATGGACTGTGTTCAAGAAAAATTCTTCATCAGAGATTGATTCATTGTCAGAACTTATACACGACTCTCTATCACCATCCCTATCTACAGTCCTAATATTTCGAGGTTTCCTCTTCTGTTTTTGTCCGTATTTGCTCTTACTTAAATCATCACCTTTTCTGCCATTACCAGCTCCATTTGCATATCTAGATCTTTTTGTGCATGCACTAGCAAAATGATTCCAGCCTTGACAGTCATTACATTGCTTTCCATTTGCTGGACAATCCTCACGTCGATCAAAAGAATGAAAATAATGGCAGTACTTACATTGTCGGCGATGTTTTCCTTGCTTGTTATAGTTACCTACATCTCTTCTTTTGTCTCTTCCTTTTTCCACCTTAGCTACTTCTCTGTGATCATACTTCTCTGTCATATCTGTAACCTGCACTAAAGTGTCCTCTAGCTGATGAACTTCTAATAACATCTCCTGTAGCGACCATTTCCTGTTGATAGCTTTCTTGATTAATGACTGGTTCTCCATGGTTTGAATTATGTGTTCCAATATTCTATCATCTTCATTCGAAAATTCACAATCGTGCGCTTTCTCTCGTAATCTAGTAGCATATGCTACAGTCGTTTCATCTTTATATGGTCTCATCTTCAAAAATATATATCTCGCATAATGTTTATTCTTCCTTGGCGCAAAATAGTCATTTAGTTTCTCTCTTAACCTTTCATATTGGTCTAATCGTCGTTCCTCAGTGTTTTCCGGATTTGGCAAACTCTTCTCCAATCTTGCAATTTCCTTTCCTCCATAAATAATCAAAGCGTCTTTCTTATCCTCTGGATCAGTTATCCTGAAAAATCTGAATTCTCTCTCAATGCCTTCAAGCCAATTTTCCCACTGGTTTCCAACTGAAATTTGATCCCCATCAGGAATAAATTGAGTTGCTCTCAAATTCCTACTTTCTGTTACGACTGTAATGCGTTCTCCCATTGCAATAATTATTTTGATTCATCAAAAAGTATTTCATCCCATCCTCGTCGCCAATGTTACGACTCAAGAAAAATAACCCGTCTGATCCATTCTACAGATTTAATAATTATGAAATCAAAACAATATAACCGTAAGAAAGTGACATTATAGAAAATGCGCATGACGTAACGTTGTGCACGTCGCGTAAATGCATGTGATAATTACCGGGCGCAGTTAAGGATATAACACGCGGACAAGTAGAAATTTCTAAGATTTCCACACCCCTGACTTCTGTATATAGTACAATACATTATGAAATACTATAATGTAGTAGTAACTTTTCTGGTGCTTGTATTTAATCTGAGCATCATGAGAAAATTTGATATTGTGCTAGAGCGAAGGTCAAGCAAGATATCCAAATTTTCTTACGCATCAAAAAGCAAAAACAAGCATAACCCTTTACCACACAATCCTGAGTTTTGAAGGGTTTTGAAAACATAGTGGGAAAAGGAGAAAATGCTGGTAACCACTATGTTTTCTACCACATCTAAAACAAATTCCATCATTTGAGCCACATTGAAATTGTCGTCTGCAAATGCTTTCGATTTGGACAAGTCTAAAATTTTGTCGTTTGGTAAAGAGATTAGGAAAATTAAACATAATATTTGTTTTATTATATACCTACGCATTTCTACAGCAATATATATACTGCAATAACTTAAACTCGTACACGGTGCCCAATCACGTACTGCAGTACGTAATTCACGTACAAATTCTACTCCGCGCGTACAAATTTTTTGTGCTTACGTGCATGCACGCACTGTCAAAAGTATGCACGTACAAAAAGGAAAGTAATTACGTAAATCGCACGTACAAATTAGATACCGTTTCAAATTGCATGCCAAACAAACAAAAACGAAAGTAGTTTTCCAGGTAAGTGGGTACCACACTTTGTGCTCAACATAGAGCGGGTTACCAAATATTTTCACTATATACATGTATATTTTGCGGCTCCCTCGTCTGTCTGAATAATTTTCGCTACGATTTTTTAAGGTGCCAGAATCTACTACAAGTACAGAAAATCTGGTAATTAATTTTCAGTGAGATATTAAAATCATTTAATTATATTATGATGCGCAGTTATTGTTAAAAACACACTTTTGATATATGGAAGCTGAAAACTTGAGCCGCAAATTAAACGTGTAATTTCCGTATGTATGGCGTCTGCTGCAGAAAAAATGTTATCACAACAAAAGCTGTTAATATATTTTACAGCGTTAAGATCTGAGAAAGGTAGGTTTACAAAGTGATTCTACCAATTACACATTTTGTTTTATTTTGCCCTAACACGGCATGGCCTTTATTTGACAGAGTTTGAGCTTACAATGAGCCAATCGGCCTGCTCCTCTGTGATTTTAAAATAGCCAGATCTACGGACATCATCGTGGACAATGAGCATTAATCTGTCTACGCTTCCTTTTAAAGCAGTTCTAATGTACTTTGCAACTTTTAGAAAGGAATAAAGGTGAAAAATCTTTCGTGAAGGCGGTCGATTATCAAAACTCACCGTGTTTGGCGTTTAAACCCTGACCACTGTTGCGATTATATCTAAGTATGTGCATGCCCTGGAGACATATGATGCATCCATATAATCACCAAATGCACGATCTGATAATTTAATTAAGATCCCATTCATTATGGTAAAGGAGGTAGGGTGTTAAAATTCATTAATAAAACTGAAACAGCCAAAAGTTACTCTGTACCCCATAATTTTTCTTTGTACCCCCAATTCAAAACCTGGGGGGTTGAGTGTACCCCCAATTTTTTCTTTGTACCCCCAATTCAAAACCTGGAGGGTGCATGTACCCCCAAATTGAAAACCCAGTGGGCATGCTGCTCATAAGAAAAGCTGTAAAGAAGATAAAACAAATACTGGTTTTGTGGGTAATGACATCCTTTTCTATCGAATGGCAGATGGATATTATAGCCAGACCTCCAGATAAAAGGGAGTGATAGTATTCTAAATCCATTATTTCTCTTCCAAACCCTATGTTGTGGGTACTCATTAGAATCATCTCGCTGAGACAATTCTAATGAGTACCCATAACATAGGGTTTAGTGGAGAGCGATTAATATTTTCAATTCTGAAATCAAAATCGCTTCCTCTATCTGGAGCTTTGAATAATACTACCTTGTCTGCTTCCAACATCCATGTTTGTCATTTTCCGCCTTGTTTCTTCAATATCTTCTTCCATACTTGTCTACTGGGTGGAAAATAAGTTAAATGAAAAGTTGAACAATCAGAAAAACCATCACAAAGAAATGAGCCATACTCTGACAAAATGGGGCTAAATGCATCTGTGACGCAACATACCAATCAAGCCATGACATACAATAATTATAGATCCATAACAGCCACTCTTTTTAACATGCAACTGAATCATGAGGTACACTGGTCCTTGGGCATACAGAAAATTTACAAACAGTGAAAAGTTTCAGCCCAGGTCAGCCTGCCAGATTGTGCAGGCTGACCTGGATCAATACTTTTCGCAGATGCATTAGGCCCCCTTTTCACAAAGCATGGTTCAAATGTGGCAATTTCTATGAATGTAAGAAAGCTTGGAAGGGTTCTGTGTAGAGTATTCTTCCAGCAGAACATTCACTATAAATCTGAAGGCTTCAAACTTTCCCACGCAATCCTGAGTTATAACGACCCTGAATGAAAAATTGACTGATTGATTGATCGTATAGTGTTTAACGCAGTTTTCAACATTATTTCAGTTATATCGAGGCGGCCAGTGCACCTATCCATGCTTTCCTAGAGTTTTTTTTTTTACCATTACTCCGCACAATATTCTTTCCAAGCCACTGGCTGCTTTCCCACATAACCATTGTTGAAACAATGGTCAGCAGTGAGAGAGGAATGAATCCTGTTGCAATGACTATCATCAATCCTAAGAAAGAAATTGGCCAAGCCGGGGATTGAACCAGCAACCACCTGTTCTCAAGTCCTGTAAGCTACTGACTGAGCTACGGGGCTAGGCTTTAAAAAAGGAGAAAATGCTAGTAACCAGCATTTTCTCCATTACCATTAATTTTTTCTGCCCTTTCACAGACAAATCTCATCATTTGAGTTAGTTATATTTGTCATCTGCAAATTCTTTCAATTTAACCCATTTCCACACAACTAAATTTTAGACTTGTCCAAATTGAAAGCAATTGCAGACTCCAACGATAGAATTTGTCTTTGATATTGTAGAATACATTGTGGGAAAAGGAGAAAATGCTGGTTGCCAGCATTTTCTCCTTTTCCCACAATGTTTTCAAAAGGCTTCATATCCTGGAGTGGTTAAACTTGGGATTGTGTCATAAAGAGTTAACCCCTTCCCAAACAAGCCCTGGTTTTCACGTGTCTGCAGTACAAGTCTTTTGAAAACGCTGTGGGAAAAGGAGAAATTGCTCGTAACGAGCAATTTTCTCGTTTTCCCACAGTGTTTTCTCCCCTGTTTGATAACTTTCTGCCATTTTCATCAAATTTAAAATTGTCGTCTGCAAACTCTTTCAATTTGGACCAGTCCAAAATTTGTCGTTTGGGAAAGGGTTAAACCAGTATAAAAATTTTTCCTGTGGTAAAGAGTTAATAATAATAGTCAGTGAAAAGGATCCAGGATCCCTAAATCATGACTGCTCCGTCAAAGGGCCCTCAAAAGTGAATAATAGACTGAAGCCCTGGCGGTCCAGTGTTTTTATTACAAAGAAATCTTCATACTTTTTGTCCCAAGGTCTTATTTCTAGTTAACCCTTAGTTAACCACACAATCCCACGTTTTAACACCTGAGAATGAAGTCTTTTGAAAACATTGTTGAGAAAGGAGAAAATGCTGAGGGGGGGGGGGGTTGTAAGGAAATACCATTTTTAAATAAATTTAAAAATGGGCAAGTTATTAAATACTTTCTGACGAATTGGAATAACAGTCATATTTTAAAAGTGGGCCTTTTCAAAATGTATACAAGTCTATAAATGGAACATCTAGGTAAACTTGGCAATTTTGGACCAAGCCATTCAGGAGTAGGCCATTTCAATCATGTGACATTCCATGATTCCCATCATGCTTTTGTGAAATTTTGGCACAACAATCTAAAATACCTTTAAATAGGAGGCTGCAAATCCCATTCACCCTTTACCAAACAACAAAATTTTGGGCTCAACCAAATTG
This sequence comes from Tridacna gigas, assembly GCA_945859785.2. NCBI lineage: Eukaryota > Metazoa > Mollusca > Bivalvia > Cardiida > Cardiidae > Tridacna > Tridacna gigas. The sequence continues at coordinate 44,917,756 of OX244042.2, forward strand.
AAAGCATTTGCAGACGACAGATAAGATGTGGCTCAAATGATGACTTCTGTCTTTGATATGGCAGAAAACATTGTGGGAAAAGGAGAAAATGCTGGTTACCAGCATTTTCTCCTTTTTCCACAATGTTTTCAAAAGCCTTCTTTAAGGGTCGTTAAAACTCGGAATAGTGTGGCAAAGGGTTAACCCTTTACCAAACATTAGGTAATTAAAGCAGTTGCAGACAACAATTTTAATGTGGCTCAAATGGAGAAAGTTGTCTTAGAACAAGTAGAAAACATTGTGGGAAAAGGAGAAAATGCTGGTTACTAGCATTTTCTTTTTTTCCCACAATGTTTTCAAAAGACTGTCTTCTTCAGGGTCCTTAAAACTCTGTATTGTGTGGTATAGGGTTAATCCTTAGATTGATTGACTGAATGGTGTTTTACGCCGCTTTCAACGTTATTTTAGTCATATCACAGTGACAACTAACATACCGGTATTCATGTATTTCCTGGTTTTAACCAGTACTAGGCTAGGGCTCTGAAGTGTCTTGCCCAACGACACACCCACGAAAAACTCAGGGAATCAAGTGGGGCTCAAACCTAGGGCCTCCAGGTTGCGAGTCCTGTTTTTTCTGACTTGTTGACTATAACGTTTTAGGTATGCTGACAGGAATGGTCAGTGACCAGACTGCATGTTTTGTGCAGTCGGATCTTGATCTACATAAATGGCTGCAAAGGGAACTGCAGTTATGAAAGGGGCTCAAGGACTAAGGAAATACAATTTAAAATCTTTCTACACTTCTCTTTCTTATTTATTGATGGCTTGTCAGTTACTGCCAAGTTAACTGTTTACAAAACGACAAAATTTAAGACTTGTCCAAATTGAAAGATTTGCTTGATTGATTGATTGTATGGTGTTTAATGCCGTTTTCAACATTATTTCAGTTACATCGTGGCAGCCAGTGCACCTATCCATGCTTTCCTGGATTCTCTGTTACCAGTACTCCGCACAATATTCTTTCAAAGCCACTGGCTGCTTTCCCACATAACTATCGTCAAAACAATAGTCAGCGGTGAGAGAGGAATGAATCCTGTCGCAATGACTATCATCAATCCTCGGAAAGAAATGGGCCAACCCAGGGATCGAACCAGCGACCTCCTGCTCGGCCAAAGATTTGCAGATGATAAAGTAAACATGACTCAAAAATTGAAATTTACATTTGAAAGGTTAGAAAAAATTGTGGGAAAATGAGAAAAAGCTGGTGACTAGCATTTTCTCATTTTCCCAAAATGTTTTAAAAAGTCTCCTTCCTAAGGGTCATTCAAAGTGTGCGGTAAAGAGTTGAGTTCAATGATAAAACATTTTCTTGAAGCCTGGCTGGACTTTTCAAGTCTGATTAGCCCACTTTAACTCTTTACCAAACAACAAAATTTAAGACTCGTCCAAATTCAAAGCATTAGCAGACGACAAAACAGATGTGACTCAAAAATTGAAATTCATTTAAGGATGGGTAGAAAACATTGTGGGAAAAGGAGAAAATGCTGGTTACCAGCATTTTCTCCTTTTCCCACAATGTTTTCAAAAGGCTTCTTTCTCAGGGTCGTTAAAAGTAGGGATTGTGTGGTAAAGGGTTAAACAATAGCAACCACAGATTAAAAGCTATAATCCAGACCTCCAGATAAGAGGGAGTGAAAGTATTTTAACTCCATAACTTCACTTCCAAACCCTATGTTGTTGGTACTCATTAGAATCGTCTCAATGAGACAATTCTAATGAGTACCCATATCATATGGTTTAGTGCAGAATTATTAACATTTTCAATTTTGAAATCAAAATCACTCCTTCTATCTGGAGGTCTGTATAATCTATCTGTGTTCCAATGGGTTTGGATTCTAATCAAGAGGGTCTGAGTCCAATCACTGGGAAAAGTCATGTCCTTTAAAGAAATTCATAAAGTCAGCCGAGAAAAATGACATCAAATGCTTTTGACTTAATACCAGTTTTAATTCCAAGTGCCACACCTTTAGCCAGGTAAACCACTAGTGGAATAATAATTATCTTAATAATGTATTCACAATGTCTGAATACAGATTATGGATTTTTTATACAAAAAAATTGACACAGAAAAAACATGGAGCAATAGTAGCCCCAATAACAAGACGTTTCTTCAGTCATAGCAGTTTGGATTGAAATTTACAAGCAGGTCTGGGTAGTAACTTAGCAATTTTCACTAGACCAGATAAAAATTTATTAGCCCAAATTGAATTCTGTATCAGCGTTTCTGCTAGCTCATAAATTTTGGGGGTCATCTGTGAATTTGGGGGGGTTATTCAGAATTTTACTGTGTCATGGTCTTTAACCTTTTTTTTTTTCATGTATTGTTTGCCTTTGCCAGTTTGTAGATGTTGCATAATGCTAAAAGTTTTAAATGACAGTGTAGTATTGCAGGTAAAAGTTGAAAACAATGACCTAGTAGAATTTGTCGTCTGTCATCCCAATTTCTCCAGCAAGTTGGTGACCATCACTGAGCAGAGTCTAAAACACGGACAAAAAGTCAATTCTTTCCCAAACGACAAATTTTGGACTGGTCCAAATTGAAAGAGTTTGCAGACAACAATTTTAAATTTGATGAAAATGGCAGAAAGGTCTCAAAAAGGGTAGAAAACACTGTGGGAAAAGGAGAAATTGCTCGTTAGGAGCAATTTCTCCTTTTCCCACAGTGTTTTCAAAAGACTTGTACTGCAGACACATGAAAACCAGGGCTTGTTTGGGAAAGGGTTAAAGTATAGATTCCATACAGTAATATAGGCGAGATGACAGCGATGTCACATAGAATAATGTTGTGTTTTAGACTGATTCAGTGTAAACTGGAAACAAATAATTCAGTGTTAGAACATCATCTTCAGCTAGGTGGCATTTTTCAAATACATAACCCATCTGATATGGGCATGCTGGATAGAGAAACCAGACTATTTTTCAAGGCGGGAATCCATGAAACGAATTTCCAAAAAAAAATATACCTTTACTCTCTAAAACCTACCTTGCACGATTAATCCAGCCATGGTTAGCTAGCATATATGTATTGCCATTTTCTGCCTACACTTTTCAAGCGGCAATTTATGCACTGCGTATTAATATTTGTCCTTTTTTTGTCCAGTGATGCGTCAAATCTTCGAAGAATATGACATGCGCAGACAAAAGTGTTAGAAGGCTAGTTCGATATGATTCTGCAGTTATAAACTTTACGATTTGGAAGATATATTAATTGATTCAATCCCATATGTTCCTTTTTATTTCTGATTTATGTTGTGTCAAAGAAGACGAGATGTATCAATTTTGTTTCGTCAGGCTTTCATTTTGGGTCTCAAAAACACAAAAACACAGACTTTCTGAAAGGCTGCTGTATTATGTTACAAGTTAGCCTATACATTATTACATCCTAGAGGCAACAAAAACAATGTCTTTTCTCAGATTCCAAAAACCAGTCGCAAACATGGGTGCTCAGGGTTTTCATTTAAAGCCCATTGCCGATCAAAAACATCGGTTGAAATCGGCCTTTAATCGGTTGTTTTTGCTGGATCTTTGAAAAATTGATCGCAATGTTTATATAGAAAATATTTCACACGTTGATAAGTGTACTGCGACACAGGTTCAATTTTACCGCGAAACCAGAAACAACTGGTTTATGAATGTTACACGGTCATTCAGTCATAGGCGACAATACGTTTCTCCGATCTCCATTTGGTAATCATGGACGCCAAAGCCTAGGCAGCCCCCTTGACCCTTGGCCTGTTGTTTTTGTCAATCAATCAGTTGCTTCATTTCAAAATGAAAACCCTGGGTGCTAGAAGAGAAGGATTTAAGTCAAGCTCGGTCTATTGTCCATGAAGCCAGAAATCTTTGATCGCATTTACCGTCTTCATATTTTTGTTCGGTAGCTGCTCGCCCGGCAACCTAGGGGCTATTTTAACCTGGTTTTGACTTTTGAATGGGCTGAAGATAATATACTTCAAGTTCAGTGACTGTTGTTCCGTCATGGGTGTAGTTGATTTGTTGCAAACGGTGTGCGTAGGCTTCAGCCTAGTATCACAAATATAAGATATTTACCATTACTTAAATTCATAATTAACAATTTTCTTAGTTCGCTAAATTATATTTGCGCTTCAAGGCTTGATACACTCTCGCCATCACACACTCATCTAGCTTTCAGCTAGTTGGCAGAACTGAAAGATTACACTCGCTGTAAACAGACAAATTCGAGCTACACCAGATTGCAAACAGAATTCATCCATTGGCCCTGCTGATGTTATTCTAGTATAGAACTTTATGTGCAATTCTAGATTGCAGGAACCAAAGTCCCATGTGGCTACTGGAGAACAGTAAGCAAAATTGATGAATCAGGGTTCATTCTAGGCTGCGCCCTTGCGCCAAATGCGCATATTTTTCAATTTTGGCGCACACAAAATCTAAAAGACGGGCCGACCCGGCGCACGTTTTTCCTGCCATTTATACGCCCATGCTTTCAAATCTCGCGCTTCTCGATCGATAAGCACTAGTTAACTAATCGAGAGCGCTGTTGTACACCACTGAGCTGGCAGCCTGCTTTCGATCTTCGCGGGGGGGGGGGGGGGCGCTTACTTTGGATACATTTGGTAACCGGGTACCAGCGTAACCGGTGCGTGTCGAAATCGCTGCCATCGTTTTCTTTCAACGAATAGAAAGTGATCTCGCATATTTCATCATGTCTAGCAAACGAAAGCAGACGATTTTAGATTTTTGGGGTGAAACTAAAAAAATGAATCGAGGAAACAGCGGCGAGTCTGATGAACCGACGCTGTTGACGAGCAGCAAAACTGACGAGTCATATTCTGAAATAAAATCATCGAGTGAAAATAGATCGACCAAAGGCAAAGAAATTCGTTTGTTTCATCATTCTTGGCTTGAAAAGTTTTCTTGGTTGACGTACGATAGCACAAAAAACAAAATGTATTGTGATTTATGCAAGAAACACGCAAAACTGAATAGCTTTACCGAGGGTTCGGACAATTTTCGCACAAGCACACTGACTCGTCATTCAGAGTCAAGGGATCACACTATGGCGGTAATGGCAGAACAATTGAGGCCCGATTTTGAAACGGCAATAAAAAAGGTAGTTTCAGAGAAAGAAGATGCTCTCATTACTTCTTTTAAAAGTATATACTGGCTTGCTAAAGAAAATATGCCTATGCATAAATACCCAAGTCTTCTTCAGTTACTTTCTTCAGTTGGCTGTAAAAGTACTGTTACTGTTTCTCATGGAAATAATGCTACTTACTCTTCTGAAACTGCAGCAAATGATATGCTTCATTCCCTTGCAAGTGTCATTAAAACTGACATTGATGACAAATTACACAAATCTCCATACATCAGTTTGTTTGCCGATGAAAGTACTGACATCGGATGTCAAAAGAAACTTGTAATTTTTGCTAGAGTGTTAGACCCTGATACATTCATTCCCTCAACTCACTTTCTAGAAAATATTAAAATACCTGATGGGACTGGCAGAACTGTGAGTCAATCAATTATTAAGTGTTTATCTGACAGATCTGTTTCCATGTTAAAAGTGATGGGATTTGGTAGTGATGGGGCAAAGTCAATGACCGGCATGAAAGAAGGTGTTACAGGATACTTATTGAGAGAAAATCCAATGCTTTTAAACTTCCATTGTATTGCCCATCGTTTGGCTTTGGTAAGCTCACAAGCAGCTAGTTCAGTTACCTACTTAAAGGAGTACCAAGAAACTTTGACTGGACTGTTTTATTTCTTTAAAGCCTCTGCAAATAGGTGTGAGAAATTAACAGAAATTCAGTCTTTGTTGGATGAACCAAAGTTAAGGATGACAGAAGTCCATGATGTAAGATGGATGTCAATTTACAAGGCAGTTGAGACAGTGCACAGGTGTCTTGACTCATTAATTACTGTTTTCACAACAGACAAGGATCCAAAGGCTAAAGGGTTTGCAAAAAAAATTGCAAATTCCGATTTCATTTCCACTACATACATGATGATGGACATTTTGGCTGTTATTACTGAACTGTGCTTAGTATTCCAGAAAACTGACTTGGATGTTTCAATTGTTGAAGTTTCTGTTGAAAGCTGCAAAAAGTCCTTGGAAAATTTGAAAACCAATAAGTCTAAGACATGCCATTTAGATCAGCTTAAAGATCACTTGAAGCTGGAAAAGGGTAATCTCATGTTTAAAGGTAACCATGTTGTAAGTAAGGGTCACAGGAATGTGAACACTCTGAAGGACAATTTCATTGAAAGTCTTATTCAGAAATTAAATGAAAGATTTCCGGCCAAAGACAGTAACTTGATTTACAGTTTTGGAGTTCTAGGAATGAGACCAATTTCATTTTTGTCTAAAGATGAACTTAATACTTGGGGTGATACCAAGATAGAAAATTTAATTGGACATTTTGGACAAGAACAGGAACACTGCTACACAGACAATACTAGTAAAGCACAGCCACTGATTCAGCCAGAGGAAACTAGGAAAGAATGGGAAAAAGTAAAGCCACTTGTAATCAACAGTGGATACCCTAGAGACAAGTTATCTGTCTTATGGGGTCTTATAGACAAATACCATAAGGCTGACTTCCCTAACTTACTCAAATTGTCAGCACTAGCTCTTACAGCCCCTATTCACACCGCTGATTGTGAAAGGGGCTTTAGTTGCCAAAATATTACTAAGACTGCTTTGAGAAACAGACTTTCTCCAGAAAGACTGAATGATTTGGTAACCATTGCCACAGAAGGTGACCCATTAGACAAGTATGATTTTCACAAAGCTCTAGATCACTGGAAGGAGACAAAAAATAGAAGATATTTTAGTGCCTAAACCATTTTATTCAGTTCAAAATAATACATAAACTGCAAAGCAGTCTAACAATCACAAATTGGGAGTGATTTTGATAAACATCTAACAGTGAAGAATTTTTTTACCAGTTAGTTTTTCATGTTATGTATAGAAGTTTTCACTATAATGGGCTGTATAACATATAAAATACAAGGTAAGTTAACATTTATTTTTAAGTGGCCCATACTTTTCTGTGATGGCCCCTCTTTTTTCTGACAAGGGGGCCATGTGGCCCCATCAAAATCATTTCTAGAATGAACCCTGATGAATCATTGACAAACGACTCACTGAATAATATTAATGGCCAAAAAGGTTTGTTGACAAAGTAAAAATGAAATTAGAATCATTTTTCAACAATCTGCACTTTACAAGCCCATCAGGCTAGTAAATCAGGAATTTTTGAAATCCCAATAGAAAATCTGCTATTTTTTTGCTGTCGGGCTAGCACTAATTTTGACTACTGCTTCGTTTCATATTTAGAAGTTTATTGTGCTATGTGCCATCTCCAGTCCATCATGAATTTTCTTGAAGAAAAGCTTCAGCACTGTACTGACTTTATAGCGGCTCAATCTGTATTGCAGCAAAATGCAATTAGTTTTTAGTCTAACACATTGATTATCAGTCATAATTATCACTAACAGGTTATTCAACAGGGAACAAACATGTTGAAGAACCGTCTTCAAATATGTCGGAGAACTGTCCCAAAAACTTTTGTGTCGGGGACTCTCTCGTCGGGGAACTGTCACAAGCCACAGATGTGTTCAAACTCTAGTTTTGTAGTAAATCTGTGAAAATATGGGGATTTAAACGTGCACACAAAACCCGTGCGCAGATTTCCCGTCTTTTTCGTTATCGTCTCTGAACTCAGATACGACCCTTCAAAAACTAAAATTCGAGGACAATTAATCTGTATCCCTAAGATAGGTGCAATTGAGTTCGTAAATAAATGGGTACGCATAACCACTAAATTTAACTACGGAAATCGTACGGTGAAGTCTTTGACAAGGGTAACATACGAAATGATTAACAAAGACCAATGCTAAAGAAGCGCATATTACCGCGTGAACTTGATTTCTTCTAATTCTATGGTGCTGTCACGTTGTTAAAGTTTTCTAACTTTGTATTGCCCGCCTCGCCAATAAGTAGCCGGTGCATTGGTATGTGTATTCCCCGGCCCCACTCGAAAACATAAGTTATAATTCCCGGCCCCAACGGCCCCACTAGCTAAATCTATTATTTGTGTACCGAATTTGATAAATTTAGTGTCAAATTAAAGCTCATGTTATAACCTTTGTATTGGTATATAGAAATATGAGATTTCATTTTTGCAAATTTGTTATAAAAGCGTTTGAAATTTGTCATTTTTTTTTGACAAAAATGTTCCGAAGTTTTCAGGAGATAGAAATCCGGCCCCAATGTTAAAAACTTTTTTTTTTCTTTTATTTACAAAAGAATGATATGATTACAACCTCTGTTATTCAAGCTTTTAAATGATACCAAGAAAATTAAATTTGACCCAGGCATTGTTGAGTTATAAGCGTTTTAATTTTATCAATTTTTAGAAATAAATATTTAGAAATTTGAACCGAGTAAAATATCAGGCCCCCATATTAAGAATTTAACTATCAATCAAATCTAAGGAATCTTGATATAAAAATCAAAGTTCATTCTATAAGCTTTTTAATGGTATATAGAAATTAGAAATTGGTGGCGGCGTTTTCGTGCTATAAGCGTTCAGATTTTATTAATACTTTGGAGAGATATACATGTACACGTACGTGGAATTATGGAAAATGAACATATCCGGCCCCTGTGATTTAGACTTAATAACGTATCTAATATCCATTTTTAACAGGGTTACACACTGCATAATATGAGCTTTCGAAAGATATTTTAAAGCTGAAGACTGACGCATGACTTTTTTGGTACGGAAACTGAGAATTATAGACTATAAGCAGAACATGTTTAAATATGTACAACTTAAAAAACACACAATATTTAGATATGAAAAACTATCAGCAGAATTACTACACATTGTGTTGTTTATCATTTTTTTTTTTTTTTTTTTTTTCTGCTTAATCTTTTTAACATATAGTAATATTGTATATTTCAATACTTTTAAAGAGTTACATATTTAACCCCCTCCTCCAAAAGAAACAGAAACAAAAGGACACTTACCATTCACATATGCATCACTAATAATCTCTTTTTATCACATTCTAAGCCATACATTTATAAGAAAAAAAGGAACGAAATGTATAATATTAAAAGTATTATATACAATTTTGATATATAAAATTTAGAGAAAAAAGAATTTGATCAAATTAAGTTGCAGTGAATTTTTTTTTTATTTATTTATCTTTTTTCTCTAATTTTGACTAAAAAAAAATGTATTTGAAATTGCAGCCAACCTCACTGGCCAAAAGAGTTTGATATTCATACTCTTTTACTTTAATCAATTGTGAGGTTTTCACAATGGATATTAAACAAGTTAACTTAGTTAGCCAAAGATTATTATGGTCTATAAAGACAGGTAAAAGAGCATGCGCCAATTCATGTAATAGAGTTTCAATTACATGCATTTCTGAATGGTGTTTTGTAATGTCCAATTTCATGCATATATGGTGTTCATTTATAAATTCCGTAACACCATACTTATTATCTAATGAGGTATGACCATCAAGTAATTGGACTTCTAAAGTTTGCAAGTTTGACCTTCTTTCTCTTAAAATGGCAAAAGATATTGTAGAATGCTTTTACAAAGATCTACGGACCTGGAATAATTTACATGTCCAGATGCGCTACATCTATTAATTTTAGTAACCTTAACACTGCAAACCTTATGTTCCAGAAAATGAACTAGTTCATCAGCTTGGACATGCTCTACCAAGATATCATTTTCAATGTAGTATTCTAACGAAACACTTACTTGGTCAAAAGTGCTGGTCCCAATACCAGAAAAAATAAGGAAATCCACTGCATCCTTAATTTCAATAATCACACTTATTATTGGTGCGATCAAAATCTCCGAAATGAAATTAATGATATCCATCATCGATTATACTGCAAAAAATGAAAAAAAAAAAACACAAGTCGTTCCCCTTTATAGGCAAAATATTAAATGACTCTTAACAAGATTGGACAAGACCCCTCATCCCTTTAAGGTCCAGTACCCATTTATATGTCAATGTTTTTTGACTTGAGATTGGATTAAGATAACTTATAAAGGGAGCTGGCTAATGTTTACATCAATATTTATAATAACCCTAGGAACGGATTAAATTTTGCAAAAATGTAAGATTTTAGTCGAAAGTTATAGTAGTTGTTACCTTCAGCAATGAAATGATTCTTTCTCAACATTCCAACCTTCTGACAAGTAAAGCCGTGGACTGATAAGCCTAATTCTAGGAAATGTTAGCAATGGCAACAAATTCTAGGACAACAAAGCAAAGAAACCGATTTTCGTCTTTTTTTTTTTTTTTTTTTTTCATTTTATGACACAGTTGCTATTCATGAAATTTGACATTACCCTACCAAATGATACCTGACACATTACTCTTTCATTTTGACTCCCCTCATTGTCTTTCAATTTTCAGCCGTTTCAGGGTCAATACCCCTTTTCCTAGAAAAATCGACTTTTTTATTTGCAGTCAGATCGAATCAATACGGGTATCATTGGAATGGCCTTGTCACACTGATGGAAGAAAATGTATAGTTTTGTAGGTGTCGCTTCAATGACAACGGAGATACAAGGATTAAAGTTTTGGGAGATACACACTTTTGGCATCCACTAGCACCAAAATGGCTCAAATCGTTATTTATCGACCAATTTTTACATTCTTGGTGTCTATCCACGATAATTTTTCCCTGGGAAGTCAAATCTGAAGTCAAAATTTACCTATAGATCATAGTGAGATTTTAAATTTGCCTGAAAGATTTAATTTTATTATAAAGTATTTCAGATACGTTATTAATGCACTAACTTTAACAAAAATGGGCTAAAATCGTTGTTTATGAACCGATTTTCATGATTTTGGTGTCTAGGTGTATTAATTTTTTCTCAAGATTCTTTTTTAAAGGGTTTCATTCAAGATAGAAACAGGAAATGACGTCAGCTTTTTCATTTTTTTCCCGTAAATTGCAATAAAAATGGGCCAAAAATAGTTTGGCGCGTGTCCTTACACGTTTTTATTTCGTGGTTAATTTTAAGAGCTCTTTCATTGGATAATACATTATGACGTCATTGATAAGTTCCTATTTCAAAGACAATTTTGGGACAATCATTTATTTCGTTTTAAACTCCATCATGAAACTTGCGTTTACACTTTCGACCCATGCCGTCGAAAAGCACTTGGATGCATATAATTTGAGGGGTCCCTATAAACTTAGAAACGGAACCGAAACGCAACGAAACGGAACGAAACGCAACGAAACGGAATGAAACGGAACGAAACATTACAAAACGGAACGAAACGGAACCAACCCCCAACGAAACGGAATGAAACGGAACCAGACCCAACGAAACGAAACGAAATGGAACGAAACAGAACAAAATAGAACAAAATCTAGCAATATTCCACTTTCTTTTTTTTTTTTTTTAATTTATCATTTTTCTTTTGTATCATTCTTCTTGGATTATCCCATATTTTATGTGGAGAGCACATTGAAACAACTGAAATTTTGTGTCATCTCGTGCGTGATTTGCCGGTTTGAAAATCTAGTCAGAATCAGAATTAGTTAATCTAAACGACAATCCGTCACCAAGGCCTGTGTTTGGGAAAGTTGCGCAAACTCCAACATATTTGATGCAAGACTTTGGACGGAAATGGGGTTATATTTTCTTTCTATTCTGTTCTTCTTTCATTTTGGTACCCACCCCCCGTAGCTCAGTTGGATTTATCATAGGGGCCGGATATGTGTAATTCATGAAATACCTGGAGGAAAATATGAAAAACTTACCCATTTTTGATTGATAATATTTCAAAAAATGTTTCAATGATAATATTGTATTTTATATAATATGAAAGGCTAATGTCTAACCTTTCATATAATACTAATTTCAGCAGAATCAAGCAATAGATGAAATATTTAGCATGGGGGGCCGTTGGGGCCAGGAATTATAGCCTATTTTTATGAGTGGGGCCGGGGAATACACTTTGCCTCCGGTGCAGCGTGGTACGTCTAAAATACAAAAAAAGAGTCCTTTTCGCGAAAAGAAGTCAACTTGACTCCTTATCCCGAAAAGGACTTTACACATTGACTCCACACGCTGACTCCTTTTCGCGAAAAGGACTTTAGATATTTACGAAGAGGAGTCAGCTCTTTTCGTGAAAAGAACTTAACACTTCACCAAAAAAGACTTCTCAAATTAGGACTTCTTTTCACAAAAAAGATTTATTTGTATGGTGTTTTCAACATCATTTCAGTAATATCGCGGCGGCAAATGCACCTACATGTGCTTTCCCACAGTTCCTTTTAATAGTACTTCGCACAATATTCTTACCAAGACACTGGCTGCTTTTCGAGACAACCGTTATCGAACAAATGTCGTAATAATTGATTATCAATCCTGGGAAAGAAATTCGCCAAGCTGGGGATCCGAACCAGCGACCCCTGATCTCAAGTCCTGTGCGCTACCGGACTTGGCTTTACGAAAGAAACTTTTCACACCTCACCGTAAGTAAGGCTTATCCTTTTTCACTCAACAAAAATAATATTTTTCGCAACAGAATTCCTTTTTACAAGAAGACCTTCTTTTCGCAAGAGGAATAGTAATGCACATGACTGAAGAGTTCACGACAAAGATCCCGTTTCCTATTCGTGACAAAGATGTATTACTTGCAAGAAAAAGATCCAAAGCAGTAACTAAAAAAGAAAGGGAGGGCATTGTTGTTGCACCAGTCGTGGTTTAATTTTGTTTTCGAATGATACTTTTATTGCAAATGGTTAACCCATACCTTATTCAGCTGAAAGCTTACAATACAACTGTAACGTCGCCAAGGTTATTTATAAGCATCGGAGAGGTGGAGGGTTACACCAAAATCAGACTGCACATAGGCCTATGTGAATACCGCCTGTGCTCTACATCTCCCGCGATATACATGTACATACAAGGTCAGGTGTGGCAGGATAAGGATTAAATTACCAACAATTCCGTTGTCAGCCCGCCTCTATCAATAATTTTATGTAATATTTTGTTATCAGGCGAGTAGTCATATATATGTTTGTTTCATCGCAAAATTTATACGGCTGCCTCCACCCTATTTTGCCCGCTAACCCCCATCACAAAATCACGCGTCCCAAAAATATTTTAACCATCACGCACCAGCAAACCAATCAACCCTTGCAAAAATCAACCCCCTTATCCAATCCCCCCACCCTTAACCATCAACCAACGCTTATGCATATGGCTAACCAATAAACAACATATTAACAATTTCATGTAACATTAACATGCTCATAAAATTAAAACAAAAAAATGGGTTATCAAGTCAATCTGATTAAGGTCAACCAACAAAATGGCAAAACCTTTTTTCAACAACACTTTTTACTTAAATCAATTTTTATTTTTTAAAAATTTTTTTTGATTTAGCTAGCTATCCTGTTAACCAACTAACGCATTAAAAAATTAAAATTAAAAAAAAAAAAAAAAAAAAAAAATTTTTTTTACTTAAAAAAAAAATAAAAATTTTTAATTAAGAAAAACCAACGCATCAGCTAACCAACTCATCATCTAACCAACGCATAACCCCCCAACAAACCCTTACATCAAACAATCACTTAACCTTTTTCCCAACCCATCAACCAACGCGTGACGCAATGGCTAACCGGCTTATGAGTTAGTGAATGGCTTAAGATTTTGATAAAAAAAATAAAAATTTGAATTTTTGCAAGTTAAGTTAATAAAGTAATATTATAAAAAATGAGCGTGTTAGATAAACTTTCAAACAAAGAAATAATAAACTTAGATAAAACTTTAATAAATATTCGTTCTTTTAAATATACTTATGTTAAAAGTAGAAAATTATTTATAATTCGTTTTAATGAAATATATAAAAGGGATTTTTTTCACATGTTTTCTAAATTAATTCCTTTTGTTTATCATGAATATAGTAAGCATAGGTTAAATAAAAATGGATTTGATACAACTATTTTTACAACTTGGCCAGATTTACGACAAGAACATACAGACACAGAAGATAGGATGTATTGCAGATTTAAAGACCCCATTTTTACAGGTATCAGAATACCATATAACCAGAGTGATAATTTTATATCTGCTTATAAAAGTGCTTTACTTGATTTACTTAAAAATGATGAAAGAGAGCTGACTCCAGTTGGTTTTATTATAACACCAATTTTAACATTTGAAAATATTCAACCTGCAGAGCATTTTAATTTTACATCTTTTGTTGAATATTATGGTGAATATTGGGGAGGATTAGAACAATTTACAAAATACATTGTTCTATTAAGTGAAACTGATAAATATATTGGTTATTTTAGTCTGCCTATTACATTGTTTAATCATCCAGCTATTGAATTTAATAGTGTAGAATGGGGAGCCTTTGAACTTAATCATTTTGAAGGAGAAGGACAAGATGTAAGAAGCTGCAGAACTTGAACAACAAGAAAGTGAAAATATAACAGAAGAAGAAATCTTAACAAGGATAACCAGAGAACCTAGAAATTTTACATATACTAGATATGAACAAGTTCTAGATTGGCTTCAAGAAAATGCGGCTTTAAGAATAGAGGAATATAGAACAACATTTAGCGAAAGAGGAATAGAAAGAATTGAAAGGATAGGAGATGAAAAAGAAGAAACTATAAATGAAATCAAAAGTTTTAAATCTGATACACGTGTTTTATGTTTGGATGAAAACGTAAAACCAAATATTTTATTTTGTTCTTGCGGTCATCTTTGTGCTTGTAATACATGTTATGCAAGTTACAATAAAAGGGATTGTCCAGTTTGCAGGGTAAAAAGTGATATCATAAGAAAAATTTAAATATTTAACCCTTTTAACCGGGTTAAATATTTTTACAAGTCCAATTCTATAAGTATCGTTAAATATGCATTTTTAGCATTTACATTGTTTCTCCTCGTTATAAAGTTTAAAACATCGCATTGATCTACTTCTAAAGGTTGAGGAAAAACTGTACAACTACAACCTTCTCCTTTCTTTTTTACTATGGAGTAGTCAACTTGTTCAACTCCATTTACGACTATATTAACTTTTGACTCTTCTTTTACTTCACCACCACCTTTAACAACCATTAAAGACCCTCTTATGATTCTACCAGGAGCAGGCATACAATAATCTCCTTGTCCATGACTCTTTCCAGAGTTTCCATTACCAAAAGAAAACTCATAATGACCATCTGTTAAAGGACCTTGTTCCTCAGCACATATGCTTATAATTGGTTTAGGAAGCAATACTTTTTTATCCACATAGGATTTTGTTGCTAAATCTCTTTCTTCTACAGGTGCCCCAACATTTTTTATAGTAAAACCTTTGAAATCAACATTAGATATTGCTGTAAAACTTCCATCAGGGTTTTTTACAATAGCACCACCATTATCAACATAATTTTTATTAGCAGCCGCATCACGATCTGTAGGATTTGGTAATCCAGTAATTGGGTTACCATTCATAACTATTTTACCAGCCGCTAAAAAAGCCCCAGCTTGGTTTCTTGTTAAAGCCCTTTCACCTGCGGTAGCTAACTCAACAACAGTATCTACATAAAACTTATTTGTAACTTGTTGATCTTCTATAGGCGTTCCAACGTTGGTAATTCTCCTTCCACCCATAGAAACGTCACCAGCTGCTATATAACCACCAGGACCATAAACAAAGGCTCGATTAGCAACATCTACATATCTTTTAGTTGCAACATCTTGTGGTTCTGCAGGTTCTATAACATTTGTTAAACTATACCCCCGCATATTTATATTTGCAACAGCAGAAAAAGTACCATCTTGTTGTTGAACTATTGCTCTACCACTATCATCCACGTACTTTTTAGTAGCAGCTTCACTTGGTTCCTCAGGGTCAGCTATATTTTTTATTTTATTAAAACCCATGTTTAAATACCCTGTCATTTGGTATCCCCCATTTTCATCAAGCAACCCTGAGCCGCCATCAACATAACTCTTAGTTGCAACATCTTGAGGATTTACTGGATTACTAACCCGTGTTAATGTATTACCATTCATATTTATAGAACCGGTAACAGTGGTTGTTCCATCTTTACGTAAAAAATTATTACTTATGTAAGCAAGTGATACACCATCACCGCTTGTTTTAACCTCATCCATTCTTCCAAATTTATCAACAGGCATTTTTTAATATTACTAAAAAAGTTTATTTAAAATATCTTGAAATTTATTACCCAAGCACAATTCTTTAAGAATGTACAAACATAAATGACCACAAAATACTTCCCCTGCTTGTTGTAATTGGTCAGTATTATAATGTAATGGGCTTTTTAAATAATCACTAACTTCAAGTGGTGGTTGTATACCATAACTATCAAAATAAATTTTAGTTTTACCATCCTTAAACCATGCAACCCAATGAGTACCAGGCCCACCAGCGTCATCAAGGTTTAATATACCACATTCTTTATTTTTTACTTTTTTAGGTAGGGTATCTCTTAAAAATATTCCTCTAAAATTTTTTATTTTTAATTTTTTTGCGGCATCCTCAAGTTCAAAATTGCTTAAAGGTTTATTTGGTAAAGTTATATTATCAATTAAAATATCATGCATTTTTATATATTTAAATATTTACAGTAGCACTATTATCAACCCATGAATTAAACTCATCAAAACAACCTTTCCACTTTACAAGAGATTTCTTTTTTCCTTTTTTAATAACCTTTTCTATCCTATACAACTCTTGACTCGTTTTTTGTAGTTCAGGTTCGTAAAAGGAACCTTTTATTTCTTCTCCATTTAAATCTTCAATTTTATACGTTATAGGTGATGTATGTTTTACTTCTGAAACTGTAAAAACCTCTTCAGTCCATCTTGTGGTATAACCTTTTTCAAAAGTCTTTTTCTTTTTACTTATCCTTACTTTGTCTCCAACAGAAAACTTTGGTTCGACATCCTCCCTTACTTGATTATAGTCAGGATACAATGTTTTCCAAACTTTATTTTCATTCTTCTTCTTACTTGCTTCTGTTGGTGTCATCTTAATAGAAGAATGCCTCGTGTTGTTATATTCTTTAACAAGATTTGGTAACACATTAATATAAACATTTGTTGAGTGAGCAGAAAAATATTTCCACATTTTTTCTTTTATTGTTCTATTCCATCTCTCAACAACGCTTGATTTTTCCTCGTTTTCAGTAGAATACAATTCAATCAAATCTTTAACTTCTTTGTTATGAAACTCTTTACCTTTATCCACCCACATTTTTTCAGGTTTTCTTTCCTTAAAAATACTCTTCAATGCAACAGAAACAGATTTTCCTGTTTTATCTTTTAATGGTATCAGCCAACCATACTTTGAAAAAATGTCAATGACAGCAAGAAGATATTTTACACCACGATTAAATTTAGAAAATGCTTGCATATCTACTAAATCTGCAGCCCATATCCTATCAATACCATTTACTCTAACTCTCCTTTTCTTAAATTTTCTTTTTATTGGTTTATGTAATTCTTCTGCTAGCGTTATATTTTGATCATTTTTTTTTTTTTTTTTTTTTAATTCCCATACCAAATCTTTTCTTGGTACCAATTAATGAGGAAACTAATCCTCTTTCCATTCTTTCCTTAATAGTAGGATTATAAATACCTTTTAACTCTTTAAGCATATTAGCATCACAAACAGAATTTCTTGTTGCTGTATCATCATGTTTAAGATAACATATATCATGATGATATGCTGCTTTATCAACACGATTTACAGGCTTTGACCATTCTTTAGGCGTTAAATCAGGAATTAATCTTTTCTTTAACTTGGTACCAGGACCAGTAAAATTATGACCAGGTAAGTGCATTTCAACAGGTAAGTTATTGATAACCTTGTTTAACAACGACCCTCCTTTTTGTTTTTTAATAAACTGAGTTTTAGTTGTTCCACATTCAACACACTTTCCCCGTTTCATATTTCTACCATTTTTACTTACCGCATATTCTATATCAGTAGTATCAGTTTGTTTTTTACACTTAACACAATACATTTTTTCTATATTAAATAATTTTTTTTAATATAAAATATGGATATTGTTAATTTATCATGGAATGAAGCGTTAGCAAAAAGATTTAACCATCCCCTTTTACCAAGAAGTATTAGAGGTTTAATAGTAGGTAAATCAGGATGTGGTAAAACTACTCTTTTACTTAACCTTTTGTTAAGACCTGATTGGTTAGATTATAACAACTTATACGTTTTTGGCAAAAGTTTGTTTCAACCAGAATATCGCATACTTAAAAAAGCTTTTGAAGAAAAAATACCAAAAGAATACATATTAAGATTGTTTTCACTTAAAAATGAAGTTCAAAATTCTGACGTTTCACCCATTGCATTAGTTGAAGAGTGGAGCAAAACAATTAAAGAAAGGTCTGATATCAATTGTGAATTTTTTGAAAATGTTTGTGATGTACCTGACCCAAGAAATTTAAATGGACAAAACAAAAACTTAATGATTTTTGATGACTTACTTTTAGAGCGTCAGGGTAAATGTGAAAACTACTATGTAAGAGGAAGACATAGTAACGCTGATTGTTTTTATCTATGGCAAAATTATTTTAGACTACCACGTCAAACTATAAGAGAGAATGCAAATTTTATTTGTTTGTTTGGACAAGACTTAAAAAATCTTAATCATATTTATAGTGATCATGTGGGGGATGATATGACTAAAAATGAGTTTGTTAATTTTTGTAAAAAATGTTGGGAAAGACCTCATGGTTTTGTTATCATAGATTTAACCAACAACAAAAACAACGGTAAATAAAGAAATGGATTTGACAACTTTTACATACCACAAAATTATAGAGATTATTAAAAAATATATTTTTGTTTAAAATATATTTTTAGTAAATATAAAATGCAAGAAGAATTACTAAAACAAATAGTAAAAAACACTGACCACAAAACATCATTTCAAATTATAGTAAGTGACAACAAAACAGAGTTTAGAACAAGATTTAATCCCCCACTTCTATTAGAAAAGGATAAAGAATATGAAATAGCATTGGTTAATCTTGAAACTTATTATTCATTTCCTAATATTGATGCAAGCAATAACATTTTAGTTTATTCGCCAGACAATGGTGCTTCATGGGAAAAAATAAAAATACCTGAAGGAAGTTATGATTTAGTTGATATTAATGATTTTATTCAACAAGAAATGAGAAAAAAAGGTCATTATGATGCAGTTAATGAAGAATATTATATTAACATCTCAGCAAACACTAATACTTTAAAGTCTGTTATTGCTATTGAAAATGGTTATCAAGTAGATTTTAATCAACCAAATTCTATTGCTAAAGTTTTAGGATTTACTCGTGCTAAATATGTACAAGGATTTCATGAATCGGAAAATGTAGTAAATATTCTTAGTATTAATAGTTTGCTAGTTAACATTGATTTAATTTCAGGAAGTTATGTTAATGGATCACAAAGAAACACAATTTACAGTTTTTTTCCAAATGTGTCACCAGGGTATAAAATAATAGAAAATCCAGTAAATTTAGTTTATCTTCCACTAACATTAAATGAAATACATAACCTTAATGTATCAATTACTGACCAAAATGGAACTTTACTAAATCTTAGAGGTGAGAATTTAACAATCAGGTTTCATATAAGAGAAGCAAGATAATAAAAAAATAGAATATATAAAATGACAGACTATACTACTGTAAAAGTAAATATTTCAGAAGGACAAAAGCAAAAACTTCAATATGCAGTTAAAACTGGTTGTCCTGTAAGTATTCGTTTAGGTTATGAAGATTTAAAAGGTAATGATGCTTTAGCAATTAATAATTCACAAGCAAAGAAAATGGCTAAAGCTTATGAGAATGGAAAAGGCATAACAATTAGAATGAGTAAAAATCAACTTAAACATAACATGAAAATAGAAGGTGGTTTTCTTGGAATGTTAGCAGGATTAGCATCAGCAGCATTACCAGCATTAGCAAGAACCGTTTTACCAGCTTTAGGAGTTGGTGCTTTATCTGGGTTAGCCTCTTCAGGTGTTCAAAAGGCAATGGGTAGCGGTCTTTTCCTTAAAAAGGGTGGTTGTGTATGTAGAGTAGAAACTGATGGTGAAGGTTTATATCTTGGTCCAGCTAAAGGTAAAGGATTAGGTTCTGTTGGTGATGGATTATATTTAAAACAAGGTTCCCGAATTTATGATGGAAAAGGTCTTCTTTTTGGACCAAATAGCCCATTTGCTAATATTCCTATATTAGGTGCAATATTATAAATTAAAAAGTATGAATGTGTATAAATTTGGAGTTAAACCTAAAATGGTTCAACCAAAAACTATTTTTTGGAAACCTTTAGAAGTTAAATATCCAGCTAAAAAAGTTAATCCTGTTACTTGGGATGTTTTTACTCAACAACCCCTAATATTAGAAGCTGGTGAAACTAAAACCATTGCTTTAGGTTTTGGTTTTATGATGAGTAGGGGTACCGTTTTAATTTCTCTATCTTATGCTCTAAAAATTAAGCAATTTAGTTTATCAAATGATGTTATTCTTGAGGATGCCACTACTGTGGTTACCACAATTACAAACAACTCAAGTAAGCTATGAAAAATTAATGAAGGTGAATTTTTGTGTCGTCTTTACTATTCTATTTAAAAAAAATAGTTTTAATTAATAAAATGGAACTAAATGAAAAGATATACCCAATATTACCAGAAGCACGAAATATACCAAATGCACCAGTAATATCAGCAGAAGACAATGGTCAATCCTTTAGACTACAAAAGATATCTGAAATTCAAACATTTCTTGAAAATGAAGTTAAGGCTAGGGAACAACTTGCTAAAAAATATTTAAAGATTAGCAAGACAGTAGATAACGTTGAAACTGTATTAACCACAGCTGCACTAGGAGCCGGTGCAGGTGGAATAGCTCTATTAAGCACCGTGGTAGCGATACCTGCAACAATAGCCTTAGAAGGTTGTGCTTTAGCTGTTGGACTTACAGCATTAGTAGGTAAGTTTGTAGTTAGAAGAACCAGAACAAAATCAGAAAAACATCTTCAAATTAAAATGTTAGCTGATGCAAAACTTGATACTCTTAATACACATATATCAAAAGCAATATCAGACAACAAAATAGACCATTCAGAATTTACTTTAATTATGGATGAACTTAAAAAATACAAGGTGATGAAGGAAGATATACGAGTTAAGACAAGGAAAAAAAGCAGCTAGAGGAACAGGAGAGCTTGATAGAGAAGGGGAAACAGGAAGCACGCGAGGAATTCAGGAGACTAGTAGAAAGAAACAATGGTACCCATTAAGACTAAAACTAAAACCGCCTAAGTTTAAATGTTCTTGTGCATGTGAGATAGATAATACTAGTTAAAAAAAATTTTTACCTTAAAAGAATATGTCATTTTTAAAGATAAAAGACCCTGTGAAAAGAGAGCAAATGGTAAAAGATTATCTGGTAACAAAGAAAAGAATTCATGATAGTTTGCTTGCAGAAAAAACAGGAGACATTGAATTACAAACAGACCTTTCAAAGTTTTTTAGACCTATTACTAAATCACAAAAAGATGTACAAGAAGAAGCAACTAAAAATATTGGTAGGTATCAACTAGAAGCAGCTAGAAGAATTACTGAGGGATTAGCACCTATTAGGGAGGGCATTATTCAATTACCCGTTGAACTTTCTAAAGAAATGAAGACTAGTCAATTACGAACGGAGGGGCCGCCTCCTTCTTATCACAAAATTACAGCAGAAGAAGATGAAGAAAAAATAAAAAATTTTGTTAAAGTTTTTAATATAAAATTAGCAGATCATAAAAATTATTTTGATAATACCTTTAGAATAGTTTTTGATAGTTATTTAGAAAAATTTAAATTTGGTAAACATGTAATTTCATATGATCCTAATAGAAAAACTTTTTCTTTAGCAGAAAACACATTCCCAGCTACTGATGGGTTATGGGAATTGATTTTATCTAATAGTCCAAAAAATTTTACCGAAAATGATTTAAAATCTTATCAAAATTTAATTTATTTAAGTGATATTATGTTTAAGGATAATGATAAAAAAAAAAAAAAAAAAAAAGAATTAAAAACGTATAATGTTTTTAGTGAAAAATGGAAAAACATAGTTAAACCTGTTTATGATTACATTTTAAAAGAAAAAACTGGTGAAAGATTAAGAAAAAGAAAACAACCACGGTTATCCCATCTGACCCTAACGCACTATTAGAAAGATTAGACCTTTCGATGGCAAGTAAAAAAGCTGGTAACACAGGTGTAAGAAATGAGTTGGTAAGTATTTGTGATGAATTAAAAAGACAACGTGTATTTAATTCAAAGAGTTATAAAAAATTAATGTCTATACTATAAAAATGATTACATCACAAAAGAGAGGATTTAAAAGAAATTATGCTTATGGAGGAGCAGGGATATTTGATACCCTAACTAATTTTCTTACAAGACTATTTACAAGCAGCGCAGCTAAACAAATTGCATCTTTAGCAGTTGATGTTGGTAAAAGTGTGGCTAAGGAAGGAGCAAAGAAAGCGTTAGAGGTTGGAAAGAGTGCCGCGGTTGATGAAGGTAAAAAGTTAGTTGAAAAGGCTTTAACACCAAAATCTAAAAAGATTTTAGAAAAATATACTCAAAAGCCTACAACAACAACACAACCTGCAACGCAAAATATTAACACCTTAATAGATGGTAGTGCTATTGCTATACAAGATTTAGTTAAGAAATTAAATAGTAAGGGTTCCGGAGTTAAAGTATTATGAAAATAAATTTAAGTTAAGTAAATTATTACATTAAATAAAAAAGAATGTCAAATCTTAAATTTAAAGTAACAAAATATGAAAAATATAATACTAAAAGGGTTGGTATCCTTTTTGCTAACTTTAAGATAAATGAAGATTGTGAAATTCTTGAAGTTAATGATACAAGTTATGATTATAAAAAGGTTGTTTTAAAATTGTCACCTGAAAAAGCTGATATCATTAAGGAATTTGAAGAAAATGTAAATCAATATTTAGAAGAAAATAATATACCTAAGGTAACCATTCTTTACGGAAATAGAATTTATCCTAGAATGAGAAAAAATTTTTCTGCTGAAAAACTTAAAAATATTAAACTTAAGGGCGTTTTTGTAAATGATGAAAACAAAACATTCCCTCAACTATGGTTAGAATATTAAAAACAAAACACAATTATAATTTTGACTTAAAAATTATAATTGTATATAAAAAAATGGTTATTTTAAACATCAAAGCACCGATTTTAAAAGATGATAGTATTGATGAATATGAATATCATGAATATCTACCTATTACAGGAACCAATCTAAACAACGCAGGGGGGAATATTAGAATAGAAATCGAAACACAAGATATTTTTTATCATCCCTCTGAGTCATATTTAGAAATTATAGGTAAATTAGAAAAAGAAGATGGAACTGTATATAATTCAGGTAATGATCGTGATTGGGTAACCTTAACAAATAATGGGTTGATGTATTTGTTTAAAAATATTACATATCAACTTAGTGGTCAAGAGATAGAAAACATTAATTATCCTGGTCAAACTACTACAATGTTAGGACTGTTAAAATACCCTGATGACTTTTCTAAATCACAGGGGTTAAATCAAGTGTGGTATAAAGATACCAGTGCAACTGCTAATATGGATAATAATGCAGGTTTTAAAGTTAGAAGAGATTATATTTTAGGTGCTGGTGATCCTAATATTGCAGTTGCAGACAAGGGAACATTTAGTTTTAGGATACCTCTAAAACATATATTTGGTTTTTGCGAAGATTACAGCAAAATTTTATATGGTATGAAACAAACACTAACCTTAACAAGAAACAATGATAATGAAGCAATTTATAGACCTGCCACTGTTGCAGCTGCAGGTGGAAATCCTGCTAGACATGAAGCTGGTAGAGTTAGGTTACAAAAAGTATCTTGGTTTATGCCTCATGTGGATCCGGAAGATAGTAATAGATTGGAAATTTTTAAATTTATCGAGAAAAAAGAAAAATTTCCAGTTGGTTATAGGATGATACAGAACGATAATATTACAGTTCCTCAGGCAACTGGTTTTACCTGGAGGTTATCATCTAAATCATCTCCTGAAGTGCCACGTTTTTTAATTATTGGTTTTCAAACTGGTAGAGGTGGTAACCAAACACAAAACCCAGCTATATTTGATAACTTAAATGTAAGAAATATTTATCTAATGTTAGGTTCTAAAAAAATATCCTATCTGTGACCATGATATAAATTTTACTGAAAATCGATTTAGTAGAATATATGGAGAGGCGTCTATGTTTAGAAAAAAGTTTTTTAACATGGATGAATTAGTATCAAATCCTAATATTACCCCATCAGATTATAAAAATCTCTTTCCTTTGTTTGTGTTTGATTTATCCAAGCAAAGCGAAAGGCTTAAGTATTCTGTAACTGATATACATGTTAAAGCCGCATTTGGAGCGGTTTCTCCTGCAAATACTGAAGCGTTCGCTGTTTTATTGAGTGATAGGTTGATTAACTTTCAGAGTGATGGGAATAAGATGAGTGTAGTGTATTAAGTAATTTTTATGTTATATAAAAAATGCTAAAGATTGTTGATTTTAAGAAAATATTAAAAGATAACAATATTAAGTTTTATTCCTATTGGAACAAGAAAAAGTTTATTGATGTGTTAAAAGAGCATGGGTTGTTTCCAGAAGAAGCAATACCACTTAAGAAAGTACCTAATTATGATAGATTAAAAGATGTTGCTAAAAATCCAAAAACAGTAATATTAAAGGATGTTGAAACAGAAGAAGAAACAACATTTCCATCAATTTACAAAGCAAGTAAGTTTATAGATAGATGTCCTCAAACGATTGAAAATTGGAATGGTAGAGTGTGGAATGGTAAATATAAGATTGACATTCAATAATTTTATTATTTTTTAAAAAATAATAAAATTTGACTTAAGGAAAAATTTATTTATTTAAAAAATTATAGCGATGAATTCTTTTTCACGAAGATTTATCAATAGATTAACAGATGCTAGTCAAATGATTGCATCTAATTTATATAGTGGTGCTCGAAGGGTTGTCTCAGCGGTAATTCCTCAAAGTGTTAGAAGAAGAGTATCTAATTTTACTAATTGGCTGACTGGTAATGTTGAAGAAGAGCAGATTCCACAAGTTTTAAACCAAGTTTTAGAAAATGTGGAGGAACGTTTGCCAAGAAGAGCAATGCCAAACTTTGAATTAAGACAAGAAATGTCTGCATTAAGAGAATTGGCAACACAGCATGTTATAGATGGAGTAAGGGGATGGGGGCCGGATGATTTTTTAGAAGTATGTAAAGAAAGCATAACAAGTTTTTTATGAAACCATAGAAATACAAAGGTAAAGCTAGTACTTTTATGCGAATTTACAAAGGAAACAACTGATGGTATTAGAAAAACAGAAAGCCAATTTTCATCACGTCAAGAAATTATTACAAGAGAAAGCAATGTAAATGAACTATATGATACAATGGTAGAACGAATTATGGAAAATTTTGATCTTTTTTTACAAAAAGAAAGTGGTTGGATTTTTGAAAGGGTTATAAACTTAAAATTGTATGTTGTAGAAAATAGACCGTTATGGGAGGGGCTTGCTGGTTCATGGTTACCTTTACCAGCAGGATTAAAAAGAGCAAACAATAGAAATGGGCTTGTTAATATTCAAAATATGGAGGATCATAACTGTTTTTTATATTGTGTTATGAGGGTAGCTTACCCAAAAGAAGAAGATCCACAAAGAGTTGACAAAAAATCAAAAGAACAAATAAAAGAATTAAATATGCAAGGAATAGAATGTCCTGTTAAAGTCCCAATAAAGTCCAAAATTTGAATTTTTTTATGCTTGAAAAAAGGCATGAATCTGTTAGATTTACTCTTATTTTGTCGCCAAGGGGATAGGGGCGTTCATAGCAGCATCGGTTCATGTCACAGAACCATACAAAAATCCTAATTTTTTTTTATCAATTCTCCCAACTGACGTTACCACGCACTATTCGGAATCATTCTGGTGTCCTATTTGTAGACACCATGTGACCGATGACGTATTACACAAACGATGTGCTTTCTCTCCTTAGAAAACGTTG
Source organism: Tridacna gigas (assembly GCA_945859785.2). Taxonomy (NCBI): domain Eukaryota; kingdom Metazoa; phylum Mollusca; class Bivalvia; order Cardiida; family Cardiidae; genus Tridacna; species Tridacna gigas. The sequence goes on from OX244042.2 coordinate 44,943,976, forward strand.
CGAAACTTCGGTAAGTCTTTAATTTTCGTTAAATTACCTGCGCTCATCGTATCTAATTTATTTGTATGCATTTGACTGGTAAATCGGAGTTGTGTTATATTTATTTCGATCATGATATGCCTATTTCTTCTTGTCAAGAGTCGTCCAAACATCGAATGACATCTCGGCCTATAACACTTTCGGCCTATTACAATTTCGACTAGTAAGAAATTCGGCGCATACAAAATCGAATGTCTACACAAGGTATAAAGGTTTGTAATATGAGCCATGGGGAATAAGTCAAACAAAATGCGGACGTTTTATAACGAAGATCAGACTTTATATTATGTGCGATCTGATCTTGATCTTCTAGGTAATGAAAAAGTTAAGAATTTTGTGGGGGTTTTTTTTTTCGGGTCTATAATTACTAGCGAATTTTGACCTGAGTTTAGCATCAGGTGGTGGACGTTTTATATCAAAGGTCAGATTTCTTACTAGGTGCAATCTGATCTCGATATATGCTGTCAACAAAGGATATTTCTCAACTTTCAAGAGTTTAGTAAAACACATTGCTTATTGATATTTTTACTGCTAGTTTTTGAAGACAGAGTTGATGTTACTTCATCAATCAAGTTATTGCATGCAGATGAACCATACTTTTAAAAATTATAGATACATATTCCAAAGCTGATAAATACATGTACTTCAAGTTGTTGGAGTGCAAGACAATTGAAGACAAAAGTAGAAGTTTACTAGTACTCAAGTAATATTTATCTACCACATTGTGATTAAGAAAAATAATTTTTTATGTCATTTTTTACTGATCTCTTTTCTTTCCAACCTAAAAACAGTGTATTTTTTTAGGGTGTGATACAGAGAGACCAAGATGTTTGTTAACCGCCAAATAGATATCCCAGTCTGGTGTTATATCTCTGCTGTACGACCATTTTTTTTTTCACAGATTTTAGCACAGTCCATGTCAACAGGTATCTGAATGATATTTAGATCTACATCTATTACACATTAATGTTAGAACTTTGAAGTCTATTATATTTCAAGCTTAGAAAGGATCAGCTTCTGAAGGGATAATTGATCAAATACAACTTTTTTACACCCTTGCCATAAATTTTTGAAAGGAGCAATTGTTTGCTACAAGCAACTGCTCCTTTCTCACATTCCTCCATTTAGTTGATTTTTTTTTTTTTTTTTTTTTTTGTGTGTGTGAACATTCCCCAGTTGTCGGTTGTTTAACACCATTTTCAACATTATTTCAGTTTTATCACGGCAGCCAGTGCACCTGTCCATGCTTATCAAGAGTTTCTGTTTCTAGTACTTTGCATAATTTCCCACTGGCTGCTTTTCCACGTAATCATTGTCAATACAATGATTAGCATTGAGAGAGGAATGTATCCTGTTGCAATGACTATCATCAGTCCTGTGAAAGAAATTGGCTGAGCTAGGGATTTGAAGCAGCAATCCCCCAATCTCAAGCCCTGTATGCGACTAGCTGCACCACTAGGGCTTTGCAGTAGTATTTCGTAAAAGTAATGTACTCTTGAGAGAGAAAAAGGCATGCCTTGGGGCTAAAACAAATTAAAGTCCAACTTTTAGTAAGCAAACACAAAAGGTACACTCAAAAGCTGCTTTGTATTAAGCCAGCACCAAAGAGACTCTCAAATTGTGGGGGGTTTTTTTACCTTGAAAAAGAAGGCTTTTGAAACATAATGAAAAAAGGTGAAAACCAACATTTTCTATTTCCAAAAGTAATTTTAGCTTTTTAAACAAGTTCGGTCATTTGAGCCACGTTCAATTTGTTGTCTACAAATGCTTTCAATTTGGACAAGTTAGAAATTTTATCAGCTTGAAAAGAATTAGTATAAAGGTGGCCACAAGGGCAGGGTTTACTGTATAAAGAAATGAGCATATCTTGTAAAATAGTTCTAGAGATACAATCTGAGACTAGTAGATTAAAAATACATGTGTTTTTCAATCTAAATTTACTTGATTGATTGAATGGTGTTTAATGCGGCATTCAACATTATATCAGTCATTTCATTGCCTCAGTTTGCTTATTCATGTATACCCTGGGTTTTAATATATGGCTCTGTAGTGTCATGCCCAAGAACACTCTTATGAAAAACCCATTGCTTCCAGTGAGGCTCAAAGCTTGGACCTCCAGGTTATGAGTGCTACACTTTACCACTGAGCCAGGGAGACCTTAAATAAATTTGTATTTCAGACTCAAAATGCGAATGCAGTCTCAATGGCAGTGTAAGATACAAGGACATAGTTGTTAAATGGCCTCTTTAGGATTTCATTTAACTCTGCCAAACAACAAAGTTTTGGACTAGTCCAAATTCAAAGTATTTGCAGCCAAAAATTTAACTGTGGCTCAAATGATGGAATTTGTATTTAATAGGGTAGAAAACATAGTGTGGAATCAAGAAAATGCTGCTTACCTGCATTTTCTCCTTTTCTCATAATGTTTTCAAAACACCTGGAGATGCATTAAGCCCCCTTTTGCCAGAGTGTGGCCCATACATACTTTGCATTATTTAACTCTTTACCAAACGACAAAATTTTAGATTGAACCAAATTGAAAGCATTAATTTTGCAGACGACAAATTAAGTGTTGCTAAATTGATGATTTCTCTTTTTGATAGGGTAGTAAACATTGTGGGAAAAGGAGAAAATGCTGGTTACCAGCATTTTCTCCTTTTCCCACAATGTTTTCAAAAGCCTTTTCTTTCAGGGTTGTTAAAAGTCGGGATTGTGTGGTAAAGAGTTAAAAAGAAATTTATATTCTTGTCATTTCAGTGTCTCATTTTGAACAGAGTGACGTGACATTTGAACAGTGTGGACAGGGAAAAAATCACTCTCAGTTTATAGACAGATATGGACAATATTAGTGCATCTACTAACTTAACAGTATACCAGTAACATCGGAATGGACTTCTGCAGTGATTGGTGATCGTAATATTAGAAATGTTGGATCAAAATTGTGGATTTTGGAGGTTTCTTTTGGAGCTCAGTCAAGGACTTGAGAACAGGGGGTCAGTGGTTTGATTCCTGGCTTTTCCAATTTCTTAGAATTGATGATATTCATTGTGACATGTGGGAAAGCAGCCAGTGGCTTGGAAAGATTATTGTGTGAGGTACTTTAAGAAGGGTTTTTGTCGGTTTAACCCTTTACTAAACAATCTTGAGTTTTCACGACCCTAGAGATGAAGACTTTCGAAAAAATTGTTGAAATTCTCTGGTTACCAGCACTTTTTTTCATTTTCCCATATTTTCTACCCTTCCAAAAACAAATTTCAATACTTGGGTCCCATTTATCATCTGCAAATACTTTCAAGTCTAAAATTTTGTTGTTTGTCAAGAGTTAAAAACTATGTGCAGAAATGGGTTAACCGTTTACCAGATGACAGATTTTGGACAAGTCCAAATTGGAAGTGTTTTTTGACAACTACTGTAATTCAGTGTGGCGTAAGGGATTAGATTTGTCTTTGAAATGGTAGAAATCATTGAGGGAATAGAAGAAAATGCTGGTTACTAACATTTTCTCCTTCACCCACGAAGTTTCTAAAGCTATCTCCCTGGGGGTCATTAAAAGACGAGATATTTTGCTAAAGGACCATTGTATACTTGATTTAAAAGCTTGAAAATATGTAGATAGTGAAAACAATTGCAGTTTGCTCAAATGTACTTTTTATTGGTCTCGAACTTTGTAAGATATGGTTTTGTTTTAAAATTCATAAACATAAATTAAAACTGTAACCCTTTACCAAATGACAAAATTTTATGCTAGTCCATATTGAAAGCATTTGCAGTTGACAAAATAATTGTGACTCAAAAGTTAAGATTCTATTTGGGAAGGGAAGAAAACACTGTGGGAAAAGGAGAAAATGCTGGTTACCAGCATTTTCTCCTTTTCCTACAATGTTTTCAAAGGGCTTCTCTCTCAGGGCTGTTAAAAGCCGTGAGTGTGTGGTAAAGGCTTAAACTGGAAATAGAGTGTAGTATCTTTCAATAATTTTCCTTTTAGTAATAAAAAACAATGGTCACAAAAATATCACACTCAACTCTTTACCACACAATCCCTGGTTTTAATGACCCCTGAAGAAGAGGGCTTTTGAAAACATTGTGGGAAAAGGAGAAAATGCTGGTAACCAGCATTTTCTCCTTTTCCCACAATGTTTTCTATCCTTCCCAAAACAAATTTCAATTTTTCAATCATATTTATTTTGTCGTCTGCAAGTGCCTTCAATTTGGACCAGTCTAAAATTTTGTCGTTTGGTAAAGAGTTAATCATATTGGTAATCTTAATTCAATATTCTTCATGACTGTTGTAAAAACTTAATACTGGCTATCTGTATCTTGGGTAAAAATACTGTTCACGTAAAACTTTCCATCATAGAGCACCTAAGGTAGGAAGAGAAACAGAAACAAGTAAATGTATTTGACTGATCTATGTCACAATGCAATAAATCTATTTTCAACAGCATTTCAACTGTATAGCAGTAGCTGTACACTTACTCATGTTCACTGGGTCAATAACTGATATCCCTTTACCACACAGTCCCGACTTTTAACGACCCTGAGAAAGAAGCCTTTTGAAAACATTGTGGGAAAAGGAGGAAATGGTGGTAACCAGCATTTTCTCCTTTTCCCACAGTGTTTTCTACCCTTCCCAAAACAAATTTCAATTTTTCAGTCACATTTATTTTGTTGTCTGCAACTGCTTTCAATTTTGACCAGTCTGTTTTGTTGTTTGGTAAAGAGATATTACTGGCAATAAAGCTGGGGGAAGGTTACTTTTTGTAGGAAACTACCTATCAAGCTCCAGCTACAGTTGAATTATGAACACATGTTTTACAAATCATATCAACCAAAAGGCCATGGTGGGCTTGCAAGCATCTTCACTTCCTTGTTTATTAACCCTTAACCACACAATTCCGGGTTTAAACGAACCTATGGAAGATGCCTTCTGAAAACATTCCGGGAAAAGGAGAAAATGCTCGTTACCAGCATTTTCTCCTTTTCCCACTGTCTTTTCTACCCTACCAGAAACAAATTTAAATTTTGAGTCACATTTATTTTGTTGTCTGTAAATGCTTTTAATTTGGACCAATCTAAAATAGTGCTGTGTGGTAAAGAGTTAAGTGTCATTGCAACTGGATTTGATCTTGTCAAACTCCTGAACATGATTTGGGTTTGCTCATGGGGGAAACAGCCAATGAATTTTAGAGAATTTGCTGAGAATTACTAGTATATGAAATAGAGGTAAAAGGCACATTATTAAATTTAAACCTTTTTCAAACAATCCAAGTTTTAACAACTCTTAGTAAGACAGCCTCTCCAAATATTGTGGGATAAAGAGAAAATTTTGGTACAATATAGCCTGTAGAAAAAGCAGAAAATATTGGTAGCCTGCATTTTTTTCTTTTTTCCCCCACACTGTTTTCTACCCTTCCAGAGAGACATTTATTGTGTTGAGTTATATGTACTTTTTCATCTGCAAATAGTTTCAATTTAGACGAGACTAAAATGTTCTTCTCTTGTAAAGATTGGGTGTTTATTTGTTGGAGCATTTTGCACCACTTTAAACATTATTTCAGATTTTTATTCATGTCAGTGTGACAACTCATTACTGTCTTTTCTGTATTTCACCAGCACAAAGCTGGGGCTCTGCAATGTCTTGCCTAAGGACATTCCTTAACCCTTAAAGCCCTGGATTCATTGATTCTATGGTGTTTAATGCCATTTTCAACATTATTTCAGTTATATCGTGGCGGCCAGTGCACCTATCCATGCTTTCCTAGCGTTTCTTTTAGCAGTGCTTCGCACAGTATTCTTTCCAAGCCACTGGCTGCTTTTCCCACATAGCCATTGTCAAAACAATGGTCAGCGTTGAGAGAGGAAAGAAATTGGCCGAGCCAGGGTTTGAACCAGCGACCTCCTGTTCTCAAGTCCCTTACGCTACAGACTGAGCTACAGGGTGCAGCTTAAAGCCCTGGAACCAACTTAAGTTGTTTTTGCAGACAAAAGTTGTTTTTGCAGACAGTGTAGATAAAGATCAGACTGCACATAATATGTAGTCTGATTTTAGATCTATACTGTCTGCTACTATGAAACAAGTTTTGTCAAAATAAAGCAAGACGACTACCATTTTCTTACTTTCCAACCCTTTACCAGTTGGTAAAATTTTAATTCAATTGTTCAAATTGGAAACAATTGCAGATGAAAAATTGGACGTATTAGCTCAAATGAAAAGATTTGCTTCAAGAAGAATAGTATTATGGAGGAAAAAATACAGGTAACCAGCAATTCTGCTATTTCCATAATGTTTCAAAAGTATTTTTCTTTGTTAAAGTGATTAAATAGTGCGTTACATAATAACTTGGATGTTTTGGTTAACCCTTTACCTGACAATCCCAACTTTTAAAGACCCTGGGAAAGAAGCCTTTTGAAAACATTGTGGGAAAAGGAGAAAATGCTGGTAACCAGCATTTTCTCCCTTTCCCACAATGTTTTCTACCTTTCCCAAAACAAATTTCTGCAAATGCTTTCATTTTGGAAATGTCCAAAATATTGTTGTTTGGTAAAGAGTTAAGGGTTGAGGGAAAGCAGTAGCTTCTAACATTGCTCTGTATGTATGAATATATTTTTTTATTTTTTGTCCACAAATTCTTCTTGTAAGACTGTTGTGCTGTACATGTATTTAAAATAATAAAATAATATTACATTATATTGCCTTGATTGTTGCATAAAACATATCTGTCTTTGTAAGAGCTGTGATCTGAACCAGCCAGTTATATATCGTAGTACTGAAGGCCAAGTATTCACATGCTACATATTCTTCAGCAACACCACAGAATATGTCTTTGGAAATCTGATTATTCTGCTGTATATCTGAAAAATAAAAAAAAAAGACGTATTCTCTTTTTTAATTTATCTAAATCTGAAACTGTAAAAAAATCAAAGACAGCAGTATAGTAATAGGTGTAGGTTTACTCCAACTTCATTCCATTTGATAACAGAATTGATTGCAGCATTTGTCCAGCATGTGGTTGAACTGAAATAATGTTGAAAACTGTACATGTATGAAGTCATAACTGTACAAATACAGCTTTTAACAAACCTGTTTCGAAACAGCATTGGTAATTACTTATCATTTGAAGGGAAGAAAACATGTGTTCCATCTTCCACAATGTTACTTTTCCATATGGATCAAAATTGACTGCTGCTGCATTTCCAACCTTTCACTAATTTTCTTCACATGTTCTTTACTCTAGTATGGCATATGTCTCAAAGCCCGAATAGTAGCAAACAATACACAAAAAGTAGGTCAGCAGTTGCTATGCTGCTCTATCTTTTGTTAACTTTTTACTTGATTTCAATTTTTTTTTTTTTTTTTCCATTGACTTACACTTGGATCGACTGTACAACAACAGATTATCATCTTCCCAACAATTTCGTACTTTCAAAAGGTATGACTAAAATCAAAATGCATTTTAACACCCACTTTGTTTACTTTAGGTGGCTGCTGGGCCTTTAAACAGTAGCACATACAATCATGGGTATGGGCTATACATCAAACAAATGAATGTAGTTTTTAGCCTTTCAATTTCTGACAATCATTCTGTTTACATGTATGATACATGTAAATTCTAGAACAGTGTAATGCAGTATCTTTTACTCAATAATCAGCACTTTTGCAAATGAAGCCCAGTTTGATTGACTGAGTGATACATACATGTAGCTTTCAACATTATATCAGTCATACCATTTTGATAGATCGTTAATTCATATGTTTCCTGAGTTTTAACAATATCTGAAGTAACTTGCCCATGGACATCCCAACAAAACCCAGTGAGAATTGAATCTGAGTCATGGATTACTTATATTATGCATTTACCACTGAGACATTAAATAATCCTTGAGCCCTTTACATCTGTTCAGTTGAATAAAACTTGTGGCATTACTAGTATCACAAGGGTCAGCTCAAGTAATAGAGGAGAACTGTGAAGCCCTAAGTGACAAAACAAAATTCAGTCGCATAAGCACAGTAGTAGCTTAATCAGCGGTCTACCGGTATTTTGTCCAACAGCATATTTTCAAGAATTCTGCTCCATTTTCATCCTGGCCTATAATAAGGGTTTCATTCAAGATCTAGCAAAATGAGACAAAAAAAACTTCTTGCAGTATACCAGTAATCTTGAATCTACACTGCTTCTTTAAAGGTATAGCCCATGTGGTGGGTTGAGGTGAATCCCTAAAACTGCAATACATTGTTTTGAATTTTCATTACTTTACCAGTCATGTAAATTTTGTGAATTTGGCTATTGAAAATAAAATTTGTTTTATCTGATTGAGACACATGTACCTGAAAAGCGGTCGCCAAATTCTGAATCTACTGGAATGGAATCACAATCAAGACAGAGTTAGAAACCAAGGCTCATCTGCATCTGCACAGTCAGTATAATTCAGTATGTGTATCATCATGTAGGAGGATCCATTCACATTGGCCAGAGATGTGTAAAGTAATTATCTCCATACTCTGGAATATCATTTACATATCATTTAACATTCTGTGCTAGAAATTTAATGGTGTTTTACTCCGCTTTCAACAGTATTTCAGTCATATCATGGCAGCATCACACAAATTCATGTATTTCCTGGGATTCACCAGTACTAGGCTAGGGCTCTGAAGTGTCTTGCCCAAAGACACTCCCATGAAAAAACCAGCAGATCGAACCCCAGACCTAATAATGTGCAAATTCATCTTTTACTCTTTACCAAACGACAAAAATTTAGACTTGTCAAAATTGAAAGCATTTGCAGACGACAATTTAATGTGGGCCAAACGATAGAATATGTCTTTGATAGGGCAGAAAATATTGTGGGAAAAGGTGAAAATGCTGGTTACCAACATTTTCTCCTTTTCCTACAGTATTTTCAAAAGGCTTATTTCTCAGGGTCGTAAAATCTCGAGATTGTGTAGTAAAGGGTTAACATACAATCCAGTGCTGTAACGACCCAGAGGCATAAACCTTTTCAGAACATTGTAGGAAAAGGAGAAAATGCTGCTGGTGACTAGTATTTACCTTTAATTCAACAATTGTTTCTCCTGTTTCAAATACAGATCATGTAGATCCAATACAAGCTATGTCGTCTGCAAATGGCTTCAATCTAGACAAGTCCAAAATTTTGTCATCTGCTAAAAAAAAAAAAAACACCAAGATTCCATTGATATGTGCACTGACCAGATTAGGGAAAGATAATTGGGTTCTACGTTCAAATTTGTGTCACCCAAGAAATTCAGCCAATTTTTTTTAAAAAATGGTGCAGATTTAATTCAACACATTGAGTTTCAATTGCATTTCTAAAGTGTTATACACCCCCCCCCCCCACAAATACTTAGCCTTGTCCAACACTAAGGCATTTGCGGAAAAACAAATATTTCTCAAATAATGAAATTTGTCTGTGATACAAGAAAAATATTGTGGAAATAGCAGAAAATGTCGGCTACCAACTTTTTCTCATATTTCCACCATGTTTTCAAAAGCATTTTTTCAACATCGTAAAAACTAGGGATTGCTAGGTAAATGGCCAATCTCCGAATAAATATGCGTCGCGTATATCCGAGGTTCAGATTACATTCATGCAAATTTAATCATTATCTGCATTCTCTGCGAAGAAAATGGGTCAATCGGGTGCTGCGCAAAAATGAAAGATCACTTTCATCTCACAGGTGCCCGGCGAGCGACAGTATAATTCATGTATTACACACTAAGTAATAGCAAATTAGTGTGTAATATATGAATCATACTGTCGCTCGCCGTTCACCTGTGTTTCATCTTACTAGCCGATATTCATTAATCAGAAAGTACTTACGTATCCTGATCCAACAGTAAATGCGGAAATCAATACAGATATAGCGATAAATCTGTTTTTAACACAATAAATATAAGATGAACGTAAGGCGACTTACTGATTCGAGAATGCGAACTGAAATCCGCATCAGTTTTCAGACAGTTCGCTCATTCTGTATGTTTACACGAGCTTCTTGTTCAAAACAAAAGAAACAAATCCTAAAATACACGCCCGTTTGTTCTTTCTGTGTCGCTCTTCGGCAAATTCGGTAAACGAACTTGGTTTTCTGTCGAATATGATTCTCACGACCGTCACACCGTCCTCCATTTTGTTTTTCGTTTACCTTAGCTCCAAGGTATCACGTGGTGTAACTACGTCATCGTTATTGATGTAAACAAAAGTTAGAGATACCTGGTAGTATTTCTTGTAGTTTTGAAAGTAATTCTTTTGCCAGCGAATGGAACTTTGACCAATCGCACATTTGGAGAGTGTCATCGTTATATTAATTTACATAGTTTTAAATGGTATGATTAAAATTTAACTTCATTTTTTACCCCGCATTGTTTACATTTGGACTTTATTGGGACTTTAAATTGTGTGATATTAATAAATTTGAAAATCAAAATCCAGATTTTTCTATCGTTGTTATAGGTTATGATGAGAAAGATGGATTATATCCCCTTAGAAGGCAAAGAAAAGAAACTTTTGGTAGAAAACATTTAGTGGTTCTTTTGTTAATAAAAGATGAAGATGGAAATAGCCATTATGTTTGGGTAAAAAATCCAAAGGCACTATTAAGAGCAAAAATATCAAAAAATACAAATAAAATATTTTTTTGTTGGAGCTGTTTAGGACATTTTACAAGTGAAAGCGTTTTGGAAAATCATAGAGTGTATTGCTATGAAGAAGATGCAGTAAGAATTAAAATGCCTTCAAAAAAAGAAAGTATAGTAATGTTTAAAAACTGGGTTAAAACACAATGGCACCCTTTTGTTGTTTATGGTGATTTTGAAACGGCACTTGTACCAATACAACACACAAAACCAGACCCAAGTAAAAGTTCAACAACAAAAATTCATATGCATGTCCCAACAGGTTATGCTTTCTTTTTAAAAAGCTTTGATGAAAATGTTTTTAAGTCAAGATTGTTGCTATATCGAGGGGAAAAAGCAGAGGAAAAGTTTGTGGAAGAAATAGAAAACCTAAACAGAAAGATTTTTAAATTACCAAAAAAAAAAAGATATGATACTTACTGAAAAGGATGCAGAAGATTTTAATAAGGCAGATACTTGTTATCTTTGTAATAAGAAGTTTGGAGAGGAAGAAGAAAGTGATGAAGAAGATGAAAGCGATGAAGAAGATAGAGTGGAAGAACAGGAAGAAAAAGAAAAGAAAAAGGAAAAAGATGAAGATAGATGGAAAAATGTAAGAGACCACTGTCATTTTAGTGGTAGATATAGAGGAGCAGCACATAATAAATGTAATCTTAAATTTCGTAAACCAAACTTTCTCCCCGTTTTCTTTCATAATTTGTCTGGATATGATTGTCATTTGTTTGTTAAAAGTCTTGGTGTTAGTGAGGGGGAAATTAATGTAATCCCAACTAATGAGGAAAAATATATAAGCTTTACAAAAAAGACTTTTGTAGGTCAGTGGGAAAATAAAAATGAAACAAAAGATATTTATAAGGATACAAGGTTTTTAGATAGTTTTAAATTTATGGGCGCAAGTTTAGCAAAACTAGTAGAAAATTTAGAAAATGATCAATTCAAAAACCTAAAAAAGTACTTCCCAAGAAAAGAAGAGTTTGATCTTCTTCGTAGAAAGGGTGTTTATCCATATGAATATTTTGATTCTTTAGAAAGATTAAATGAAACGCAATTGCCACCTATAGAAGCATTTTATTCAAAACTTACTGGAGAAGGAATTTCAGATGAAGATTATGAACATGCAAAAAAGGTATGGAAAACATTTAAAATTAAAACTCTTGGTGAATATCATGATTTATATTTAAAAACGGATGTTCTTCTTTTAGCTGATGTGTTTGAAAGTTTCAGAGAAGTTTGTTTTAAAGTTTATAAATTAGATCCTGCCTGGTATTTTACTGCACCTGGTTTAGCTTGGGATGCGGCATTAAAGTTAACTGGTGTTAAGTTAAAACTGATTAGAGATGTAAATAAAATCCAATTTATCGAAAGAGGGATTAGGGGAGGGATTTCGATGATTGTTAAAAGACATATAAAAGCCGATAATAAATATTTAGGTAAAAAGCATAATTCAAAGAAACTTTCAGTATTTTGTAAATATTTAGATAGTAATAACTTGTATGGTTGGGCAATGAGTCAGAAGCTTCCGACTGGTGGATTTAAATGGATGACAGAAAAGGAATTAAACAACTGGGAACGACATTCCTGTTTTTTAGAAGTTGATTTAGATGTTCCTAAAGAACTGCATGATTATTTTAATGAGCTTCCTCTTGCAGCAGAGAAAAAAAAAAGTTAATGGTGTTGAAAAACTAATACCAGATTTAAACGATAAAAAGAACTATGTTATACATTGTGAAAGTTTAAAACAGTGTTTAAGTCTTGGTTTAAAGTTGAAAAAGATACATAGAGGGATTAAGTTTAAAGAGAGTGATTGGTTAAAACAATACATAGATTTAAACACACAACTAAGAGCTAAAGCAAAAAATGATTTTGAAAAGGATTTTTATAAGTTAATGAATAATTCAGTATTTGGTAAAACTATGGAAAATATAAGAAAAAGGGTAAATGTTAGGCTTGTTAGAAGTAAAAAATCAGCTAAGAAATTCGTAAACAAACCAAACTTTAAACATTTAGAAATATTTAATGAAAATTTGGTAAGCATTCATATGGGAAAAACATGTGTAAAATTTAACAAGCCAATATATTAAGGGTTTTCCATTCTTGAATTAAGTAAAACTTTGATGTATGATTTTCACTATAACTATATTAAACTAAAATATGGAGATAGGGCAACCTTAGGGCTTACCGACACCGATAGTTTATTGTATGAAATTAAAACAGATAATTTTTATAAAGATATTTCAGATGATGTTATAGAAAAGTTTGATACAAGTGATTACCCAAAAGAGGGGCATCCTTCAGGTATACCAGTTGGTATAAATAAAAAGGTGATTGGCATGTTTAAGGATGAAACAAGTGGGAAGGAAATAGAAGAGTATGTTGGTTTAAAAGCGAAAATGTACAGTATTAAAATGGATGATGGGAAAGAAAGTAAAAAATGTAAGGGGATTAAGAAAAATATAATTAAAAAAAATATAACACATCAGGATTATCTGAATTGTTTAGAAAAAAATTATATTCATCATAGAATTATGACAAATATAAGAAGTTATAAACATCAACCTTATACAGAAGAAATTAATAAAATAGCATTAAGTGCAAATGATGACAAAAGATATATTTTACCTGATGGTATTCATACTTTAGCTTGGGGGCATTATAATATAAAAATATTTATAAAAATTTTTTTCTTTCACTTGTTAAAAAATTAATTAATATAGCTAAAGCAAATGGTGTCATTAACATGATAATTAATATTAATTTTATAAAATTTTTAACCTCCATTTTATATATTATTTTTTAAGTTTAACAATAAAATTATCAATTTTTTATACACAACAGATGATTTAAAAAAAATTTTTTATTTGTTGTATTGTAACAAATAAAAATAAAAAATTTTTTCTTTAGTTTAACAAATTATTTAAAAATATTAAATTGATTGCTTTTTCTCTAACTATATCTGCTTCATTTTTATCATTAAACCATTTAATATTTGGATAAAAAATTTTGTTGTTAAATGTAATTCTTTCTAGCTTTACATTTAATACTGCTTCAAAAAATGATAAAAAATTATTGTTATTACTATGATAATAAAACCTATTAAGTCTATCTGTTGCAATAGGAAACGATATATGCAATTCAGCAAGATCTTGATGATATTTTTTTAACAAAGAAAAATGATAATATACATAACCTTTAACTGGTGAAAAATCATTTTTTATATTAAATGGTAAGTTATTTTCACTTCTAAAAAGTTTTCTCTTATCATCATACAACCCTCTTTTTTTATTTTCTAAAACAAAATTAAAATTTTCTATCTCTTCATCTGTTAAATTATCTAATACATGCTTTTTAGAATATGTCTCTACCATCTTTATAATACTTTTTTATACAATTAAAGAAAATAAAATTCAAATTTTTATTTTTTTTATCAAAATCTTAAGCCATTCACTAACTCATAAGCCGGTTAGCCATTGCGTCACGCGTTGGTTGATGGGTTGGGAAAAAGGTTAAGTGATTGTTTGATGTAAGTGATTAAAATATTTTTGGGACGCGTGATTTTGTGATGGGGGTTAGCGGGCAAAATAGGGTGGAGGCAGCCGTATAAATTTTGCGATGAAACAAACATATATATAACTACTCAGGCGCTCTCCATAGAAATGTACCGTTTGGCCTCTGGAAAAGGAAGTCATAATTCCTAAGTCGTAATTAGCAATTACCTTTGTATGCAATGTTTTCTGCTAAGAAATGCATTCTTTCGCATTCATTTTTCAAGTAGATCCCTTTCCAATCTATCATGTCATATTTCAGGGTCCGTATTCAAGAAGATTTTCTACATTTGAAAGTAACACAACTCCTGATTGGCTAAACCAAATGGTTTAGCCAATCAGGAGTAGTGTTACTTTCAAATGTACAAAATTCTGAAGAACAAGACAAAGAACATTCTTCAGAATGGTTGGTGAATACGGACCCAAGTGTTCTTAACTGTACCCATCGACAACATATTTAAACTTTACTCTCAAATTTGATAATGAGTCACGGTAATTTATCTTTAGTACTGTCGCGATACCTCAGATGAACATTCTGCAATGTGTTCCAGAGCCACTTAACTCTTTTACAAATGACAAAATTTTAGACTTGTCCGAGTTGAAAGCATTTGCCGACAACAAAGTAAAAGGAGCCAAACTAACTGGATCTTTCTATCAAAGGTTAGAAAATATTGTTGGCAAAAAAAGAACATGCTAGTCACCAGCATTTTCTCTTTTTTCCACAATGTTTTCTTAAGTCTAGTCTTCCTTCTCAAAGTCGCTAAAAGTCGGGTTTTTTATTGATTGATTGTATGGTGTTTAACGCCGTTTTCAACATTATGTCAGTTATATCGCGGCGGCCAGTGCACCTATCCATGCTCTCCTGGAGTTTCTTTTACCAGTACTACGCACAATATTCTTTCCAAGCCACTGGCTGCTGAAAGGGGGCTGGATAAGTATGGATTCAGATTAGCCTGTGCAGTATGCCCTGGGCCGAAACATTTTGCTATTGGTCAATTTTCTGCATGTAAACGGACCAGTCTACCTCATGATTCACTCAGTTGTTAGACAAAATTGATTTTATGGATCCATAATTGTAAAATGTCTCGCTTGGTATAATGCATCACTGAGATGCATTTAGTCCCCTTTTTGCCAGATGGCGGCTCATAATACATATGAACCATTCTCTGTGAAAAGGGGCTTGATGCATCTGCGACAAGTCCGCGCTGGCTGACCTGGGCCAAAACTTTTCGCTATTGGTAAATTTTCTGTATGTCCAAGGACCAGTGTACCTCATGATTAAGTCGATTGTTAAAAAGTGTGGCTTTTTTGGATCCATAATTATGATGATTTTCTTGGGATAATGCATCACGGGGATGCATTAAGCCCCTTTTGCCAGAGCATGGCTATATTGTTTGTTTGTTTGTTTGTTTTCTTGTCTTAATGCATTTTCTGCTTGTGCTTAAATGTAGCTCAAGTAAAGGTCAGAAAAAAAAATTCAATTGTTTTTTAAACATGTAAATACGTTTGCAGCCTTTCATAACCAACAAAACAAGTGTCCCGACTTTGTCCCACAAAAATGAGGAAGTAAACATTCCTTACCACATTTTCAAGAATAATTATGGTATGTGGTAAAACAAGGAGCGTTTCTGTGAAATCGTGAAAAAGTAAACATCTCCATCAATTTAGTAGGAAATGTTATCAAAAATGTAAATCTATACATGTAACCTACGGCCGCATCTGGAAGAAGACCACTAAAAGCTATTATAAAAGAGATTTTTTCTGTTTTAAGCTCTACGGTCACCTTGGCGGAGCGGAACTATTTATATGTTTTAATCGGTAAACAGTGAACTTATCATAAAATCTATCCGACTGTCCTAGGGCAGAAGCTGTTTCAAGCAAAGGTTGACGACGGACACATTTCAACATACAGAAAACAGCAAGCAATACTTTGTACCCATTACCCTTAGAAAGGACAAGATCAACCTTATTATCATATTTATAAATGCAGCAGGTACCGAATGCCTCCGAAAGTGTCGGAAGTTGATTGTATGTTTATCGCGGGCACGCAAAGGTCATGTACGTGTGGTAGTTATTGAGGCTGATTTAATGTTTCGGGGGCCATAGTAAGAGAAAAATGGAAAAAATTTGGTTCCTGTGGTTTGTCTTATGCAACAGCGTAGATATTGAGACTAGTTTAATGTTTTGGTGGCCCTAATAAGAGAAAAGGGAAAACATTGGTTTCCATTGTTTGTCTTATGCAACAGGTACAGGTTGCTTCTGAAAATGTCGTAAGTTGATTATATGTCTTTACGGGCGCGTAAAGATCCTGCACGTGGGCGTAGATATTGAGGCTGATTTAATGTTTTGGTGGCCCTAGTAAGAGAAAGGGGAAAACATTGGTTTCCATTGTTTGTCTTATGCAACAGGTACAGGTTGCTTCTGGAAATGTCGTAAGTTGATTATATGTTTTCACGGGCGCGTAAAGGTCCTGCACGTGGGCGTAGATATTGAGGCTGATTTAATGTTTTGGTGGCCCTAGTAAGAGAAAAGGGAAAACATCGGTTTCCATTGTTTGACCTATGCAACTGGTGGTGGTTGCTTCCGAAAGTGCCGCAAGTCGATTTTATGTTTTTGCACGCGCGCGTGTAACGGTCATGTATGTGTTTGGGGGAGGTAGTCATCGAAACTGATTTAATATTTTGGTAGCCCAGTAACAGAGAAGGGAAAACTTTGGTTCCCTTTGTTTGACTTATGCAACAGGTAGCGGTTGCTTCCGAAGGCATCATAAGTCGATATTTCATGTTTTCACGGGTGAGTAACTGGCACATATGAGTTGGTAGTCATTGTAACTACGTTTCTTGTGTACATATGAAGAGAAATAATCCAAAATGTAGTTCCCTTGTTCGACTCCTGCTACAGGAACCAGTTGCTACAGAAAGAGTTGTCTGTCGGTTTTTTTCACTTGTGACAATATTTTATGGAACTTTTATACAGTACATTGATCATCTTAGCATATTCAATGTATCAATGTGCAGTATGGAAGCTGACCTGAACTAGAAAGACAAATCGGATCAATGGTTGTTAACCTGGTAGTATGCTCAAAAGAACCCGACCAAGTTCTTCTGTTACCCAGTTTTCTTTAATTCTCGCCCAATGTCAGTAAATTCTTGCATGTATGGATGGGGAATACATGTCATTTTGCTAAGGATTACATATCAGCCTTCAAAGAAGACCCATGTATAATCACTTTAAAACAGTATTTCCCTCATTGTTTACACCGATGGTTTGGTCGCCATTTTTCCTTTTTTTTTTTTTGGCCGCCATTTTTTTCTTCAAGGAATTGTGGGAAGGGAGGGGGATATGATTATAGGTATATATATCCAGAGTAATTTTTCAATTGCCTCAATAACACAATGGGTAAGACCGCTGCGACAAGAGCCATTTTTGGTCCTGGTGGCCAGAGGTTCGAACACCAGTTGTGCCATTTTTCTTTTTACAGTTTATTTTTATTATTTCTTTAAAATCATTATCATTTATTCTTATGTCTAATTCTATGTCATTTGCCAATTTCAAAATACTTCAAAGATGTAGGAGATATTTTCATGGGAAAGATTTTGGTATCATGCAATATCTTTGATGTCTTTGGCTGCGCGGAAGAGCCGTGTATGGCTGTTTCTGCACAGCGAGTAAAACTGCTACGTATGAGTGGGTAGTTGTCAAAGCCAAGTTACAGTTCTTGTCTATGTATTTAAAGGAAGCGTAGGGCAAAAGTCAGTTTTCTTTTTCTTACTTATGGAATAGAAACCAGTTGCTTCCAAAAGTTTTGGAAGTCGATTCTATGTTTTTGCGGGCACGCAAAAGTCATGTACGTGCGGGTAAATATTGAGACCAGTTTAATGTTTCAGGGGCGCTAGTAAGAGAAAAAGAGAAAAAATTGGTTCCCATGGTTTGACTTATGCAACAGGTACAGGTTGCTTCCGAAAGTCTATAATATGTTTTCGTGGGTGTGCAAAGGTCATGTACATGTGGGTAATTATTGAGACCGATTTAATATTTCAGTGGCCCTAGTAAGAGAAAAGGTAACAGGTACCGGTTGCCACCGAAAGTGTCGGAAGTTGATCGTATGTTTTCTCGGGCGCGCAAAAGTCATGTACGTGCGGGTCGTTATTGAGACCGATTTGATGTTTCGGGGGCCCTAGTAAGAGAAAAAAAGGGAAAAATTTGGTTCCCATTGTTTGTCTTATGCAACAGGTACAGGTTCTTCTGTCACCATGTTTTCTTCAATTCTCGCCCAATGTCAGTAAATTCTTGCATGTATGGATGGAGAATACATGTCATTTTGCTAAGTATTACATATCAGCCTTCAAAGAAGACCTTTAATCACTTTTAAACAGCATTTCCCTCATTGTTTACATCGATGGTTTGGCCGCCATTTTTTTGCCGCCATTTTGTTTTCTTCAAGGAATTATGGGAAGGGAGGGGGATATGATTATAGGTATATATATCCAAAATAATTTTCAGTTGCCTCCATAGCACAGTGGGTAAGTCCTGTGTGCTAAGAGCTATTTTTGGTCCTGGTGGCCAGAGGTTCGAACCCTAGTTGTGCCATTTTCTTTCCTTTTTTTTTCTTTTTTTTTTTTTCCCATAATTTTTTTTTTTTTTTTTTTAATTTTCATCATTTATCCTTACGTCTAATTCTATGTCATTGGCCAATTTAAAAATACTTCAAAGATGTATATTTTCATGGCAAAGATTTTGGTATCAATCTATATCTTTGATGTCTTTTGCTGCGCGCAAGAGCCGCGCATGGCTGATTCTGCACCGGAAGTAAAACTGCTACGTATGAGTGGATAGTCGTCAAAAGCATGTTAAAGTTCTTATCTATGTATTAAGAAGAATGGGTAGGACAAAACTCAGTTTTCTTTTTCTTACTTTTGCAATAGGAACCAGTTGCTTCCATAGTGTCGGAAGTCCATTCTTTGTTTTTAGGGGCGCCTAAAGGTTATGTTAGTGAGGGTAGTTATTGAGACCGATTTAATGTTCCGGTGGCCCTAGTAAGAGAAAAGGGAAAAAATTAAAAATTTGAATCCCACTGTTTGACTTATGCAACCGGTACCGGTTGCCTCCGAAAGTGTCGGAAGTCAATTGTATGTTTTCACGGGCGCGCAAAGGTCATGTACATGCGGGTAGTTATTGAGACTGATTTAATGTTTAGGTGGCCCTAGTAAGAGAAAAAGGGAAAAATTTGGTTCCCATTGTTGGACTTATGTACAGGTTGCTTCAGAAAGTTTCAGAAGTCGATAATATGTTTTCGTGGGCGCGCAAAGATCATGTACATGCGCGTAGTTATTGAGACTGATTTAATGTTTTGGTAGTCCTAGTAAGAGAAAAAGGAAAAATTTGGTTCCCATTGTTTGTCTTAAGCCACATGTACAGGTTACTTCTGCAAGTGTCAGAAGTTGATTATGTTTTCACGGGCAGGTAAAGGTCACGCACGTTTGGTCAGATGTTAAGACCGATTTAATGTTTTGGTGGCCCTTGTAAGAGAAAAGGGAAAAAAATGGTTCCCATTGTTTGACTCATGCAACAGGTAGTGGTTGCTTCCGACAGTGCCGCAAGTCGATTTTATGTTTTTGCACATGTAACGTTCATGTATTTTGTGGGGGGAGGTAGTCATCAAAACAGATTTAGTGTTTCGGTAGCCCTAGTAAGAGAAAAGGGAAAAATTTGGTTCCTTTTGTTTGACTTATGCAAAAGATATCAGTTGCTTCCGACAGTATGGTAAGACGATATTTCATGTTTTCGTGGGTGCATAACTGGCACATATAAGTTGGTAGTCATCGTAACTACGTTTCTTGTCTACATATGACGAGAAATAATACAAAATATAGTTCCCTTTGTTCGACTCATGCTACAGGAACCAGTTGCTACAGAAAGAGTTGTCTGTCTGGTTTATCCACTTGTGACAATACTTTATAGGGCTTTTATACTGTCCATTGATCATCTTAACATATTCAATGTATCAATATGCAGTATGGAAGCTGGCCTGAACTAGAAAGACAAATCGGATCAAGGGTGGTTAACCTGGTAGTATGCTCAAAAGCATCCGACCAAGTTCTTCTGTCACCCTGTTTTCTTCAATTCTCGCCCTGTGTCGGTAAATTCTGGCGTGTATGGATGGAGAACACATGTCAGTTTGCTAAGGATTACTTATCAGCCTTCAAGGAAGACCTATAATCACTTTAAAACAGTATTTCCCTCATTGTTTAAATCGATGGTTTGGCTGGCATTTTTTTTTTTTTTGCCGCATTTTTTTATCTTCAAGGAATTATGGGAAGGGAGGGCGATATGATTATAGGTATATATATCCAGAGTAATTTTCAGTTGCGTCCCTAGCACAGTGGGTAAGACCGCTGCACCAAGAGCCATTTTTGGTCCTGGTGGCCAGAGGTTCGAACCCCAGTTGTGCCATTTTTTTATAATTTATTATAGTTTTTAAATTATTACCATTTATTCTTATGTCTAATTCTATGTAATTGGCCAATTTCAATATACTTCAAAGATGTATAAGATATTTTCATGGGAAAGATTTTGGTATCTTTGATGTCTTTGGCTGCGCGCAAGAGCCGAGTATCGCTGTTTCTGCACAGCGGGTAAAACTGCTACGTATGAGTGGGTAGTCGTCAAAGCCAAGTTACAGTTCTTGTCTATGTATTTAAAAGAAAGGGTAGGGCAAAAGTCAGTTTTCTTTTTCTAACTTTTGGAATAGGAACCGGTTGCTTCCAAAAGTGTTGGAAGTCGAATCTGTGTTTTTGCAGACGCGAAAAGGTCATGTACGTGCGGGTAGTTATTGAGAGTGATTTAATGTTTCGGGGGCCCTAGTAAGAGAAAAGGGGAAACATTTGGTTCCCATGGTTTGACTTATGCAACAGGTACAGGTTACTTCCGAAAGTGTCAGAAGTCGATAATATGTTTTCATGGGCACGCAAAGGTCATGTACATGTGGTTAGTTATTGAGACTGATTTAATGTTTCAGTGGCCCTAGTAAGAGAAAAGGGAAAAAATTTAGTTCCTATTGTTTGACTTGTGCAACAGGTCCTGGTTCCCTCCGAAAGTGTCGGAAGTCAATTGTATGTTTTCGCAGGCGCACAAAGGTCATGTACATGCGGGTAGTTATTGAGACTGATTTTATGTTTTGGGGGGCCCTAGTAAGAGAAAAAGGGAAAAATTTGGTTCCCATTGTTTGTCTTATGCAACAGGTACAGGTTGCTTCTGAAAGAGCCGTAAGTCAATTATATGTTTTCACGGGCGCGTAAAGGTCAAGCACGAGGGGATAGATATTGAGACCAATTTACTACTTTGGTGGCCCTTGTAAAAGAAAAGGGAAAAAATTGGTTCCCATTGTTTGACTTATGGAACAGGCAGAGGTTCCTTCTGGAAAGTGCCACAAGTCGATTTTATGTTTTTGCGCGTGCGTAACAGTCATGTATGTGGTGGGGTGGAGGTAGTCATCGAAACCAATTAAATGTTTTGCTAGCCCTAGTAAGAGAAAAGGGAAAAAATTGGTTCCCTTTGTTTGACTTATGCAATAGGTATCAGTTGCTTTGGAAAGTGTCGTAAGTTGATATTTCATGTTTTCACAGGTGCGTAACTGGCGCATTTGAGTTGGTAGTCATCGTAACTTCGTTTCTTGTCTACATATGAAGAGAAATAATACAAAATATAATTCCCTTTGTTCGACTCATGCTACAGGAACCAGTTGCAACAGAAAGAGTTGTCTGTTTGGTTTATCCACTTGTGACAATACTTTATAGGGCTTCTATACTGTCCATTGATCATCTTAGCATATTCAATGTATCCATGTGCAGTATGGAAGCTGACCTGACATAGAAAGATAAATCGGATCAAGTGTTGTTAACCGTGGTAGTATGCTCAACAGCACCCGACCAAGTTCTTCTGTTACCCTGTTTTCTTTAATTCTCGCCCAATGTTGGTAAATTCTGGCGTGTATGGATGGAGGATGCATGTCAGTTTGCAAAGGATTACATATCAGCCTTCAAAGAAGACCTATAATCACTTTAAAACAGTATTTTCCTCATTGTGTACATCGAGGGTTTAACAGCCCTTTTATTTCTTTTACCGCAATTTTTTTTCTTCAAGGAATCATGGGAAGGGAGGGCGGACGTGATTATAGGTATGTATATCCAAAGTAATCTTCAGTTGCGTCCATAGCACAGTGGGTAAGTCTGCTGCGCAAAGAGCCATTTTTTTTGGTCCTGGTGGCCAGAGGTTCGAACCCCAGTTGTGCCATTCTTTTTTTTATAATTTATTTTTATTTTTTTTTAAAGTTATTCTCATTTAATTTTATGTCTAATTCTATGTCATTGGCCAATTTCAAAATACTTCAAAGATGTATAAGATATTTTTTCATGGGAAAGATTTTGGTATCATGCAACATCTTTGATGTCTTTGGCTGCGCGCAAGAGCCGTGTATGGCTGTTTCTGCACAGCGAGTAAAACTGCTACATATGAGTGGGTAGTCAAAGCCAAGTTGCAGTTCGCGTGTATGTATTTAAAAAAATGGGTAGGGCAAAAGTCAGTTTGAAACTGATTTAATGTTTCGGTGGCTCTAGTAAGAGAAAAGGAAAAAAAATTGGTTCCCATTGTTTCATTTATGTAACAGGTATCGGTTTCCTCCGAAAGTGTCAGAAGTCGATTGTATTTTTTTTTTTTTTGCGTGCGCGCAAAGATCATGCGGGTAGTTATTGAGACTGATTTAATATTTCATTGGCCCTAGTAAGAGAAAAAGGGAAAAATTTGGTTCCCATTGTTTGTCTTATGCAACAGGTACAGGTTGCTTCTGAAAGAGCCGTAAGTCAATTATATGTTTTCACGGGCGCGTAAAGGTCAAGCACGAGGGGATAGATATTGAAACCAATTTACTACTTTGGTGGCCCTTGTAAAAGAAAAGGGAAAAAATTGGTTCCCATTGTTTGACTTATGGAACAGGCAGAGGTTCCTTCTGGAAAGTGCCACAAGTCGATTTTATGTTTTTGCGCGTGCGTAACAGTCATGTATGTGGTGGGGTGGAGGTAGTCATCGAAACCAATTAAATGTTTTGCTAGCCCTAGTAAGAGAAAAGGGAAAAAATTGGTTCCCTTTGTTTGACTTATGCAATAGGTATCAGTTGCTTTGGAAAGTGTCGTAAGTTGATATTTCATGTTTTCACAGGTGCGTAACTGGCGCATTTGAGTTGGTAGTCATCGTAACTTCGTTTCTTGTCTACATATGAAGAGAAATAATACAAAATATAATTCCCTTTGTTCGACTCATGCTACAGGAACCAGTTGCAACAGAAAGAGTTGTCTGTTTGGTTTATCCACTTGTGACAATACTTTATAGGGCTTCTATACTGTCCATTGATCATCTTAGCATATTCAATGTATCCATGTGCAGTATGGAAGCTGACCTGACATAGAAAGATAAATCGGATCAAGTGTTGTTAACCGTGGTAGTATGCTCAACAGCACCCGACCAAGTTCTTCTGTTACCCTGTTTTCTTTAATTCTCGCCCAATGTTGGTAAATTCTGGCGTGTATGGATGGAGGATGCATGTCAGTTTGCAAAGGATTACATATCAGCCTTCAAAGAAGACCTATAATCACTTTAAAACAGTATTTTCCTCATTGTGTACATCGAGGGTTTAACAGCCCTTTTATTTCTTTTACCGCAATTTTTTTTCTTCAAGGAATCATGGGAAGGGAGGGCGGACGTGATTATAGGTATGTATATCCAAAGTAATCATCAGTTGCGTCCATAGCACAGTGGGTAAGTCTGCTGCGCAAAGAGCCATTTTTTTTGGTCCTGGTGGCCAGAGGTTCGAACCCCAGTTGTGCCATTCTTTTTTTTATAATTTATTTTTATTTTTTTTTAAAGTTATTCTCATTTAATTTTATGTCTAATTCTATGTCATTGGCCAATTTCAAAATACTTCAAAGATGTATAAGATATTTTTTCATGGGAAAGATTTTGGTATCATGCAACATCTTTGATGTCTTTGGCTGCGCGCAAGAGCCGTGTATGGCTGTTTCTGCACAGCGAGTAAAACTGCTACATATGAGTGGGTAGTCAAAGCCAAGTTGCAGTTCGCGTGTATGTATTTAAAAAAATGGGTAGGGCAAAAGTCAGTTTGAAACTGATTTAATGTTTCGGTGGCTCTAGTAAGAGAAAAGGAAAAAAAATTGGTTCCCATTGTTTCATTTATGTAACAGGTATCGGTTTCCTCCGAAAGTGTCAGAAGTCGATTGTATTTTTTTTTTTTTTTTTTGCGTGCGCGCAAAGATCATGCGGGTAGTTATTGAGACTGATTTAATATTTCATTGGCCCTAGTAAGAGAAAAAGGGAAAAATTTGGTTCCCATTGTTTGTCTTATGCAACAGGTACAGGTTGCTTCTGAAAGAGCCGTAAGTCAATTATATGTTTTCACGGGCGCGTAAAGATCAAGCACGAGGGGATAGATATTGAGACCAATTTACTACTTTGGTGGCCCTTGTAAAAGAAAAGGGAAAAAATTGGTTCCCATTGTTTGACTTATGGAACAGGCAGAGGTTCCTTCTGGAAAGTGCCACAAGTCGATTTTATGTTTTTGCGCGTGCGTAACAGTCATGTATGTGGTGGGGTGGAGGTAGTCATCGAAACCAATTAAATGTTTTGCTAGCCCTAGTAAGAGAAAAGGGAAAAAATTGGTTCCCTTTGTTTGACTTATGCAATAGGTATCAGTTGCTTTGGAAAGTGTCGTAAGTTGATATTTCATGTTTTCACAGGTGCGTAACTGGCGCATTTGAGTTGGTAGTCATCGTAACTTCGTTTCTTGTCTACATATGAAGAGAAATAATACAAAATATAATTCCCTTTGTTCGACTCATGCTACAGGAACCAGTTGCAACAGAAAGAGTTGTCTGTTTGGTTTATCCACTTGTGACAATACTTTATAGGGCTTCTATACTGTCCATTGATCATCTTAGCATATTCAATGTATCCATGTGCAGTATGGAAGCTGACCTGACATAGAAAGATAAATCGGATCAAGTGTTGTTAACCGTGGTAGTATGCTCAACAGCACCCGACCAAGTTCTTCTGTTACCCTGTTTTCTTTAATTCTCGCCCAATGTTGGTAAATTCTGGCGTGTATGGATGGAGGATGCATGTCAGTTTGCAAAGGATTACATATCAGCCTTCAAAGAAGACCTATAATCACTTTAAAACAGTATTTTCCTCATTGTGTACATCGAGGGTTTAACAGCCCTTTTATTTCTTTTACCGCAATTTTTTTTCTTCAAGGAATCATGGGAAGGGAGGGCGGACGTGATTATAGGTATGTATATCCAAAATAATCTTCAGTTGCATCCATAGCACAGTGGGTAAGTCTGCTGCGCAAAGAGCCATTTTTTTTGGTCCTGGTGGCCAGAGGTTCGAACCCCAGTTGTGCCATTCTTTTTTTTATAATTTATTTTTATTTTTTTTTAAAAGTTATTCTCATTTAATTTTATGTCTAATTCTATGTCATTGGCCAATTTCAAAATACTTCAAAGATGTATAAGATATTTTTTCATGGGAAAGATTTTGGTATCATGCAACATCTTTGATGTCTTTGGCTGCGCGCAAGAGCCGTGTATGGCTGTTTCTGCACAGCGAGTAAAACTGCTACATATGAGTGGGTAGTCAAAGCCAAGTTGCAGTTCGCGTGTATGTATTTAAAAAAATGGGTAGGGCAAAAGTCAGTTTGAAACTGATTTAATGTTTCGGTGGCTCTAGTAAGAGAAAAGGAAAAAAAATTGGTTCCCATGGTTTCATTTATGTAACAGGTATCGGTTTCCTCCGAAAGTGTCAGAAGTCGATTGTATTTTTTTTTTTTTTTTTTTGCGTGCGTGCGCGCAAAGATCATGCGGGTAGTTATTGAGACTGATTTAATATTTCATTGGCCCTAGTAAGAGAAAAAGGGAAAAATTTGGTTCCCATTGTTTGTCTTATGCAACAGGTACAGGTTGCTTCTGAAAGAGCCGTAAGTCGATTCTATATTTTCACGGGCGAGTAAAGGTCATGCACGTGGGGGTAGATATTGAGACCGATTTAATGTTTTGATGTCCCTAGGAAGAGAAAAGGCAAAAAATTGGTTCCATTTGTTTGACTTATGCAACAGGTAGTGGTTGCTTCTGAAAAGTGCAGCAAGTTGATTTTATGTTTTTGCGCGTGTGTAACGGTCATGTTTGCTGTGGCTGGAGGTAGTCATCGAAACCAATTTAATGTTTCAGGAGCCCTAGTACGAGAAAAGGAAAAGATTTGGTTCCCTTTGTTTGACTTAGGCAATAGGTATCAGTTGCTTCCTAAAGTATCGTAAGTTTATATTTCATGTTTTTGCGGGTGCGTAACTGGCACATTTGAGTTGGTAGTCATCGAAACTACGTTTCTTGTCTACATATGAAGAGAAATAATACAAAATATAGTTCCCATTTTTTGACTCATGCCACAGGAACCAGTTGCTACAGAAAGAGTTGTCTGTCTGGTTTATCCACTTGTGACAATATTCTATGGGGCGTTTATACTGTCCATTGATCACCTTAGCATATTCAGTATATCAATGTGCAAAGCTGGCCTGAACTAGGAAGACAAATCATATCAATGTTTGTTAGTCTTTTAGTATGCTCAAAAGCAGCCTACCAAGTTCTTCTGTCACACTGTTTCTTCAATTCTCGCCCAATGTCGGTATATCCTGGCGTGTATGGATGGAGAATGCATGTCAGTTTGCTAAGGATTACATATCAGCCTTCAAGGAAGACCTATAATCACTTTAAAACAGTATTTCCCTCATTGTTTACATCGATGGTTTGGCCGCCATTTTGTTTGTTTTGGCCGCAATTTTTTCTTCTTGAAGAATGAATGAATGAATGAATGTTGTCTTATGGCGCATCGACAGCTTTGGTCATTTATCGCGCATATCTGTGTTAAAAGATAATAAAAGTGGAATTGTTTAAACTGAAAAAGTTTGAATACATTAATAATGATAAAAGAGTTGAATTAAGAAGTATTATGTGTGATCTTCATATGCATAATGGAAATAATTGAGTGACAGGGCAATCCCTATCTACTCAAAAGTTTTAAATGATAAAGTTAGGAATGTGATAAGAAGATTTGAACAAAAAGTTGGATTGATAGTAAGTGTTAAATTAAGAAGAGTGTCATTTTTTAATGTACATAAAATATGATATTGAGTGGCAGGATAATCCCTGCCTACTCAAAGTTTCAAATGAAAAAGTTAAGAATGTGAATAGTAGCTTAAAGGAAATGAGAGCTTAAAACTGAGAAAGTGTGGAGCCTCCAATGGGATCAAAACACTCCCATTAAAGAGGTCCTGTCTCCAATGAGATAAGATGCCCTCAAGAGAGCTAATCCTCCCGTTAAGGAGATGCAAACTGGAGATAAAAAGGATTCAGTGGTAGAAATATGGGTTTACAAAACAGGTTAAAAGGTAACTAAGGAAATATCACAGCTTGTTGTATAGACCAATCTCTTTGATGAAGGTGATAATTGAATCAATGTTGACTGTTTCAAAGAGATTGTGCATACTGTCAACATTGTAGTATTTCTCACGAATTGGCTGAAATTCAATGCAATCTAATAAAATATGTTTAATTGTAAGGTGTTCATTGCATTGGATACATTCTGGTGCGTCTTCTCTGGTTAAAAGCCAGGAGTGTGTCAACCGAGAATGTCCAATTCGAAGCCTTGTGATTATCACCTCTTCTCGACGAACAGACCTGTAAGAGGGGTACCATTCGCCAAGAGTTGGTTTCACAGAATGAAGTTTGTTAAAATTATCTGCATCCCACTGGGATTGCCAAAGAGATTGGATGAAAGGTAAAATTGACGCTTTAAAATCTGTGTAAGGTATTTTAAAATGAGATATGGGTAGAGACAATGCCGACTTGGCAAGTTCATCGGCCTTTTCATTGCCTCGAATACCCATGTGACTAGGAAGCCAGCAAAATACAAACTTGTTTGTAACAGAGAGAGAGGAAATTCTCTCAAGAACAGCACAAATAGATGGGTTCTCAATTTTCTGATTATGAGGAGCCTGGAGTGTAGAGAGAGAGTCTGGGAACAGAAGAAAGCGATTAGACCTACTTTCCTCTGCAAGACTCAGGGCAAGGCTGATTGCCTTCACTTCAGCAGAAAAAAGTGAAGAATTGTCAGGAAGGCGACATTTTTTTCTCTTACTGCCAAATACAGCTGCTGCAGATGCGGCGTGTCCATCTTTAGATCCATCTGTATAAATGGTTTTATAGGAGTTGTACTGTTCTGTTATTTCCTGGTACTGAGTTTGGAAAACAGCTCTCTCTGTGGTTGACTTCTCGTAGGCTAGAAGGTCAAAACGAAATTCAGCAGCCTTTATCAACCATGGAGGGGTATCAGGAATTTTGTTTTCACAAATGGCATCCATGTCAACATGGAGATTGTCTAGATGGGATTCCATGCGGATACCAAACGGAGGAATAGAATTTGGCTTCCTAGAAAATAGATTTTTGCAGCCAGGGTTAAAAACTATTTTGTGTATAGGGTTGGATGGGTTTGCTTTCAACTTTAACTGATATTGAAGGGATAACTCGAGTCTTCTGTAAGAGAGAGAAGGCTCATTGGCCTCTACATACAGGCTGTTAATGGGAGAAGTTCGAAAAGCCCCAAGGGCCAGACGTAAACCCTGATTGTGGATTGTGTCAAGGATCTTCAAGTATGATTTGCGGGCTGAACCATACACAATGGAACCATAGTCTAACTTGGAGCGAATGAGGGAGCGATAGAGACGTAAAAGAACTTTCTTATCTGCTCCCCATTCTGAATGAGCAACTGTTTTGAGAAGATTGAGTGCCTTATAGCATTTCTTTTTAAGTGCTTTAATGTGGGGCAAGAAGGACAATTTCTTGTCAAAGATGACACCTAAAAAATTAAACTCTGGCACAACTTCAATTCTTGTGTTGTCAAGATGTAGCTCTGGGTCTGGATGATGACCTTGTAACTGACAAAAGTGAACACATTTTGTTTTGGTCTTTGAAAACTTAAAACCGTTTTCATCAGACCATATTTGCAGTTTGTTTAAACACTGTTGAAGCTGTCTTTCAATAATGGCCATATAGCTTGATCTAAAACATATGATGAAATCGCCCACATATAAACAACAATCCACACTAGGGTTAATAGCCTTTATTATGCTGTTTATCTTGATACTAAAAAGTGTCACAGAGAGGATACATCCTTGTGGCACACCCATTTCTTGTTCCCTTGCATCTGACAAGGTTGTGCCAACCCTCACACGAAATAGGCGATTATTTAAAAAGGAAGATATAAAAAGAGGCAAGCGGCCTCTGAGACCAAAGTCATGCAAGTTCTTTAAAATTCCGTATTTCCAGGTAGTGTCATAAGCACTCTCCAGGTCAAAAAATACTGATACAACATGTTGCTTTTTTATGAAGTCTTCTCTAAGAAAAGTTTCAAAGCGTACAAGGTGGTCAACTGTACTGTGTTGACGTCCAAATCCACTTTGAACATCAACAATGAGATTATGTTTTTCAAAAAACCAAACAAGGCGGCTGTTGACCATTCGCTCTAAAGTTTTACAGAGACAACTTGTGAGAGCTATGGGTCTGTAGCTGTTTGGGTCGGAAGTATCTTTCCCTGGTTTTGGAATTGGGATTACTAAAGCTTCTTTCCAGGAGGAAGGTAATTCACCTTTTTGCCAGATATCATTGAAAATATCAAGTAAGATTGATAGAGTGGTATCTGGTAAATGCTTTAGAAATTGATAATGTATTTTATCTTGACCTGGAGAGGAATCATGGGCTTTATCTAAAGCGGACTTGAGTTCTTTGAATGAAAACAGTTTATTGTAAAACTCAAGATTGTTGGATTTGAAATTCAGCCTTTTCTTTTCATCTTTAACTTTATTCATCTGGAACTTTTCAGTATAGTTTTCAGAGGAGGACTTCTTGGCGAAAGAATCGGCTAAAGTATCTGCAATATCTTTAGGGTTTTCAATACTACTATTGTTTGCAGAAAGATGCTTACTTGGCGAAGAAGCACTACCTTTAATCTTTCTTATCATGTCCCAGACTTTTTTTGTAGACGTTCTAGCATTAAGTCTGGAAACAAAATGCCTCCAAGACTTACGCCCACTACTTTTTATGGTTTGTCTGGCTTTTGTCCTGGAAATACGGAAAAGGTTATGGTTTTCCGGAGTGGGTCTCAGGTTGAATATTCTGAGAGCTTCTTTCCGTTCTTTTATAGCCGACTTACATTCATCAGTGAACCACGGCTTATTTGGGCGTTTTGGCTTTGTCGAGGTCTGTGGGACTGACTGTTTTGCCACATCAATAAGCAGCCGGGAAAATAATTCTGCAGGGTCAGAACAATCTGCAAGTTTATCTCTTGTAATATTTTGTTTACAGAGAACTTGAAAAAGGTCCCAGTTGGCTTTGGAGAGTTTCCATTTCTTTGGACATTCACATGTAGATGGCTGAGAAGATGTAATAAAAATTGGAAAGTGGTCGCTTCCACAAAGGTCGTCTCCCACTTTCCAATTAAAATCCTGAAGCAAGGCTGGGCTACACAGAGAAAGGTCAAGGGAAGAGTAAGACCCAGTTGCTGGATGAAGATAAGTTTTTGAATTATTGTCATTCATTATTGACAAAGAATTGTTAGAAATAAAGTTCTCCAGTTGTAAGCCTCTTTGATTTGTATCATTGCTACCCCAGATAATATTGTGACCATTAAAATCTCCTGCCAATATGAAAGGAGATGGTAGCTGTGAAATGAGATCATTGAGCTTGTTTTCATTGATTGGAGAACTTGGGGGGAGGTAAATGGAGCATAAGGTAATGGTTTTATGAAGGGAAAGACCGACAGCAACGGCTTGTAGAGTGGAATTTAACGGTATTTGTGTATGGGGGATGTTGTTATTTACAATAACAGACAATTATGCCCATTAAAAGAATGTAAACATGGGTTATGGAATGTTTCTGTAGGTATTTCATATACCCTTATGTATTTATATGGACTATGACTTCAGTCTCGGGTTTTGAGGTTGACCAGGAATCTACGTCCTTATCCCAGTCAGTTTGACAAGGGGCGAGTTCAGAATCGGAGAGTTCTACCTCCAATTCCTCTTCTTCCATGTTTTCTTCAGGTTGAAAAGTCTCCTGAAGAGATTCATACCTATTTGATATAGGTACAGGAGAAGATTGAATGTGAATGGATGGCTTTTCAGAAGACTCCTTAGATTGTTTTCGTTTCTGCTTGGCAGAATTTTTCTTCTTTGGGGACTTTGCTTGAGGAGGTTTTGATGTCTGAGGCTTTTGGGTTGAGGTAGACGTTTGGGGTTTTGAATGTTTGCTTGCAGATTTTTTATCATTTGAAGGGGGCATGGTTTTCTCTCTGGTAGGATCAGAACTTGTCTTTGGAGTAATTGCGGTGGTATTTTGTTTCGGGTTAGGCTGAGTCTGGGCAGTAGGCTTTGTAACTTGAATATTTGGAATGAGAGTTTTCGGTTCCTCCATCATTTCAGGAAATTTTTGAAGAAGTTTTCTAGCTAAGAGTTCGCAGGTTGAACAGTGTCCATTTGCAGGCAAAGGAGAAGCAACATATGCGTATGTTGTGCTTTTACTCAACAATGCCTGATCAGACCTGCGTTTTTCAACTGTTTTCCTGGCTTCCAAGAAGCTTACATTCTCCTTGAACTTGATTGACAGGATTTCTTTCTCATCCTTCCAAACTGGACAATCTTTGGAAAAGGTAGGATGAGCAGACTTACAACCGACACAGAGAACAGGGTTATTACAAGTCTTTTGATCATGGTCTTCTCCTTCAAAAGCACATTTCGGACATACATGGGTACTTTTGCAATTACTTTCATGATGGCCGTACCGTTGGCATTTATAACAGCGCAACGGATTAGGCACATAAACATCGACCTTGACTGATTGAAATCCAATTTTAATTGAAGTAGGGAGAGTTGGCGTTGAGAATGTCAGAATGTATGTAGGTGTATCTCTACGAATACCATTTCTGAGGACTGGAATTCTTTTTACATCAGACACAGCCTGACTTTTAAGGTTGGATTTAATTTCTTCCAAAGAGTCACAGAAGCTTAATTCTTTGCATCTAATGACCCCCTTTGAGGTATTAAGTGTCTTGTGAGGAAAAATCTTCACTTCACAATTGAAAAGTTTTTTGTGCCCAAGCAGGTTTCTAGCCTGTTGTTGTGAGAAGCATTCAACAAGCAAGGTTTCATTCTTAAGCTTTTTTACAGATTTAGGAGTGCCTGAAATTGACGAGATAGATTTTTCAATTACAAAAGGAGACAGTTTTGTTACGGGTTTAGAAGAGTCAACTGATTCAATTACTAAAAAGCGAGCAAATCTTGTTGGAGGTCTTAAAATATCCGATTCTGAATCGCAGTCAGAGAGTAGACGCTTGGCCTTTTGTTGAGAAGCCATAACTGTTGTTGAATATTCATCACCGATGCTCCCCACCCGCCTCGGAGCCCAACATGGGGACATGATCTGGAGAAAGCTAACACAGATTATGACAGGGATACATCAGTGATATACTCAAAATGAAAGGGCTAGATCGGACAGATGCAGGCCCTCAGAATGTCATACCAAGCCTAGACTATCCTTGGGCGATTACAAATGTCAATCAAACACCAACTTTCCCCCGATTAGCCCATGAGCCACCGCCTTCTAGGGCATTAATATATATGTTAGACAGTGATAAAAATGATTTGATATTCTTGTTATGTATATGTGTATTTTTCAAATAATACACGGTAATAAAAGTACCCTAGGGCCAGGCCTGACCAGCCGATTGATCAGGACGGGCCCTCCTGACCTCTCGTTTAGTCCAATTCAAGGCCAAAGTGGTGTGTTGTGAAGATAGAACAATTCAAGGGCCATATTCTGAATCCACTCAACCACCAGGATCCCGTCATCAAACGACACGAGTTGCAGCACACGGCAAACGGGCAGGCACAGTGTGGGTGGGTGGGGGGTCTTACCACTTTCTGTAGTGTGACAGCCTGGGCTATTCCTATACCCCCGCCCAGCTGGGGGATTCTTCTTGAAGAAATTATGGGAAGGAAGGGGGATATGATTATAGGTACACATATCCAGAATAATTTTCACTTGCGTCCATAGCACAGTGGGTAAGACCGCTGCGCCAAGAGCCATTTTTGGTCCTGCTGGCCAGAGGTTCGAACCCCAGTTGTGCCATGTTTTTTTTATAATTTATTTTCATTATATTTCTTAAATTATTATCATTTGTTCTTATGTCTAATTCTATGTCATTGGCCGATTTCAAAATACTTAAAAATGTATAAGATATTTTCATGGGAAAGATTTTGGTATCATGCAATATCTTTGATGTCTTTGGCTGCGCGCAAGAACCGTGTATGGCTGTTTCTGCACAGCGAGTAAAACTGCTTCGTGTGAGATGGTAGTCGTCAAAGCCAAGCTTCAGTTCTTGTCTATGTATTTAAAAGAAAGTGGAAAGGGTAGGGCAAAAGTCAGTTTTCTTCTTCATACTTATGCTTCCAAAAGTGTCGGAAGTCGATTCTTTGTTTTCGCGGGCGCGCAAAGGTCATGAACGTGTGGGTAGTTATAGAGAGTGATGTAATGTTTCGGGGGCCCTAGAAAGAGAAAATGGGAAAAATTTGGTTCCCGTGGTTTGACTTATGCAACAGGCACAGGTTGCTTCCGAAAGTGTCAGAAGTCGATAATATGTTTTCATGGGCGTGCGAAGGTCATATACATGTTTGTAGTTTTTGAGACTGATTAAATGTTTCCGTGGCCCTATTAAGAGAAAAGGGAAGAAATTTGGTTCCCATTGTTTGACTTATCCAACAGGTACAGGTTGCCTCCAAAAGTGGCGGAAGTCAATTGTAAGTTTTCGCGGGCATGCAAAAGTCATGTACATGCGGGCAGTTATTGAGACTGATTTAATGTACACAGGGCCCTAGTAAGAGAAAAAGGGAAAAATTTGGTTCCCATTGTTTGTCTCATGCAACAGGTATATGTTGCTTGTAAAAGTCTCAGAAGTCGATTATGTTTTCACGGGCCTATAAAGGTCATGCACGTGGGGGTAGATCTTGAGACCGATTTAATGTTTTGATGGCCCTAGTAAGAGAAAAGGGAAAAAATTGGTTCCCATTGTTTCACTTATGCCACAGGTAGCGGTTGCTTCCCAAAGTGCCGCAAGTCGTTTTATGTTTTTGCGCGCGTGTAACTGTCATGTATTTTATGGGGGGAGGAACCAGTTGCAACAGAAAGAGTTGTTTCTTCTGGTTTATCCAATTGTGACATTATTTTATGGGACTTTTATACTGTCCATTGATCATCTTAGCATATTCAATATTCATATATAATGTATCAGTATGCAGTATGGAAGCTGGCCTGAACTAGAAAGACAAATCGGATCAAGGGTTGTTAACCTGGTAGTATGCTCAAAAGCACCCGACCAAGTTCTTCTGTCACCCTGTTTCTTCAATTCTCGCCCAATGTCAGTATAGTCTGGCGTGTATGGATGGAGAATGCATGTCATTTTGCTAAGGATTACATATCAGCCTTCAAAGAAGACCTATAATCACTTTGAAACAGTATTTCCCTTATTGTTTACATCGATGGTTTGGCCGCCATTTTTTTTTTTTTTTTTTTTTTTTTTCTTCGATGATATAGATCTAACAGGGATTTTTTTTACAGATGTACTGGATTTCGTCCTGACATGGCAAGTGGATACCAAATCGGACAGAACACAAGGTCATATTGAATTTCAACACAATTATTATTCTAATAACGCCTCGCCAATCATCTGTAAGTTTATTTGCTTGTTCATTTCTTCCACCCAATTCTTTTTGAACACTAAGAACTATAGGAATACCTGAAGAACCTTCAATGTAGATCTAGATGTAGATCTATTGAAATTTTGAAAACAAATTTACGTAGCACAGCTCCAGAAAACAAGGAATTAATTTCAGTTTTGACATTGATTGTGTCATTTAATACAGACTTGTTTGTAATGTAATGAGGAACTCAAAAATGAAGCCTAAGGTATTTTAGATTTCTTTCTTTCTCTCTTTTCTTTATTTCTTTCTTTCGTTCATTAGTTCGTTCATTTTTTCCTCCAAATAGATGTAAATCAAAAGCAGACTGCATTTTACCGACAATATCAATCAAGATCAAAACATGTATTAATCTGATCTTTGATCTACACTGTATGTTAGATCTATTTAGCTTTATATTAGGCATAAGCATTTTTGAAATGATTGGGTAGCCCTTTTCCTGATTGAGAAAGCGCATCTCATTTGTTTGATGTGTCCATGCTAAACTTTTTACCAAATGACAAAATTTTAAAATTGGAAGAATTCTCAGACGACTTAAATGTGATTAGAAAACTGAGAGAAGTGTACA
Organism: Tridacna gigas; assembly: GCA_945859785.2. NCBI lineage: Eukaryota > Metazoa > Mollusca > Bivalvia > Cardiida > Cardiidae > Tridacna > Tridacna gigas. The sequence continues at coordinate 44,979,697 of OX244042.2, forward strand.
AAACATTGTGGGAAAAGGAGAAAATGCTGGTACCAACATTTTCCTCTTCTCCACAATGTTTTCAAAAGCTTTATTTTTCAGGGCCGTGAAAACTCAGGCTTGTGTTGTACCGTACAGGGTTAATGTTGAAGCCTAGGCTCATGGCTATTTGCATAGAATATTTAGGTTTGTAATCTCTCTGTGGTACATAAACAGATAAAATGATGGCTGCTGCTGCTACATGTCTACATGTTAAGAGGATTCTGGAGCATTCTTTACCAGTAATGCATTCCCATGTACAAGTCCCTTTTGACACAAGGGCATCAAGAGAGTTTGGAAAACACTATTGGGAAAAGGAACAGTTGCTTGTAATGAGCAACTGTAGGAATAAAATATTAAGAGATCAACATGAAAAAGTGAAAAGTGGTATTAATAGAAGCTTTTAGCTGGAAAGCCCTTGTATTTTAAATGGAGAAAATACCTGGTTAAACTAGGAGATCTGAGTTCAAGTCTCAGCGGGGGTCATATAGCCATATTCTACCAGAATACCAAATTTTCACTTTTTTGGATGTAGGTATAAACCATATGGCATAAGCTGTGGTCTAGCAGCAATAATACTTAATCAGCACCAGTAAGTTCAGTATTCTTTTTTTCATCTAGAATCTATCAAGACCTTTTTTCCGATGAATTTCTCTTTACTTGATGGATTTTTCACACTGATATGAGTTTGACCAATTTATTCAATACAACCAGTAACCTAGTTTGTAATTTACTTTAAATTCCCTCAATCACGGTATTATAATACATAGTAAAGCATCATAAAACTATTCTGCTAAGACCTCTCCTCACTGCTTGTATAGTATTTTACCTGATACTGCACCAATAACATATTCTACAAAGACCTCCGCTAAATGCTGGTAGAGTGTTTTACAAGGACTTTCTACAAGGACCCCTTTACGCATTCAGTAGTATTTAATATACTACAACATTTTTAAAGCCTTTTAACTAAGACCTTGTCTCAATGCCTAAAGATTATTTCAAATACTACAAGTATCATCCTCATAGACCTCTTCTAAATGACGACTCTCACTTCTTATGAAGAATAAACAGCCCATATCGTTGCTATGCAATTTTACCTGAACCTCCCCTTATTACTTGTAAAGTATAACATATACTGAAGTAGCATCATCTCACATCATTATAAAAGACCTACCCTTACTACTTAAATAGTATTTTACCTACTAGTATTACATCATTAACACATTCTAAGAGGACCTCCACTCTCTGATGGCAGAGTATTTTACCTACTACTGCATCATTCTCCAAGGACCTTCGCTCACTGTTTGGTCAACATGTTTTAAATATACTATATCGTCATTATTCCATTATACATGTATGTAGACTTCCCCTAACTGCCTGTAAACTATTAAACATATTATATTTAAATAACATTAGACCTCCCCTCACAGCTTAAAGAGCATTATACCTGCTACTACATCATTAACACATTCTACAAAATCTCTGATCTGATGTAAGAGTATTTTACCAAATGATGCATCATTAGAATATTCTTCTTGACCTCCCCTCACTGGTACATCAGTATTAAATATACTATATTGTCATCAGGCTTATATGCATGGACTTCTCCTCACTGCTTGTAAAGCATAGCATATACTATATAATAGCATCATTATGCCACTCTACAAGGAACACCCCCTCACTGCTTGTAAAACTTTACACATTCTCAGTACTATAATATAGTAGCATCATTAAGCTGTTCTAGAAGGGACCCCCTCACTTTTGATAAAGCATTTCATGCACTAGATAGTATTATCTTTATATTGTTATACAAGTACCTCCCCTCACTGATTGTAAAGCATTACAAATACTATATCGTATCATCATTATATCATTATACAAAGGCCTCCCCTCACGGCTTATAAGGCATTTCACATACTATTTGGTACATCTGTAGCATCATAATGCCATTCTAAAAAGACCTCCCCTCACTGCTTGTAAAGATTACATATACCATTTTTAGCATAATCTATATTCCTACATAGACCTCCCCTCACTACTTGTAAAGCATTTCACACACTTTATACTAGCATCATAATGCCATTCTACAAGGACACCCCTCACTGCTTGTCAAGCATTTCTATAGTATATGATGGCATGATAACTTCATTCCACACGGACCTCCCCTCACTGCTGGTAAAACATTAAAATTACTACATACTAATATTCATTATGTCATTCTACAAAGACGTTTCCTCAGTGCTTGTAAAGCATAACCCATACCCTATTGTAGCATGATAACTTCATTCTACATTGACCTCCACTCAGTGCTTGTAATCATTACACATACTATATAGTAGCATCATTATTCCATTCTACAAGCACCTTCTCTACCTGCTTGTAAGCATTACACATATACTACGTATATACTAGCATCATTTAATCATTACACACCCACCTACGAAGTAGAGGGGGTATACTGGTTTCACCATGTCTGTCTGTCCATCCATCCGTTTGTCCATCCATCCATCCATCCGTCATTCCATCCATCTTTTCGTTTTTGTGCTGTAACTCAAAAGCCATTTGACCTAGGACACCCAAACTTTATACAAGTGTTGCTCATGACCGAAGGAGGTGCTCTATCATTTTTGGGGCACATGGGTCAAAGGTCAAGGTCACAGGTGAACTTTGTTTTTAAAATCATTTCCGTTCTCTGATTCTACTGATTCAGTGACAAAGTGCTGGGGGGGAGGGGTTGTCCGCTTTGCGAAGGATCTCCCGTCACAGCTTGTAAAATCAATGCATAAACTATATGGTAGAATGATAGCTTCATTCCACATGGACCTCCCATTACTCTTTTTGAAGTATTACATATGCTTTTAAGTAGCATCATGACATTCTATATGGACCTCCTCACAATGCTTGTATAACACTTGCACATATCGTAAGGTAGCAGCATTATGCCTATCTACAAGGACCTGCCCTCACTGCCTGTACAGCATAGCAGAAAACTATAAAAGTAGTACCATTATTCCATTCTACAAGTTAAATGAATGGTGTTTTACCCTGCTTTCAGGACATACCAGTACTAGGCTTGGGCTCTGAAGTGTCTTGCCCAAGAAGATTCCCAGGAAGAACTCAGTGGATCCAAGCGCCTCTAGGTCACGAGTCATACACTTTACCAGTGAGCCATGCAGGACCCCAATTCTACAAGTACCTCTCCTCATTGCTTGTATAGCATAGCACATACCTGTCCTCTACAGTAGCATAATAATGCCATTCCACAAGGACCTCCACCTCACTGCTTGACTATCATTGCAAGTACCATAAAGTAGTAGTATTCTGATGCCATTCTACAGGTACCTCCCCTCATTGCTTGTACTGCATAGAACATACCATAAAGTAACATCATTATGCCCTTCTGAAAGGCTTGCACCTCACTGCTTGAATAGCATTACCCATAACATAGTAGCATTTTCATAACTTTCAACAAGGACCTTCCCTTACTGCTTATACGGCATAGTACATAACCATAAAATGGCATTATGCCATTCTAGAAGGACTATCCCCACTGATTGTAAAGCATAAAATATAATATTTTAATATATAATATATATTTACATCATTATGCCTTTATACAATGACCTCCCCTCACAGCTTGTAAAGCTATATAGTAGCACTCTTATGCCAATCTGCAAGGACTGTCCCTCGCTGCTTTTTTGGCATGACACATATTATACACTTGTATCATAAAATCCCTGTACAAGGACCTCATTATGGTGTTGTACAAGGACCCCCCCAATGCTTCTATAGCAATTATGCTATTGTACAAAAACCTCCCCTCAATGCTTGTATAGCATTGCACATACCATAAAGTGGCTTCAACATGCTAAAGGACTCCACCCTCAGTGCTTGCTTAGCATTGCACAGACCATAAAGTGGCATCATTATGCCTTTCTATAGGGACCTCCCCTTACTACCTGGTAAAGCATTGCACATACCATAGGGCAGCAACATTATGCAGTTCTATATGGAACTCCATGTCTGCATGTATAGCATTGAAGTAGCCTTATAATACCATACTTCAAGAACCTTCCATTGCAAAAACTAATGAGTAACAGAATTACGCGATTCCATAAGGACCTCCCCTCACTGCATGTACATGTATATCATTGCACAACCATAAGGTATCATTTTTATGTCTTTCTACAAGGACCTCCCCACACTGCTTGTACAACAATGCTCATACCATTAAAGCCCCAATAAAGTCCAAAATTAGAATTTTTGTTATGCTTGAAGAAAGGCACGAATCTGTTAGATTTACTCTTATTTTGTCGCCAAGGGGATGGGGCGTTCATTACAGCATCGGTTGATGTCACAGAACCATACAAAAAATCCTATTTTTTTTTTATCAATTCTCCCAAGTGACGTTGCCACGCACTATTCGGAATCATTCTGGTGTCCTATTTGTAGACACCATGTGACCGATGACGTATTACACAGACGATGTGCTTTCTCTCCTTAGAAAACGTTGCGAAACTTCGGTAAGTCTTTAATTTTCGTTAAATTACCTTCGCTCATTGTATCTAATTTATTTGTATGCATTTGATTGGTAAATCGGAGTTGTGTTATATTTATTTCGATCATCATATGCCTATTTCTTCTTGTCAAGAGTCGTCCAAACATCGAATGACATCTCGGTCTATAACACTTTCGGCCTATTACAATTTCGACCAGTATGAAATTCGGCGCATACAAAATCGAATGTCTACACAGGGTATAAAGGTTTGTAATATGAGCCATGGAGAATAAGTCAAACAAAATGTGGACGGTTTATAACGAAGATCAGACTTTACATTATGTGCGGTCCGATCTTGATCTTCGTAGGTAATGAAAAAGTTAAGAACTTTGTGGGTTTTTTTTAGGTCTGTAATTACTAGCGAATTTTGACCTGAGTTTAGCATCAGGTGGTGGACGTTTTATATCAAAGTTCAGACCTCTTACTTGGTGCAATCTGATCTCGATCTATGCTGTCAACAAAGGATATTTCTCAACTTTCAAGACTTTAGTGAAACACATTGCTTATAGTTATTTTTACTGCTAGTTTTTGAAGACAGAGTTGATGTTACTTCATCAGTCAAGTTATTGCATGCAGATGAACCATACTTTTCAAAATTATAGATACATATTCCAAAGCTGATAAATACATGTACTTCAAGTTGTTGGAGTGCAAGACAATTGAAGACAAAAGTAGAAGTTTACTAGTACTCAAGTAATATTTATCTACCACATTGTGATTAAGAAAAATATTTTTTATCTCATTTTTTACTGATCTCTTTTCTTTCCAATCTAAAAACAGTGTATCTTTTTAGGGTGTGATACAGAGAGACCAAGATGTTTGTTATCCGACAAATAGATATCCCAGTCTGGTGTTATTATATCTCTGCTGTACGACGATTTTTTTTCACAGATTTTAGCACAGTCCATGTCAACAGGTATTTGAATGATATTTAGATCTACATCTATTACACATTAATGTTAGAACTTTGAAGTCTATTATATTTTAAGCTTAGAAAGGATCAGCTGCTGAAGGGATGATTGATCAAATACAACTTTTTTACACCCTTGCCATAAATTTTTGAAAGGAGCAATTGTTTGCTACAAGCAACTGCTCCTTTCTCACATTTTTTTTTTTTTTTTGTGAGTGTATGTGAATATTCCCCAGTTGTCGGTTGGTTAATGCCATTTTCAACATTATTTCAGTTTTATCACGGCAGCCAGTGCACCTGTCCATGCTTATCAAGAGTTTCTGTTTCCAGTACTTTGCATAATATCCCACTGGCTGCTTTTCCACGTAATCATTGTCAATACACTGATTAGCATTGAGAGGGGAATGTATCCTGTTGCAATGACTATCATCAATCCTGGGAAAGAAATTGGCTGAGCTAGGGATTTGAAGCAGCAATCCCCCAATCTCAAGTCCTTTATGCGACTAGCTGCACCACTGCAGTAGTATTTCGTAAAAGTAATGTACTATTGAGAGAGAAAAAGGCATGCCTTGGGGCTAAAACAAATTAACCCTTTACCACACAATGACGCCTTTTAACACCCCTAGGAAAGAGGCCTTTTGAAAACATTGTGGGAAAAGGAGAAAATGCTGGTAACCAGCATTTTCTCCTTTTCCCACAATGTTTTCTTTCCTTCCCAAAACAAAATTCAATTTTCGAGTCACATTTATGTTATTGTCTGTAAATGCTTTCAATTTGGACTAGTCCAAAATTCTGTCGTGTGGTAAAGAGTTAAGTCCAACTTTTAGTAAGCAAGCACAAAAGGTACATTCAAAAGCTGCTTTGTATTAAGCCAGCACCAAAGAGACTCTCAAATTGTGTGTGTGTGTGTTTTTTTTTACCTTGAAAAAGAAGGCTTTTGAAACATAATGAAAAAAGGTGAAAAGCAACATTTTCTATTTCCAAAAGTGATTTTACCTTTTTAGACAAGTTCCGTCATTTGAGCCACATTCAATTTGTTGTCCACAAATGCTTTCAATTTGGACAAGTTATAAATTTTATCACCTTGAAAAGAATTAGTATAAAGGTGGCCACAAGGGCAGGGTTTACTGTATAAGAAATGAACATATCTTGTAAAATAGTTCTAGAGATACAGTCTGAGACTAGTAGATTAAAAATACATGTGTTTTTCAATCTAAATTTACTTGATTGATTGAATGGTGTTTAATGCGGCATTCAACATTATATCAGTCATTTCATTGCGTCAGTTTGCTTGTTCATGTATACCCTGGGTTTAAATGGTGCAAGGCTATGGCTCTGTAGTGTCATGCCCAAGGACACTCTTATGAAAAACCCATTGCTTCCAGTGAGGCTCAAAGCTCGGACCTCCAGGTTATGAGTGCTACACTTTACCACTGAGCCAGGGAGACCTTATATAAATTTGTATTTCAGACTCAAAATGCGAATGCAGTCTCAATGGCAGTGTAAGATACAAGGACACAGTTGTTAAATGGCCTCTTTAGGATTTCATTTAACTCTACCAAACAACAAAATTTTGGACTAGTCCAAATTCAAAGTATTTGCAGCCAAAAATTTAACTGTGGCTCAAATGATGGAATATGTTTTTATTAGGGTAGAAAACATAGTGTGGAATCAAGAAAATGCTGGTTACCTGCATTTTCTCCTTTTCTCACAATGTTTTCAAAACACCTGGAGATGCATTAAGCCCCCTTTTGCCCGAGCATGGCCCATACATACTTTGCATTATTTAACTCTTTACCAAACGACAAAATTTTAGACTGAACCAAATCGAAACCATTAATTTTGCAGACGACAAATTAAGTGTTGCTAAATTGATGATTTCTCTTTTTGATAGGGTAGTAAACATTGTGGGAAAAGGAGAAAATGCTGGTTACCAGCATTTTCTCCTTTTCCCACTATGTTTTCAAAAGCCTTTTCTTTCAGGGTTGTTAAAAGTCGGGATTGTGTGGTAAAGAGTTAAAAAGAAATTTATGTTCTTGTCATTTCAGTGTCTCATTTTGGACAGAGTGACGTGACATTTGAACAGTGTGGACAGGGAAAAAATCGCTCTCACTTTATAGACAAATATGGACAATATTAGTGCATCTACTAACTTAACAATATACCAGTAACATCGGAATGGACTTCTGCAGTGATTGGTGATCGTAATTTTAGAATTTTGGATCAAAATTGTGGATTTTGGAGGTTTCTTTTGGAACAATTTGAGTGAGTAAAATTCAAAATAAGAACTCTACCTATACATATACCTATACAAATCATCTACAGACAATAAAGGTAGAAAACAAGTTTGGACAGATACAGTTACGAGCTATTGCTTTCTGAGTGCTGGAATAGATAATGGGTATAAAATGACTGATTTTGCTTGTGAGCTATTCTCTGTAATAAGGGGGTTTAATGCATCTGTGAAAAGTATCGACCCAGGTCAGCCTGTGCGGACTGCACAGGCTGACCTGAGAGGAAACTTTTCACTATTGGACAATTTTCTGTATGTAATAGGACCATTCCACCTCATGATTCAGTCAGTTGTTAGAAAAAAATGTACTCTGTGGATCCATGATCATGTTATGACTTGCTAGGTATCATGCATCACAGAGGTGCCTTAAGCCCATTTTGCCATAGCCTGGTTCATGTTACTATACACAGGTATTTACTTATGAACAGGACAAAGCCCAGGTAGCTCAGTCAAGGACTTGAGAACTGGGGGTCAGTGGTTTGATTCCTGGCTTTTCCAATTTCTTAGAATTGATGATATTCATTGAGACATGTGGGAAAGCAGCCAGTGGCTTGAAAATATTATTGTGTGAGGTACTTTAAAAAGGGTTTTTGTCGGTTTAACCCTTTACTAAACAATCTTGAGTTTTCACGACCCTAGAGATGAAGACTTTTGAAAACATTGTTGAAATTCTCTGGTTACCAGCATCTTTTTTTCATTTTCCCATATTTTCTACCCTTTCAAAAGCAAATTTCAATACTTGAGTCCCATTTATCATCTGCAAATACTTTGAAGTCTAAAATTTTGTTGTTTGTCAAGAGTTAAAAACTATGTGCAGAAATGGGTTAACCATTTACCAGATGACAGACTTTGGACAAGTCCAAATTGGAAGTGTTTTTTGACAACCACTGTAATTCAGTGTGGCGGAAAGGATTAGATTTGTCATTGAAATGGTAGAAATCATTGAGGGAATAGAAGAAAATGCTGGTTACCAACATTTTCTCCTTCACCCACGAAGTTTCTAAAGCTATCTCCTGGGGGACATTAAAAGACGAGATTGTTTGCTAAAGGACCATTGTATACTTGATTTAAAAGCTTGAAAATATGTAGATAGTGAAAACAATTGCAGTTTGCTCAAATGTACTTTTTATTGGTCTCGAACTTTGTAAGATATGGTTTTGTTTTAAAATTCATAAACATGAATTAAAACTGTAACCCTTTCCCAAATGACAAAATTTTATGCTAGTCCATATTGAAAGCATTTGCAGTTGACAAAATAATTGTGACTCTAAAATCAAGATTCTTTTTTGGAATGGAAGAAAACACTGTGGGAAAAGGAGAAAATGCTGGTTACCAGCATTTTCTCCTTTTCCTACAATGTTTTCAAAGGGCTTCTCTCTCAGGGCTGTTAAAAAGTGAGTGTGTGGTAAAGGCTTAAACTGGAAATAGAGTTTAGTATCTTTCAATAATTTTCCTTTTAGTAATAAAAAACAATGGTCACAAAAGTCACAAAAATATCACACTCAACTCTTTACCACACAAACCCGGGTTTTAATGACCCTGAAGAAGAGGGCTTTTGAAAACATTGTGGGAAAAGGAGAAAATGCTGGTAACCAGCATTTTCTCCTTTTCCCACAATGTTTTCTGTCCTTCCCAAAACAAATTTCAATTTTTCAATCATATTTATTTTGTCGTCTGCAAGTGCTTTGAATTTGGACCAGTCTAAAATTTTGTCGTTTGGTAAAGAGTTAATCATATTGGTAATCTTAATTCAATATTCTTCATGAATGTTGTAAAAACTTAATACTGGCTATCTGTATCTTGGGCAAAAATACTGTTCACGTAAAACTTTCCATCATAGAGCACCTAAGGTAGGAAGAGAAACAGAAACAAGTAAATGTATTTGACTGATATATGTCACAATGCAATAAATCTGTTTTCAACAGTATTTCAACTGTATAGCAGTAGCTGTACACTTACTCATGTTCACTTGATCAATAACTGATATCCCTTTACCACACAATCCCGACTTTTAACGTCCCTGAGAAAGAAGCCTTTTGAAAACATTGTGAGAAAAGGAGGAAATGTTGGTAACCAGCATTTTCTCCTTTTCCCACAGTGTTTTCTACCCTTCCCAAAACAAATTTCAATTTTTCAGTCACATTTATTTTGTCGTCTGCAACTGCTTTGAATTTGGACCAGTCTAAAATTTTGTTGTTTGGTAAAGAGATATTACTGGCAATAAAGCCGGGGGAGGTTACTTTTTGTAGGAAACTACCTATCATGCTCCAGCTACAGTTGAATTTTGAACACATGTTTTACAAATCATATCAACCAAAAGGCCATGGTTGGCTTGCAAGCATCTTCACGTCCTTGTTTATTAACCCTTAACCACACAATTCCAGGTTTAAACGAACCTATGGAAGATGCCTTCTGAAAACATTCCGAGAAAAGGAGAAAATGCTCATTACCAGCATTTTCTCCTTTTCCCACTGTGTTTTCTACCCTACCAGAAACAAATATAAATTTTGAGTCACATTTATTTTGTCGTCTGTAAATGCTTCCAATTTGGACCAATCTAAAATATTGCTGTGTGGTAAAGAGTTAAGTGTCATTGCAACAGGATTTGATCCTCTCAAACTCCTGAACATGATTTGGGTTTGCTCATGGGGGAAACAGCCAGTGAATTTTAGAGAATTTGCTGAGAATTACTAGTATATGAAATATAGGTAAAAGGCGCATTATTAAATTTAAACTTTTTTCAAACAATCCAAGTTTTAACAACTCTTAGTAAGACTGCCTCTCCAAATATTGTGGGATAAAGAGAAAATTTTGGTACAATATAGCCTGTAGAAAAAGCAGAAAATGTTGGTAGCCTGCATTTTTTCTTTTTTCCCCACACTGCTTTCTACCCTTCCAGAGAGACATTTATTGAGTTGAGTTACATGGGCTTTTTCATCTGCAAATAGTTTCAATTTAGATGAGACTAAAATGTTCTTCTCTTGTACAGATTGGGTGTTTATTTGTTGGAGCATTTTGCACCACTTTGAACATTATTTCAGATATCTATTCATGTCAGTGTGACAACTCATTACTGTCTTTTCTGTATTTCACCAGCACAAAGCTGGGGCTCTGCAATGTCTTGCCTAAGGACATTCCTTAACCCTTAAAGCCCTGGATTGATTGATTCTATGGTGTTTAATGCCATTTTCAACATTATTTCAGTTATATCGTGGCAGCCTGTGCACCTATCCATGCTTTCCTGGCATTTCTTTTAGCAGTGCTTCGCACAGTATTCTTTCCAAGCCACTGGCTGCTTTTCCCACATAGCCATTGTCAAAACAATGGTCAGCGGTGAGAGAGGAATGAATCCTGTCGCAATGACTATCATCAATCAGTGGAAAGAAATTGGCCAAGCCGGGAATCGAACCAGCGACCTCCTGTTTTCAAGTCCCTTACGCTACAGACTGAGCTACAGGGTGCGGCTTAAAGCCCTGGAACCAAATTAAGTTGTTTTTGCAGACAAAAGTTGTTTTTGCAGACAGTGTAGATAAAGATCAGACTGCACATAACATGTAGTCTGATTTAAGATCTATACTTTCTGCTACTATGAAACAAGTTTTGTCAAAATAAAGCAAGACGGCTACCATTTTCTTACTTTCCAAGCAGGTGCGCAACCCTTTACCAGTTGGTAAAATTTTAGTTCAGTTGTTCAAATTGGAAACAATTGCAGATGAAAAATTGGACGTAGTAACTCAGATGAAAAGATTTGCTTCAAGAAGAATAGTAAACATTATGGGAAAAGGAAAAAATACTGGTAACCAGCAATTCTGCTATTTCCATAATGTTTCAAAAGCATTTTTCTTTGTTAAAATGATTAAATAGTGCTTTACTTAATAACTTGGATGTTTTGGTTAACCCTTTACCACACAATCCCAACTTTTAAAGACCCTGGGAAAGAAGCCTTTTGAAAACATTGTGGGAAAAGGAGAAAATGCTGGTAACCAGCATTTTCTCCTTTTCCCACAATGTTTTCTACCTTTCCCAAAACAAATTTCAGTTTTTGAGTCACATTTATTTTGTCGTCTGCAAATGCTTTCATTTTGGAAATGTCCAAAATATTGTTGTTTGGTAAAAAGTTAAGGGTTGAGGGCAAGCAATAGCTTCTAACATTGCTCTGTATGTATGAATATATTTTTTTATTGTCCACAAATTCTTCTTGTAGGACTATTGTGATATTCATGTATTTAAAATAATAAAATAATATTACATTATATTGCCTTGATTGTTGCATGAAACATATCTGTCTTTGTAAGAGCTGTGATCTGAACCAGCCAGTTTTATATCGTAGTACTGAAGGCCAGCTTTTCACATGCTACATATTCTTCAGCAACACCACAGAATATGTCTTTGGAAATCTGATTATTCTGCTGTATATCTGAAAAATTAAAAAAAGTCGTATTCTCTTTTTTAATTTATCTCAATCTGAAACTGTAAAAAAAAAAAAAAAAAAGACAGCAGTATAGTAATAGGTGTAGGTTTACTCCAACTTCATTCCATTTGATAACAGAATTGATTGCAGCATTTGTCCAGCATGTGGTTGAATTTAAATAATGTTGAAAACTGTACATGTATGAAGTCATAACTGTACAAATACAGCTTTTAACAAACCTGTTTCGAAACGGCATTGGTAATTACTTATCATTTGTAGGGAAGAATCATGTGATCCATCTTCCACAATGTTACTTTTCCATATGGATCAAAATTGACTGCTGCTGCATTTCCAACCTTTTACTAATTTTCTTCACATGTTCTTTACTCTAGTATGGCATATGTCTCAAAGCCCGAATAGTAGCAAAAAGTACACAAAAAGTAGGTCAGCAGTTGCCATGCTGCTCTATCTTTTGTTAACTTTTTACTTGATTTCAATTTTTTTTTTTTTGCCATTGACTTACACTTGGATTGACTGTACAACAACAGATTGTCATCTTCCCAACAATTTCGTACTTTCAAAAGGTATGACTTAAATCAAAATGCATTTTAACACCCACTTTGTTTACTTTAGGTGGCTGCTGGGCCTTTAAACAGTAGCACATACAATCATGGGTATGGGCTATACATCAAACAAATGAATGTAGTTTTTTAGCCTTTCAATTTCTGACAATCATTCTGTTTACATGTATGATACATGTAAATTCTAGAACAGTGTAATGCAGTATCTTTTACTCAGTAATCAGCACTTTTGCAAATGAAGCCCAGTTTGATTGACTGAGTGATACATACGTGTAGCTTTCAATATTATATCAGTCATACCATTTTGACAGATCATTTATTCATATGTTTCCTGAGTTTTAACAATATCTGAAGTAACTTGCCCATGGACATCCCAACGAAACCCAGTGAGAATTGAATCTGAGTCATGGATTACTTATATTATGCATTTACCACTGAGACATGAAGTAATCCTTGAGCCCTTTACAGCTGTTCAGTTGAATAAAACTTGTGGCATTACTAGTATCACAAGGGTCAGCTCAAGTAATATAGGAGAACTGTGAAGCCCTAAGTGACAAAACAAAATTCAGTCGCATAAGCACAGTAGTAGCTTAATCAGCTGTCTACCGGTATTTTGTCCAACAGCATATTTTCAAGAATTCTGCTCCATTTTCATCCTGGCCTATAATAAGGGTTTCATTCAAGATCTAGCAAAATGAGACAGCAAAAACTTCTTGCAGTATACCAGTAATCTTGAATCTACACTGCTTCTTTAAAGGTATAGCCCATGCGGTGGGTTGAGGTGAATCCCTGAAACTGCAATAGATGTACATTGTTTTGAATTTTCATTACTTTACCATTCATGTAAATTTTGTGAATTTGGCTCTTGAAAATAAAATTTGTTTTATCTGAGTAAGACATATGTACCTGAAAAAGTGGTTGCCAAATTCTGAATCTACTGGGATGCAATCACAATCATAACAGAGTCAGAAACCAAGGCTCATCTGCATCTGCACAGTCAGTATAATTCAGTATGTGTATCATCATGTAGGAGGATCCATTCACATTGGCCAGAGATGTGTAAAGTAATTATCTCCATACTCTGGAATATCATTTACATATCATTTAACATTCTGTGCTAGAAATTTAATGGTGTTTTACTCCGCTTTCAACAGTATTTCAGTCATATCATGGCAGCATCACACAAATTCATGTATTTCCTGGGATTCACCAGTACTAGGCTAGGGCTCTGAAGTGTCTTGCCCAAAGACACTCCCATGAAAAAACCAGCAGATCGAACCCCAGACCTAATAATGTGATAATTCATCTTTTACTCTTTATCAAACGACAAAAATTTAGACTTGTCCAAATTGAAAGCATTTGCAGATGACAATTTAATGTGGGCCAAACGATAGAATATGTCTTTCATAGGGGAGAAAATATTGTGGGAAAAGGAGAAAATGCTGGTTACCAACATTTTCTCCTTTTCCTACAATGTTTTCAAAAGGCTTATTTCTCAGGGTCGTAAAAACTCGGGATTGTGTAGTAAAGGGTTAACATACAATCCAGTGCTGTAATGACCCAGAGGCATAAACCTTTTCAGAACATTGTAGGAAAAGGAGAAAATGCTGCTGGTGACTAGTATTTACCTTTAATTCAACAATTGTTTCTCCTGTTTCAAATACAAATCATGTGGATCCAATACAAGCTATGTCGTCTGCAAATGGCTTCAATCTAGACAAGTCCAAAATTTTGTCATCTGCTAAAAAAAAACCAACCACCAAGACTCCATTGATATGTGCACTGACCAGATTAGGGAAAGATAATTGGTTTCTACGTTCAAATTTGTGTCACCCAAGAAATTCAGTCATTTTTTTTTTTAAATGGTGCAGATTTAATTCAACACATTGAGTTTCAATTGCATTTCTGAAGTGTTATACACACACACACACACACACACACACACCAAATACTTAGCCTTGTCCAACACTAAGGCATTTGCGGAAAAACAAATATTTCTCAAACAATGAAATTTGTCTGTGATACAAGAACAATATTGTGAAAATAGGTGAAAATGTCGGCTACCAACTTTTTCTCATATTTCCACCATGTTTTCAAAAGCATTTTTTCGATATCTAAAATCTAGGGATTGCAAGGTAAATGGCTAATCTCCGAATAAATATGCGTCGCGTATATCCGAGGTTCAGACTACATTCATACACATTTAATCATTATCTGCATTCTCTGCAAAGAAAATGGGTCAATCGGGTGCTGCGCAAAAATGAAAGATCACTTTCATCTCAAAAGTGAACGGCGAGCGACAGTATAATTCATGTATTACACACTAAGTAATAGTAAATTAGTGTGTAATATATGAATTATACTGTCGCTCGCCGTTCACCCGTGTTTCATCTTACTAGCCGATATTCATTAATCAGAAAGTGCTTACGTATCCTGTTCCAACAGTAAATGGGGAAATCAACACAGATATATAGCGATAAATCTGTTTTTAACACAATAAATAGAAGATGAACGTAAGGCGACTTACCGATTCAAGAATGCGAACTGAAATCCGCATCTGTTTTCAGACAGTTCGCTCATTCTGTATATTTACACGGAGCTTCTTGTTCAAAACAAAAGAAACAAATCCTAAAATAGACGCCCGTTTGTTTTTTCTGTGTCGCTCTTCGGCAAATTCGGTAAACGAACTTGGTTTTCTGTCGAATATGATTCTCACACCGTCACACCGTCTTCCATTTTGTTTTTCGTTTACCTTAGCTCCAAGGTATCACGTGGTGTACCTACGTCATCGTTATTGATGTAAACAAAAGTTAGAGATACCTGGTAGTATTTCTTGTAGTTTTGAAAGTAATTCTTCTGCCAGCGAATGGAACTTTGACCAATCGCACATTAAGAGAGTGTCATCGTTATATTAATTTACATAGTTTTAAATGGTATGATTAAAATTTAACTTCATTTTTTACCCCGCATTGTTTACATTTGGACTTTATTGGGACTTTAAGTAGTATAATTATGCCTTTCAACATGGACCTCCCCCTGACTGCTTGAAGAACACTTCACATACCATTTAGTTGCTTCATTAGGCAAACCTACAAGGACGTCCCCTCACTGCTTGTGCAGCATTGCATATACCAGAGAGTAGCATCTTAATGCCCCTCTACAAGGACCTCCCCTCACTGCTTGTACAACATTGCACATACCATAGAGTAGCATCTTTATGCCTTTTTACAATAACCTCTCCTCACTGCTTGTGCAGCACTGCACATACCATAAAGTAACATCTTTATGCCCCTCTACAAGAAACTCCCCATACTGTTTGTACAGCATTGCCCATGCCATGGAGTTGGCTCATACCACAAAGTAGCATCTTAAAGCCTTTCTACAAGGACCTCCCCGTACTGCTTGTGCAGCACTGCACATACCAGAACGAAGCATATTTATGCCTTTTTACAAAAACCTCCCCTCACTGCTTGTACTGCATTGCACATACCATAAAGAAACATGTTTATGCCTTTCTACAAGGACCTCCCCTTACTGCTGGTACAGCATTGCCGATACCATGATGAATTTCTTTATATCATTTGATAAAGACCTCCCCTCTCTGCTTGTACAGCATTGCACGTATGTTAATGAAGCATATTTATGCCCTTCTACAAGGACCTCCCCTCACTGCTTGTGCTTTTATTGCAAATACAATAAAGTTGCATCTTCATGCCTTTCTACAAAGATCTCCCCTCACTGCTTGTGCCCTTCGACAATGACCTCCCCTCACTGCTTGTGCAGCATTGCACATATTATAAAGTAGCATCATTATGCTCTTCTACAAGGACATCCCCTCACTGCTTGTACAGCATTGCACACACCATAGAGTAGCATCTTTATGTCCTTCTACAAGGACCTCCCCTCACTGCTTGTGCAGCATTGCATATACCGTAATTAAGCATCTTTATGCTCTTCTACAAGGACCTCCCCTCACTGCTTGATTAATCGATTGATTGGAGTTTAACGCCGTTTTCAACATTATTTTAGTTTTATCGCGACGGCCAGTGCACCTATCAATTCTTTCCTGAAGTTTCCATTTCCAGTACTCCGCACAATATTCTTTCTTAGCCACTGGCTGCTTTCACACATAACCAATGTCAAAACAATGGTCAGCGGTGAGAGATGAATGAATCATGTCGCAATGACTATCATCAATCCTCGCAAAGAAATTGGCCGAGCCGGGGATCGAACCAGCGACCTCCTGTTCTCAAGTCCTGCACGCTACCGACTGAGCTACCTGGGCTCGCTGCATTGCATATACCACAAAGTAGCATCATTATATCTCTCTACAAGGACCTCCCCTCACTGCTTGTACAGCATTGCACATACCATAATAAAGCATCTTTATGCCCTTCTGCAAGGACTTCCCCTCACTGCTTGTACAGCACTGCACATACCATCAATTGGCATCTTTATGCTCTTCTACAAGGACCTTTCCTAACTGCTTGTACAACAGTGCACATACCATAATGAAGCACCTTTATTTCATTCAACAAGGACCCCCCCCCCCCCCACTGCTTGTACAGCATTGCTCATACCATAAAGAAGCAACTTCATGCCCCCTCTACAAGGACCTCCATTCACTGTTTGTGGAGCATTGCACATACCATAATGAAACATCTTTATTTCATTCTATAAGGACCTCCCCTCACTGCTTGTGCAGCATTGCACATACTATGGAGTAGCATCTTTATGCCCTTTTACAAAAACCTCCCCTCACTGCTAGTACAGCATTGCACATATCATAAACTAGCATGTTTATGCCCTTTTACAAAGACCTCCCCTCACTGCTTGTACGTTATTACACATACCATAAAGTAGCATCATTATGCCATTCTACATGGAACTCGTCTCAATGCTTGTAAAGCATTGCACATACCATAAAATAGCCCTTCTGCAAGGACCTCCCCTAACTGCTTGTACAGCAATACTCTTACCATATAGTTGCATCAGTATGCATCAGTATGCAATCCTACAAAGACCTCCCCTCACTGCCTGTTAAGCATTGCACATACCTCATTTAAAGTAGCATCATTATGTTATTCCACAAGGACCTCCCCTCACTGCTTGTTTAGCATTACACATTCCATAAAATAGCAGTATACTTTCCTACAAGGACCTCCTCTCACTGCTTGTAAAACAGTATATACTTTAGCATCAGTACACCATTGTACATGGACCTCCTGTCACTGCTAGTTAAGCATAGTTAAACAACATTCATTCATTCATTCATTCAACCGTCAAAAGAGATGAGGTTTATATATTTGATGCTTAAAGAGTCATTTGTGCGATAAACGAAGATCGATCGATAACCTAGTGTTAGTTTAACAAGCCCAGTAATCAAACCAAATTCTACCCCAATTCAATTATGATCAAAGCCGACGGACAACCTCATGCACGTCTACTATCACTTTTCTGTTCTGACAACTTAATCTTACATTCTTTATTACCAGGCCATAGCGATATTTTAATGATTTTTCAAACAGTAATTAAGAATCCATTTCTAATTGTACAATTAGTGCAGTGAACATTCCCAAACAGGGCGCTACACTTTACCTGTCAAAACTATGGTGGCATATTTCTGCCACGAGATACGAGATAGCCATCTTGATAATCTTTCGTGATTGTGGGCACGAGCGTAAAAATAAATCGTGATAACAGTTAGAAATATCGCGATATCTTTATCGTGAAACTTTTTGTTACAGTGAATGAACCAGTTCCGAAACAGGACCAGTTCCGGTCCACTTCGTAGAATCATACACTATTAGTCCTGTGCTATCACGAAAGTCATTTATTTATCTGTTTGGACATGACAAGGTATCAATTTTCTTTTTATTTATTTATTTATTTATTTATTTATTTTTTTTTTTTTTCGGAGCGATATAAACATTCCAGGTCTTCCGGCGCTTGAAATTTTAAAAGAGCATCTCACAGACTATGACCTCAGATGTGGCGGACGAAATACTTTCTTGGAGAACGAACTGAAATATCCGCGGAAAAAGGTACGCAATACAAGCAAATATGGTATTGATTGTTGCATAAATAAGTATTTAAACGAAAAAATATATCCAATGTATTTGCCGATCGCAAGTAAGCGAGAGCAAATGCATCGAAGTGAGTGAGGTACGTCGACCACTTCCAGTTCACCAATTTTACATGTTGGGGGTTGTATCTAAATGTACGAGGAATGTCAGAAGTAGACTTTTAGAGAAAACCCAGGGCAAATTGTTACTTTTACTTCACCGGATGGTAAAAATCATTGAATTTAGGTAGTTTTATGGGTATCTACAAACAATTAACATAAATAAATGTCATTTTATAAGAAATTCCAGTATTGTATTTTGCTAAATTAGTGCATTCCTGACTCTTTAACAATATTTCAAAAGGGCGAGAGTGATAGATTGCTGTTGCTAACCATCATCAGATGATAAGAACAGAGTATGTGGGCCACTTTTATGACTGACATTAGATGAGTAGCAACTGAGTATTCAAAATGAAGATGATTGAAGATCACCTTTGGTTTTACTTTTTAATTTCTCAGTGAATTTTGGTTTCCAGTACTATTAACAGAAATCTCAACACATTGGCTCAGGAATGGGAAAGAACAAGAAACGACAGCCTAAATCTTCACATTGTAGTCCAGCGGTGAAGAAAGCCAAATCTTTGAATCGGTCACTTCTTTCAAATATGTAAGAGATACATTATTAAGTGAAATCATTGTACCTGTTAACTCTTAAATTGTACAAATAGAAAAAAAAGGGTGAATTCGCCAAATTGTATTTCAGTATATCAGACACTGTAGATCATAGATGTGCAGTTTGATTTCGATCTGCACTGGCAACACAACCAAGTCAAGTTGTGTATAACGCTGTAAGGGTCAAATAAGCAACAACTTCATGTTTTTAGTCCCCTATCGGCGAAGCCGAAGGGGACTTTAGGTTTGCACTCCGTCCGTCCGTCTGTCCGTCAGTCCGGCAATTCAGTTTTCCGGACTTTTTTTTCTAAACGCTGGTACATATTGAGCTGAGTTTTGGTGTGTAAGTCACCCACCATCACTTACAGATCAAGTTCGACTTTCGTTCCGGTCCACTGGTTTTTCACGGATTTACGGGCCTTGGACTTACAAAATTTCACTAATAAATCAGTTTTCCGGAATTTTTTCCTAAACGCTGGTAGGTATTGATCTCAGATTTGCTGTGTAACTCAACCACCATGACTTACAGATCAAGTTCGACTTTCGTTCCGGTCCACTGGTTTTTCAAGGATTTACGGGCCTTGGACTTACAAAAATTCACTGATAAATCAGTTTTCTGGACTTTTTTTTCTAAATGCTGGTAGATATTCACCTGACTTTTGCTGTGTAAGTCAACCACCATTACTTACAGATCAAGTTCGAGTTTCGTCCCGCTCCACTGCTTTTTCACGCATTTACGGGCCTTGGACTTACAAAATTTCACTGATAAAACATTTTTCCGCACTTTTTTTCTAAACGCTGCTACATATAAAGCTGATTTTTAGTGTGTACATCAACCACCATGACTTACACATCAAGTTCGAGTTTCGTCCCGATCCACTGTTTTTTCACGCATTTACGGGCCTTGGACTTACAAAATTTCACTGATAAAACATTTTTCCGCACTTTTTTTCTAAACGCTGCTACATATAGAGCTGATTTTTGGTGTGTACATCAACCACCATGACTTACACATCAAGTTCGAGTTT
The DNA here is from genome assembly GCA_945859785.2 of Tridacna gigas. Lineage (NCBI taxonomy): Eukaryota > Metazoa > Mollusca > Bivalvia > Cardiida > Cardiidae > Tridacna > Tridacna gigas. The sequence continues at coordinate 45,000,232 of OX244042.2, forward strand.
CGTCCCGCTCCACTGCTTTTTGACGCATTTACGGGCCTTGGACTTTAAAAATTTCACTGACATGCCAGCGATACATACGGTCGACAGGGGACTGTGTATTGCTATGTAATACTATCAGAATGCTTGTTGCATTTAATATTATGGTACAAGGAAATATTGTAAAATTATACACTGCATGCCCCAACAACAAATGTTAGACTGTTTAAATAGAAAGTATCTTTTTAAGTGGTACAAATTAGTTTTTTTTTTATCTGAGTGATAAGATGGAAAATGTCATGAAGAAAGGAGAAGTTGTTTGTTTTAAGCAATTGCTCCTTTTACCACAATATTTTCAAAACTCTTCCACCTTAGTGTCATATAAACATGAGATTGTGTGAGAAAATGTCAAGGTCCATGGATAATAATATTGTAGCACTCAAACAAAAGATATTTAAAGCATAAATAAAAATATGTGTATGTTTTGCTTCTTTGCAGAAATATGGCATAGGAAGTCTCTCGCCAGGAAAATGTCTTCGCATTAGGCGTGCATTGGTGGAACCTCCGATCAGTACTGACATTAGCGGATTGATATTTCCTTCTCATTAGGGGTGTAATACCTTAACCCTTTACCACACAATCCTGACTTTTAACGACCCTGAGGAAAATGCCTTATGAAAACATTGGTAACCAGCATTTTCTCCTTTTCCCACAATGTTTTTACCCTTCCTAAATCAAATTTCAATTTTTTAGCCACATTTGATTTGTTGTCTGCAAATGCTTTCAATTTGTACCAGTCTAAAATTTTGTCGTTTGGTAAAGAGTTAAATGAAACAGGTAAATGTGAGTGGTGCTATTTCTGCAATGTTTCAGGGTGTTGAGTGGTTTTTTTTGTTTTTTTTTTTCCCTATTTTTAGTGTTTTTAAACTGGGAAAGTCAGAACTGACCTTAATATATGTTTGATACGCAACAGGAAGTTGCTATATATCCATTTTCTACGTTTGTTTTAGTTAAATATTATATCTTTACCATTTCAAGTGTGATGCCATGTTTTTACAGCACCGTCCGTAGATGGCAGTCTTATCCTAACCTACATCAGGCAAACACACACAAAACCGTTAAAATATAATGATTCGAGCTTCTGGAAATACGTGACATTTCAGAGCTATGATAACATGTTAATCTATTACTGAAATATGAAATATTGCAAATTAAAGAGTTGTCAGAAATCAAGTAAAAAAGAAACTGAAAGAAATAATTATACCCCATCATAAAAGTACTATCTAAGGTTCCTCAAAATATAATCAAAATCGATGAGAGTCAGAAGATCAGGCTGTACATTGCATACAGTGTGATCCGAGTTTACACCACCTGCAGTTCAAGAGAAATTGCATATGTATACATGCCATGATAGTTGTCTGAAACTGTCGGGAAACAGTGTACAGATGTGTCAGGGAATTATCTTGTCCGGGAACTGTGCTGTTCCCGCGAAGGTGAAGGTTGTTGCTATAAATAGACACCGGTAATATGAATCTCAGCACATCTTGAACGGCTATATAAAGATGTTTTGGCTTGAAAATACTTTGAGAAAACAGACAACCTTATCTATTGTATACTTAATATATTTTGGGTCAAGTTTTGTTGGTTAAATCTTCCTAGGACAGTAAACTCTCACAGTTGAACAACGACGCAATTTCCCTCTTTGACCGAGCACCAATGCCGTTCGACATTGCCTTTTCCTTCTGTCATTGACTGATTTTAAATCAGAAAAGGGTATGGGGGCTGGAACCAAATTAATGCACTTTAAGTGGGTAATTTGGCCAATGAAAAAAGAATAGTTTTATTAATAACTGTTGCCGTATATATAGCGGGGCTTCCAAAGCACACGCCAGACGACATCCAGATATGCAAATTATTCTCGGGTGCATGGAAAAACCGAAATTCACTTCGAACCGCATTTCACCGAAATTCATTTCTTGATAACCGTATTTCACCTCGTATGACCATATTTCACATCAAATAATGAATTCTTCGCCATGGTGATTTCTCATTTAGCTAATTTATTATGTAATATAGCGTATACACATGTCAAAAACATCTTTTCAAAAGGAGTTACATGTTGTTCTAAAAACCCTAACAAATTATTGTTAGAATAAGATATTTTCCAGAAAATTAGCATACAATTATGCTGTTCATAAATATATTTCATTTCAGATCAAAAGTTATCACTATGGCAATAAAATTTGTCATACTTGGGTGAAATGCGGTCATCAAGAGGTGAAATTTGGTGAAATCCGGTTCGAAGGGAAATCCGGTTTTCCACGGACCGATTATTCTCGATGCCAATGTGAAAGTTCAGTGTTCGTGTGTCCTAGAGCAGGAGACAATTATTTCAAATATTTACGCATTTGAATACTTGAGCTGTAAGGGACGTCTTCGATATATCTGAAAATTTAGCAACTGAAAATTATGTACGATAGAAGCATTGAGGATAATGCAACATTACAAATGAACTACGCAACGTCTCGCAAACCGGAAGTCAGTACAAGGCCGGAGGCATGCTTACGTCACCCCATGAATCAGGATGATAACAATGAGAGCCTGTTTGCTACGCAACCAGGCGACTCAAAAAATCTAAATAGATCTATAGCATTTCTCGTTTCTTTTTTATATCAGACGATAACGATCAAGATCAGACCACATTTTGCCAGCTAGATCTTGATCTTATAGAAAAAGGATTCAAATTTCATAAAACCACCCCATTTTGACCACGCCAAAAGAAATTTGTGGACCACCCCCATAGGGAATAAATTTATTTGTTTTGCTTGATACTAAATTAATGAAGTAAAACAAATTAATTTATTCCCTGCGTACCCTCATTGTTGGACCGTGAGGAACCGGGTCAATTTATCAAAACGCCAACTGTAGAGAAAAATTTTGTTTAATATACGTGTCAACTAATGAAGAAAATAAAAAGCATGTACAAACCAAACCTAAGTGTCGCAGAGAGACCCAGCAAAAATGACGAAAATGAAGGCAATGCAACTAACCACGAGATTTCTGTTCCCGCCAAAGTTAAGATCGTCGTTACAAACTGCTTCTCTTAAATTTCGTCTTTCGCGTCTGTTGAGAAGTTCTTTTCGGTTTGCAGTCTGCAATTCGTTCACTGACGATGAAACAAAAGTCTTTACCAGAAGCAGCAATGTGTAACTTGGTAAAGTGATTTTGGGTACGTGTAATTTACGCTTTTCAACATGGCGTTCGATAATGTCGTCTGCATTTAATGACGGAAATGAACTTTAAATGGCGAAAAGGATATCTATTCAAAGAAGCAAATTACACTTATTGGTAGCAATTGCAGTTGTCCACAACACTTAACAATAAGAAGGGAAACAATCAGAAATTTCTTAAACGGAACCCAGAAATAATAATAATAATAAAAAAAAAGATCTACTTGGTAAAATGTTTAAAAAAAAATATCTGCGTAAGTGTGTGGAGGGGAGGGGGAATGTTCATATTCATAAAAATATACTCCAAGTCCTTAACAAATCACTTCGTTGGCAGTTGTATGGTACCATTTTTTTCTCCCTAAAGAGGTTTCTTCGTTTCATGTACGAGTACTGTCCGTTGGAGGTTGAAATTGTATTTTTGCAGTCCACAAAATGTCTCCTTGCTGACAGACGGAATGTATTTTGAGTCCCTAAAAGCGTTGTCTGCGCATGTCATATTCTTCGAAGATGATGTATTTGAAAAATGCCACCCAGCGGGAGATAACGCCCTAAAAGTCCCTTCGTTTGCAGTAGAGATGTATTTTCAGATTTTACAATGTCCCTTCTTTTGCCATGGAAGTGTATTTTTATTTCTGAGGAAGTCGCATTGTTGGCAGTGGAAATGTATCTTGAGTCTCAAGAGATCATTTAGTCTGCAGTCCACGTAAGGTCTCCAGCTCAGCGCTAGAAATGTATTTCGGTCCTCAAGTAGTCTCTTCTTTAGATTTAACCCTTTACGAATGCTGGTGATCAGCATTTTCTACTTTACTTACATTGTCTTTTAAGTTTTCAAAGACGAAATCCTCATTTTTAGGCTCATTTAATTTGTCCTCTGCAGCTGCTTGCATATTGGATGACCCTAAAATTTTCAAGCGCGGTAAAGAGTCAATTAAATCGCATTGTGTGTCTCTAAAATAACTCTCTATACGGGAAGCAGGTCTATTTCGAGTCCAAAAAATTGCCTCGCCGTTCGAATGGAAAATGTATTTTCTTCAGTCTTAAAAAAAAGTCTTTTCCTTCGCATTGGAAATGTGTAGGCCCTGTTTTCAGACACCAAAAAGTTTTTTTTTTTTACTAGAATTGTATTTTGAACATTAATTAAAAAGTAGTTTCATTAGCTATGGAAACGTATTTTTTCAGCCCTTCTGTAGCCTAGTCTCTGTATTGGCACTCGCGGTATATTTCCCCTCTCCGCCGTCCCACTCCCATAAAAAATCACGAACTGCTTCATTTGGCCATGAGAGTGTTAATTTAATCCAGCGTTTTTACCATTCTTACTTTTACGAATTTCGATGTTATTTACATATTTTACCTTCTTTTTACCTTTATCAGACAATGCGTTTGAAAACAAAAGTGCCAAATTAAGAGACTTCTTGTAGATTTAATCAGCATTTGGTCCTTTTCCACCATTTTTTTTTTTAAACTAAATCCAAAGATTTGATCCACGAATGAGTTGTTGTCTGCAAATGCTTTGAATATAGACGAGTCTATTTATTTTTATCGTGTCTGAAAATGAGTTTATTAATATGGCGGCAAAATGATCTGAGGGCAGGGGCGGAGCAGAATCAAAGCCTACAACTGATAGTACTATCAGAAAAGTAAAATGTTGCCCTGATAACAACTAAAATACTATTGAAAACGGGAAAAAATCTCAAAGGTACAAGGACACCCCACCCCACCCCCCCCCCCTAAAAAAAAAAAAAAAAAAAAAACGTCTGCAATTCTTTCAGCACCATAGAGAAACTTTCGCCTACGAAATAGATTAAGATAAGACTGCACAGAACGTACGTTCTGATCGTAGATATATACCTTCCGCTTGTTTATTCAAGACTATGTGTTAAAATTCGTTCAGATATTCAGTAGATTGCTCTTTGAGGTCCAGATTATTATATAATAAGCACGGCGCTGAAAGAGTTATAGTTCGTTCAGACTTTGTTACGAAACATCCGGAAGCAATTGTCATAGCAATGTCAAACCTTATGTCCATTGAGTCTTATTGACATTTCTTGGACAGGAAGTTCGGAGTTTTTATCTTTTTCCAATACTGGCCAGGGAGAAATTTGGCAGAAACAGATTTAGGATATAAATCATTTTCTCGGATTTTCAACTCTTCCAAAATCCCGCAGAAACCTATAGAATTGAACGCGACGTCATTTTGTCCCTGACCCCTGCGTTAAAATCTTTACCCGACGACAAAAGTTTGGAAGCGTCCAAATTCAAAGCATTTGCAGACGGCGAATAAAATGTACCTAAAATTATAAGATTTGGCTTTGAAAGGTTTAAAATATTGTGGGAAAAGGAGAAAACGCAGGGTACAAGGCGCACTGTGCACAGTGCCCTGGCAGGGTAGAACTAGTACTGGTGAAACCCAGCAAAGACATGAATACGAGTGACCGTGATACAAGTGTATACTGTTGAAAGGGGCGTAACACACCACCGAAATTATTCACCTAAACTATTAATCCAAAAAGCGCTGGAACCGACTTAAGTTGTTGTTTGCGGACAGTATAGTTCAAGATTAGACTGCACAGAACGTGCAGTCTGACCTTGGATCTACACTGTTCGATTCTTTGTCACATATTGTTGCTAAAACAACTCTGAAATGGCAATATTTTGGACGTTTTTCCTAACTGAAAGGGTCCAATTCATTCTAGAAATAGGACCTAAATGGTTGCAATTTTGAGCCTTACTACCCAGAATATCTGCGCAAGCAGACAGTGTAGATCCGCGATCAGACTGCAATTTTATGCAGTCTGATCTCGACCTATTCCGGCCGCATTGGCAACTATAATTGTCACGGTGCCTAAGGGCCAGTCGTTGCTCCTGTTTCCGACTGGTCACTTGAATTTTAGGCTGACCCCTATCACGTGACTCCTAATCCACCCAGGTGATTGTTACTCAGTGTGGACTCGGTCAACGTTTAGTCGGGCAAAATAGAGGTACAAACAAAGAGCCAAGCAGGTTCTTCCGGAAAAAAAAAATGAAGTAAGTCTCTTTTTCTTTCGTAATCTTTGTATTTTTTCCATGAATAAGTAAAGTACATGTATGTATATCAAGATCTGGCATTGTAGTTGAAATTTGTGATTGTTTTCGTATAATTTTCCCCCTTATTTGTAAAACGCCAGCGTCTTTGTGCCTATGTTTGCGCCCCCCTCCCGATTTCCTTCTTAAAATGTCGCTCTAGTATGCATATCTTTTTGAAATTTGTTTTGAAACAAAGTTTTCCTTGAATAACTAGGAGATCGCAGACATCTTAGAAATTAAAAAAAAAAAGAAAAAAATGGGAACACTGGTGTGAGCGGGAATCGTAGCCTTTCGCACAAGGAGCATAAAAATGTGCATCTTGTTGTAATGGGTTCATTCTTTAGTGCATGGAGATATAGTTTTATACATCCGGCATTTACTGCTTAGGGGAACATTGTGGAAAGCAGAAAAACTGTTTAGTGTAGGGATCATAGACATGTCTACATACTGTATGATCCTTGCTTAGAGAAAGCAATACCGTGAATCCATTAAGATCAGAATTTCTTATCGAATGTTTATCCTTAAGCTGCTAAATAAATAAAGGAGAAATTTCCTGTTGATAGCAAAAGAAAAATCCAACAGATTTATTGTGATTTCAAGGTTCTCTTTGCCAGAAAAATCTCTCTATGTTGGACTGTTTTGATCCAAAATCAGACTGTGTGTTTGTTGTATGCCGTCTGATCTTGATCTGTACACTCCAAGTCAGGATTGTGTGATAAAAGGTAAAGAGGCCTTCTTAAGTTCTTTTTACTTCAAATTATTTATTTCTTGTTTTGTTTAACACTGATAAGTACCACAAAATACTCTTTTCTACATAGCCTATCAAGGAATAGATAGAAAAATGTTTTTTCTTACATACATCCTTTTTTTAACTGATGGTTTGCCAGCTATTGCATTGGTTAATTTAGAGATGTAGTGTTTTTTAAGTTTGTTGAGATTACTAAAAATTTGAATAGTCCCCCTTAAGAACTAAGGACAGCTTTACATATCTTGGCAAAAAGTTTCATTCAATATCAGACTACAGAACATGCAGTGTGATCTTAACGCTTTATCACACAATCCCAACTTTTAACAACCTTGAGAAAGAAGCCTTTTGAAAATATTGTGGGAAAAGGAGAAAATGCTGGTAACCAGCATTTTCTCCTTTTCCAGCAATGTTTTCTATCCTCCCAAAACAAACTTCAATTTTTTGGTAACATTTATTTCGTCATCTGCAAATGCTTTCAATTTGGACCAGTCTAAAATGTTGTCGTTTGGTAAAGGATTAAATGTTTTATCAAGGTAGGTATTCTGCGATAATGTCCCATCATAAGACACACAGATTGGCATTTCTCCCTCTCTTCATTTCAGAATAGGTATTGATTGCATTTGTCTAGCTTATTTAAAAACAAAAACATGTATTTGCTCTAGTTCATAGAAAGTTATTTCCCTCTCTAAACCCTGTACCACACTTGGGTTTTAATGACCCTTTGGAAGAAGCCTTTTGAAAACATTGTGTGAAAAGGAGAAAATGCCTGCTTTTCCCACAATGTTTTCTATCATTCCAAAAACAGTTTTCAATTTTTGTGTCCTCTTTATTATGTCATGTACAAAATGCTTTCAATATAGTTGAAGTCCAAAAGATTGTTGTTTGGTAAGGAGTTAAACATCTTTGGCAATACATGATCTTAGATTTAACCCTTTACCATACAATCCCAAGTTTTAATGACCCTAATAAAGAAGCCTGAAGTGTGGTGAAAAGGAGAAAATGTTGATTACCAGCATTTTATTCCTTGTTCCACAAGGTTTTCTACCACTTTTATTATTAACCACTCAATCCAGACTATTATCGACCCTGAAGAAAAACCCTTTTGAAAACATTGTGGGAAAAGGAGAAAATGCTGGTATCTAGCATTTTCTCCTTTTCCCACAATGTTTTCTACCCTTTACAAAAAAAAAATAATTTTTGAGCTGCATTTGATTTGTCATCTGCAATGCTTTTAATTTGGACCAGACATTTGGTAAAGAGTTTAAGATAAATTACATTATTTAAGCCACATTTAATTTGTAGTTTTCCAAACACTTTCAATTTAGGCAAGTCTAAAATTTTTTTATCCAATAATGATTTGAACCACTTGCTATTCTGTGAAATATTTTTTAAAAGAAGCCTTGAATACAGCATTTAGGTCTGTTTTTTTTTCTAATTGAAAATATTAGTCATTATAAGATAAAAATCTAAAGACAGTCTTGGTCAGGATGTATTGCAAAATATAGTGCACACATTGTAAATCCCAGATCAGACTACATATTGAGTATAGTCTAAACCCAATACATCTTTACTTGTTTTCAGCCAGATTTTTACCCATTTCAGTTTTTCACTCTAATGGCTGAAAGCCACCAGAGCCTATGTCATAGCGAGGTTTCCATCATCCATCAGTCCATCACTCTGTTTGTTCATCTTTTTCTTGTTTACATGATAAATTCTGCATTTTTGTCGGATTTTCGTGAAACTTGCACAGTTTGTTTATCTAATCAATAGCTTGAACCCTATTGATTTTGAAAAAATCTGACAATCAGTAAGGGAAAAGTAGCCATTTAAAGTTGAAAATTTACAGATCATGTTTACTGGATAAAATCAAGATTTTTTTTATCCAACTCTTTTGTATTATCAAGGGATTGAAACATATAAAAAAAAAAAAAATGAAGAAAATCCAGAAACCAAGAACTTACATGATGACCAAAAACCTAACATACCTTAACCTCTTTGGGTGAAATTTGTGGCCTCTTGAAATATGGATGATAATGTTTGAGACATAAATACAATTGGAAATATTGTGACAAAATGCACTATAATTCGGTCATTCCCAACAATTTCTCCTTTGCCACATTATTTTTTTATTGTTGTATACAGCAACGCCAAAGTCAACTATGGGTGATTATGCTTTAATTCTTTACCAGACAATAAAACTTTGAAACTGTCTAAATTGAAAATATTTGCACACGACAAATTGTGATTTGAATAGTGGTATTCATCTTTTGTAAGGTAGAAAATGTTGGGGAAAAGGAGTTTTTTCTTGTTTTTATCCAACAATGTTTTCAATATCCATCCTACTCAAGGTCATATAAGCATTGGAATGTTTCTGGGAATTTCTTGGGCCTATGTTCAGCACAGAATTAAATATTTTAGGGTAGGAAAACACCTGTAGGCCATTACAGCATACTGAGGCAAGCCAAAGAGTATAAATATAATAAATGTTTTAATCACCCTATACCAGACCACAAAACTTTTTACTGGTCCAAATTGCAAGCCTTTGCAGACAACAAATTGAATGTGACTTGTATGATGTAATTTGTTAAGGAATAGAAAAAGTTGTGGGAAAAGGAGAAAATACTGGTTACCAGCATTTTCTCCTTTTCCAACAATATTTTCAAATGACTTTTTCCTTAGGGTCATTAAAAGTTGGGATGGTGTGTTAACACTATTAACCCTTTCCCAAATGACAAATGTTGGACTAGTCCAAATTGAAAGAGTTTGCAGATGACAATTTTAAATTTGATGAAAATGGCAGAAAGTTCTCACAAAGGGTAGAAAACACTGTGGGAAAAGGAGAAATTGCTCGTTATGAGCAATTTATCCTTTTCCCACAGTGTTTTCAAAAGACTTGTACTGCAGACATGTGAAAAACAGGGCTTGTTTGGGAAAGGGTTAAATATACACATTTATTTAGAAATAATTTTTTTCACCTGGAACAACTTGGTGCTTATGTTACTTGTTAATAACTCTACATAAACTTATCTTTATCTTGGTAGATTTACAGTATGACCAGATTTGGACTTTGTTAAGGTAAGAGCCACTTCACATTGGGTAATCAAGGGTTAAAATAAGTGCATGATAAATTATACAAAGTCTGTCAGATTAATGATGGGCAAGTTTATAAAAATTTGTAAAAAATTGTGATATGTATATTACAAAACATGGAGGTTTGAATTTCATGTTTTTTACCTGCCTAAAAGTCATATTTCAAATATAACATGGTAGAAACTGATCGTCTGCCATGAAGTCAAAGGTGTAAGACAATAATATTATGGTTGCCATAAAGTGTTGAAAGGTAGCAAACTGAGAAAGTTTGTATGTAATTTCAAAATATGAACCACACACAAATGAAGCCATTTTACTAAGATGGCACACACTGCCCTCAAAGTACAGCATTCTGCCTCATTTTATGAAGCTAAGCCCTGGAATCAGCTATATAGGTCCAAAGTTTGACAGAAACATGAGCTAGTATGGATATTAGTATGTAGTTTGCATTGATTAAAAAAAAGGGCATAGTGTCATGAATGTTAAACTTACATTGTTGCCAGACCCATGTGTTTTATTTCTTAAAGTAATTTCAAATATACCAATTAAATCAATACAGACCAATCCCATGTACTAAAGAACCAAATTTACCAACAAATAATGCCTTACTAAACCTTCAGACTGCTGAGTTGAAACATGTGATACATTATCAGTCTCCAAGACAAACCATCTTCAAGCAGTTCCAAATATATTCTGACCTCAATGACATCAGTTTATGCATATCTTTACATAATACCTCTGATATCCAGTAACATCTCTTGTGGTTTTAAGACTATAAAGTGAAAACTTGGTAATACTCCTTGACCAACCCCTTCTTGGTACACCCCAGTCATCAACAAAACACACTGCATACTTTATTTTTATCATTATTATGTCAATATGACCGGTACTATTTTGCAATGATGCTTTGATAAAATACCATATTTCACCTAATTAACGCCCCCTCCCTAATAGTAGCACCCCCTCCCCCCCCACACACTACTATTTCTTACTCCAAACGCTTCCAGACAACCCCCACCCATACCCAACCTTAACCTTAAAATCAACAACTGCGGTGACAAACTTCCAAACGCAAGATAACTTCACTAAAACTTTTCAAACACAGACTGATGAAAATGACTAATGACCAATTATTTATAAACAAACTTACAGGTAAATACATAAATTACAGGCGTCGACATAATCCTAATTACTTCAGCAATCAATGTCATTAACAGCTGACTGTCTGAATACACATACACTTCCAATAACATAAACTTCCCGTAAAACAAAATTTGTCAACTAACTTGGAAGAACATTAAAAAGGTGAAGTATTGAATTTCAGTGTCCCATACTAATCGTGAATGCTATTAAATGTCTGAATGAATCATGATCGGCGGTAAAATCGATATTCTGCATTACTGCATTACAGGAAGTCTTTCAAAATGGCAATCACTTTGCACTGGGCTCTGACTTAAACTCAGATCAAAGTACCGTACTTACTGTAAGCGATGGCAGTGAAAATTTTGGGAAATTGGCTATGGACTTAGAGTGCCCTGTTGGTGTTTTGAATGGTGCCCCAGCGCATTAATTAGGTGAAGTACGGTAGGAACAATAACTTTCAATAAGTCAATCAATAATGTCTTTTATGCAAATATGGAATACACATAATCTTTCTTAATTTAACACTTTTTCCTACTATTTTTATCTTTTTAAGCACAAAAATTGCATTTATTATCTTTTAATACATACATGTGCGCTAAATTACCTGAGCTGTCATCGTGCCATAAAACGACAATTATTAATTCATTCAGCTTTCAATAATCTAACATTATCAGGGCTCAATCACTTTACATTGATCTTGTAGGTCGGTGTTGGTCATCATTCATTTATAGGTCACACTATTTTTCACAAAACAACTCAAAAGTGGCTTGCTATAGGTTTAATGTATTTATTCTTACACATTGTATATGTCTAAGAATTCATCTTAAAGTGGGGCTATGTGGATGGCCGGGACAGTTGAAATAATTGAGCATACTCTTTATATCACACATGATATAATAACTACATCACTTATGATTTTAAATGGCTATTGAGGCTGAAATTTGTTAATTTTATTTGAATCACATAATAATTTATTGTCACTTTACAAAATATTTGAATTAGACCAATCATAGACCAATCAGGTAAACACTTAAATATAACTTTGATTTCCTGCTAGTAACAGATCAGTAAAGAACATGTTTGTTGCCCCAATGCTAGTCTACATCATATAAAGTATGAGTTACGTAGTTGTTGTCCTTAAATAAATAAAAAAAACATCAGAAACAACAACAAATTTCATTCAGTGTTTGACACCTACATTACAAGGGGTCCAGTATGTCAAAAATTTGCATAGGGTATTACTCTTAAAATTGTAATTCTGACTAGCTCTTAATTGGATTTGACTTCCGAAAATTTTTGCTCAAAGGCTTCAGTTTCAGAGTACAGCAGAAAAAAAAGTCTTATAGGAGTTTCTTAAGTTTTAGTTTTGTGGCCTGTATATTCAAAGTATTTCATTACTTGAGAAGTACAGAATGGCATAATGTTAACAATGGATGAATCCTTTCAATCAGCACCATGTCTATCAAATTGGTAGGTGTGATACATATTGAAGTATCCTTACATGATGTGTGTCTATCAGACACACATTAACTTAAACATGTTTGAGGGTTTGTAAACTAAAGGGAGTTGTAATAGCCACAAAAGTATTGTCAGCATACCTTATGTGATGTTGAGAATCTTAGATCCTATATATATATCAGATAAAAAATGAAAGTGGATGTGATTTCTTATTACTTAAGTATATTTTTCTGTTCTGTTATTAAAAATTCTATTTGTCTTATTTAGCCCTTTACCAAATGATCCTGCATTGTAGCCACACTGAAGAAAAAGGCCTTTAAAACATTGTGGGAAAAAGAGAATCAGCATTTTCTTATACTCCCACAATGTTTTCCTTCTACAAAGACAATTTGCACCATTAATTGAGCCACATGTAATGTGTCATCTGCAAATATTTCCAAATTGGACAAATCCAAATTTGTTGCTTGGTAAAGAGTTAATTTTCAGGGTTCATTTCGGTTTTTTAACCCTTTCACTAAAATAGTTGCCTCTGTGGCCAGTGTAGATCAAGATCAGGCTGCACAAAACATGCAGCCTGATCTTTGATCTACACTGTCCGCTATGTTAAAACAGGCAAAAGGTAGCCATGAATTTGCAATTATATTGGTTTATTCTAGAATGAAAATGACAATTGGGTTTATTTGGCGCTTTAAGGGTTACTTTCTTGTTGCACTGTTATAAAAGCATCTTTTTTTGTACACAAATTCAATTTGAAATGAACCCTGCAGTTCTTTTTAAATCAAAACCTATGCAATTATTATGGTGTTAAGGATCTTTGATCCAAAAGTAAGAAAGAAAATAATTTATTATCTCATGCAACGTTTGATGTTAAGGATCTTAAATCCAAAAGTAAAGAAGAAATAGTTTATTATCTCATTGTAATGTTTGATGTTAAGGATCTTACATTAAAAAAAAAACAAAAAAAAAGAGAATTATCTCATGCACTATTTGATGTTAAGGATTTTAAATCCAAAAGAAAAGAAAAACTCATGCAATGTTTGATGTTAAGGATCTTAAATCCAAAAGTAATTTAAAAAAAATGAAAAAACTAATTTTCTCATGCAAATAATAAGAGTGATCTTAAAGTAGAATTTGAATTATAGTTAGATTAGTAAGTTAAATCTGTTTGTATAAATTTTGAAAATGGCTTGAATAAAGTAAACTAATTACTTTGGGAAGATATAGGTGAAAAATATTGCATTTATGAAACAAAATTATTTTTGTAATTCATTGCTCAGAGAGGTTATCCATGCATTGGACTGGTTAGTATCCAGGAAACACAGAAAGATACATAGAGACAGAGTTGATTACTGGGTGGGATCCAGGAAAGATTTGTCTTTTGTTCAAAAGTTTTAAATCATGAACAAACAGAAAATAGAGATTAAACTGTTACCAATGACGGATCAAGGCAATCCAGAAAGGTTTGTCGGTCTATTCAGGGGCAGCAACTGTGTTTCATCTGCAAAGTTAACCTCGTCTGAGCATTTTTGTCAAAACCCAAGTACATGTAACTGAAAAATAATTAATCGGTTCCTAAGACCATTTTCAAAAGTTACGTGAATGCATTTATCTTACCTTTTTATTTGTGAAAGGTACTGTTTTTTTGTCCACTCAAAAAAGACTTAGCTTTTTACCAAACAACAAAGTTTTATAGTCAAAGATGAAAGCATTGATTTGCCCTTGAAAGGTAGGAAAACATTGAGGAAAAAGGAGAAAAAGCTGGTAACCAGCATTTTCTCCTTTTTTTTACAGTGTTTGCAAAAGCCTCCCTTCCAGAGGTTGTTAAAATAAAAATCAGGATTGTTTGGTAATGGGTTAAGACCACACAACAGTTTTTTTGTGTGTCAATCTCTGCAAGGTTCATGAGAAAGATCTTAGCCTGCAAAGCGCCTTAACAACAATAGTTTTTTTTTGTTTGTTTGTTTTTTTTTTTCTGGCTAGTGCAGATCAAGATCAGACTGCACAATGCAGCCTGCTCTTAGATCTACACAGCATACTATGGATAGACATGGCTTGCAAAATTCAGTCTCATAATGACATTTTATCTGGTCCCTGTTCACTTTGTTTGGCACTTCAAGGGTTTTATCCAATAGATATGTAGGGCTTAATGGTACATTTATTTTTGTAGTTATTGCAACATGTGTATGGATATTTTTTTGCTTTTATTTTTAGATTTTCTTTGTTCAAATGTTTTTAAGTTTAATTTTGACTTTTTCATTGAAAACTTTTTGAGTAGGCAGGGACTGCCCACCCACTCAGCAATGTCTTTTATGCATTATACAGTCTTACTTCATTTAATTTTTTTGCCATGAATTCATCATTTTGTTCAAATCTTCTTAAGTGCAACCATTCTACTTTATCATCTCTTAATACAGGCATGCACACTTAATTACCAAAGCCGTCAATTGATGCATCATAAAACAACATTAATTAATTCATTCATTTATTCATTCATTCATTTTGATTTATAATAACAAGTTTGCTATTTCTCAGTATGGAAGCTTTTGCTTTTGTGTGATCTGACTGTCTATTAATGAATTCTGTGAAGGCAAGTGCTCCAGTTGAATAGGATCATTGACTGTAAAACAGCTTTGGGGCAATTTTAAGTTTAAAATTAAATCCAGTGCTGATAGAAGAGTGGACCCTGTTCTTTTTTTCCCACTCACGTAAGACTTCAGATCACACTCTACATTTAGGTATGCCTCATATTCCATTTAAGTTGCTGAGAGCCTTGCACAATGTTGTAGGCTAAGGATCTTATTTCCACATGCAAAAATAGATATTCATTTATTATTAACTCGGCTGTTTCAAAAAAAAGTTGAGTTATTGTCATAGCCCTGTCACCGTCTGTAATGTCATGCAAAAACTTTGACATTTTATAATATCTCTGATATTACTGAAGATATTTACTTCAAACTTGAACAAATTGTTGACTATGAAAAGGGGAACCCATAGAACTAGGGCAGGTAACCACTAGAATATTTTGACACAGGTATGCCCTTTTTGCGACTTTGAATTTTCACTGAAAATCAAGCAACTTCAGCCAAGCATTGCCACCCGCATGCCATGCACTTGTTGTTTTTATATAAGGAGGTACACAATTTTAGAAATGATGTACCTTTTCATATAGAATGTTTATCATAGTTAGGTTGTATTCTGTATTTCATGATGAGAAGTAGTCATTTTTTTTCCACATGAATGTAATCCCTGTTGGTTTAAAAAAAATCTCAAAAGATGTGGTCTGTGAAAAGACTTTAGATTTAATTGGGGAAACAATATCAAACAGATATTCAGAAAATCCAAGACTTTGTGCTTTTAAAAGATTCATCTGTTGGCTCTCTATTTATATATTGACACTGTTTGATTTCAACTCAGGAACGCATGCAAATCCGCATATGGAATACTTTCGAATACTGGAACCAGCCACAAAGCCAAAACAACAAATGATTTGAATGATGTTTTAATTATATTATTTCCTGTTAAATCAGAACAGAAAGATATCTTGTTTAAAATACAGGAATTCAGATAAAAAATGTATGCCTGATTTCAAATACTTCAGCAGAGCCCTGATATTTATATTTGTGGTTAAATCTGACAATTACTATCATATTCATAAGCTTGGTCTTTACACTTTCATCTACAGAAGTTGTTTTATGAAGTTGTTTGGTATTTGCAAGGAATTTAAGTATTTTTGCTGTTGTTTTTTTGATATAGGGGAAGGGGGTTGAACTGCATTGAACACAATGTCACCTTCACTATTTAAGTATCTATGAGCATTGAAGGAATGTCTGAGAAAGAAGAATTTCCCCATTAAATGCTTAGTTTTTTAGTAGAAATACTGATCAAAATCAAGATGCTAATTATTTACACTAAAGTATACATAGTGCAACCTTTCAAGATCATCCCCATGATCTTTAATCAATAATACTTTCATCAGTTTACCAGCATGGTCCAAGTTTGTGTATTACAGGCTTAATTGCTTGAGGAAACTTGTCACATACATGTATTGTTTTTTCCTGTGATGTATCAAATTGTCATTTAGAAAACAAAGACATCACAATTTTTAAGTGTTGCTTGATTATTTCAAAGTTCAAGTGCTATTTCAAAGTTCAACTGCAAATATGAGGATAAATGACAACTGTCTTGGTTTCTACAATTTTGGCAAGCCTAGAAACATTTGTTAACCCTAGGAACATTAGCTTATTTCACATGAACTCATAGCCTGGATGACTCCAGTACACTACACATTAAATTGTGTCAGTAACATTAAAAAACAGCATAATTCAAGCACTTTTCAATAAATATCTCCTAAATTCCATCTTCATTTTTGCAACACTTTTTCAAAATCAACTTTTTAATGGGTAATCAGGGTAGTTATTTCTAATCATCCTTTGGAGTTTTTCTGAGAAGCATTTGGTGGAGTATAGGTCACAGTAGATCAAGGACACTGATAATATATCTCTTTACAAACATACTTTGGAAATAGCAAAAGCACACAACATGAAACAGAGCTGTCTCAGCTTTGAGTAACCTGGTTCCCATCCAATTTGTCTGGGCATATAGTATTCCATAATGTACTAGGGACATTTGCACAAGCATACTGAGACTCTGACATAAAATTTTGACAGTGGGGACAGATTGGAATGCAAATTCTGACATGAAATCTTGACAGTGGGGACAGATTGGAAAGCAAATTCTCCTTTTAAAGCAGATACTATATCTTACCAAACAATTTACTAAACCAGTCCCCAAGACATGAATTTGTTACTTACTTCTGTAGAGTGATTTTTATTTTTAGCTGGGTTGTTCATGAATATGTTTTATTCCTTAAAATGTTACACACATGGTTATATTTCACCAGGGTAGTACATGAAAAGGATCAAAACACACAAAAAAATGGTTCTACTCTGTTTAATGCAATTGGACAAATCTTAAAACAAAAGACAGGAAACAAAATAAATTGATCAAAGCAAAAACCAAAAAGAATCTTATTAATAGAAAGTTGGAAAAAAAAAAAAAAAAAAAAAAAATGGAAATTCAGGAAAAAAAATTAAAACAAAATTAAAAAAAAAAAAAAAAAAAAAAAAAATCTTTGAGATAAAAACTCGTAAAAAATGAAAAAAAAAATTTCTTGGGGGGGAAACACACAAATTGAAAAAAAAAGATAAAACAACAACAACAACAACAGAAAAAAGGAAAAACAATTAGAATATGAAAATAATAAACAAAGATGATTTAAAAACATGTAAAAAAAAGAAAGAAACAGTCTGTAAAATAAACATGTAAAAGAAAACTGAAAATGGCAAAATTTAGAATAAGAAATTATGAAAAGAATTTTTAAAAAATGAAGAAAAGCAACATCAACAGAAAAAGGGGAGAAAACTTAAATAACCAAAACCTAAAATGATCAAAAAGACAAATGCAATAAAAAGTAAACAGTTTTTTTTTTTTTTAAATGTTTAAAAAAATGAAAAAGGCAAAAGATTAGAACAGAAGAATAAAGACCAAAAGAAAGAAGAAATAAGAAAATACTAGAAAAGAAAGAAAATTATAACGAAATGATAAAAGAACTGAAAAAAATCTTATCAAAAGAATGAAAAACTTTAAAAAGAATAAAAAGAAATAACATGATAAGAAAAATAAGGAAAACTTTAAAGAATATGAGAAAAAATTACAAAGAGAAATAAAATTATAACAAAAATGATGAAAAAAAAGAAAAAAATGTTACTAAAAGATGAAAAACTTGAAAAAGGAATAAAATAACATGAAATAAAAAATAAAACCCATAAAAAGAGAAATAAAAATGAAAAATAGAAAAAGAGGCATGAAAAGAATGAAGGAAAAAAACAACTAAACAAAAAAATTAAAGAATTTAAAATGAAAACTAAAACTGAAGAAATAGAAAATAAAAAGAATGAAAAACAACATCAACAGAAAAAAAAAAAAAAAAAAACACACGGAAAAATATATAATACTAAACAGAATTACAATATAGTAAACAAAAATGATTAAAAATAAAAAGAAAGACTAAGAAACTATAAAAAAAGAAAAAAAAAAAAAAGAAAGAAAATTCTAACAATATAATAAAAAGAATAAAAATTGTATAAAAAAATATCAAAACAAAAACAAAAAATAAACAAATGTAAAAGAAAGTAAACCGTTTTTAAAAAAAAATGTGTAACAAATGAAAAAGACAAAAGATTAGAACAAAAGAATAAAGACCAAAAGAAAGAAGAAATAACAAAATACTTGAAAACAAAGAAAATTATAACGAAATGATAAAAGAACTGAAAAAAATCTTATCAAAAGAATGAAAAACTTTAACAAGAATAAAAAGAAATAACATGATGAGAAAATTAATGAAAACTTTAAAGAATACGAGAAAAAGTTACAAAGAGAAATAAAATTATAACAAAAATGATGAAAAAAAGAAAAAAAATGTTACTAAAAGAATGAAAAACTTGAAAAAGGAATAAAATAAGACAACATGAAAAGAAAAATAAAACCAATAAAAAGAGAAATAAAAATGAAAAACAGAAAAAGAAGCATGAAAAGAATGAAGGAAAAAAATAACTAAACAAAAAAATTAAAGAATTTAAAATGAAAGCAATAAAACTGGAGAAATAGAACATAAAAAGAATGAAAAACAACATCAACAGAAAAAAACCATGGGAAAATATATAACAGTAAACAAAAATGCAATATAGTAAACAAAAATGATTAAAAAGAAAAAGAAAAACTAAGAAACTATAAAAAAAAAAAAAAAAATTCTAACAATAAAATAAAAAGAATAAAAATTGTATTAAAAAAATAACAGAACCAAACAAAAATTAAATAAAAAATAAATAAATAAATAAATAAACAGAAACAACCTGAAAGAAATCTTAATAAAAGAATTGATAAATTGAAAAAGAATAAAAAGAAATAACATGAAAAGAAAAATATTATCATAAAAAGAGAAATTGAAATTAAAAACAGAAAATGAAGTATTAAAGGATTAAGAAAAAATGTAGGGAATTTCAGTTGGGATATGTTTGTTTCTGATACCCCCTGTCCCTGGCAAAACTATTGCAATAAGTATCAGAAGCTAGCATTTTCCATTAAATCTTAATTTTAAGAGTAATGGAAGGAATTTGCACAACAATTTTCACAAGGAACTAAAACAACAAATTTGCAAAGTGCAAAGGAATCTTCAAAAAATTACCTTAGATACAAACTTAGATTCTAAAAAATATTTAAACTGTAAATCAACAGTCATGAAACTGCATTTGGAGTATAAACTAAAACTTTCCAGTACTTTAAGAATGAAAAAAAAATCTGTGATTGAAAATGAAAATATTAACATAAAAGAACTAAACTCTACTTTATATTTACTTGAAAGGTAAAGTTACGTAGCAAAGCTGTAATTGACAAGTTAGATATGCACACAGCTTTCTATAGCAGCAGGTCATTCTCACTCCCAAACACATGTATTAGCAAGAAACACTTGTGGAATGTATAAAATGAAACTGACACATTGAAAATGCATACAGTAAGCTTTCCACAGCAACATATTGAGATGATAAAAACACACACACACACAAAAAAAAAAATTTGAAAAACAGACATGTAAAAAAAGGTGAACAATGTAACATGTGAATTTTTCTTGAAAAAGTGTTCCTTCCCTACAATTAGCTGTTTCCCCCCATCCCACCCCCCAAAAAAAAAAGGTTTTCCTTTTTTGTTGTTTTTTTCAATTTAAGATACCATGGCTTTGAAGTGATAGTACTTGGAAAAGACGATGACAGACACATTGCCCAAAGCAGTTATGTGAACATTCAACAAGTCAGCAGAGCATCTACATGGTAAGTTTAACATAGGTGTATTAATATCCCTTTCACTTATTCACTTATTTAGTATCTGATTATATTCCATTTGGAAATGTAAGTAGTAAAATGAAGAAATCGTGTGACTAAATGCATGAATTTAAACAATGCTCTGTTCTGATTAAGATCAGGCTGTACAGAATGTGCAATCTGATCTTAAATCTACACTGTGATTTTTTTCTCCGATGTAATACCAGTATATAAAAATGCAATAGCTGGAAATTCTTTTGACTACCAAACATCTATTCTTAAACTTGTCCAAATTATTAGCATATGCAGACAACTTATTTAAATATGGCTCAAAAAATGGATTTGTCTTTGAAAGGGTAGAAAACATTTCGGGAAAAGAAGAAAATGCTGGTTACAAGCATTTTATTCTATTCACACAATATTTGCAAAAGCATTTTTCTCATTAAAACTTGAGATTGTGTGGTAAAGGGTTAACTCTTAAATAGGACCGGTTTGGGACAAGAAGATTTTAGAGATTTCCTTCTTTATCGCTAATTTGAGTAGATAAGGATTGCACTGTCACTCAATTATTTCCATTATGCATATGAAGATCACACATAATACTTCTTAATCCAACTCTTTTATCATTATTAATGTATTCAAACTTTTTCAGTTTAAACAATTCCACTTTTATTATCTATTAACACAGATATGCGCGCTAAATGACCAAAGCTGTCGATGCGCCATAAAACAACATACATACATACATTCTCCTTTTCCAACAAAGTTTTCTTCTCTCTCACAAGAAAATTTCAGATTTTGGTTAAGTACATTGTCTGCATGTATATTCAGTACCAGCAGTTCTGAAATTTTGTAGCCTAGCGCTGGTAGCTCAGTCGGTAGCATACAGGACTTGGGAACAGGGGGTCACTAGTTTGATCCCCAGCTCGGCCAATTTCTTCCAGGGATAAATGATAGTCATTGTGACAGGATTTATTCCTCTCTCCCATTGACCATTGTTTCAGCAATGGTTATGTGGGAAAGCAGCCAGTGGCTCAGAAAGAATATAATGCATAGTACCAGTAAAAGGAACTCCATTAAAGCATGGATAGCTGCTGGGATATAACTGAAATAATGTTGAAAATGGCGTTAAAGACCATACAATTAATCAATCTAAAATTTTTAGTTTAGTAAAGAGTTAACTCTTTACCAGGCAACAAAGTTTTAGGCCTGTCCAAAATTTTGAAAGTACTTGCTGACAACAAAATAAATGTTGCTCTAATGACGAGGTTTATGTTGTAAACAATATTGTGGAAAAAGAAAATTCTGGTTACCGTTTTACCCCTTTTCCCAAAAGGTTTTTAAAACACCCATGGGAGGTAAGAACACAACATGGGTCCAAACATTTTACAGATGCATTAAGCTTCCTTTTCATAGAGCATGGCTCATATGTAGACCTCCCTTTAAAACCTTTATTTTTTCTTAAGTTTTTCATCCTTTTGTTTTAAATTTCCAGTTCAAGTGGGATCCTGCATGACTCAGTGGTAAAGTATAGGTCTCATAACCTGGAGGCCCCAGGTTTGATCCTCGCAGATAGCACTGGGTTGTTTCTCAGAGTTTATTTGGCAAGACACTTCATAGGCCTAGCCTAGTACTAATGAAAATATACATTAATCCCCCTTTTTCCATGACACGGCATTTCATTAAATTAAAAACAAATACTGATTGTCTGTGGTTTGTGATAAACAACATAAAAATGAAGTTTCATAAAATTTTGTCCAGTAGTTAAAGAGATATTGGTCCAGAATGGAAATATATATCTAACCCCCTTTTTCCATGACACAGCATTAAAACAAAAAAAAAAAAAAAAAAAAAGCAGACCGGAAGACACCAAGCCTCCTTTTTCCATGACAATGCATTACATTTAAAAAAAATATATCGGAGGAACACATGTATAAAGTTTCATTAACTTTCGTTAACGATTTTAGAATATATCTGTCTGGATGGACGGAAGATCGCACGACGAACGGACTGCCGTACAGACAACATGAAAACTATATCCCCCACCACCCGAAATTCGGCGGGGCATAATATCTAAGTTCCATCAATATTTACAGTTCCTCCCTAGCTTAATAATGCCTGTAAAGAATGTGTGCAAAAATTAGGCTTCTAGGTTGATAAAAATGTTTTTCTAGCGCAGAATCTGGGCGACTTAACTTACATGTATATCTTAATTCTTACACATACATGTATTGCTAAAACAAACATTCTAAATAATTTCAGTAGGATAGGATATACATTTTCTCTCCAGATTTAGAACAAGTTGTTTTTGCATGACACAAATTTTCTAGAATTGGACCATGTGGTTATACGTATATCGGTTAATTTGAATAATTGTCCTTTCCAAATACAGGATGCTAGATATGAAATTTGGGTATAATTGCTTATACATTTTCAGAGGCGGTAATTTTGAAATGTTACTAGTCAGTTCTAAAGCTTCTGTGAAGTTTACGAAAACAGTGCAGAACCACTTGAACAATTTTACAAGAGGACCATTTAGACAACATTAGTATGGAACTCAATTGAACTTTGTCTTCTGGTATATGATCTACTGACATACTTTTAAACCAAAAATGCCCTTTTGCAACTCACCCATATCTAATCTAAGACAAAGTTCCGTGAGTATCGGACTGAACATAAATGAATTCTAAAGCACTAGATCCATTACGGTTTCGTCTGATTTGACCTAGTGACAACCTTTTTCTTTTAACCCCCGGTGACCTACATTCAGCTTTGTCAAAAATATTATTGAGACAAACAGCCGGGCAATTTTATGATCACTGGACTGAAATGTAGCCTCTGGATCACACACAAATATTTGACTCAGTAATCTACATGTACCTGTCCCTTGGAAATATTTTGTTGTTGTTGTCCGGGTTCAAGTTTTCTCCACAGTAGACTGTAAGAATGTGGCTGCTACAGCTCTAGAAAAACAATATTTATATACCCAATAGCATGATCATCAGCCTTTTAACTTTGTCTGCATTTTATAACGTCCCAGGAACTAGTACTGCTTCCACACCAATTGCAAATTGTAGAGATCTACATTATATATTGCTTTGGTGTAAACTAAATGTTTGCGACTCACTCTGTTACCCTTTACAACAACCCTTTACAAGATTACAAACACCCCAATAAAGAACTTGTTGTTTGAGTGGGTTAACATTGATCTGTTCTATTATATCTGAAATATACTGGAGTAAAAAGTCAAGTTCTCAGATTGCTGGTTGTTAGGACCGCGTTGTTTCAAGTCAAATTCCTGTGTGAATTAAGATTTTGGCAGTTACAAAAGCACCTTGCGTTCTGACACCCGCACTAATAAATTGTTGTTTCATATATACCAGACCTAGGTTAATCGCACGTTAAGAAAAAAACAACAGCAGACTTTGACAAATTCGCCTCTTTTTAAAAAAAACGAAAAACAATTAATCAAACACAGTGTAATTTAAAACACTCTCTTTGCATGGATCGCTGAAGCGCTAGGTCGGTGTACGCTGAAAATAAAGGTCCGTCCAGTGACTGATTCATAAATTCATATCATTTTCACTGAGAATTGGCAACAAATAGAAGCGTGCCGTTGTAAAGACGCTGTCGTCGAAGAGTATGTTTCAGCGTGTCCCTTAACTTGTTTAGTTCACGACAGCTATTTTTAGATACATACATAATGCGCTATTTTTAGAGATGATATCTGTGTAAGTGATAGGCTATGGCGTACCCTTGTGGACGAAATGGTTGTTTCAAAGATTTGAACAGTTAAATAGCTCAGTCTTTATAGACATATTCATCATCACAAAGACACAGCTGCAAGTTATTTACAACAGAAACTGGGTTGTTTACCGAATAATTAGAAAACTATGTTTTATCTCGTAAACCGGAACTTGGGACAGGAAGCAGTACAAGGCCGGAGGTATGCTTACGTCACCCCATAGATCAGGATGAGAGCCTGGATGCTACGCAACCAGGCGACTCAAAAATGATAAATTGCTTGTAAGAAGCAATTTCTCTATTACCCACAATGTTTTTACTCCATATGATATTTTCTCTCCAATTTAAACCCTTTTTGAAATGTTGTCTGCAACTTCTTACGATTTGGACCACTCTAAAATTTTGTACTTTGGTAAAGAGTGGTAATGAGTGCCATTGCAAAGTAGTTTAAACAAGTTGGCTTTTTTACAAAAGAAGCCAGGAGAGGTCAGCACCAATGTTTTCAAATAGTTTATTGCTTTTAATTTCAATATATTTTGGTACATGTAAACAAATAAGTAAGGCATTATATGATTGCCGCTGTGTAAAAAAGGAGAAACCCTTTATGGATTACATGACAGACACGTGACCTTCTTCCCACATTTTCAAGTCGCATGATCTTTTCCCGCGGTGTTCTCTTTTTTAACGAAATTCTTTTTTGTATATGTAGCTTTATTTGTTGAATGAAAAATTATAGCTACTGGAAAGGTCATTTGCAATCAAATCAATATAGCAAATCCTTTTTGAAATCCGTCATATAAAAACAAAACACGTCTATTTCCTATTTCAGTTTTTTGATTTCGGTTTATTTATAAAACCATGACGAAACAGACTGTGTATCAGAACAATTTCGCAGAAAAGTATGGAGTTAGGCAGCAATTTCTGAGGCAGTCTGCCTTTTAAACTCACCACTGTTGGAGAGGTCTGATGACCTCTCCAATGAAAATGAATGAATAAATAAAAAAAAATAATAACAACATATCTACTTTAACAGTGAACTCTTGTTTATTCATTTACTCATCAGTGGATGTGATGAGTAGCCCTCTTAACCTTTCCTTCATTGAAAGCGTTTGATGTCAAGAATTATAAGCATTGTAGAAAATGAAGAAATTGTCCGTAGTAACACAGTATTCACAGAATCCTGTTCTATTCTGTCTAAAAGCACTTTCAGTTCACCAGATCTGTGATGTTCCTACTCTCTAGTTTGACACTTCCAAGATGTCATATGAGGAAAAGGGTTATTGTGGTTTTAAATCGTGTAAAAACTTCACGAAGATGGTCCAATAACACCACAAAGATAGACATTTTGTTGACACATAACATTTGACAGTTTAAATTCATTTTAAGACGCCCCCAAGCTAACAACATCATAGTTGGCGCCCTATGTTCGAAAGAGGTTAAAAGGTCACGGAACTGGTCCAATTGTGAACATTTTTTCTCGGCGATGTTTTCATACCGCTTCTTGTCAGAATGGAATGAAATCAGTTTGAAATTGAAGAAAAATGATTTATCTTTCGAACGATGATGAACTCGTTCGAAGTTCCAAGTTATAAGCCTATTAAGTCATATGCAGCTGAGAACACGAAAGTAGACCGGAACTGGTTCATCGACTGTATCTAGATAATATTTCCAAGAAAGTTTGTTTTATCGCGATAGTTCTCTAAAATTATCTTGATAGCTGTCTCGTATGTCGTGGCAGAAATATGCCACCATACAAAACAAACATGCCTACTTCGTGCGGGAAAAGATCACCCGAATAGGAAAAGATAGACCACTGCCAAAATAGGGCGTAAGATCATATCTAACTGGCATATGACGTCATCAAAAGGCGAGGAAAGGTGACCACCCCTCACTGCTTAAGCCCACCCATGTCCAACCCATCTCCCCTACTAGTTGTGATTTAGACAAACCTTTGCTAACTACCGGGCAAGATGTATTACCGACGTCAAAGACTAGAATTTTAAAGGTATCCTTATGTTTTTGTATACTTATGTTGTTAATTGAAACTAAGACTTGAAACTAAGACAAGGAAATATACTTTTAAACTGTCTCGAGACTTTTTGCTGTGCAAAATAGTGCTTACATTGAGTTTACATTGCATGGTGAAAGGAGTTGTATGTGCATATGTTGCCTTTTGCGCTACGATAGTTGTTCAGGAATCTAAAAATTTAATGGTATGGTCGACTGACCTATTTTCGTGGGGTACCTGTTTTCGAACCCCAAATGATATCCAAGTTTTCTCGTGAACTAAGAAGTGAATGACGTCACTGTTTTGTGTGAACCGCTCATTTGAATTTACACAACAGTGCCACTGCTGCTGATTTATAAAATGCATCGAAAACAAGACAGTATGCACGTTTCTGAAGGAATGATCGGTTCTAGTGACAAATTTCTTATTACCTTTTTCAGACCGATACGTACCCAATTCAATTTCTCCGTCTGATATTTAATTTTAATCCTGAAAAAGTCCTGACATGTGACGTAGTCAGTCTTGATGCCAAACAGTCATGTGATCATACTGCAATAATATGACAAGAGTCTGGTCTATAAATAGATCGGAGATTTTCATTACCTATTTCGTTCGGTCGCTTATGAATGAACAATTTTTCCGGAACATTCGCTGCTACAGAGAGAAAATGCTTCCAATCCTTTTATTAAGATACTCAATGTTTTCAGATGTTTTATGATAAAGTGGTGTTTAAAACAATTCTTAATCTGTCCTCATAGGTGTATATAAATTGATAGAAGGGACCAAAATGCCTTAATTTTTGTTATTCTGATGTTCTGGTGCTGCCGTCAAGAGAGGGCCAATGGCCGCCATGACACTAATCCATCCTTTTCATCGCGCTTCAAAAACTTAAGATTATTGACTCAGAGCTGTTCATTTTCATTGTTTAAAACGGTCCCTTGTCATGAAAGTTAACACCTTTGATGGGTTTTGGTGTATATGATGAATTTCGGTTCTTTATTTATGAGCTGTTCTACAGATATTGAAAGCCACGAAATGAGGGCATGTTTTCCCATGCGCCAATTCAGCTTCCGGCACAAAATTTGAAGGGTGAAATATGTTGTTGCCGTTGAACATGCATGATTCAGACAGAATTTGTGGCTTCATATGCATTTAAATTAAATTTTTTGTTTTATAAGATGTTTTTTGTAATCAGTTCTTCATTTAGATATACATAGGCTAAACTTGTCAATTTAGTCCCACGAAAACTGGTAAGACCACCATAAAAGGGCATATCTGAAAAGGTAACTAGTTAAAATAAACAAATACCACAGGACAGAGAGTTTGTAGCTGATGTATCCTGTTTTATGAGAATGTTTATTTCTTCTTCTGCTGTTGTGGGTGATAATTGATACCAAATATCAATTCTTATTCAAACATTGTGGTAGAGGAAAACAACAATTGGTCTTGCATAGATATGTTTATGCCTAAACATGAAAAATTCTCATGTAAGGCCTATTCTGATATTCATTATCTAGAAGAAATTACATTCTGTTAACCCATTACCAGACAATGCTGGCTTTTAATGACTTTTAGGAAGACAGCTGTTGAAATGGAGAAGATGCTGATAACTGGCATTTTCTCCTTTTTCCCACGATGTTTTTTACTTTATCAAGGACAAAATTTTATTTTGTCATTTGGGCGACCACTCATAGCAAATGCTTTTAATTTAGACCAGTCTAAAATTTGTTGTTTGGTGAAGAGTTAAAATAAGATTGTGCCTGAATCAATGGCCATAATACTGCTGAGTATGGTTTTGTTGTATGTGTGCTGGGTTACATTCATGTGAAATATATCCAAATTTGTCATGGCAGTGTGGGGGATGAGACAAGATCTACAACATATTATTGGACAGTGTAGATCAAGGATCAGGATAGTCTGCTCTGTACAGTCTAGTTTACACTGTTTACAAACTGACTAAATGCTGCCTATACCATGCTTTCATCCATGAACATTCAAACAGTGTCTGCCCCAGGACTTGTGATATTCTTCTTCCTATACGAATGCTCTTCTTGTTACAAAATTAAGTAAAACTGCTCTTGATGATTCTACATTTTCAACAATTTCTGTATATAAAATGTGAATGAAGTAAAAACAAAAGGGCAGTTCTAACCATTTCTATTTTTTGGGCAGTCATAATACATCGCATTACACAAACATGTATTCCAAAAATGCTGTATAAGATCATAAAAGAAAACTTTAAGGTTCTACACATTATGCATTCCAAAGAAGTACATCCTGTAGGTAATTGTTGCAGTTCAGTTTGCTGCCCAAATCTTGACTGGTAAAGGGGGTTATCTACAATTTTTGCCCATTTATGGGTAAACTGTGGACTTTTTCAGACTATGTTGACTTCCAGTCAAAAGACATAACTGTGTTGACTTCCAATCAAAGGATATAATTATGCCCTACAACATTCCCATATATCACTTTAATTGATGAAAAACCTGATATATTGGAACAGTTCAAAATCATTTTTTCAATTTCCCGAAAGTTTTGAAAAATGCAGATACCCCCTTTTACCTGTAACCCCTCGATATAGTCTGGTAACATGGTAAGATACACACAGCTTCAACATTCGAGCTTTGCAGGGGTGCCATTGACCAACCATGGTGAAAGGATCTGATGTCTGTGGACATATTGTACAATTTTCAGAATGCTATGTTTCTGTCATATATAATTATCTAGTCAGTTTCTGTATTCATATTGTGACCTTTTCAATTTTTTAAGTAACTGATTTTGTTGTGTTAAGAATCATTGCAGTCTTAAGTCATTTTAACCAACACATAAAAATGTTGCTGAGTTTCTTTGTACTTATTATATACATGTAGAATAAGTTTCATACACAGTAGTTTTCATTGGATTCTTGCTTTATAATTTTGTTCTGAATCATCCTACTTCTTTTCAATGCTAATTGATGATAATTAAACAGAAGTAGTATGGTGATTATTAAATAGAAGGGACAGATGCTCTGGACTAAATGGGTGAATAACGCTCCTAGCTCTTAAGTTTCACTGAAGACTTTTCTAACTAAAGATACCATTTCTTATTTATTTCACATTGCGTTCTTGTTAACATTCTTTTGTGTATTGATCCATTGTTATTATTTGTGTGAACCTCATTTGAAATAAAAAATACATTCCAGGTGCCCATTCAGATGATGATGATGTGCTATGCAGCAGCTCTCTGCCTGGATTGTGATGCTGTTGAAGTGAATGGTTACTTTAAGGTAGATTTTAATCATTGATTAATGTAGAAACAGTAATTGAAGGCAAAGAAGGTAAGAATTGTTAGTATAAATGCCTTTAAATGAAATGGTTTTCGTTTGGAAAACTCCTATATTTTGACTCAAAACTAGGTAAAGGGTTTATGAAGGGTAGCCATCTGATATATCACAAACTTTTTAATTTAATTGACAATACAGTGGATATTTTAGTTTAAGTTCAATGGCAGAGGATGTGGGTCTAGATGGCATAGTTCATGCTGTTACCTCTAACAGTTTAGAGAGTGTGTATTGTGATCAATTTCATCATGAAACAAATTTTTGCACAGATGTATTTGAATGAATGAATTAATTAATCAGTTAATGAGCGAGCAGATGGATGGATGAACTAACGCGTGAACGAAGAACGAACGAACAACTGTAAATTGCCCTGTTGTCGTCTGTGGCTGCTCTTTTCCATAATTGCTTTCCACCAGGGATCATATGTAACATGTAATTTAAAAACATTCCTTTTCCGAAAACATTGTTGGAAAAGGTTGAAATAATGTTTACCAGTATATTCTCCTTTTCTCACAAGGTTTGAAAAGCTTTCTTTTCTCTTGGTTGTTAAGACTTGTGATTGTTGGATAAAGGGTTAAATGGAAATTGTAACAGTAATTAGTTGAGCACATCATATACAGGGAGGCATTTTAGCGTGTCATATACATGATAATGTAGGGAAACAATATGGACCTTAGCCTTAACCCTTAGCCTCCGTTACGTGACGTTGATCTTGAATATACTTTGTGAAAAGCCTAATGAGAGATCTGTTTGCACATGGGGGGAGCGTGGTCTTGAAATACACTGTTACAAATCCTAATTATGGTTTAAGTAATAGTAATTAAGATTTATGACATAAACTTAACACAAATTCCTCTTGTGCTGGTGAAAAATATTAGTATGATACCCCTAAAAAAATCAATAACATTAAATGACGATGGTCAATAAAATACAAAACATTAACGGTGAAAAGTCTCTTTAAAAAACATACGAGATCAAACAAATAATTTGAATAAGATATACGGGGAAGTGTTTAGGGGACGTTTTAAACAATTCGGCATGGAAATTGCAGATGTTTTAACCAAAAGTAGGATGTTTTGACTCTGGGACATTAAAGCCAGATACTAATTTACTAGTCTGTTTGTACATCCTGTTGCACAGCATGACAACGGCATCCTGTAACAAGATTTATCTTCACAGATTTTATCAATAAAATCTTTCGACAAAGCCAAAACATTGCGTGTGAAAATAGCTCTCAACAGTGGCAATATTGAACTTTTTGCCCTACAAACAGTGTGCATGCGCAGAAAGTGGAATTCTGGGATCATATTTCCTTGGCACCGAACAGCATTGTAAAAGGGTCTATACTTTACCTCCCTCCCACTCCCTCCCCCATCGGCACTTCGCACCTCAGTGTGCGTACAAATCCTGACTACACCTATGCGATGATTCGAATCCCATGAATTTTTCTCCTATTCCATTTTACATACTGGTATTCATTAACTTCCTTTTTCGCTTCATTGGTTTGTGTATTGGTAAAACTATGGACAGGTGTTTGGTACTGAGCTGTCTACTACTATTTATGAGCCCCCCACATATTTTGATTTTCATTTTTACAATCATCTTGTATTACAAGTCTTATTGGTTTCTCCACAGTTTGCTTGCTAAATAGCATATTCTGACAACTTTGTCACTGTTTGAAAAGCAAATTTGGATTCTTTTAACGGAATTTGTTGAAAAAACTATACATCCAAAGTAAGATTAATATATAATTTCTAGCTTGATAAAGGATATTTGTACAAAACTTGCCTATTAACCCTTTACCAAATGACAATAATTTAGACTGGTCCAAATTGAAAGCAGTTGCAGACGACAAATTAATCCTTCACCACACAATCCCGACTTTTAACGACCCTGAGAAAGAGGTCTTTTGAAAGCATTGTGGGAAAATGAGAAAATGCTGGTAACCATCATTTTCTCATTTTCCTATAAGATTTTCTACCCTTTCCAAAACAAA
Source organism: Tridacna gigas (assembly GCA_945859785.2). Classification (NCBI taxonomy): domain Eukaryota; kingdom Metazoa; phylum Mollusca; class Bivalvia; order Cardiida; family Cardiidae; genus Tridacna; species Tridacna gigas. The sequence goes on from OX244042.2 coordinate 45,031,884, forward strand.
TTTCAATTTTTCTGTCTCATTCATTTTGTTGTCTGCAATTGTTTTCACTTTGGACCAGATGTTTAAATTGATCTTGTCCGGAGCATAACTTCTACATTTATCAATGGATTTCAAAAAAACTTTGCACACTTGTTCTCCTTAACTTAAATTTTGTTGTTTGGTAAAGAGTTAAAGGTGGCTCAGTTGACGAAATTTGTCCTTGATGGAGTAGAAAACGTTGTGGGAAAAGGAGAAAATGCTGGTTACCATCATTTTCTTCTTTTCTCACAATGTTTCCAAAAGGCTTCTTCCGCAGGATTGTTGAAAGTCGGGATTGTGTGGTAAAGGGTTAATGAGCAAAGTCCAGTCTGATTCAACACCACTCTGTTTTGGTATGAATGTAACTAACTTAATCACATTAAGTCTTTTCTCTTGGAATGAAATTTTGTATGACACAGTCTAGTTTGATTATTGACACAGATTTTGTTTAACCCTGTACCAGACGACAAAATTTTAGCCTTGTCCAAATTGAAAGCATTTGCAGATGACAATTTCAGTGTGGCTCAAATGGTGCAACTTTTCTTTGATAGGGTAGGAAACATTGTGGGAAAAGGACAAGTACTAGTGTCATGCGAAAAGTTTGTACCGATACGCCCAAGGTCAAGGTCACAGTTGAAGGTCAAATGTTTAAATTGACCTTGTCCGGAGCATAACTTCTACATTTATCAATGGATTTCAAAAAAACTTCACACACTTGTTCTCCTGAACAAGTACTAGTGTCATGCGAAAAGTTTGTTTCGATATGCCCAAGGTCAAGGTCACAGTTGAAGGTCAAATGTTTAAATTGACCTTGTCTGGAGCATAACTTCTACATTTATCAATGGATTTCAAAAAAACTTTGCACACTTGTTCTCCTTAACAAGTATTAGTGTCATGCGAAAAGTTTGTTTCAATTTGCCCAAGGTCAAGGTCACAGTTGAAGGTCAAATGATAAAATTGACCTTGTCCAGAGCACCACTTCTACATTTATCAATGAATTTCAAAATAACTTGGCAAACTTGTTCTCCATTTTGAGTACTGGCAAACTTGTTCTCCATTTTGAGTACTAGTGTCATGCAAGAATTTTCTTCTGATGGGTTCAAGGTCAAGATCATTTAGTGGGGGCATCCGTGTCTCTGACACACCTATTTCTAGTTTTTAAATGTACGGGGTCAGGAAGCGACAAGAAGGGTTGAGTAGTAACTAGTTATTGATAAAATTGATGTGTCTGAAAATTCATGTAGATATATGGTAATGGGTTATAGGGTAAAAAGTTAAAAGATATTAATTAGTGGTTGCAAGCTTTGTGTTATCAAGCAGGCCTGAGAAAGGGGAGGGACAGAATAAATATGTCAACATGTTTTATCATTCTCAAAATTGTATTTATTCATTCCAGTATGTCAAAACCATGAAGTAGACCGGCGTAATCGGCCACGCTGATGAAAGTTATGGGCACTGTATAGTAGTGTCTCACTGTATAGTAAAGTCTCCAGTCCAACGGAAGCCCGCCTGGGTGGCTCAGTGGTGAGCGTGTCGGACTCATGACCTGGTGGTTGTGAGTTCGATACCCGGTTAAGGCGAACTTTCTTTCCGGCGTATTTTCGCCTCTCACCTCTGCTGAAGCATGTGAGAAAAGTAGTCGGTGGCTTTGGAAAGAAAGTTGTGTTAGTACTGGTGTGAGAAAGCCAGGAAACACATGTGCGTCACCGACCGCCATGATATGACCTTAGCTGTTAAAGTGGCGTTAAACCCCAATACAACCAACCAACCAAGTCCAACGGACATCAAACTTTGTTGAAATACTGCACATGTTGGAAATTGGTTGCCTCTGGTGAAAATGTGGCTCGGTAGGCCAGACATAAGAGAAAGGTTGTGTGGGCCTCAGAGGCCAATGGTCACGTTATTGGGCCATATTGTTTGGCTTTTGAAGCATTAAGCTGAGGAAGTTTGATATTTTTGTTTGTAGTATTAGGATGACAATTCAGAACTTATGCTTGTATATACAAATTTTGGAGTTAAGTTACTTTGTATCTTGAATACTGTCAATAGGTTTTTGTTTTGAAATTTAAAAAAAGGTGATGTAAAGCAGATGGGTTTACACATCATTACACACCAGGCGACTCTCAGGACTATCAGTCCTTTGATTTAATATGGTTTCCTAAAGGTAAATGAAGTTCTTTTGCAGAATAATACTGGTTTTAGAGAGATTAGGTTTGCTATATAGAACTGAATGGAACCCATGTAGATGTTACATGCAAAAGAAAAATGAAGTGCAAAATGTCTGATAGATAAAAATTAATGCTTACGGGTAAAATTAGCATGTATGCATCTAAATTTTTGGACTGTGGGCTGCCCTATAATGACTGAAACTTTATGAAACTATGTACATGTACCAAAGATTTACTGACAAGTTTAGAAAACTGAACTGAACTTGCACTGTAAATCTGTAATAGAGACTTTGGTAAAGCCCTTGTCACTCTATATGGCATTTCTACTGAGGGCCGTGAGATTGCAGGAAAAAATAGGATATTTTTCACAAGGATGGGCATGTCACCGTTCTCACAGCAACCAATATGTTGCTGCAGAGCTCCCATGGTGTGTTATTTCATTCCTGTGGAGTTCTTCTTCAACTTGGTGATTCTCTGCACTCTCATGGCGCTTTCACTGGGTACACTGCGCTTTCACGGTGCTCATACTGCGTGCACTGGGCTTTCAAGGTGTTTTCATGGCGCCCACACTGCGCTGACAGCATTTTTTATAAAAACAAACTGCACACACATCTATTCATCAGTTGTTTCTTTGCTTTGCTCTTGAAAAGTCAGTAAAGATTAAAACTATGCCTGCGAAAAAGAAAAAGTGGGGGAAGCAAGGAAAAAACCCCAACCCAGTGAACAGTAGCAAGTAAACCACCATCAGCCCATTGTAGCTTGCTGGCATACATCAGTCATGGTAAAATGAATGTCTGTTTGCATGCAATGTCAAATTTATTTTTGTTTTTTGTCATGCAAAGGCAAATGGACACAGTAGAAGCACCTTGGAAGCCCAGTGATTGCCATGACAATTCTGAACAGTCAGTATAAGACTTCAGTAAGATAAAGGAAAACTCTATGGAAGCGCCATTGACGCACCCTATAAGCTTTATTAGAGATGCAGTCACCTCAGAGAATGCCATACAATCTCCGCACAAGCACCACTGACAACCACAGTATTCGTGGTGCAACCTCTGTGCACACTGGCAGAGCTCCTGTGGCATTGTAGGAAACATTACTGCACTGCTAAGGCAATGTAAGGGTGATTCCAGTGCGCTCATATCAGAACGTTGAGCGACAGCATTTGTTTTGTGCATGCTCAAAGGGTGAGCCATCGCGCAAAGTTCAAGATGATCCCAATGTGTTTACTGGCAATGCCACTACATTGCTATGACAGTGCTTGTGATCGTGCTGTGCACACGTTATGCATTTTTAGCTCCACTGGCCAAAGGCCAGTGAGCTTATGTCATGGCCCTGTGTCTGTTTTGCGTCCGTTTGTCAGTTTGTGTGTTAACTTTTATTTCAAACATCTTCTCCTCTGAAACTGCTTATCCAATTTTGAGCAAACTTCACAGAAATGATCCTGTCATGGTCCTCTTTAGAATTTATTGAAAGAATTTGATTCCTTTAAAAACTCTGGTTACCATTGCAACAAAACTGAAAAATATTGAAAATCTTCTTGTCTAAAACCATAAGGCCTAGGGCTACCAAATTTAGCATGTAGCTTCATCTACCAAGTTTCTTAACATTATAGCCATGGGGTCAAGATTGGCCCTGCTTTGGAGGGGGTCACAAATTTTACAACGGCTTATATGGTGAAAACTTTGAAAATCTTCTTGTTCCAAACCATTCCAAACCAAACTAGGACTACCAAATGTGGCATATAGCTTCATCTAATGGACCTCTACCAAGATTCTTCAACTTTTAGCCCCTGGAACAAAATGGACCCTGTCCGGGGGTCACAAGTTTTAAATAGGCTTAGAGAATGAAAACTTCAAAAATCTTCTCTTTCCTAACCGTGAGCCCTAGGGCCATTATATTTTGCATATACTGGTAACATAATCTAGTAGGCCCCTACCAAGATCAACCAAATTATAGCATTAGGGGTCAAATTTAGCCCAGCCCTGGCAGTCACAATTTTTACATTGGCTTATACAGTGAAAACTTTAAAATCTTCTGGTTCTAAACCGTAACACCTTGGGCTCCCAAATTTTTCATGTGTATTTATCTAATGGACCTCTACCAGGATTGTCCATATTATAGCCCTTGGTTCTTAAACTGGCTCCGCCCCACAAGTCACAAGTTTTACATAGGAATATATAGTGAAAACTTTAACCCTTTCCCAAACAACAAATTTTAGACCCTTCCAACTGAAAGAGTTTGCAGACGACAATTTTAAATTTGATGAAAATGGCGGAAAGTTCTCCACAAAGGGTAGAAAACACTGTGGGAAAAGGAGAAATTGCTCGTCACGAGCAATTTCTCCTTTACCCACAATGTTTTCAAAAGACTTGTACTGCAGACACGTGAAAACCAGGGCTTGTTTGGGAAAGGGTTAAAGACCTTCTTGCTCCTGACCTTGAGAAAAAGCTGTAATATTTTGTGAGTTTTATTATCCAGCAGACCTGTTCCATAGCTATTCAAATTTAAGCATTAGTGTTAAAATTGGCCCCACCCCATTGGTCATAAATTAAACATCTGCTGAAAGAGTGAAAATTCAAAAAATCTTCTGGCTGCTAACCATAAAAATCCTAGGGCTACTAAATTTGGATCACTTCTGAATTTGTTCAAAATTTATGCTTTGGTTTGAAGTTGGCCCTTCCTTAGGCGTCTCATGTTGTACAGGGGCTTTATATTGAGGAAACTTCGAAAATCTTCTAGTTGTTAAGCAAAGGCCTAGACCTATATTATTTGGCATATGGCTTTATCTTGTGGATCTCTACTGAGATTCAAGTAAGTATAGCTCTGAGGTCACAAATGGCTTCACCCTGGGGTCACAACTTTCACATTGATGTTCATAAAGAAAACTTTTCAAGTCTTCTTGTTCAAAACCATCTGGCCTAGAATTCTAATGTTTGGTACATGTATGTATGATTTGTACTTATTAGCCGGTGGAGCAATACAGGGCCATCACCATCATGGCCCTCTTGTTTCTTGGACACAGTGGGATTGCCACCCTAGTGTGACAGGTGTTTAAAGATACATATTTACTTATTTTACAGCGAGTTTTTCACCCATTTCATCTTTGTTTTATGCCAAGCCCAGTAGCTGAGTCGGTAGCGTACAGGACTTGAGAACAGGAGGTTGCTGGTTCGATCCCCAGCTTGGCCAATTTCTTTCCGAGGATTGATGATGGTCATTGCGACAGGATTCATTCTTCTCTCACCGCTGACCATTGTTTCGATGATGGTTATGTGGGAAAGCAGCCAGTGGCTTGGAAAGAATAATTGCGCTGAGTACTGGTAAAAGAAACTCCAGGAAAGCATGGATAGGTGCTCTGGCCGCCGCGATATAACTGAAATAATGTTGAAAACAGCGTTAAACGCCATACTATCAATCAATCAATCTTTGTTTTATGAAACTATAATCACTCTTGTATCTCCATGCCAAAGTTTGCCCCTGCCAGTCGCAAGGTTGCACAGATTACGACAGATAGAACCTGCTTTTTATTTTCTGGAGGTCTTCAAAGAAATCACTCTTGTCGTTTCTGGTTGTAAATAAGGACAAATCCCTTGAGTTTCTCTATCCCTTACACTACATATATTGGTTATTTATCTATATTTACACAACTGACTAAATTTTGAGCCCTTCTACACACTCAGTGTTCCCACTCACATCTCTTTTTGGGAGTGCATGCGCACCCTGGAATACAAGTTTGGGAGTGCAAGAGAAATTCTAGGGGTGCACTTTATATTGACAGTTATAGAGCATATATGGAGGACGGTAATGGTCTATTGCATTGAAAATTTGTTTTGATGAGTCTACTCTGCAGTCAGCTGCTCTTGAAAACAATATGGGTAATTTAAAAAAAGAAGATGCTTGTTATAATTTCCTTACTCACGAGACCAGTTTCAGAGGGACAACTTACAGCCTGACGGCCAGTAGAATTTTCCATTTCACTGTCAATTTCAGACACTAATTAGCTTTCACTTATTGTTTTATAGAGATATTTATGTAAATTTACTGTTCAAAGTCATTGATAAAGCTGAATAGACAGTTTGAAATGCCTATGATCGGACGATGTCAAACCAATTTTTGTTGTGTCATGGGTTTTCGTGTTTCTTTCGGCGATCTTTTTTTCATGCCTGTTAAGTTTTGGAGTAGTATTGCCGCATGATTTGACATAGATTTGTCAATAAGAATAGCATGTAACTTCAAAACCTTTAATTTTATACTAGAAAAGCGGATTGATACCAAGTTTGATTAGCGGTGATAAACAGTGACTTTCAACTTGTCCCAACTGGCGCCACTGGTGATCGACAACGGGAGCCCTGAAACCTGTGCGTGCATGCACGTTTCACTTCATATATTTGTGCGTGATTATTCAATTCAGTGCATGAATCACGCACATATGTGCGTGAATGGGAACCCTGACACTATCAAGTTTTAACAGTGTATTTCTTTCTCTGGCTGATAGGATGTATCTTTAATGGCCAGCCAGAGTAGTTCAAGTAATAGTAAAAGTAAAATAGAGGTTTTACTTCTCAAATTTCAGTAAACAAAAGTTGCCTAGTTGCTACCAACAGAAACGAGAGATGAATTGTGTAAATGATACCATTTCACTTGGTTGTTGCTGACAAAGGGAAAAGATGGATTGTAGAGAAGACACCAGGAATCATACCTTTAGTCTACCAAACTATTCCAACAAGGTGCTGTTTGAATTGAACAAGCTTCGTGAAAATGAACTATTCTGTGATGTGAGAATCCACACAGATAAGGGTTGTGTGACAGCTCATAGAATTGTCATGTGTGCTGTTAGCCCCCATTTCAAGGAGAGGTAATTCTTGGCTTTATTTGTAGCTCGCCTATTTTTTATGGAAACATCAAGGTATTGTAAGCCCTTTACCACCTAACTAAATTGTTGACTTGTCCAAACTGAAAGCATTTGCAGACAACAATGTAAATGTGAGTCAAAAATTGAAATTTGTCATTTGAACGGTAGAAAAAATTGAGGGAAAAGCAGAAAATGCTGGACACCAGCATTTTTTCCTTTTTCCTACAGTATTTTCTATCCCACCAAAACATATCACATTGTTTGAGCTATATTCAGTGTGTCCACTGCAATTGCTTGCAATTTGGACAAGTTTTGGCAAATTTTTGCGTTTGGTACCAAAGGTTTAACTTTATGTCTTTGTGCAGGTGCTTTCCTGTTTTAACTCAACCAAACGACAAAACTAGACCTGTCCAGATTAAGAGTATTTGAGCCATGCTCTGGCAAAAGGGGGCTTTATGCATCTCCACGATCCATGATACCAAGCAAGTCATCATGTAATTGTGGAACCATAGAAATAAAATCCATTTTCCCTTACAACTGACTGAATCTTGAGGTAGAATGGTCCTTTGACATAGGGAAAATTTACCAAAAGCAAAAAGTGCAGGCTGACCTGGGTCAATACTTTTTGCAGATGCAATAAGCCCCCTTCTCACAGAGTATAGCTCATTTGCAAACAACAATTTAAATGTGACTTAAATGATGGAACATGTCATTGATAGGGTAGAAAACATTGTCGCTACCAGCATTTTCTCCTTTTCCCACAGTGTTTTCAAAAGGCTTCTGCCTATAGGTTGTTAAAAGTTGGAATTATGTTGTGAAGGGTGTAATTATGATTAGCCTTTCATTCGTTGACTGCAGCTAAAACTGATGTTGTCATGGGAGATCACTCCTTCCTTACAGCATAGTTTGGTTCCCGTATAAAATCAGTACCTAACAATTGCATCAGGGAGAATTCTCTTTAGCTCAGGGGTTTGTGTGTTGGTCTTTTAAACCTCAATAAACAAGGATCTTTTCTGCACGGGTTCGAATCCCAGCCGGGGTGGTTTGTATTTGTGCTATGCGTTTGTTACAAACTTTCATGTTTGTAAGATGGGGGCTCATCCGGGATGGCTATTGAGCCATTTGTTGTCTAAATAATAGACCTACTACCTAATGAGGCTTTCCGTCATCAAAATGATGACTTCTCTTAAGAGGGGGTCTGTTATGGGAGATCACTCCTTCCTTGCAGCATAGCTTCTTCCCGTATAAAATGAGTACCTGACAACGCTGTTAGGGAGAATTCTCTTTAGCTCAGGGGTTAGTGTGTTGGTCTTGTAAACCTCAATAAATGAGGAGCTTTGCTGCGCGGGTTCGTATCCCAGCTGGAGTGGTTTGTATTTTGATTTTGACAGAAATAAGGCTTTCCGTCATCAAAATGATGACTGCTCTTAAGAGGGGGCATGTTACGGGAGATCACTCTTTCCTTACAGCATAGCTTCATCCCGTATAAATCAATACCTGACAACTGCGTTAGGGAGAATTGTGTTTGTCTCAGGGGTTAGTGTGTTGGTCTTTTAAGTCTTTACCAAACGACAAAATTGTAGACCGGTCCAAATTGAAAGCATTTGCAGACGACGAATTAAAGGTGGCTCAAATGACGAAATTTGTCCTTGATAGAGTAGAAAACATTGCGGGAAAAGGAGAAAATGCTGGTTACCAGCATTTTCTCCTTTTCCCACAATGTTTTCAAAAGGCTTCTTCTTCAGGGTCGTTAAAAGTAGGGATTTTGTGGTAAAGGGATAAACCTTAACCTTTTACCACATGATACCAACTTTTAATGGCCCTAAAAAGCAAACCTTTTGAAAACATTGTGTCCTTTTCCCACAATATTTTCTATCTGTGTCATAATGAATTTCAATTTCTAAGTCATATCTATTTTGTCGTCTGCAAATGCCTTCAATTTGGACCAATCTGAAATTTTGTAGTGTGGTAAAGAGTTGATAAATTAGGATCTTTGCCGCACAGGTTCTTGTTTAGTTCAGGGGTTAGTGGGTTCGAATACCAGCAGGAGCGGTTTGTATTTGAGCTATGCATGTGTTACTGACTTCCATGTTCGTAAGATTGTATACAGATTCATTGTTCTTTCCAGGTTGTCTGCTGCCTCAAACCAAACTGATGACATTTATCTTGAAGATGCAAACCATTATTTGGTGGTATGTTTGATGAACTTTATCTACACGGGAACATTAGTTGTGAAAAGTAGTCATCTAGATTCAATGGAAAAACTTCTAAACAGAATCAAATTGACAGATGCTGAGAAATTGTTTGAAAACTTGAAACAAGGTGATAGAAATACAATCAACCAAGATGAGAGCATTACATGTCAGAATATGAAAGGCAAGGTGCAGTTCGATGAGGAGACGTTGATAAAAAGATCAAGAAAAAGAAAATCATCAAAACTGACAAGGAACATTAAAGATGGCCACCATAATGGAAATGAAGCAGATCAGTTAGAGGAAAAACAAATAAGTACTTGTGACAATTCTCAAAAAAGAGACATTATTCCAAAGCTAATCATATCACTTGGGAAGAAAGCTGGAAATTTGGTGAGGGAAACAGTAGAGGATAAGTTACAGGATGATGACACTGAATCTGCCCATAAAAAGCCATTTATGTTTAAGGGCACAACAGATGGGAGAAATAAAAAGGAACACAAGCCTGTTAAAAATACCAGTGAAAACAACACTAGACTGAATAAATTGATTAACAGTAGACTGAAGCCAAAAGGTGATTGTCAAGAATTTAGTCATCTCTCTGACAGAAGAAAACGAACTGTATGTAAAAATAGGCAAAAAGATCAAACAAAAGCAATTGTCAGTTGGATTGAATCTGATTCAAAGGAACACATTGATAATGGGGATAAAAAGATGACAGATATGAGCACTGGGAAAGACAGTAGAGAAGAACGGAATGAATTGGACTCCCAGGAAAATGGTTCTTTCTGGACACTTGAAATCATTGATAGTTTGCCAAAGAAGAACAAACACAAAGTTATGCTTAATAACTCTAATGTGTGTAAAACTTGTGATCTTGCCTTATCAAGCCGTGAGGAGTATTTGTTGCATGTAAAAACACACATGCAGGATAAAACACTGCAAACAGGAAGTAAGATAAAACAGAAATACTGGCCGTGTACAGTATGCTCCAAGAATTTAACATCCTATGTTAGACATGCTTGTCACCAGTACAGCAAACATGGAATTCCGTATGACAGTAAATTAAAACTTCATGCATGTACTTCTGAGGTAATCTTACATTTCTAGCTCAGTTGTTTTTGAAGAAGACATCAAGGTATTGTCATCGCCCTATCGTCATCTGCATCGTCATCTGTATAGTCGTAGTGCAAACACTTGGACATTTTATAATATCTTGGTCATTACTGAAGATATATGTAGTCCCAAAAATAAGGGAACTCTTGTTACTTGTTTGTCCTGACATGATATGACAGGGTGACTTTACCTCTCAATATTTCAGCAGATTCCAAGAACAATGATACGCAGTATCATCTCCAGTATGCCCGCCAGGTGTCGTGCAGGTGTTGTGGCACATGGAGGTCACACCCGATATTGAATTGGATTCCATATCGGTTATATGGCTTAGGCAAAATAAAGTATTACCTCAAAAAAAAATACAAAGGATCTCTTAGTTTTTATTCTACGTATATTTACTTCAGTCTAGTTGTTAACTCTTTACCAGATGACAAAAATGTAGACTGGTCCAAATTCAAATTCAAAGCATTTGCAGACGACAATTAAATGATGGAAATGATGGAATTTGTCTTTGATAGGGTAGAAAACATTGTTGGAAAAGGAGAAAATGCTGGTTACCAGCATTTTCTCCTTTTCCTACAATGTTTTCAAAAGGATTCTTCGTCAGGGTCATTAAAAGTTGGGATTGTGTGGTAGAGAGTTACCAAAAGTAAGTATCAAAAGGAGAACCCATTTAACAAAGGCATGTAATAACATTGTTTTTTATATAAAAAAAAAAGGAATTAGGAACATTTTTGACTCAGATACGCCCCTTTATCGAATTAGAATTTGTCGTACAAAAACTTTGACATTAAATAATAATCTCTGTCGTTACAGAACATACAATATGTGTACTTCAAAGTCGGACTAGTTGTTAACAATCAAAAGGGGAACCTATCCAACAAGGGCAGGTAACCATCAAAATATTTTCAACACAGCTATGCCTCTTTTTAGACTTACAACCTTCATTGAAATTTAATCTATTTTTAAAACTTAGTATAAACAACTGCAGCCAAGCTTTGGCATCTGCATGCGGTGCTCTTGTTTACCCATACACAACTTGGATCATCTTTATTAACCCTGGTGTGAAACATAACGCTACTTCATTCATCAACGATGATTGCAGATGACGAAATGGAGTGCGTCTGGGTTAATCCTTTACTGCTTAATCCCAACTTTGAACGACCCTGACAAAAAAGCCTTTTGAAAACATTGTGGGAATAGGAGAAACTGCTGGTAACCAGCACTTTCTTCTTTTTCCACAATGTTTTCCACACTACTACCCTTCAAAAAAACAAAAAAAAAACAAATTTCAATGTTTGAGTCACATTTATTTTGTCATCTGCAAATGCTTTGAATTTGGACAAGTCTCAAATTTTGTCATATGGTATAGAGTTAACTCCTTACCAGAGGACAAAATTTTAGACTTGTCCAAATTGAAAGCATTAGCAGACGACAAAGTAAAATTAATATGACTCAAAAATGGAAATTTGATTTTGGAAGGGTAGATAACATTGTGGGAATGTTTTCTACCCTTCCTAGAACAAATTGTATTTTTCAGTAACAATCATTTTCTTGTCTGAAAATGCTTTCGGTTGGGACTAGTCTAAATTTTGGCGTTTGGTAAAGAGTTAAAATAATTAAAAAAATTTCAGACCCCCCCACCCCCTTACGAGTGGGGGATAACCCCCTACATGTGCTCTTCCCCCACAAGTACCTTTGGCACTCTGAGAACGCCTATGGCCTTCCATTGCCACTAAGAAAACAAAATAATGAGAGAAATGCTCTGGAAAAAGAGGATGTTAGGTATTTCTGTGATGCTCTATATACCAAACAAGTCATCACATAATAGATATGGGTCCATAAAATCCAATTGATGGAATCATGAGGTAAAGTGGTTCTTGGACATGCAGAAAATTTAACAATAGCAAAAAGCTTCAATCCAGGGTCCGTATTCACCAACCATTCTTAAGAATGTTCTTTGTCCTGTTCTCCAGAATTTTCTGCATTTGAAAGCAACACAACTCCTGATTGGCTAAACCATTTGGTTTAGCCAATCAGGAGTTGTGTTACTTTTAAATGTAGAAAATCTTGGAGAATAAGACTAAGAATATTCTTAAGAATGGTTGGTGAATATGGACCCAGGTCAGCCTGTGTAGACTGCACAGACTGACAAGTGTTGATACTTTTTTGCAGATGCATTGACTCTTTACCGCACAATACCGACTTTTAACGACCCTGGGAAAGAACATTTTTGAAAGCATTGTGGGAAAAGGAGAAAATGCTGGTAACCAGCATTTTCTTCTTTTCCCACAATGTTTTTTTGCCCTATCAAAGAAAAATTGCACCATTTTAGCCACATTGAAATTGTCATCTGCAAATGCTTACAGTTTGGACAAGGCTAAAATTTTCTTTTCATGGTAAAGGGTTAAAACTTCTTTTCACTGAGCATGACTCAAAATGATGTTTCTTTTGCTTTTCTTATTTTCAGGGTTGCAAATACATTACTGCAAGTAAACATTACCTTCAGATTCATATGCAAGGTCGCCATGGCAACAAGCGACCTCATGTATGTGAGTATTGTGGGAAGGGCTTTAAACTACCCAGTGCCTTAATAACTCATTTGAATATTCATACCAATAAGAAGACGTTTGACTGTGAGGAGTGTGGAATGAGCTTTCATCAGAAAGGAGGCCTGGATGTATGTGGTGATAGCTTGTTTGTATTATTTAACTCTTTACCACACAATCTCTTATTTTAACAACCCTTTTATGTGGCTGTTTTAACAGCTCAGGTCATGTCATGGCAGTCAGTGCACCTAGGCATGTGTTTCCTGGCTTTCTCACACCAGTACTGACACAACTTTCTTTCCAAGCCTCTGACAACTTTTCTCACATGCAGCAGAGATGAAAGGCGAAAAATCGCCTGGAAGAAAGTTTGCTTCAACTGGGTTTCAAACTCACAACCACCAGGTCACAAGTCAGATACGCTTACATATACTGTAAAGATACAACTTTTTAGACTGTACCATGATCTTTGCTTTGAAAACTATTTGGGGGAAAGGAGCTTGAGCAATTGCTTGTTACATTTACAATCCATATATGAATTACAGGGTCCATATTCACCTACCATTCTTAAGTCTTTACCAAACAACAAAATTTCAGACAAGTCCAAATTGAAAGCATTTGCAGACGACAAAATAACTGTGGTTCCAAATTTGAAATTTGTTTTTGGAAGGGTAGACAACATTGTGGGAAAAGGAGAAAAGACTGGTTACCAGCATTTTCTCCTTTTCCCGCAATGTTTTCAGATGCTTTCTTTCTCCAGGTCATTCAAAGTTGGGATTGCGTGGTAAACAGTTAAGAAGGCTCTTTGTCTTGTTCTACAAGATTTTCTAAATTTGAAAGTAACACAACTTCTGATTGGATAAACCATTTGGTTAAGCCAATCAGAAGTTGTTTTACTTTCACATTTAGAAAATTCTGCAGATAAGAGTAAGAACGCTCTTAAGAATAGTTGTTGAATACAGGCCCTTGCAGGAGTTCCTGGGCTCCAGCTCAGAAATTGTTTTGCAAAGCCTTATGATACAGATGAGTGCTTTTTGATGGTACTTTTAACTCTACCACACGTCAAAATTTTAGCCATGTCCAAATCAAAAGCATATGCAGACGACAATTTAAATGTTACTCTAAACATGAAATTTGTCTTTCAAAGGGTAGAAAACATTGTGGGAAAAGAAGAAAATGCTGGTTACCAGCATTTTCTTCTTTTCCCACAGTGTTTTCAAAGGCTTCCTTCTTCAGGGTCATTAAAAGTCGTTATTGTGTGATAAACGGTCAAGTTTATCCCTCTAGATTACTTAACTCTTTACCACATGAGGAAAATTTTGACTGATCCAAATTGAAAGCATTTGCAGACGACAATTTAAATGTTACTCAAAACATGAAATTTGTCTTTCAAAGGGTAGAAAACATTGTGGGAAAAGAAGAAAATGCTGGTTACGAGCATTTTCTTCTTTTCCCACAATGTTTTCAAAGGCTTTCTTCTTCAGGGTCATTAAAAGTCGTTATTGTGTGATAAACGGTTAAGTCTTACCCCTCTAGATTACTTAAACGAAACTTTTTAGCCGATAGTAAAAGACCAGAATAATGCTATTTCAAACTTATCTTTTGGAGAAATATATTTCCTAATCGGACAGTGTTGATCCAAGATCAGACTGCACATTCTGTACAGTCTGATCTTGATCTACACTGCCCGCAAAAGGTCAGTGGGTCATGCTTAGCAGCCTAGGGGTTGAAAGATTGACCCATGCTTTGGAAAAAAAGGCAGTTTAACTCTTTACCAAACGACAAAATTTCGGACTGGTCGAAATTGAAAGCATTTGCAGACTACAAATTAAATGTGAGTTAAAAATTGAAATTTGTTATGGGACGGGTAGAAAACATTGTGGGAAAAGGAGAAAATGCTGGTTACCAGCATTTTCTCCTTTTCCCACAATGTTTTCAAAAGGTTTCCATTTTAGGGTCGTTAAAAGTCGGGATTTTGTGGTAAAGAGTTAGTGCATCTACATGATCCATTGTACCAAGCAAATCGTTATATAATCATGGATCCCACAGATCCATTTTTTCTATCAAACAACTGAATTATGAGGTGGACTGGTCTTTAGACATGCAGAAAATTTACCAAAAACGAAAAAGTTCCGACCAAAGTAAGTCTGAGCAGATTGTGAAAGCTGACCTGGGTCGATACTTTTTTTCAGGTGCATTAAACCCTATCCAGAGCATGGCTCATTCCTAAATTGTGACAAAAAGAATGAGGGCCATTCCTGTAAATCAAATTATCTCCCTTGCCAGATAAAGACTAAAGGTCACCAAATAACAGATTGGTCCTTTTACCTGTATTCCTTTGTTTTTATCCTTGATTCCCTTGGGGATGTTGCGATAAAAATAATTTGATTTATGATTATATTTAAAGTCTCCATGTAAATTTAAAGCAAGTTATGTTCTCAATCAGCAGAGAAATGTATATATATGGATTTGTAAAACAATCTAACCCGATTTAGCCGAGATATTATCTCAAAAATATATTTGTGTAGTGCAAGAAAATCAAGGATAAAATCCAAGTAGCCTCCTTATCAGGACCAATGTAGTACTAGAGAGGAATCAGGGGAGATAACTGAAGAATGGCTCTCATTAGGGACCCTAGTGTAGGTTATTGATAGAAATTCAGCAGTTGAAAACTGTAGCTTATTTGGATCTCCAGAGTCTTTCGAATTCTGGGAAACAGCTTAACTCTTTACCACACAATCCCGAGTTCTAATGACCCTGAGAAAGAAGCCCTTTGAAAACATTGTGGGAAAAGATGAAAATGCTGGTAACTGGCATTTTCTCCTTTTCCCACAGTGTTTTCTACCCTCCCCAAAACAAGTTTTAATTTTTCATTTGCATTTAATTTGTCGTCTGCAAATGCTTTCAATTTGGAACAGTCTTAAATGTTGTCGTGTGGTAAAGAGTTAACTCTTTACTACTCAAAAAATTTTTAAACTTGTCCAAGGACTGGCAGATGACAAATTTATTGTTACTCCAAAGATTTGATTTTTCTTAGAAATGTTAGAAAACATTGTGGGAAAAGGAGAAAATGCTGGTTACCAGCATTTTCTCCTTTTCCTACAGTGTTTTCAAAAGCCTTTTTCCTCAGGGTCATTAAAAGTCGGGATTGGGTGTTAAAGGGTTAAAGGGAGATTACACTAGATTTTGTTTTGCATGTTTTTTTTTTTAGAAAATCTTAACTAAGACTGTTTATTCTCATTTTGATGGGCCTTTTGTTGTTAGATTCATATGAAGAAGCATCATGAAGGCCAACAGTCCTGGTCAGAGTTATGTCACCTTTGTTCGGAAAAGTTTTTACACAAGGCGGATTTATGCTGGCATCTTTTCATTAGCCATGGACTTCCTGTACCAGACAGATATAAAGTGTATGTATTGTATCACATAGTATTATATACCTGTAATTATTCGGCTAAAAATACATGCTTTGCACGCGAACAAAATAACACACACAACAGAAAAAAAAAATCTTTATTTACAAAGTGTCAAATATGGTTCCATATATGGAATAATGACATATCGTGTGCATGGAATATGCGTGTATTAATTTTTTCAAAATACATGTATCACGCTATAGTGTTTATCTGTCATTCATAGAAACGAAGTTATTGCCAACTACACATAATCTGTTATTTGTTTCATTTTGTGAACCGTTGTAGAATAAAATGTCAATAATTGCAATATTTTGTCTTTGAAGGTTATAAGTACATAATAAAAGGATTATCATGCTGTAGTAACTTTCCTGACTCTAGGATTGCCTTCTCAGTGCACAAGAAAATTTTGACATCTCGCTGGACCTTTGGTCTCATGCAATATCAAATTTTCTCACACTGCTTAAATCAAATACAAGCAGCTGGAAAGTTACTACAGTATAATATTCCATATGTATTATAGCTGTAATTTATAGGTTATTGAATTTGTATGGGAATGTATTATGTCCGACAAGTTCTATTGAGAGTTGCCCAAGCTTATTAACCCTTTCCCAAACAAGCCCTGGTTTTCACGTGTCTGCAGTACAAGTCTTTTGAAAACACTGTGGGAAAAGGAGAAATAGCTCATAACGAGCAATTTCTCCTTTTCCCACAGTGTTTTCTACCCTTTTTGAGAACTTTCTGCCATTTTCATCAAATTTAAAATTGTCGTCTGCAAACTCTTTGAATTTGGACCAGTCCAAATTTGTCGTTTGGGAAAGGGTTAAATCAAATACAAGCAGCAAGAAAGTTACTACAATATAATATTCCATATGTATTATAGCTGTAATTTGTAGGTTATTGAATTTGTATGGGAATGTATTGTGTTCGACAAGTTCTATTGAGAGTTGCCCGAGCTTATGAAGACAACTACACCAACAGAATGAGTCAACACAATAACCATATTCCTGTACAAATCAAATTACCTTTTTATTTTGTACTTTGATATTGTTTACATTATTTCCCATGATATTGCAGTATTTTTCTTTTGTGACCACAAAATAAGTTAAATAATGTTGAAAATGAGGTCGCATGCCATGCAAACAAAGTAAAGGTTAACTGGACCAAACAAACCTGTGCATTCAAGACCTTAACTCTTTCCCAAACAAGCCCTGGTTTTCACGTGTCTGCAGTACAAGTCTTTTGAAAACACTGTGGGAAAAGGAGAAATTGCTCGTAACGAGCAATTTCTCCTTTTCCCACAGTGTTTTCTACCCTATTTGAGAACTTTCTGCCGTTTTCATCACATTTAAAATTGTCGTCTGCAAACTCTTTCAATTTGGACCAGTCCAAAATTTGTCGTTTGGGAAAGGGTTAAGAAAGACAAGCCTTTGAAAACATTGTTGAAAAGAAGACAATCCATGTAACCAATAGTTTCTCCTTTTTCCCACTATGTTTTTATTTTAGACTGGTCCATTTGAATGCATTTTCAGGCGACAAAATAAATCTGACTTTAAATTAAATTTTGTTCACAGAAGGGTAGAAAACATTGTTGGAAAAGGAGAAGAAGCTAGTAACCAGCTTTTTTCTCCTTTTCCCACAATGTTTTCTTCTCTATGAAAGACAAATTTCATGTTTTGAGTTACACTTAAGTAGTCATCTGCTAATGCTTTCACTTTGGATGTGGCCAAAATTTTATCACCTGATAAAGGGTTAGTAAGCTTTTGATTAGTACATAATTGCTTCAGGTTTGCGTGTGAATTATGTGACTACAAGACTATTCGTAAAAACAAGCTGACACGGCATATGGACTCGCATCAAAGTAAGTTAAACCTGTACCAAATAATCCTGTGTTTTTATGACCCAGCAGAAAGAAGAATTCGAAAACATTGTGGGAAAAGAAGAAAATGCTGGTAATCATCATTTTCTCCTTTTTTCAGAAGTATCCAACATTATCTTCTCCTACCACTGATCTTATCATTTCAGGCACATGGTTTTTAGCTCACCTTAGCAAACGTGCTAAAGGTGAGCTATTGTGATCGCCCTATGTCCGGCGTCCGGCGTCCGTCAAAAATTTCTTTAAACATCTTCTTCTCCTAAACCACTGGGCCAATCTTGATGAAACTTGGCAGGGATGTTCCTTGGGTGAAGCTCTACCAAAATTGTTCAAAGAATTGAATTCCACCCACAACTCTGGTTGCCATGGCAACAAAAAGGAAAAAAAAGCAAAATCTTTGAAAATCTTCTTCTCTGAAACTAGAAGGCGCAGAGCTTTGATATTTGGTATATAGCATCTCCTAGTGGACCTCTACCAAGTTTGTTCATATGATGCCCCTGGGGTCAAAACTGGCCCCGCCCCAGGGGTCACAAGTTTGAGCATAGTCACAAAGAAGGAAAACTTTAAAAATCTTCTTCTATGAAACTTGAAGGCGTAGAGCTTTGATATTTGGCACATAGCATCTCCTAGTGGACCTCTACCAAGTTTGTTCATATGATGCCCCTGGGGTCAAAACTGGCCCCGCCCCGGGGGTCACAATTTCCAACATAGGAACAAAGAAGGAAAACTTCAAAAATTTTCTTCTCTGAAACAGGAAGGCATGGAGCTTTGATATTTGGCATGAAGCATCTCCTAGTGGACCTCTACCAAGTTTGTTCATATGATGCCCTTCGGGTCAAAACTGGCCCTGCCCCGGGGGTCGCAAGTTTGAACATAGGAACAAAGAGGGGAAACTTTAAAAATCATCTTCTCTGAAACTGGAAGGCGTAGAGCTTTGATATTTGGTATGTAGCATTGCCTAGTGGACCTCTACCAAGTTTGTTCATATGATGCCCCTTGGGTCAAAACTGGCCCCGCCCCAGGGGTCACAAGTTTGAGCATAGTAACAAAGAAGGAAAACTTTAAAAATCTTCTTCTATGAAACTTGAAGGCGTAGAGCTTTGATATTTGGCATGAAGCATCTCCTAGTGGACCTCTACCAAGTTTGTTCATATGATGCCCCTGGGGTCAAAACTGGCCCCGCCCCGGGGATCCCAATTTCCAACATAGGAACAAAGAAGGAAAACTTTAAAAATCTTCTTCTCTGAAACAGGAAGGCATGGAGCTTTGATATTTGGCATGAAGCATCTCCTAGTGGACCTCTACCAAGTTTGTTCATATGATGTCCTTCGGGTCAAAACTGGCCCTGCCCCGGGGGTCACAAGTTTGAACATAGGAACAAAGAGGGGAAACTTTAAAAATCATCTTCTCTGATACTGGAAGGCGTAGAGCTTTGATATTTGGTATGTAGCATTGCCTAGTGGACCTCTACCAAGTTTGTTCATATGATGCCCCTTGGGTCAAAACTGGCCCCGCCCCAGGGGTCACAAGTTTGAGCATAGTAACAAAGAAGGAAAACTTTAAAAATCTTCTTCTATGAAACTTGAAGGCGTAGAGCTTTGATATTTGGCATGAAGCATCTCCTAGTGGACCTCTACCAAGTTTGTTCATATGATGCCCCTGGGGTCAAAACTGGCCCCGCCCCGGGGATCCCAATTTCCAACATAGGAACAAAGAAGGAAAACTTTAAAAATCTTCTTCTCTGAAACAGGAAGGCATGGAGCTTTGATATTTGGCATGAAGCATCTCCTAGTGGACCTCTACCAAGTTTGTTCATATGATGTCCTTTGGGTCAAAACTGGCCCTGCCCCGGGGGTCACAAGTTTGAACATAGGAACAAAGAGGGAAAACTTTAAAAATCATCTTCTCTGAAACTGGAAGGCATAGACCTTTGATATTTGGTATGTAGCATTGCCTAGTGGACCTCTACCAAGTTTGTTCATATGATGCCCCTGGGGTCAAAACTGGCCCCACCCCGGGGGTCACTAGTTTGAGCATAGTAACAAAGAAGGAAAACTTTAAAAATCTTCTTCTCTGAAACTTGAAGGCGTAGAGCTTTGATATTTGGTATGTAGCATCTCCTAGTGGACCTCTACCAAGTTTGTTCATATGATGCCCCTGTGGTCAAAACTGGCCCCGCCCTGGGGGTCACAATTTCCAACATAGGAACAAAGAAGGAAAACTTTAAAAATCTTCTTCTCTGAAACAGGAAGGCATGGAGCTTTGATATTTGGTATGAAGCATCTTCTAGTGGACCTCTACCAAGTTTGTTCATATGATGCCCTTTGGGCAAAAGTTGGCCCTGCCCCGGGGGTCACAAGTTCAAACATGGGAACAGAGAAGGAAAACTTTAAGAATCATCTTCTCTGAAACTGGAAGGCTTAGAGCTTTGATATTTGGTATGTAGCATCGCCTAGTAGACCTCTACTAAGTTTGTTCATATGATGCGGTTGGGGTCAAAAGTGGCCCTGCCCCGGGGGTCACAAGTATAAACATAGGAACAAAGAAGGAAAACTTTAATTTTTTTTTTCTCTTAAATGGGAAGGCATAGAGCTTTGATATTTGGTATGTAGCATCTCCCAGTGGACTTCTACCAAGTTTGTTCCAAGGATGCTGCTTGGGTCAAAACTGGCCAGGCCCCTTCGGTCACAAGTTCGAACATAGTAACAAAGGAGGAAAACTTTAAAATTCTTCTTTCCTGAAACCGAAAGGTGTGGAGCTTTGATATTTGGTATGTAGCTTCTCAGAGTGGACCTCTACCAAGTTTGTTCATATGATGCCACTGGGTCAAAACTGGCCCCGCCCCGGGGGTCACAAGTTCGAAGATAGGAACAAAGAAGGAAAACTTTAAATTTTTTTTTCTCTTAAACGGGAAGGTGTAGAGCTTTGATACTTGGTATGTAGCATTTCCTAGTGGACCTCTACCAAGTTTGTTCATATGATGTCCCTGGGGTCAAAACTGGCCCAGCCCCGGGGGTCACAAGTTCGAACATAGGAACAAAGAAGGAAAACTTTAAAATTCTTCTTTAAAACTGGAAGGCGTAGAGCTTTGATATTTGGTATGTAGTGATTCTCTTCTAAGTTTGTTTGCCCATCTAAGCGCAACAAGTTCATTGAGTTCAAAATTGGATCATATTGGCTCATAAACTAGGTCATTAGATCAAATTAAAGAAATACCTTGTTGGCACTCTCGAGGCCACATTATTTGCTCAATTGTCTTGAAAATTAGTTAGAAAGTTTGTCTTTATAAAGTCTGACATAAGATTAATTTGGGTCAACTTGGGTCATAAACTAGTTCACTGGGTCAAATTAAAGAAATACCTTGTTTGCACTCTGGAGGCCACATTTATTGCTCAAATGACCTGAAATTTGGCCAGAATGTTTGTCTTGATGAAATACCAGATGAGTTTGGATTTGGGTCATCTGGAACCATGAACTAAGTCACTAGGTCAAAATAAAGAAATACCTTGTGGGCACTCTAGAGGCCACATTCTTTGCTTAATTGCCTTGAAAATTGGTCAGAATGTTTGTCTTTGTAAAATCTCACATGAGTCTGAATTTGGGTCAATTGGGGTCATAAACTAGGTCACTTGGTCAAATTAAAGAAATAGCTTGTGGGCACTCTAGAGGCCACATTTATTATTCATTTGATTTGAAAATTGGTTAAAATGTTTCTTTTGATATAGTCAATGACCAGTTCAAATTTGGGTCTCCTGGGGTCATAATCTAGGTCACTAGGTCAAATTAAAGAAATATCTTTAGGGCACTCGAGGCCACATTTTTTGCCCAATTGACTTGAAAATTGGTCAGAATATTTGTCTTCATGAAATATGAGTTTGAAATTGGGTCACGGTCAAAAACTAGGTCACATGGTCAAATTAAAGAAAAACCTTTCAGGCACTCTACTAAGGTGAGCGACCCAGGGCCATCATGGCCCTCTTGTTTTTGTCTTCATATGGTCTCAGTTTGGACAATGCTGGTACCCAACTTTTAACTTTCTACCCATTTATAGAGAAATTCCATCATTTGAACATTGTCATTTTTATTGCCTCGTAAAGGTAAACAGTTTTAAAAGTGTTTCAGTTAGTTTATTGCAGCATTCTGACCATGTCACGAATGCTTAGTATGAAATCAGGAGAAATTAACCTTAAAGCACCTTTCACTACTATAGCTGCCTTTATAGCCAGTGTAGATCAAGATCATACTGCACAAAATGTGCAGTCAGACTTTTGATCTACACTCTGCTTTGCTGAAACATTAACTCTTTACCAAACGACAAAATTTTAGACTCGTCCAAATTGAGAGCATTTGCAGACAACAGAATAATTGTGACCCAAAAATTGAAATTTGTTTTGGGAAGAGTAGAAAACATTGTGGGAAAAGGAGAAAATGCTGGTAACCAGCATTTTCTCCTTTTCCCACAATGTTTCCTAGTCTTCCCAAAACAAATTTCAATTTTTGGGTCACATGTATTTTGCTGGTAACCAGCATTTTTTCTTTTTCCCACATTGTTTTCAAAAGGCCTCTCTCTCAGGGTCGTTAAAAGTTGGGATCGTGTGGTAAAGGATTAAAACAAAGGGCAATCATGAAATTGCAATCATTTTATTCTAGGTCTTATTCTTAGGTGAAAATGTCCATTGGGCTTATTAGCTCACCTGAGCACGAAGCTGAGCTTTTGTGATAGTGCTGTGTCTGTCGTCTGTCATCCAGGCATCAACGATTACCTTGTGTGCACTCTAGAGGCCACATTTTTAGTCCAATACTTATGAAACTTAGTAAGAATGTTTGTCTTGATAATATCTCGGACAAGTAAAAATTGGGTCAAAAAGTAAGTCACCAGGTTAAATTTTAGAAAAACCTTGTGTGCACTCTAGAAGCCACATTTTCTAATACTCATGAAACTTGGTCAGACTGTTTGCCTTGATGATGTCTTAGACAAATTAGAATCTGGGTCATGTAGGGTTAAAAAGTAGGTCACTGGGACAAATAATAGAAAAACCTTGTGTGCACTCTAGAGGCCACATTTTCAGCTGGAAACTTATGAAACTTGGTCAGAATGTTGGTCTTGATAAAATCCTGGACAGCTTCAAAATTTGGTCATGTGGGGTCAAAAGGTAGGTCGCTGGGCCAAATCTTAGGTAAGCCTTGTGTGTACTCTAGGGGCCACATTTTCAGTCAAATACCTATGAAATTTGGTCAAAGTTTTCCTTGTTAATGTTTCTCTTGATAATATCTCGGACAAGTCAGAAATTGGGTCATGTCAGAACAAAAAGTAGGTCACTGGACCAAATCTTAGAAAAACCTTGTGTGCTCTCTAGGGGCTACATTTTCTGCCTGATACTCATGGAACTTTGTCGGGATGATATCTTGGACAAGTTTGAAATTGGGTGACGTTTGGTCAAATAGTATGTCACTGGGCTAAATCTTAGAAATCTTAGAAAAACCTTGTGTATCTTCAGAAGTCACTTTTTTAGCCTGATAATCATGATACGTAGTCAGAATGTTTGTCTTGATGATATCTCAGACAAGTGTAGAACAGGGTCATGTCGGGTCCAAAAGTAGGTAACTGGGTCAAATCTTGGGAAAACCTTGTGAGCACCCTAGAGGCCACTTTCCCAGTGTGGTACTCTTGAAACTTGGTTAGAATGTTTTTCATGATGATATCTTGGACAAACTTGAAGTTGGGTCATGTTAGGTCAAAAAGTAGTTGGTCAGATCTTACAGAAACCTTGTCAGCACTGTAGGGAACATATTTTCAGCCACATGCTTCTGAAATTAGATCAGGATGTTTGTCTTGATGATATCTTAGACAAATTTGAAATTGGGTCATGTAGGATCAAAAAGTAGGTCACTTACACTCAGGTGTTTTACATCATTAAAACCAGGATCTCTTCAGCTTTGTCAACAGTAGATGACTTTACTCATGGGAACACTTTAAGACCAATGGCCCTCTTGTTTATGGTTTAATCCTTTACCCTACAATCCCATGTTCCAACCCTTGGAAAGCCAAATAAACCCAGCAGACATTTTCTGTTGACAAATATGACCCAGATCATGGCAATTTCACTGTTGCTTTTGTCTATAGTGCTTGAGCAAAGTGGACAGTGTAGATAAACGACCAGACTGCAAATTTTATGCAGTCTTATCTTGATCTGCACTTGCTGCAAAGGCATCTATAGTTGTGAAAGGCACTTCAAAGATTAACAACGCAGAAGAGTAAGACTATCAAAAACATGTAACCACCATTTTCTCCTTTTCCCACAATGATTTCTACTTTTTTTGATACAAATCCCATCATTGTTGCCTTTTATTAATTTTTCATCGGCAAATATTTTCATTTTGTAAAAGTCTAGAATTTTTTGTCGTTTGGTAAAGTGATAACTGTGACGTTCATTCCAGACAATCGAAGCTTTGTGTGCAATGTTTGTGGAAAAAAGTTTGTGACAAAAAGCTATCTGAAGAGACACATGAAATATCATGGAGGTATGAAGGTTTATAACCCTATGGCCCTATAACCCAATAACTTTTTAATTGATATTTGATCTTCCTTGTCAGATTCATTTTTTTCCCTCTCAAGGTTAAAATAGCTGCAGTATTTTTGGCTATGCTGTTTTCAAAGAAAACATGTAGGTACTGTCATAGCCTGGTTGTTGTGGATTGATATATTGTCATGTGACAACTTTGATATTTTCTCGTATCTCTCTTTTTATTACTAAACCTTTTACCAGACCAGAAGATTTTAGACTCTTCTGAATTGAAAGCATTTGCAGACACCAGAGAAAATTTGATTCAAAAACTGTAATTTGGATTTAGAAGGGTGGAAAACATTGTGATAAAAGGAGAAAATGCTGTTTACCAGCATTTTCTCTTTTTCCAACAATGTTTTCAAAAGGCTTCTTTTTCAGGGTCAATAAAACTCAGAATTGTGTGGTAAAGTGCTAAGATATCTACTTTGGGTTAGTTGTTTAGTATCAGGGGAACCCATACCAATAGGTCAGGCAACTATCAATACGTTTTTGACACAGTCATGTCCCTTCCAGAAAGGAAGGCAACTCTCAACCTATTTTTACAGTTATGCCGCTGTTTCAACTTAAAATTTTCACTGAAATAGCACCTGCAATTGAGGTTTGGTGCCAGCAGATTGTGCTGTTGTTCAAAATTTGGTCTGATACTCTCAAGTGATTGATTGAGGACTGTCAGTCTTGTTGTTTCCAATATCTGTAATGCGTCCCTATCATTATGATAATTCTACATTTTGGCCATGATCTAGCAAAAGGGGGCTTTTTGCAAATTGCATCTGCAAAAAGCATCGACCCAGGTCAGCCTGCACAGTCCACGCAAAACTTTTGGGTTTGGTAAATTTTCTACATGTCAAAGGACCGTTGTACCTCAGCGTTAAGACGGTTGTTACTCAAAACAGATTTTATAGATCCAAAATTATATAATGACTTACTTGGTATGATGCATTATGGAGATACATTAAGCCCTCTTTTCACAGAGCATGGCTCATTTATATCCATCCTTCATTTTGTATATTGTTTTTTAGGTTTATTATATGCTAGATTTGGTCACTCTATGATGATGCAGCCAAGTCCCGGTGGCTCAGCCGGTAGCATACAGGACTTGAGGACGGGGGGGTGGCTGGTTCGATCCCCAGCTCTGCCAATTTCTTTCCGAGGATTGATGATAATCATTGTGACAGGATTCATTCCTTTCTCACCGCTGACCATTTTTTCTATGACAGTTATGTGGGAAAGCAGGCGGTGGCTTGGAAAGAATATTGTGCGTAGTGCTGGTAAAAGAAACTCCAGGAAAGCATGGATAGGTGCACTGGCTGCTGCGATATAACTGATAAAACATTGAAAACAGCATTAAATACCATACAATCAATCAATCAATCAATCAACGATGATGATGCAATTTTTTCCTTCTCCACATTATGAGACAGCTACAGAAGAAATGCAATGGTTATATACCTACAAATTTTCAGGCACAGATACATGCATCAGATTTCATCATATGAGTATCTGAAATATATATGGGCCATGCTTTGAAAAGCGGCTTAAATGCATCTGCAAAAAGTACAGACCCAGGTCAGCCTGCGTAGTCCAGGCAGGCTGACCTGGGTTAAAACTCTTTGCTATTTGTAAATTTTCTGCATGTCCATGTACCATTCTACCTCATGATTCAGTCGGTTGTTAAGCTTTTCCCAAACGACAAATTTTGGACTGGTCCAAATTGAAAGAGTTTGCAGACGACAATTTGGAATTTGTTGAAATTGGCAGAAAGTTCTCAAAAAGGGTAGAAAACACTGTGGGAAAAGGAGAAATTGCTTGTTACAAGCAATTTCTCCTTTTCCCACAGTGTTTTCAAAAGACTTGTACTGCAGACATGTGAAAACCAGGGCTTGTTTGGGAAAGGGTTAAGCAGTGTGAGAAAATTTGATACTGCGTGAGACCAAAGGTCAAGCGAGATGTCAAAATTTTCTTGTGCAATGAGAAGCCAAATACTAGCGTAAAATTGCTTGTTACGAGCAATTTCTCCTTTTCCCACAGTGTTTTTAAAAGACTTGTACTGCAGACATGTGAAAACCAGGGCTTGTTTGGGAAAGGGTTAAACAAAGTGAATTTTATGGGTCTATAATTAATTGATGGATTGTTTGGTGTCATCCGGAAAATACATTAAACCACTGCTTGCCAGAGCGGAGATCATATTTATCAGTAGTTCAAACATGTAAAACTTGTGATTTTGGTTTTATGGCAAGTTAGAACCTCTAAAGAAGAATTGTAAAAGTGAAACCATGAAAAGTTATCACTCATTTAACCCTTTACCACACAATCCCGACTTTTAACGACCCTGGGGAAGAAGCTTTTTGAAAACATTGTGGGAAAAGGAGAAAATGCTGGTAACCAGCATTTTCTCCTTTTCCCACAATGTTTTCTACCTTTCCCAAAATAAATTTCAGTTTTTGAGTCACATTTATTTTGTCGTCTGCAAATGCTTTCAATTTGTCGTTTGGTAAAGAGTTAATATCCTCTATTATATGTACATGTATGGGCCATGCTCTGTAAAAAAGTGTTTCGTAATGCATCTGCAAAAAGTATCGACCAGGTCAGCCTGTGCATTCTGCGCAGGCTGACCTGGGCCGAAACTTTTTGGTTTTGGTAAATTTTCTGCATTTCAAAGGACCAGTCTACCTCATGATTCAGTTGGTTGTTATACTGAATATGGGTTTTACGGATCCAAGATCATGTGATGGCTTCCCTTGTATAATGCATCACAGAGATGCATTAAGCCTCCTTTTCACACAGTAAGCCTAATATATATATGAGCCATGCTCTGTGAAAAGGGGCTTAATGCATCTGCGTAAAGGATTGACCCAGGTCAGCTTGCGCAGTCCATGCAGGCTGACCTGGGCTGAAACTTTTCGCTATTTGTCAATTTTCTGTATGTCAAAGGACCAGTGTGCCTCGGGATTTAGACAGTTGTTTGACAAAATGGATTTCCTGGGGCATCGATATCTTGACGACTTGCATGGTGTCATCCATTATGGAGATGCATTAAGCCCCTCTTTGCCAGAGCATTGCTCCAGATATGTATTTGATATTTTAGAGAAGACATATATTTGCGAGTATGAAGGTTGTACCTACTCGTGTGTGGACCAGATAGGGCTGAAGAAACATGTCAGACTGATGCATACACATAAAGTAAGTTGCCATGGTGAAAACTTCATGATTCAAACCTTTCAGACACAATCCCGAGTTTTAACAAGCCTGACAAAGACCGCTTTTGGTAGCATTGTGGGAAAGGGAGCAAATGCTGGTAACCAGCATTTTCTCCTTTTCCAACAATGTTTTCTACTCAATTGAAAGGCAAGTTTTATCATCTGAGCCACCTTTGATTTATTTTCAAAAGCTTTGAATTTGCTTTAAATAATGTTGTAATGACTATCATCAACTTGGAAAGAAATTTGCTGAGCCAGGAATCAAACCAGCCACCTTCTGTTCTCAAGTCTCATGCACTACCAACTGAGCAAGCAGGACTCGGCATCCCCGACTTTAAACTACTTTGAGTAAGAGGCCTGTTGAAAAGTATTGTGCTGGTATCAAGTATTCTCCTTTTCCCACAATGTTTTCTACCTTTCCCAAAACAAATTTCAAATTTTTAGTGCCAAGCCCCTGTAGCTCAGTCAGTAGCGTACAGGACTTGAGAACAAGAGGTCGCTGGTTCGATCCCCGGCTTGGCCAATTTCTTTCAGAGGATTGATGATAGTCATCACAACAGGATTCATTCCCCTCTCACCAGTGACCATTGTTTCGACGATGGTTATGTGGGAAAGCAGCCAGTGGCTTGGAAAGAATATTGTGTGGAGTACTGGTAAAAGAAACTCCAGGAAAGCATGGATAGGTGCACTGGCCGCCGTGATATAACTGAAATAATGTTGAAAACTGCGTTAAACACCATACAATCAATCAATCAATTCAAAGTTTTAGTAACATTTTATTTCAATGCCTGCATAATCTTTCAATTCAGACAAGTCTATGATTTCATTTTTTTGGTAAAGACTTAAATGGTTATTACCCTTTTTCTTCAGAATTACAAGCCTTTTTCATGTTCCATCTGTACATACAAAACTGGTCTCCGTGGCAACCTAGACAAGCACATACGGACAGTCCATAATCTGGAAGTGGTGACGAAGCATACGGTTCACTTGAAAATGAAGTTCAAGGACAGGCAGTCAGGTGACATCATCACGAAAGATGGCCAACTAGTACAGGCGGCTGGTCAAAAGGTGGTCGCAGAAACAGAGAAGAATTTTCAGGTAAGTAATTAAGTAACTGAAAGCTGCATTAACCCTGTACCATATAGTCCTGTGTTTGAATGACTCTGAAGAAGGAGCCTGTTGAAAACATTGTAGAAAAAGGAGAAAATGCTGGTAACCAGCATTTTCTCCTTTTCCCACAATGTTTTCTACCCCATCAAAAACAAGTTTCATCATTTGAGTCTTTGAAGTCTAGTAAAGAGTTACAGTTATGCATATATATTTTCAGCACGAAGAACAAATACATGGAACAGAGGGGAAAGAAGCATATCTAGATATTGGCAATAATGTTAGTGAGGTCAAAGAGAGGTGCCTGGATTTGCCTCCCCACAACACAGGTAACACAACTCTTCAAGGACAGTCTGAGAGGCCATCCAGTCAGCTTCAGCAACAACCATTGGCTGATGTGCTGAGTAATGCATTTAATTTATCCAATCAGGTTCAGTTTCCAATGGCAACCAGCAGAAGTGTTCCTTCAACCAATCAACCAGCAGCAAACCAGTCTGACTTGTTTCTAACTATAGATCCATTGACCTCATTTAAATATTTTATGAGCGATTAACCCTTTACCATACAATCCCATGTTTGAACAGTCCTGAAGAAGAAGACTCTTGGAAACATTGTGAGAAAAGGGAAAAATGCTGGTATCCATCATTTTTAGCTCGGCTGTTTTTGAAGAAAAAGTCAAGGTATTATCAAAGCCTTGGCATCATCATCATTGTCATGCAAAACTTTGACATTTTATAATATCTCTAGTATTACGGAAGATATTTACTTCATAACTTGGACAAGCTGTTAACTATCAAGAGGGGAACCCATACAACAGGGGCAGGTAACCATCAAAATGTTTTTGACACAGTTTTGCCCCTTTTTTCAACGTACAAATTTCACTGCAAATCAAGCAACTGCTGCTGAGCACGTGTATGACACCTGTATGTGGTACTCTTTTTCCTCTTCCCACAATGTTTTCCACCATATCGGAGAGCTTAAGGTCCTTAACATTAATTTCATGATGAAGTGAATGTGGCTCAAGCACTGGCAATTGTCCGTTTATTGGTAGGAGACATTATGGGAAATGTTACGGGAAAGAATGTGGGAAAAGGAGAAAATGTTTTCAAAAGCCGTTTGTCTTAGGGTTTCTTAACTGTTTACCAAACGAATAAAATTTTAGGCTTGACCAAATTGAAAGCATTTGCAGATGACAAAGCAATTGTAGCTCAGATGATGATTTTCTTTCTTTTATGGGGTAGAAAACATTGTGGGGGTGGGAGAAAATGCTGGTTTTACCACCATTTTCTCCCACCCCCACAATATTTTCGAAAGCCTTCTTCTTCAGGGTTGTTAAAACCTGGGATTGTGTGGTGAAGGGTTAAACACAGGATTGTTAGGTACAGGGTTAACCCTATACCACATGACAAAATTTTAGACTTGTCCAAACCCAAAGCGTATATAGAAGCAAAATTAAATGTTGCTAAAATTGTGGAAGTTGTCCTTGATAGGGTAGAAAAAAATGTAGGAAAAGGAGAAAATGTTGCTTACCAGCAATTTCGACTTTTTACTCAATGTTTTAAAAAGTTTTCATTCTCGGGGTCGTTGGAACATGTGGTCGTGTGGTGTAGGATTAAACAACATGAACAGATTCAAAGTAATAAGGAAATATTGTTGTGTTTTGAATACAAATTTTTATTACAAATTTAAATATGTACATATATAAACTTTTTATACACAATATACAGTCATGTTTTGCAAAGATTTTATTTTTAAAAGATATTGGTGCTACAGAAAAAAAGGAAAAAAAAATTACTTTGTACTTTTTATTCCCATGTATTAATTTTTGTTTTATTTTTTATCCCCCGCCGAAAAGGCGGCGGGGGATATGGTAATAGTCTCCGTCCGTCATTCCGTCCATCCGTCCTTCCGTCCCACATTTTTGTCCGGAGCATATCTCCAAAAGTATTTGAGATATCAACTTCAAACTTCACAAGTGGATAGATCTCATTAAGGAGGCGTGCAGTGTACAAGAACCATTACTCTATCTTCAGTATTTTTGTAGTTATTGCCCTTTGTACATTTTTTTTTCTGGAATTTTTGTCCGGAGCATATCTCCAAAAGTATGAAAGCTAGGAACTTGAAACTTCACACACATATAGAACTCATTGAGGAGGCGTGCAGTGCACAAGATCCATTACTCTGTCTTCAGTATTTTTGGAGTTATTGCCCTTTGTACATTTTTACTTTGAATTTTTGTCCGGAGCATATCTCCAAAAGTATAAAAGCTAGGAACTTGAAACTTCACACATATATAGAACTCATTGAGGAGAAGTGCAGTGCACAACAACCATAACTCTGTCTTCAGTATTTTTGGAGTTATTGCCCTTTGTAAATTTTAACTTTGTATTTTTGTCCGGAGCATATCTCCAAAAGTATAAAAGCTAGGAACTTGAAACATCACACACATATAGAACTAATTAAGGAGAAGTGCAGTGCTAAAGAATCATAACTCTATCTTCAGTAATTGTTGAGTTATTGCTCTTTGTAAATTTTCACTTTGGAATTTTGTCCGGAGCATATCTCCAAAAGTACAAAGGCTAGGAACTTTAAACTGTATACACTTATAGAATTCATTAAGGAGAAGTGCAGTTCACAAAAACCAAAACTCTGTCTTCAGTAATTTTTGAGTTATTGCCCTTTGTTAATTTTTACTTTGGATTTCTGTCTGGCGTATATCTCCAAAAGTATAAAAGCTAGGAACTTGAAACTTCACACACATATAGAACTAATTGAGGAGAAGTGCAGTGCACAAGAACCATAACTCTATCTTCAGTATTTTTGGAGTTATTGCCCTTTGTAAATTTTTACTTTGGATTTTTGTTCGCACATTTCCCATTCTTGGCCAAGTTTCATACTTATGGCATAAACACAAAAAAGTTTTATAACTCTTGTATGCATTTTAAAAAGAAAAAGTGTCTTTTTTTCTTTTTCAGAAACTTCAATATTGATTAAGTTTTAATGTTTTGTAGTTATTATATCATGTTAATGCCAACTTTCATAACTTGGACCTGTATTTCAAAAAAGAAAATATGCTTGTTTTTTTATCTTCACTTCAAGCTCTTATTTCGGTGCTGTGTTAGAAAAAGCCCAATCAGCGGGGGATCTGGTGCTTGACAAGCACTTGTTGAAATTTCTTTTGTGTGTGATAACTTTCACCCGAAAACATTTTTAATACTTGTCCATATTGAAAGCATTTGCAGTTGACAAAACAAACATGGCTCAAATGGTGAAACTATTCTTTTTTTTGAAGCCTAGAAAAAATTGTGGGAAAAATCGAAAATGCTGGGTACCTGCATGTTCTCCTTTTTCCACCCTGAATATGCGAGCAGTCACTGTGATATGACTGAAATAATGTTGAAAGCGGCGTGAAACACCATTAAGTCAATTGATAAATCCTTTTTCTACATTGTTTTTAAAAGTCTTACTCCACAGGGTTGTTAAAACAAGGGTTTGTTTGATAATGAGTTGATCATTCTATGAGACAAATCTATACTTGTTACACATCTTTCTTGAGTCGTGTGGCTCATTCCTATTAAATGAAAAGGGAGGAGGGGAAACATGGTTTAACTTATTGAGGGTAGCATACAAAGTAGAGCAGTGGTGCAAAAGAAAAGATATAATCAATAAGATCTGATCAGAAAGAATGCAAAATTAACTGTTTACCAAACAACAAAATTTTGGACTGCACCAAATTGAAAGCATTTGCAGACAAATGTTGCTAATATGATTATTTCTGTCTTTGATGGGGTAGAAAACATTGTGGGAAAAGGAGACAATGCTGATTACCAGTATTTCTCCTTTTCCCACAATGTTTTCAAAGGATTCTCTTTCAGAGTTATTAAAAGTTGGGACTTTGTGGTAAACTGCTAAGACATTTAACTTATTTACATGCATTATCATAATCACCACCAAACTGATCCTTTTACCAATATAAAACTCAAAGTAGATAATCTTTACACTTTTTTTCGATTTTCACATTCACCGGAAAACATTCATTCAGTCATTCATTCATTCATCAAAAACACACAATTTTACTGATACAAGAACAGTAATGATAAAAAATTGGCAACAATAAATAAATAATAAATAAACTGAATAGAACGTGAAGACTTAAATTTTCATAGTGGAGAAAAATCATGTACTGCTAAAATAACAATGGTACAACAAAATTGTCAGATCTCATAGATTATTCAAAAAAATAAAATAAAATATAAAGAGTAACAGTTTGATATGCATGTACATGTATAAGTAAATGAATATCACATCTGAGCATATAAATCTCACAGCTACACTTCATAACAGACAAGAGAATATTTTAATATAATAAAAATCCGAGCAAAAAACTAAAGATATAAAAAAAATATCACAGGTGTGTTAAATAACAGACAAAATTGGAGGTAGAATGATAAAATTTGGACGGAAAATCTGAGGATTAACAAATATCAAAGATGTGCTTAACCCTTTACCATACAATCCCGACCCTAGGAAAGATGCCTTTTGAAAACATTGTGGGAAAAGGAGAATATGCTGGTAACCAGCATTTTCTCCTTTTCCCACAATGTTTTCTACGCTATCAAAGAAAAATTGGACCGTTTGAGCCACAATGAAATTGTCTTCATCAAATGCTTTCAATTGTCAATGGACAAGGCTAAAATTTTGTCGTCTGGTAAAGGGTTAACAAATATCACGGATGTGCTTAATCGCAGCAAAAACTATGTATACATGTATTCAGAAATGTGAAAAATGGTAAAGGAATATCTAAACAGAAAACAAATATTACAGATGAGCTTATCACTGACAAAATTATAATTGAAAGAATAGCATTTGGATGGAAAATCGAAGGATTAACGAATATTACAGATATGCTTAATCTTTGACAAACTAAAATTGAAAGGATAAAATTTAGATGGAAAATCATCAGATTAACAAATGTCACAGACAGATGTGCCTCATTGCTGACAAAACTAAAATTGAAACGCTAAATTTCGACAGAAAATCTAACACAAATATCACAGATATGCTTAATCACAGAAAAAAAATGAATGTTATAGGATAAAATTTGGACGGAAAATCAAAAGATTAACAGATATCACAGACGTGCTTGCTCACTGGCAAAACTAATATTGACAGCAGAGAATTCGAACGGAAAATCTAAAGATATAACAAATATCACAGATGTGCTTAATCACAGAAAAAAAATATTTAAAAAGATAAAGTTTGGACGGAAAATCAAAAGTTTAACAGATATCACAGATGTGCTTAATTACAGACAAAATTAAAATTAACAGGATAAATTTGGGTGGAAATTCTAAATAAATAACAAATATCACAGATGTGCTAAATAAAAAAAAAAAAAATTAAAGTGCAAAGGATGAAATATGGACGGAAAGTCAAAATATCAACAAAGATTAACAAATATTACAGATGTGCTTAATCACTGACAAAACTAAAATTGACAGCAGAAAATTTGGATGGAAAACCTAAATGTATAACAAATACCGTATCACAGATAGGCTAAATCACAGAACAAGTTCTATTTGGAAGGTTAAAAGTTTGGACCAAATATCTGAAGTTTAACAGGTATCACAGATATTTGCACTCGTAATCATTTATAATGAAAAAGACCAAGGATATGGAAGATGGCTGTAAACCTTCCTTTCTAGGATATCAAGGATTTTTAGCCCCCCTCCCAAAGACTAAGGATATCGAAGATTGCTATTACACTATTACACATATTCCCCTACCACAAGGACACCAAGGGTTTTGAGAATGGCTATAGCACCCCCCTACACACACCCACAAAGACCAATACCGAGGATGGCTCAAAACTCTCCCCACCCACAAAGACCAAGGATATCGATGATGGCTGTGAACACACACAACCACCAACCAACCCACAAAGTTCAAGGAAACCGAGGATGGCTATAAACACTCCACCAAACACACAAACGCCAATGATACCGAGGATGGCTAAAAAACCCCACCCACCCACACAGACCATGGATATCAAGAATGACTTTAAATCCCCCAACACCCAACAAAGACCAATGATACCAAGGATGGCTATAAACCCCCACCCACCCACAAAGACCAGTGATACCGATGATGGCTATACCCCCACACACCCACAAAGATCAAGGATGGCTATAAACACACAAACAAACACACAAAGACCGAGGATAGCCATAACCCCCTCCCCACCCACGAAGACCACACCTACTCCCTACTCTGGTTTAACTTGGAAACTTACAAAAAGGAACACTTTAAACTTAACGTTGATAAAAAGAAGAAGAGAAAAGAAAAGTAATACAAAGGATGAGCAGAAACTTGGAGATAAAGATATAAAGATAACAGAGAGCATCCCTGTCTTCCCCTTATTCTCGGTAAATTATGAAAGTTTGTAATGGTCTGCTAGTATTTTTTTGCGCTCGCTAATCCCTTTGATGGTCTCTGTTCTGGGCAAGGCATGTATGCTTGTAATGGTGTACAAATGTTTCCTTGGCAATCGCTTTTATCTTTAACTCTTTACCAGACAACAAAAGTTTAGACTTTTCCCAACTGAAAGCATTTACAGATGACAAATCAATTATTGCACAAAAAAATGGAATTTATCCTTGAAACTCTAGAAAACATCGTGGGAAAAAGAGAAAATGCTGGTTACCAGCATTTTCTCCTTTACCCACTATGTTTTCAAAAGTCATTTACCTTGGGGTCTTTAAAACCCGGTATTATGTGGTAGAGAGTTTAAGAGTTGACGGTCTCTGTTCTAGGCTAGCAGTGTAAGTTTGTAATGTTCTGTATTCAAGGTAAGATTATAAATATATCGAATATCTAATATCCCCCCCACATCATCTCATATCCAAGTCTCTTTTGGTCAACTTCGCCCTCTCGACTGTATTTCGGCAGTTTCCGTATGTATCGGATACCTAAACCCAAACTAAACTGGCAGCCTGTTATCGATCTTCGTATCAACGTCTATTGGACGGCTTCAGGAGATACAACGGGTACCAGTTTAAACCCAAACCTTAACTGGTCCCCGGTTTAAAATATACGCATTAGCTATATCACTGATAAATGGGAGGTAACCAGTCTAATCCCTACGCTATTTCCAGGCATTTTTCGGTCAGCTTCGTCGTCTGGACCGTTCTTCGGTACTTTCCGTACGAATCGCAGCCTACAGCGTTTGGACCAAATTTGATTCCACGCATCATGTCACCATGAGACAGATTTCTGTGAACAACAGAAAAGAAAAATCGATTTACCGTTTCTTGAATCAATACAGTTAACTTTTTCATCGCCAAATATATAGACCAAACCTCTATCGACGGCTGACAATACAATCCACTGAAACTCGGACAGGTTTTAACCCTTATCTCTTCACCAAACGGCAACATTTAAGACCGGTCCAAATTGAAAGCATTTGCAGACGACAAATTAAATGTGGCCAAATTGATAAGATTTGTGTTGGAAAATGTAGAAAACATCGTGGGAAAAGGAGAAAATGCTGGTTACCAGCATGTTTTCCTTTTCGAACGATGTTTTCCTAAGCTTTCTACCTCAGGGTCGTTAAAACTCGGGATTGTGTGGGAAAGGTTTAACCCTTTCCCAAACAAGCCCTGGTTTTCACGTGTCTGCAGTACAAGTCTTTTGAAAACACTGTGGGAAAAGGAGAAATTGCTCGTAACGAGCAATTTCTCCTTTTCCCACAGTGTTTTCTCCCCTTTTTGATGACTTTCTGCCATTTTCATCAAATTTAAAATAGTCGTCTGCAAACTCTTTCAATTTGGACCAGTCCAAAATTTGTCGTTTGGGAAAGGGTTAACCTGCTAAATGACTTAAATGAAACTTTCAAGCCGATGGTAAAACACAAAATGTTGGTATTTCAAAGTTATGGGTGTAGGAGAAATATCTCCTTATCGGACAGTGTAGATCCAAGATCAGACGGCACGTTCTGTGCCGTCTGATCTTGATCTACACTGTCCGAAAAGGTCTGTTAGTCGCGCTTAGTATCCTAAGGGTTAATTGATAGGCTTGACTGAACAAGCGGACGGTATAGATTAAAGATCAGACTGCACATTCTGTGCAATCTGATCTTGATCTACACCGTACGAAGAAGCTCCTGTTTTCGCCTATCGCACTGAAAGGGCTAATCTAACCCTTCATTAAACTATCCCATGTTTTCTCGTCACGTCCCAAAAGATAAGGCTTTGGAAAATATTGTGAGGGAAGGAGAAAATAATGGTAACCAGCATTATTCTCTTTTTACTCACGATGTTTTCTACCAGCTAAACATAAATTTCATCATTTGAACCACATGTAAACCATAGAGCGCCTTTTGCTAAGGTTTAAAGGCCGAGTGGCTGTCAAAAGTTAACCGTGCGAGTGAGACAATGCATTTAAGTTTAACCCTTTCCCAAACGACAAATTTTGGACTGGTCCAAATTGAAAAAGTTTGCAGACGACAATTTTTAATTTGATGAAAATGGCAGAAAGTTATCAAAAAGGGTAGAAAACACAGTGGGAAAAGGAGAAATTGCTCGTTACGAGCAATTTCTCGTTTTCCCACAGTGTTTTCAAAAGACTTGTACTGCAGACACGTGAAAACTAGGGCTTGTTTGGGAAAGGGTTAAATCGTGCCCATTTTAAGTATGGAAAATATTGCGAAGACGACCATCTGTTTCGTACGGTCGATCAAAGTGTCAGTCGCTGGCGGAAAAATGAATTTTAGAACCACTGTGAGTGGCCATAAGTATTTCATCAAAGTCCGAATCCCCATCGATTTACATGTATTTCCAACTTTACTTTTTAATTTATTGTGGCTTAACCCTTTACCGCACAATCCCGTTTTAACGACCCCGAGGAATTGGCGATTTGAAAACATTGTGGGAAAAGGAAAAAATGCTGGTAACCAGCATTTTCTCCTTTTCCCAAAATGTTTTCCATGCTATCAAAACAAATTTCGTCATCTGAGCCACGCTTAAATTGTCGCCTGCAAATGTTTTCAATTTGGACAACTCCGAAATTTTGTCGTTTGGTAAAGAGTTAAAGACTGAAGCTACAGTTATAAAACGTACATGAAAATACTGTAGCAAAATAAATTTTACAATGAAATACATATTTTCACACTGGATACAAAGTAATATTTTATAAATACAGCTGTTTCAAAAGTAGTCAATGTTTTCGAAAACAATTTTTTACATTGACGTCAATGGCGACGTCGCCAAAATTTAGCGGAAAAATAACACCACTGAGTTTCAGAGAGCTACAACTTTGATGTCAGGCTACGAACACTTACAGCACATTAATGTAAATAGCTCCAGTAATCTAGCTTTCTAACATTATAATTTTTCCTTATGATTGCATACAGTATATGTACCACGCTTGGGCTCTGAAATGTCTTGCCCAAAGACACTCCCACGAAAAAACCAGT
Organism: Tridacna gigas; assembly: GCA_945859785.2. Taxonomy (NCBI): domain Eukaryota; kingdom Metazoa; phylum Mollusca; class Bivalvia; order Cardiida; family Cardiidae; genus Tridacna; species Tridacna gigas. The sequence continues at coordinate 45,070,407 of OX244042.2, forward strand.
GTTTCCAGTTAGGCTCGAACACGGGGCTAGGTTACCAGTTCCACATTGAGCCGCGTAAGAGCCCTGAACTAGGTAAAAAAAAAAGAAAGGCAATTTCGCTCTAGAAACTTTTGTTTTCTGTTTACTTTGTTTTGTAAATATTTTTTCTACCAGCCACTAACACTTGAACCATTTTTCAAGTAAATGAAATAAATAGATTAAATCAAGTTCAAAACATTTGCACCACAAGTATATGTCAATGTACACTTACTTGCCTTTGGTCTCTGGCTCCAGCATTCTTTTAAACGTTCGAATTTTCTGTGTCTCCGTTTGGCGTTAGAAAAAAAGTATGTCGGAATTATATGGTGCCACCAACAACAATTCGCTCTTGAGTGCACTCGGCTGCTCCCCAGCCACCCGAAATCACCGACCTGAACGAAGCAGGAATACTGCCCAAGTGTCCAAAATTTTAGAGGCATGTATGTATATATAGAGATTGGTCTTGGTCTTGACTGAACAGGATTTACCCTTTAGGCGCTGGATTAACCCTTTACTACAATCCCAAGTTTTAACGACCTTGAAGAAAAAGGCCACTGAAAACTTTTTGGGAAAAGGAGAAAATGCTGTTAACCAGCATTTTCTCCCTTTCCCAAAATGTTTTCAATCCTGTGAAAAACAAATCTCACCATTTGAGAACTGTTGAATTTGTCGTCTGCAATGTTTTCAATTTGGACCAGCCTAAAATTTGGCCGTGTGATAAAAGAGTTAATGTAATGGACCTTTTCTAGTGGGGGGGGGGGGGGAAGCTCCCGGACCTTTTCTAGGGATGGGGCGGGCGGGAAGGTTGTTTTGACCAGAATATGACAGACAGTAGCGGACAATGTGGATTTAAGATAAGACTGCACGTTCTGTGCTGTCTGATCTTGATCTGTAGCCTACTGTCCATAGAAGCAACATAAATTGTGCGTAGTGCCCTAAGGGTGATATTTCAGGTACGCGTGTTTTTGTTTTCTATTACCATAGTTGTTAAATGGATTAAAGTCGGTGTTCGGTTCAAACAAGTTTAAATATCGTTCAAGTCCGTATCGACTGGTCATCTTCTGACCTAAAGGCGGTCAATCTGCGGTGATAGATCTTTATTCAATGACCAATCAATGACCATTGTCCTCAGAATTTAAGTGGATTAATGATTGTTCGCTTTTGTTAGTTCGTAATATTATTACGTATTTTGTTTTCACACCTAAGTTGTGGTATGTTATAGCACGTTTGATTTGTTTACGACGTTACAGAGATGACATGCTGATACCGACCAGGGTTTAACCCCCCCGATAGACCGCCTTATACAACAACAGATGCCTTGGCGAGAAGTATACATGTAGATTAAGATCAGGCTGCAATAAACGTGCAGACTGATCTTTGATCCACACTGTCCGCTTTGCTGTAAGATTCCGGAATAACAGTGACAAGGTTTATGAATATTTCTTGACGCAAATGTCTGCTGAGTTTACTCGCTGCTCTATAACTTTTTTTTTTTTTGTAACACTTAAGTATGTATTTTATTGTTTTATTAAAACTGTACATCAAGATCCTACTCTTTGGGGATTTGTTTTACAAGTGTGTATGGAAATTTATTTGCGGCATTTTCATTTCATTTTACAGCGTATAAAATGTCCGCAAAAGGACGTTTTCACTTTTTCATCGTGCAATAAAATTTTAGAATTGTTCAAGTTGGTAACCAGCATTTTCTCCTTTTCCCACAATGTTTTCTACCATATTCAAGACATAAATCATCATTTGAACTATTTTAACCCTTTCCCAAATGAAAAATTTTGGACTGGTCCAAATTGAAAGAGTTTGCAGACAATTTTAAATTTGATGAAAATGGCAGAAAGGTCTCAAAAAGGGTAGAAAACACTGTGGGAAAAGGAGAAATCGCTCGTTACGAACAATTTCTCCTTTTCCCACAGTGTTTTCAAAAGACTTGTACTGCAGACACGTTAAAAATGCAGACGCGTGAAAACCAGGGCTTGTTTGGGAAAGGGTTAATTTGTTGTCTGCAAATGTTCTAAATTTGGTCGAGTCCAAAAAACTTTTTCGTTTGGTAAAGGTGATCCAAATGATGGGATTGTGTTTCAAGGGCTAAAAAACATTGTGGGAAAAGGAGAAAATTCTGGTAACCAGCATTTTATCCTTTTCTCTCGATGTTTTCAAAAACCTTCCTTATTTGGGTCGTAAAACCCGGGGATTATTTTGAAAAGGCTCGAACAAAAACACAGTTTGATAATATCTGTGAAGCGAGGAACAAAAGATTTTCTAGGCCAGCCTGAATAGTTCAGGTGGTAGCTGACTGATTGATTCTATGGTGTTTAACGCCTTTTTCAACATTATTTCAGTTATATTGCGGCGGCCAGTGCACTTATCCATGCTTCCCTGGAGTTTCTTTTACCAGTACTCCGCACAATATTCTTTCAAAGCCACTAGCTGATTTCACACATAACTATCGTCGAAACAATGGTCAGCGGTGAGAGAGGAATGAATCCTGTCGCAATGACTATCATCAGTCCTCGAAAGGAACTTCGCCGAGTCGGGGATCGAACCAGCGACCTCCTGTTCTCGAGTCCTGTACGCGACCGAATGAGCCACCAGAGTTCGGCAGCTCAGGAGGTAGAGCACGAGACGTGTGAACGTAAATCTCGGGCTACTTGAGGGTATGGATTCGATCCCTACGACTAGCTACCTAAACCCTTAACGCGCCTTTCACGCCTATAGTTGCTTTTGCTACCAGTGTAGATCAAGATCAGACAGCACAAAACGTGCAGCCTGATCTTTGGTCTACACTGTCCGCTTTACTGAAATACGGTAGACAAGGGAAACCATGAAATAGTAATTATTTGGGTCATATTTCTAGGACGAACATTCTGCTGGTTTTATTTGTCTCTAAGGGTTAAAAAGTCTTTAGAATGAGACGTTAAACCTAGGTCCCGTGTGACGTTGCTATACACCGAGCACATTTAACTCTTTCGGCGCCAAATAAATAAACTCGACTTCTTTCGGTGGCTGTAAATGCAATCCACAGAGACCCAGAAAGATTTTTATCGTAGGGGCTTCACTAATTAAGCGGACGGTACAGATCAAAGATCAGACTGCACGTTCTGTGCAGTCTGCAAAAGTCCCTGTTTTCGCCTATGGCGCTGAAAGGGTTAAAGAACGAGGGTCCGTATTCACCAACCGTTCTTAAGAACATTCTTAGTCTTATTCTCGAGAATTTTCTAAATTTGAAAGTAACACAACTTCTGATTGGCTAAACCGAATAGTTTAGCCAATCAGAAGTTGTGTTACTTTCAAATCTAGAAAATCTTGAAGAATAAGACTAAGAATATTAAGAATGGTTGGTGAATACGGACCCGACGTAGCCTGGTTGTTAAGCTGCTGAATAAATGAAACGAAAATTTGCACTCAGTGGCAAAAACCTAAATAATGCGGTTTCCAAGTTGATTTCACCGTATCAGAAAGTGTAGATCCAAGATCAGGCTGCACGTTTTGTGCAGTGTGATCTTAATCTACACTGTCCGCAGAAGTGCTCAGAGTCGAGCTTAGAAGCCTACGGTTTAAGATGGGTTTCGTCGTGTGTCTTGCACTTTCCCCTGTAACAAAACTAACAGTCTTCTGGGGGCTTCGCCCAAATGGGTAACGGATGGCGACGATAGATAAACGAAAATCAATCAATCAAAAGCACATTCAAACATAGGCCTAGTTTATTATCAGATGACAGTTTTTAAATACAAGGCAAAGACAAATGTAATGAGAAATATTTTTGCACAGTTGGTACTAGTTCAATGCATCTTTTGTTGATCAAGTCCGGGAACCATCCGGATGGAGACGGAGTTATCGCCCGTACTTCGCACCAAAACGTCCTGTGTGAAGAATGAAAGAAACATGGATTTGAAAATCTTAGAATACCAAAACCACAACAATAATGAACTGATAAATATGATAATTACATGTATTATTATTATTATAATTTTTTTTTTTTTTTTCAAGTTTTAATTCATTGCTGTTTTACGCTACGTTCAACATTAATTCAGTCATCTCTGGGCGACAACTCACTTATTCATGGTTTTCACATGTACCATGCTTGGACTCTGCAGTGCCTTTTCAAAGGACACTCACAAAAAAAAAAAGGCCAGCATCACATGGATCACAAATTCAACACCTTCAAGACTAAGCATGTAGGCCTCTTTCTAGTAATTTTTTAAACACGTCGGCATAATTTCCTTGACTAAACACGTCCCTAACGCATCACGCCTTTACTAAAATATGACCCCTAACATCAAATTTTAGACTTGACCAAATTGAAAGCATTTGCAGAGGACAAATTAGACGTGTCTCAAAGGTTGGCTTTGACTTTGAAAGGTTAGAAAAATATGAGAGAATGAGAAAATGGTATTTACAAACAAGTGAACAAAGATCAGTCTGCATGTCTGGTCTTGAACGATTCTCCTGTCCTTGGGCAAGACACTTCAGAGCCCTAGCCTGGTACTGGTGAAACCCGGGAAATACATGAATATGTGAGTTTCTTTTACCAGTACTCCGCACAATGGAAATTCATGAATATGTGAGTTTCTTTTACCAGTACTCCGCACAATATTCCTTCCAAGCCACTGGCTGCTTTCATCGTCGAAACAGTGGTCAGCGTTAGTTGTGGGTTTTTTTTACCAGTGATATGACTGAATTACTATTGAAAGCGGCGTGAAACACATTTCAAAGAAAAGAAAGAAAGAAATGAACTATTCTCCTCACTCAATATTCAACCAGCTAGAACTGTAGCAAACATATCAATAACCCAACCCTTCCCGATGGCCTTGTCCCTGATTTAGGACAAAATATTCAAAGGGACCATAATTCTATAAAAGTTCACAAACCACAATTGAAATAGCAATCGTGAAGGTTCCCGTAAGTGCTAGCGTTAAATTTTTCAGCCAAACTGGTTGAAAACGGCCAGACGGGAAGAGGACACAAAGTTGTGTTAACTCATTACCACACAATCCCGAGTTTTAACGACCCTGAAGAAGAAGGCTTTTGAAAACATTGTGGAAAAAGAAGAAAATGCTGGTAACCAGCATTTTCTTTTTTTTTCCACAATGTTTTCAACGATCTCAAAGACAGAAACTGTCGTTTGTGCCCCATTTTGTTTGTCTGCTAACGCTTTCAATTTGGACTAGTCTATTTTGTTGTGTGGTAAAGATTTAACGTACAGACAGAAGGCGAGCTGGGCAACCAGGGTCCGTATTCACCAACCATTCTTAATTCTATTCTTAATCTAAATCATTATGATAAAGCCATCCAAGTTTAGTAAATTCTACGGAATAAGAAGAACAATCTTCTTTAGAATGGTTTTTGAATATGGACCATGATTTTAATCCGATATCCTTTAATCCCTAAGCTTGACCTTTTGCAGACAGTGTAGGTCAAGATCAGACGGCACAGAACGTGCAGTCTGTGAGATAAGGAGGTATTTTCTCCCAAAATATGTTTGGAATGACAATTACTGGGGTTTTTACTATCGACTTGAAAATTCTATTTAACTTATCTAGCGGGATGAGGATTAATGTGTGTGTGTGTGGGGGGGGGGGGAATATAATAATTTATCATTAACTATACACAGTTAAAATCATTTAGTAAGTCCTACTTAATGTCTTGTTCCAGTTATTACTTGAATTCACCATTTATATTTCTAAATATATAGAATTTTCTCCTTTTCCCACAATGTTTTATATCCCAGTTAGGGTTGTGTGACTCACCTTATTTCTCCAGAAGACATTTACTTGAAAGGACTGAACAACGATAATTGAGCCATGCTCTAGAAAAAAGGGGACTTAATGCATCTGCGAAAAGTATCGAGGCAGGTTTGCCTGCACAGGCTGACCCGGGCCGAAACTTTTCGCTATCGGTCACTTTTCTGTATGTCCAAGAACAAGTCTACCCCATGATTAACCCTTTCCCAAACAAGCCCTGGTTTTCACGTGTCTGCAGTACAAGTCTTTTGAAAACACTGTGGGAAAAGGAGAAATTGCTCGTCACGAGCAATTTCTCCTTTTCCCACAGTGTTTTCTACCCTTTTAGAGAACTTTCTGTCATTTTCATCAAAATTAAAATTGTCGTCTGCAAACTCTTTCAATTTGGACCAGTCTAAAATTTATCGTTTGGGAAAGAATTAAGTCAGTTGTTAAAAAAAAGGGGCTATTATAGATCCACAATTGTGTGATGCCTTGCCTGGTATCATAGATCACAGAGGTGCATTAAGCTCCCTTTTGCCAGAGCATGGCTCATATTAAATGGTACCGTTGAACACACCTTAGGAAGGTTCCAACGCTCGGCTGCACAGTTACTCCTTTAGTGAAAATTCTCAGCCGAAAAAGGGGCATAACTGTGTCAAAAATGTTTAGAGTTACCTGCCTTTCTGGTAAAGGTTCCTCATTAGATAGTTTTCACCTAGCACGAGTTTGAAGTAAAAGTCTTCAGTTATGACAGGGATATCATTAAATATAGAAGTTTTCGCACAATGGCGACGCAGACGACGTCAGGGCTATGACAATAGCTGGACGTTTTCTTCGAAAACAGCCGAGCTAAAAATAGAATCATTAATTATAATTTACCATCTTATTTCCGTTAGAAGAACTCTTCAATTTAAAGGCGTGTTTAGACCACGTGTAAACAAAAATTAATTGCATTATTATATGAAATGTAATCAAATGCAGCCATCTAAACTAAAGTGGCCACATTTCATCGCGCACCGGATCCCCGATGGCTCAGTCGGTCGCGTGCAGGACTTGAGAACAGGGGGTTGTTGGGTCGATCCAGGGCTCGGCCAATTTTTCTCCGAGGACTGACGAACTAGTCATGGCGACAGGATTCATTCCTCTCTCACTACTGACCATTTTTTTTCGACGATGGTTATGTGGGAAAGTAGCCAGTGACCTGGAAGGGATTTTGTGCATAGTACTGCTAAAAGAAAATCCGGGAAAGCATGGATAGGTGTACTGTACGCCGTTGTATAAATGAAATAATGTTGAAAAGGGCGTTAAACACCATACAATCAATCAGCATTTCATCGCGATGCAATGTCCAATAATATGCAGGCTTTCATTTCAAATCTGTTACTATCTTTATGGGTTAATCAACGTTTTGTGTATCTTACAGGCACTGTGCATATCCTGATAATATCGCGCCACCTCGCAAGACTCGTTAATATTCGTTGGAATGGAAAACGTTTTGTTTTATTGGTGCACTGTATCTTACACAGCTCCGGCCATTTATCAAAATACGTTTCGTATTTTAACGGCCCAAGGAGTAAGGCTTTTGATAACATTGCGGGAAAAGGAAAACATGTTGTTTTTTTTTTAATTACTCTTCCAATAATCTTTTCTATATATCTTTAGGTGTAAGTGGAAACAATCATAAGTATCGTTTTATACGGTTCTAATTGATATTCACACTGTTTTGTTGATTTTAAAAATATGAATTAAACCATTGTTTTAAACATAAGACAATAGAAATAAGCCATGCTCTGACAAAAGGGGCTTAATACATCTCCGTGATGCATTAAACCGAGCAAGGCACCATATTGTTACGGATACATAAAAAACATTTTGTCTGACAACCGACAGTACCATAAGATAGACTGATCCTTTGACACACAGAAAATTGACCAATTGCGAAAAATTTCGGCCCAGGGTCCGTATTCACCAACCATTCTTAAGAACATTCTTGGTCTTGTTCTTCAAAATTTTCCAAATTTGAAAGTAACACACCTTCTGATTGGCTAAACCATATGGTTTAGCCAATCAGAAGTTGTGTTACTTTCAAACTTGGAAAATCTTGAAGAATAAGTCTAAGAACGTTCTTAAGAATGGTTGGTGAATACGGACCCTGGTCTGTCTGACCTGGGCCGATACGGTTCGCAGACGCACTAAGCCCCCTTTTCACAGAGTATGGCTCAAATGAAATCGTAAAATTTCATATTCATATCAATTCCACCCAAATAAAGTGTAATAATAATCATGCCTTGATCCACTAGTTTAAAAACGACGAATCTGTGCAGATAGCCCCCAAAAAAGTAAACAGAAAATAACAATGGAGACTCATGCAGGTCAACTTATCTTATCGCTCCGAATAAAATATCTCAAGCCAAAGTTTCCCCTTGCTAAGCTCCGATTAATTCTCTAGAAGCGAAAACTGTCTGAATAAAAAAAAATTTAAACCCTTTAACGTAAGGAAAACCCACATTATATATAATTATTTTTGCACTACTTGGCGCAGTCTAAAGGTTCACTGGTGTACAAAGCCTTGATCCATCGGATTACAGATGAGAAGCATTCAGTTCACAGATTAATTACTGCGACAAATATATAGTCTACGTGAAGCAGCAAAGCAGAAGCTTGTCCGATAAATATATCGTTTACCAAAGATACTGGAATTCCATAAAACCTCTTATACATCGGGATTTACATAGACCGTAGTATCATCTCCCTTTGCGACAACCATGGAGTCGCCAGAGGTCGCTACCAAACGATCGTCAAGAGGCACGTGGCCAGAAGGTACGATTGGGGGATCCCCTAAGACAGCATAGTTCACGGATTTCCCCGGGTCGTCAGCTGACATAAATATACTTTCAGGGCGCGGGACTGTTACCGGAACGTAACCAGATATTTCTGGAGCGGGATCGTCTGCTTGAGCTATTAGATATTAAACGGTAATTTAACGTGCTTCAAGTGACACCGAAATAGTATTTGGGCAAATGGAAAAGAAAGATCGAGATCTTTGTGGACGTGAAATTTTGTGAGTTCAAACAGTTTAATGAGTAGATCGCCTGTGGCAAAGATGTTTCAACAGAGCGAGAATTTGTTAACTTTGACGACAGTCCTGACCTTAACTTGATTGAGGTTAAATACATTTGCAAAATCAAACATTTGGGTAGAAGTAAACTCTGGAAGAGCCAGGAAAGACTGAGTATAATTCCTTCGCTGCCAAAGGCGAGTTACATTGCTTTGTAGTCGGCGTAGGTCAAAACTGGACCGCACAGAACGCGCAGTCTAATCTTGGTCTATATCTTCGCTTCCTAATGATAAAATTTGGCCTAAATAATCTTAAACTGATGTATAAAAAATCTAACTATGAGACCTAGACTAAATCGAATTTATTTAGAGGGCAATAAAACGTTAAGGTACAATGTACATTGTAGGCCTATCCATTAACCCTTTCCCAAACAAGCCCTGGTTTTCACATGTCTGCAGTACAAGTCTTTTGAAAACACTGTGGTAAAAGGAGAAATTGCTCGTAACGAGCAATTTCTCCTTTTCCCACAGTGTTTTCTACCCTTTTTGAGACCTTTCTGCCATTTTCATCAAATTTAAAATTGTTGTCTGCAAACTCATTCAATTTGGACCAGTCCAAAGTTTGTCGTTTGGGAAAGGGTTAAAAACCTGGATAAAAAGCAACTGAACTTACCCATTCTATTCGCATTGTTCAACACGTTTACTCCATTTCCGCCAAAACCACCAAACATGCCGTTGTTCATGTTGTTCATGAGCATGGCTGCTGAAAATAAACCATCAAACAGGACATTGTTCAACTTGTTTACCAAATTTCCGCCAAAACCACCACACAAACCATTTTTGGTGCTGTTAAACTGTTCATAAGCATGGCAATTGAAATTGGACTCTAATAGATCACTAACATTTTTCTACGCCTGTACTGAGCTGGGAAATCACGTGGGTTTTGTTTTGATTCACTGCACGGACAAGGGCATATGTATATAAACAGTTTCTTTCAAATTGGCCATGGTGAAAAGCGGCAATAATTGAGAAAGGTAGGATTTAAATGCAATTTTGATGTAAAAAGTGGTTATTACACTCATAAATGATGTAAGATTGTTGAAAAGAAGCATGTACATGTAGTTTGTCTTTTGAGGTCATGACCTTTCCGTCCTTGTTTCATAGTTTCCCTTTGGACCAAAAATGCGATACTTAGAGTTTGGGAAGCTAGGCATTGATTTTTGCGGCCGAAATTCAAGTCGTGTAAGAAGAGAAAAGACTGCGAAAAAAGGACATGGTAACGTGCTGATTTTGATACTGTATTGTATTTTGGGTATCAAGTTGGCTTAACAATTCGGGCTTGTCCCCTCGGGCCAAGCCCCCGTACCTCAGTCGGTAGCGTACAGGACTTGAGAACAGGAGGTCGCGAGTTCGATCCCCGGCCAATTTCTTTCCGAGGATTGATGATAGTCATCGCGACAGGATTCATTCCTCTCTCACCGCTGATCATTGTTTCGACGATGGTTATGTGGGAAAGCAGCCAGTGGCTTGGAAAGAATATTGTGCGGAGTACTGGTAAAAGAAACTCCAGGAAAGCATGGATAGGTGCACTGGCCGCCGTGATATAACTGAAATAATGTTGAAAACGGCGTTAAACACCATACAATCAATCAATCAATTGTCCCCTCGGTTTGGATTGTGTGAATTTTGGAATACAGACAAAATTGTTGTGTTTTTTGGACTATACCATTTATCAGATAAAGTCAGCGACATCGCTTTTTTTAAATAAATTGAACACGATTCATTGATAAATACTGAAAATTTTGGACTACGTTGTTGCACTGAAATGCTTTTTATCATTTCAGACTGACTTTTAGATCTTTGAAAACAAAATTTCTGTCTCGCGTGTTGTCGGCCGTGAGTAGTACAGTGGAAGACCGTTTTATGCCGCCTAATGGTGGAAACATCGACAAAATGCTAAGGTAAATGGGGTTTTCTGTCTTTTTGTGCTTAACACTTAAGCTGCTGAATAAATTGAACGCAAATTTCTACTCAATACTAAAAGCCCAAACATTGTGGTTTCAAAGTTAATTTCATCGGAAAGAAAATACCGTATTGGACAGTGTAGATCAAAGATCAGACTGCACGTTCTGTGCAGTCTGATTTTGATCTACACTGTCCGCAAAAGGTCAGTGGGTCGCGATAAGCAGCTTAAGGGTTAACTGTATCGTTTGATGTATACATCATTTTCCAGCGACGGATTTAAATGATACCATAAACACGGTGTAGGACCGGAAGTATGCATTGTAACTATGTGACTTGGGATTCTGTACAGTGACAATATGTCACTTGGTGTTAAAAATTGTGTTTACACGGTAAATTCAGCTGGTGCTTTTTCATTAATTTAGATAATTATTATGAAATATTCATATCCATTTATTTGTTTGTGATGTAAAGATCATATAAGGAACACGTAAGTGCGCTGTGAACCTATCTTAGAGCAATGGGGATGCATTTATCATCTGACCATGCTAAAAATTCAAATGATTTTATCCCAAGACAATGCCGTTTTTACTCGATTACTTAGCGTTAAAACCTGTTTTCTCCACGAAAATGTATAAACAGTTTCTTTATTCATATTTCTGTAAAAAACATGTCAAGGTCTGGTAACAAAGTCGACTGCAATAGTCCTTATCCTTCGTTTAAAATGGCATGTTGAGAAAAGCAATTTTTAGCCACTTGTAAGCGGTTAATAGATCTCGGGCGATTGTACAACCGATTTCTCATTGTGCCATTTTAACCCTTTCCCAAACGACAAATTTTGGACTGGTCCAAATTGAAAGAGTTTCCAGACGACAATTTTAAATTTGATGAAAATGGCAGAAAGGTCTCAAAAAGGGTAGAAAACACTGTGGGAAAAGAAGAAATTGCTCGTACGAGCAATTTCTCCTTTTCCCACAGTGTTTTCAAAAGACGTGTTCTGCAGACAGGTGAAAACCAGGGCTTGTTTGGGAAAGGGTTAAACGAACGATAATGAAGATTGCAGTCGACTTGTGGATTAAGACATGACATAAAAAAATCAATTTGACTATGAAATATATATGAGCCATACTCTGGCAAAAGGGAGCTTAATGAATCTCCGTGATGCATTATACCAAGCAAGTTATCACATAATTATGGATCCATAAAACCCATGTAGTCCAACAATCAACTGGATCTGGAGGTCAATTTGATCATTGGACAAGTAGAAAATTGACCTATAGCAAAAAGATTCGACTCAGGTCAGCCTGCGCGGACTGCGCAGGCTGACCTGAATCGATACTTTTTGCAAATGCAATAAGCCCCTTTTTCACAGAGCATGGCTACATGAAGGTCTTAAGCGATAGTACTCTTAACGAATCTTGAAATACTTACAGTTTCCCCTAAAAATCTGCATTTTGCACCTGTAAAAACTTGTTACTTGGACAAATTTCTTGAATATTCTTAAGTCCTGAATACCGTTCTTAGAGGCAGCACTGTTTAAATGATATATGAAAAAAATTTTACCACTCACCATTAAAGTTACTGTTCATTCCATTAAAATTGCTGTTCATTCCATTGAAATTTCTGTTCATGCCATTGAAATTGCTGTTCAGTCCAAACCAGTTACTGTTCATACCATTAAAGTTACTGTTCATCCCATTAAAGTTGGTGTTCAGTCCATTCCAGTTACTATTCATTCCATTGAAACCGTTGAACCCGTTCAGCCCGTTCATCGTGTTTAGCATGTTCAAAGTATTCATGGAATTGAGCCCGTTGTTGTTGGCCAAGGTGGTAGCCAGGAGGCAGGCAAGACAGAATACGGCGATTGTTACTTTCATGGTTGGTGGTTAAAACGATCCTGCATATAGAGCAATCGCATATAGGTCCATATTCACCGACCACACTTACCATGATAAATAGCATTCTTAGTCTTATTCGAGATTTAGAAAGTAACACAATTTCTGATTGGCTGAACCATTTTGTTTTGCCAGTTAGAAATTGTCTTACTTTCAAATTTAGAAATTTTTTTACAATTACCAGTAGACTAAGAATGCAGGTTAGACAGATGGTTGGTGAATACGACCGCTGATTAAACACATGGGCTGCAAAATAAAGAAACTGTTTAATTTCAACCTGTTGCCAAATCCACAATTTTTCAACATTACGACTGCTTTTGTAAAATTATCTCGATATACATCAGACAGACTAGTTTCAGATCGGATTGCACTCTCTGATTGTGATCAACAGTTTCCTAACCCTAGAACAACAGTTTCCGTAACAGTAGACCTAACTTGTTTTCACTTGGCCTGTTGAATTACGGGTCTCTACATTTTAGCCAAAGGCACTTGGATTTAGGCAAACTTCGCCTCCTATAATCTAGGAAATTATATTAGGTTCTGGGTAATGAATCTTGTCAAAAACGAAGTGCCTGTGATTTTAGGCTTAACACAAAGTATTTGAGCCATGCTCTGGCTAAAAGGGGGCTTAATGCATCTCCGTGCATCATTTCAAGCAAGACATTACACAATTTAGGATCCATAAAATTCATTATGCCTAACAACCCACTGTATCAGAGGGTAGACTGGTGCTTTAGCATACAGAAAATTGACCAACAGCGAACAGTATCGATCCAGATCAGCCTGCGCGGATTGCGCAGGCTGATCTTGGCCGATACTTTTCGCAGGTGCATTAAGCCCCCTTTTTACAGAGCATGGCTCATATATCTGTATTGTAGATGCATATGAAGAAGAAGCCACTCTTCCCTTTGGAACATATTTGTCTCCCCCTGTTTTTATTGTAAACTAAAATTACAAATTACAGATCTGAATTAAAAATTTCTGGCAATTGTGAAAGTTCTGAAGGTAATTGGAGTAACATAATTAATACTAGCATTTATTAACTCGTCAAAAAATCACTAAATTGCTGGCCTTATCCTATCTGGCAACAGTTACAATCTTATACATCGTTTTAACAGTGTTTCAGTCCTCATAGTTGCTTATACATATTGATCCATGCGTGCCTTGTGTCGTAAGCTAAAACACGGATCGTATTTGTCAGCAGTGGCTGAAGTAAAAAGTTATAACAAATATTGTCGAACAAAAAAGCCTTACCTTGGTCCCAGACTGTTGATGGAGATCTCGGACAATGAATGGCTGACAACACCGTTGAAGTCTGCGTTTTTATACCTTACTTTGGAACAATTAAAGTAAATCAAACGGATAAATTAAACGGCGAATATACATTCGGTATTGTGTAAGACATGAAATAAATTTAGTCATCATTTAACCCATACTACACAAAAAGAAATAAATATTGCCTGTAAAATGCACGTAAATTCTCGCCGAGCATGTTAAGATGTTAGGATTTTCACGGAAGTGGTATTCTTTTATTACCTTCTAACGACTTTTTATATGCTTTTGGGTATTAGACAAGGCGCCATTACTTGCCCTTATCTATTGTCGTGCTTATGTATATTGTTTCCGTACATGTGTTAGTGATTTTTTTATGTCCTGGCGTTTGATGTGATACATACGAGGCATGCTCTGTGAAAAGGGGGCTTAATGCACCTGCGAAAAGTATCGACCCAGGCAGGCTGACCTGGGCCGAAACTTTTCGCTATTGGTCAATTTTCTATACGTCCAGCGAGCATTCTACCTCATGATTCAGTCAGTTGTTAAAAAAAAGTGGCTATCATGGATTCATAATTATGTGATGGCGTGCTTGGTATCATGTATCACGGAAACGCATTAAGCCCCCTTTTGCCAGACCGTGGTTCATATCCAATGACGATACCGCTTGTCCTAAGTTGGACATTGCCCTTAGAGGCTGTTTATTTCCCGGTTTTACAACAGGACGAGTTACGTGCTCTTGTGAAATGTTGAAATGAATGTCAATAATTGATCTACCTGTGATGTTAACGCCTTTTGCTGTGAATTATGATTATTAGAAAATATGTGTTATCTTTCAAATTTCAGACGTATAGTAAATTATAAAACTAAAATTTTGAAAACGTTAAGAGAAAGAAAGCGGTCACATTGAATTACTTTTCACTCGGAGTGTGGGAGTTTTTTTTTTTTTTTTTCTTTTCATATGCGTGTATATTTGTCCGACATAAACTCACAGACTGAGGTAATGAAGCCGAGTTTGAAAAGTGTTTTAACTCTTAAACCTTTAGCTGCTAAGCACGACTCGCTGACCTTTTGCAGACAGTGTAGACAAGATCAGGCTGATCTTTGATCGCCAATGTCTGATAGGGTATTTCGTTTCCGCTGAAATCAACTTTGAAACCGCGATATTTGTATTTTTATTACTGAGTGGAAATTTTCGTTTCATTTATTTAGAAATTTAACCCTTTAACACAATCCCGACTTTTAACGACCGTACAGAAAAAGCTTTATGAAAACATTATGGGAAAAGGAGAAAATGTTGGTAACCAGCATAACAAATTTCAATTTTTGAGTCACATTTATTTTATCGTCTGTAAACGCTTTGAATTTGGACAAGTCTAAAATTTTGTCGTTTGGTAAAGAGTTTAGGGTTAACCAGACGATAAAACGTTTAGACTTTAGCCCTTGATCAAACAATCTCGAGTTTTAATTAACGACCCTATGGACGAGGGCTTTCTGGAAAAAAAATGTGCATTTTTTTTCCCTTTTTCGACAATGTTTTCTAGTTTTTTTTCACAAACAGGTACCGCCGTTTCAGCCGTATTTAATTTGTCGTTTGAAAGTGCTTTCAATTTGAACAGTATGGCAACTTTGTCGTCTGGTAACGAGTTACTGTTGGTTGTCTTTGAAATGGTAGTTCTAATGTGGGACCAGAAGAAAATGTTGATTATTTTGCTTTTTTTTTTTAAATTTTTGTGGCATTTGTCGAAGACAATGCCACTATGAGTTCAATACGGCATTTTGAAAATCATGTATCGTAGTTTGTGCAAAACCGAAGGAAATAAACCCAATTAAAGTATATTTTTCTGAGACAAACAAGTATTTTGATAGCACTAAGATATGAAATTGAAAATGGCGTATTGCAATAAATTGGATTAGGCCATCGATCGTGGAAATACTTCCTTTTCATCGAAAATAGCTTGATCCGCTATGGCCTTCTATAAGTGGCGTAATGATATACACAAACCGTACTTGTTCGTCCCAAAACCAGTTCGTTCCTGGGCTTATTCTTTCCAGGGCATGTTCGTCCGGACTTGTTCGTCCCACAAGGTTGCACCCTTCTCTATCGGAATTGTATGGCTATTTCTGTTGTTTATTTTTCAGGTTTTTAATCCCACACAATGGCTCCCTTAACAAATGCCATACCAGTGTTTTCAACGCTTTGATTTATATTGTCACTCCTTAGCACTTTTTTAAACCCTTAAGCTGCTAAGCGCGACTCACTGACCTTTTGCGGACAGCGTAGATCAAGATCAGACTGCACAGAACGTGCAGTCTGATCTTGGATCTACACAGTCCGATATGGAGATAATTTCTCCAAAAAATAACTTTGAAATAACACTATGCAGGTTTTTACTATCAACTTAACCCTTTACCACACAATCACGGGTTTTAACGACCTTGAATAAAAAGCCATTTAAAAATATTGTGCGAAAAGGAGAAATGTTTCTCCTTTTCTCACAATGTTTTCTACCCATCCCAAGAGGAATTTCAATTTTTGAATCCCATTTATTATGTCGTCTGCAAATGCTTTGAATTTTGAGTAGTGTAAAATTTTGTCGTTTGGTAAAGAGTTAAACGTTTTATTTAACTTATTTGGCAGGATAAGTGTCAAGAAAGCCTTCTCCCCCAGGGTCGAACCAAAACTCACGTTCGAGTTTGCAAACCGTTTCTAACTCTTCATCAGAGAACTAAAGCAAATAGACGGGTCCAAAGCTAAAGCATTCCTATGTAACAAATTCAACGTGGCTTCAAGGGTGAAATTTTTAAATTTTTGTTTGAAAGAGTAAAAACATTGAGAGAAAAGGAAAAATGCTGGTTACCAACAATGTTGTTTACCAACAATGTTTGCATACACCCTTTTCATCAGAGTCGTTTAAATCTTTACCAAACGACAAAATTTAGATTGATTGATTGTATGGTGTTTAACGCCGTTTTCAACATTATTTCAGTTGTATCGCGGCGGCCAGTGCACCTATCCATGCTTTCCTGGAGTTTCTTTTTACCAGTACTCCGCACAATATTCTTTCACAGCCACTGGCTGCTTTTCCCACATAAGCATCGTCGAAACAATGGTCAGCGGTGAGAGGAAAAAAATTTAGACATGGTCAAATTAAAAGCATTTGCAGACGACAAAAATAAATGTAATAAAAAAATTGAAAATTGTTTTTGGAAGGATAGAAAACATTGTGGGGAAAGGAGAAAATGCTGGTTACCAGCATTTTCTCCTTTTCCCACAATGTTTTCAAAAGCCTTCATTGTCAGGGTCGTGAAAGCTCCGGATTGTTTGGTAAAGGGTAAAACCCGGGATTGTATGGTACAGGTTTAACCCTTAGGCTGCTTATCGCGACCCACCGACCTTTTGCGGACAGTGTAGATCAAGATCAGACTGCACAGAACGTGCAGTCTGATCTTTGATCTACGCTGTCCGATAAGGAGATATCTTTCCTCCAAAAATACCTTTGAAACAAGAAAGTTTTGGTCTTCTACTATCTACTATAAAGTTTCATTTCTTCTATTCAGCAGGATAAGGGTTAATGAATCACATTAACGATGTTTCATTGTTTGATGGTTACAAAGGTTACTGTATAAATGACCTGTAGTAAAACATTTCCTTCACCCAGCACCTGACTCACGAGGCCCTTAACTCTTAACCATATGACCAAAATTTTATTCTATCCCAAATTTAAAGCATTTGCAGACGATAAAATAAATGTGACTCAAAAATTGAAATTTGTCTTAGGACAAGTCGAAATGATTGTTGGAAAAGAAGAAAATGCTGGTTACTAGCATTTTCTCCTTTTCCAACAATATTTTCATATTCTCTCTTCTTAACCCTTTCCCAAACAAGCCCTGGTTTTCACGTGTCTGCAGTACAAGTCTTTTGAAAACACTGTGGGAAAAGGAGAAATTGCTCGTAACGAGCAATTTCTCCTTTTCCCACAGTGTTTTCTATCCTTTTTGAGACCTTTCTGCCATTTTCATCAAATTTAAAATTGTCGTCTGCAAACTCTTTCAATTTGGACCAGTCCAAAATTTGTCGTTTGGGAAAGGGTTAAGCGTCCTTAAAAGTCGTGATTGTGTGGTAAAGGGTTAATCTTAACATCAGACTTCACATTACAGTCTTGTAAAACAGTTCGGTAGTATTTACATGAATGAATGAATGAATGAATGTCCTTATTGACTTATACATCCTGTACATAGTCAGTTATAATCAAAATAATTTTCAAAGTGTCCCACGTGATACAATTCTCTCTCTCTCTCACATTTTCTATCAACGTCCTTTCGCTCTCAAAATTACATCATGATTGTATATTTGATCAATTTACGAATATAAAATATTCAAAGTACTCTGTCTCTCGGACAAATTTATTTATATTTAATTCTTTGCCATGTTTCAAGCATCTTCCCCTTTCTACAAACTTTTTTTTCTTCCTAAAAATGAAACAGACAGAGAGAGAGAGAGAGAGAGAGAGAGAGAAGGGGGCGGGGGGTGAGGCGAGGAAAAATAAAAACAAATGTAAAGATATTCTGTTCTGTTTTCCGAGCTATTTTTTATTCAGTCAAACAAGAACCCAAAGTGTATCGTTTTAGTTATCATAATTTCCCATCTACAATAAGCATCGTACATCTACGAATAAGACGAACTACATTTCGCATCAGGACGAACTACAACTACATGACGTAAGAATACAACAATCCGTTATAATAATTATAGTGTTCTTTGAAATTTCTACAACTTCTCTTTTAAGTAATTACACAGATCATCCATGGCTCTCACACCGACTTGAAAAGGCATGGGTCCTGCGAAGAAGAAAATCATACCGTGGAATCCATCAGGATAATGGGCTAGGTGCACGTTCACACCGGCTTGTTTACATCTCTGATAGTAAATTAAACCGTCATCGCGTAGAACGTCATATCCGGCGGTTAACACGTAGGTCATGGGTAAATCACTAAATTCCTCCTCGTTTGCCATCAATGGTGCTAGATACGGATCAAGAATCGTTTTCTCCACTATATTGGACAGTTCCTCGCTCCCAGTGTCTGTTGGTTTATCCATATTGCGGAGTGATTTTGTTCGGATGTATTCTTTCATATACCACCGCGGCGAAATGTAGTCTGCGTATTTTGACTTCTTGAGAGCTGGTGATGTGTGTTGATTTTTAAGAATCAAGTCCATATGATCATAACTTATGTTACTATAATTCAACCAATATGATAACATAGAAA
The DNA here is from genome assembly GCA_945859785.2 of Tridacna gigas. NCBI lineage: Eukaryota > Metazoa > Mollusca > Bivalvia > Cardiida > Cardiidae > Tridacna > Tridacna gigas. Next base: position 45,089,620 of record OX244042.2, read on the forward strand.
CATCACATAACATTCCGGGAATATAGTCCTTATTTTCGATATACGACGGAGTTTGAAGGTCAAACAGCTGTAGGCAGGGATAAATAGGGATCTGAATTTTCACTTTCTTCTTCAAGCGCAATGATACAGCACATGTTAAATGTCCCCCGGCGCTGTCACCCGATATTGCTAGTCTTGATGGATCTATTTTCAACTTTGCCCCGTTTTTCAGAACGTATTCTGTAGCCTTCAAACAATCCTCAAATGGAATAGGATGTGGGTTTTCTGGCGATTGCCTGTAACTATCAAAGTAAAAAATATGGCGGTATGTAAAAAGATACTGAAAGATATTGCATTAAAAACTACAAATAAAAAAAAGGAGAGAACAGTTTAGTTACTATTGATGATGTTGTAATTAGTTTTTTAATGATTATGATGATGACGATGATGATATATACGTCATTTAATGCACTGTTTAATAAGTTGGTTACAACGGAGGGCAGACAGACAGACAGACAGACAATGTAGGAAAACATACTTCACCGATACAACAACCATCCCGACTCTTTTAGCGAGTTCTCGTGTGGCGGGATCGTACACATCTGCGAAAAAAAGACATTTTACGTCCTACAGTAGTGGAAACAAAGATAAATTCAGGCCTACAGAAGTTTTTAACCCTCTATCATACAACTCCAAGAGTTAAGGGCCCTAAAAATGAAGGTTATTGAAAACACCGCTGAGAAAATAAAAATGCTGGTTTCACATGGTTTTCTACCATTGTTGACTTCTCTTATCCAAGATGTAGGAAAACATGATGTTATTTTTTATGGAGAAGTGAAAGTGGTTGTGTGAATTCGTCAATCTACAAGAAAAAGTTTTATTTAACAATGGATGGATGGATGGATAGAAGGTTGGACAGATAGATAGATAGATAAATTAGTTAATGAATAAATGAATAAAAACAGATTAATTAATTAATTTATTTATTTATTTATTTATTTATTTATTTAAAGAAAAAAAAAAAAAAATAGATATTAAATTTAAGGAAAAAAATGTGCATAGATCTTTTAAAACTGTTTGATGGCCTTTAACTTACCGACAGACAGCCATGACCAGCCGCCTCCATGGTAATACACAAGCACTGGACGTTTAGTACCACTGATTCGGATAGGATCATATACCCGGACGCTGACCCCGTCAAATTCTGTGTCATAAATCTGAAGAGATGCAACCATTTCTTTTTTGAAAGATGTTTTTAGAGGTTTTTTTTTTTTTTTAACACAGGAAGAAAACAAAGAAATGTAGTCAGTGATACACTACGATTCTCTTGAAGAAGTATTTATTAATGAGCCATGCTCTGTGGAAAAGGGGTTCTAATGTATCTGCAAAAAGTATCGACCAAGATCAGCCTGGGCCGTCCTTGCAGCCTCACCTTGGTCGGACTTTTTACAATTGATCAATTTTCTGCATGTCAAAGCACCCGTCTACCACATGATTCAGTCGGTTGTTAGACCTGATTACAAAAGGGCAGAAAACATTGTGGGAATGGGGGAAATGCTGATTACAATAAAACAGTCAGGCCGCTCTGAGCAAAAAGTACAGATTCAATAGCAAAATTTACAGCCTCTTATTAAAATAGCAGGCGTCCATCACAGAACATCGTTTCAAAATTCCTCATCCACCTTTTTTCTATTCTCTCTGATTCTGTCACCAGTCGTCCACTTTCTTTCTTCTTTACCATTTTTTTCTTCCTCTATTTTTTTTAACAGTTTTTCTATTTCATTTTGTTATTTACACATTGCATTTTATATGTTTTGTTGCCATTATCTATTTGTATTGTTCATTTGATTGTAGGGGAAGGGCCGAATCTAAGTTGAAAGAACTTGTGGCCCATCCCCATTCATTTATTGAATAAAATATACATAGTAAAATTAGTGTTGCACCCCTGTTTTTCTAACGTGTTTAATTTTCTGGCGTGAATGATATGAAATGGGTTGGAAATTAGAATCTGGCTGCTGTATACAAAAACAAACAAGTCTGTTGTCTCTGAAATGGAATGAACTGAGGTATCCCTTAATCTCATGGCAGCAACTGCTGATCGAGCTGTTTCAACCTCTCGTGAGAGGTGTGAGACAAAGACTGCAAGCTGTTTTGCATGCCCCGGGCGGAAGTACGCAATATTGCCTGATTTTGTGTGTCCATTCTCTGCAGGTCACTTTCAACCTGTCGTAAGTTTTGTTTCGACATTGAATTCCCTGTTTTAACCAAACTTAAACGCTTCTCGTTTTTCTTAAATTTGAAAGCAAAATCTAGGCAAAAGATTCCCACTTACCACGAGGTCAAGGGATACCTCAGTTCAGTTCATTTTATGGGCAAAAGACGAGTCTATTGGTGTATGCAGCAGCCGAATTCTAATTTCGACCCAATTTTATCTCATTCACGTCAGAAAATCAAACCCGGTAAAAAACACAGGGGGTGCAACACTAATTTTACTATGTATATATTTAAACTAAACGAACAATTTCTCCTTTTCCTACAATGTTTTCAAAGGGCTTCTTCCATAGTGTTGTTAAAACTCGGGATTGTGTAGTAAAGGGTTTATATACAAGACATAAAATAACAGTTTAACATAACAAATCAACGGTACACAATGATCTAAATAATGAATGACTGAAGGAATGACAAAGTTGATTTTATAAATCCGTAGTTGTATGACGCCTTGCTTGATATAATGCATCACGGAAACGTATTAATGACTGAAGGAATGACAAAGTTGATTTTATAAATCTGTGGTTGTATGATGCCTTGCTTGATATAATGCATCACGGAAACATATTAATTAAACCACTTTTTGCCAGAGCGCCGGTCATTAACCCTTTCCCAAACGATAAATTTTAGACTGGTTCAAATTGAAAGAGTTTGCAGACGACAATTTTAAATTTGATGAAAATGACAGAAAGTTCTCCAAAAGGGTTGAAAACACTGTGGGAAAAGGAGAAATTGCTCGTTATGAGCAATTTCTCCTTTTCCCACAGTGTTTTCAAAAGGCTTGTACTGCAGAAACGTGAAAACCAGGGCTTGTTTGGGAAAGGGTTAATATAAGACAGAAAACTCTAGATGAAGTATTCAGAATTAATTCCTACTACAGCATTCATTAGATTTGAATTACGGATCATTCGTGTATACAGCCTCAAATCTGAGACCCCAAAAAATTCATGACAAAAAAAAAATCACCTTCAGTTCAGGATCTTCCCCTTTTCCAAAAGGACTTCCGGTTATAAGAGTTGTCAATACGATCTCCACCATCTTTCTTGTGAGCCGACAACAACCACCTTTGACCCCGAGGTCATGAAGGGTCAAGATCTGAAATTTGAAAACGTCTTATTTCAGTTGGTGTAACTCTTTAAGTTAACCCGTAAGCTGCAGAGCACTACTCACTGACCTTTTGTGGACAGTGTAGACCAAGATCAGACTGCACAGAACGGAGATAGTGTTCTCTAAAAAATAAGTTTTGAAAATACGTGTACCATTATTCGGGTTTTTACTGTCGTCTTGGAAGTTTTGTTTACTTATGTAGCATGATAAGGGTTAAAGGGGCGTTTTTTAAAGACTTATTTTAGGGACCAAGAGTAAACAAAAGCCAATGGCGTTATATAAGAAGTACAGTCAAATGTAACCATCTATACAATTAGGAGGCACAATTTTCATAGCAATGCTGTGTCTAATAGGTATATTTAGGCGTTCATTTCTCATTTGTTATTCAATTTATGAGTTAGTTAACGTTTTGTCTCCGTTACGGGCACTGCGTATGTCCTAATAATATCGCACCGTTTCGCGAGACCTGTGCAACATGTGCAAGAGTGCTTGTAGAGAGACAACCCAATCGGACTTGTGATAATAGGTATTGAGAAGATTGTTTTCATGTTTCAGGTAGTCATCAAAATCGTTCAACAGCATGATCATTTTGATCATCATCATCATCATCATCACCATCCCACGTCCTTTTTGCCATTCTTCCGAATTCTCGGGTAAATTTATAAGTCATTTGTTTGAAGCAAATTATTGACAACAGAAAGTACCAAGAGTCAGTATTCTATTTCCTTTCAAAACTGCAAGTGTCTCCGCCTTAATATCAAGTACTTTGAATGTCAGAATTTAAGTGTTACACAATTATGAGTTATGCTCTATGAAAAGGGGACTTAATGCATCTGCGAAAAGCAGGCTGACCTGGGCCGAAACTTTACGCTATTGATCAATTTTCTGTATGTCAAAGAACCAGTCGACGTCATGAGTCAGTCTGTTGTTAGACATAATGAATTTTATGCATCTCTGACTATGTGATGTCTTGCTTGGTGTGGTGCATCACTGAGATGCATTAAGCCCCCTTTTGCCAGAGCATGGCTCATATATTTTCCCTGCTGGGTTACATACTATTGTTGATCGAAAGACACTTGATTGTTTCTGGATAAGGTCTTATCAAGAAAGACAGTATTTTAGGTCATCCTAAACGGGAGTGTGGTATTATGAGCAATGCTCTATGAAAAGGGGCTTTATGCTTTTAAAGGAAGTATCGACCCATGTCGGCCTGCTATTTGTAATTTTTTTTGTTTTGAACATTCATATTTGTCCAGTATGCTACTACAAACTATACCACACTTACAAATCTTCCGGTGGTTCGAAGGGAAGTATCCAGTACGCGTGCGCTCCATTTCTCCGTAACTCCTTCCGGTATCTCAGTGTGCATGTACTCAAAAATCATGTATGCCATGATGGCCGTCAGAGATATTATCAACAGCGTCGGAAAAGTACCCAGCAACGTAAGTCCTACCTGTGGTATATAAGATAAAGCATTTACCAGACGACAAAATTTTGAACTTGTCCAAATTCAAAGCATTTTTTTTTCCAGAGGACAAAATTAAATGTTCGTCAAATAGTGGTTTTGTCTATGAAAGGGTAGAAAACATGGTGGGGAAAGAAGAAAATGCTGGGTGTTACAATGATGTTTATTATTTATCCCTTGCTATGCAATAACGCCTATATCTTTACTAACGGTTAAGGAAAATCTACAGTAAAAATACTGAGAACTCGGTAGATCTAATTCTTCTTGTTTTCTACATGTATTTTTGTCTACGTTTAAATTTTAAAGCCATCTTTGCAGGCGAATAAAAGCTGTATTTGTTAAGATTTTCAAAAAACAAGCCTTGCGAAAAGAAATCTAGTTTCGCTGAATGGCCCTTTTAAAGAACAAAATTGGTCCTCTGCATATTCGTAACGAAGGAAAGAGGAAAAAAAACAAAAACCACTTACCAAATATAGAAAGCACATGACCGGAACCCTCAAGTTCTATGGAACAAAAATCCGACACAAATGAAGTATTATGCTTTTTTGGTGAAGAAAAATAGATTAAACATCACTTACCAAACAAAGAAAGCAAGTGACCGATGCCTTCAGGCTCTGTGTAGTTCTATAGAACAGAAATCCGACAATAGGTAACATGTACAAAAGAAGCATTATGCCTTTTTTTTCAGTCTGTGTGTATCTCACTCTGTAATAACTCTTGCAGCTCAGCAGATGTTAAAAGAAGCGCGCTTCAAATCTCGGCATACAGATACCGTCTGGCTAGAGAAATTCTCGTCTGACCAGCAAAATGACCGTTACAGATGACCACGTGGTCCGTGGGAACCCAGGAGATAATAACATTGATGACCCTTCTGCATGTAGAAATTTTCTGGTGCTGTTCTAGACGATGTCTTTTGAAAACACTGGGGAAACGGAGAAATTGCTATATAGGAACGAGGAACTTCTCAGTTTTCCGTCATGGTCTCTCGTTTGTCTTATCAGCCAAGATCTGCTGGTTCATTTTGCCAATTTAGGTCAAACACTTTACAAGACGACCAAATTTTAGATTTATCAAAATTGAAAGCACTTGCAGAAAACGAATCAAATGTTGTTCAAATAATGGAATTTGTCTTTGAAAGGGTAGAAGACATTGTGGCGAAGACAGCAAATGCTGTTTACCCGCATTTTCTCCTTTTCCCCAAAAGTTTCCAAAAGCCTTCTTTCTTTAAAACTCGGCATCGTTTCGTACATAAAGTTTAGTAGACTTGTCCACATTGAGAACACATGCAGAATACGAATTAACCCTCTCCCAAACGATGAATTTTAGACCGGTCCAAATTGAAAGAGTTTGCAGACGACAATTTTAAATTTGATGAAAGTGACAGAAAGCTCTCCAAAAGGGTAGAAAACACTGTGGGAAAAGGAGAAATTACTCGTTACGAGCAATTTCTCCTTTTCCCACAGTGTTTTCAAAAGACTTGTACTGCAGACACGTGAAAACCAAGGCTTGTTTGGGAAAGGGTTAAGCTACTAAGCGCGACCCGGGCGCTTTTGCGGACAGTGTAGATCAAGATCAGACTGCACAAAACGTGCAGTCTCATCTTTAATCTACACCGCCCGATACAGTATTTTATTTCCCGAGAAATCAACTGTGAAATGGCAATATTTGGATTTTTTTTTCTATTAAACGGAAGCTTTCGTTTCATTTATTTCGCGGGTTGAAGGTTAATACTCTCTGAGAATTTATACATATGGTTTCTGTAACGCTGTACCAAGTACATGTAACTTCAAGTTTTTCACGACCCTGAAAAATAGGAAGCCTGTTGTTAACCCTTTACCCTACGAGTTTTGATGACCCTGAAGAAAAAAGGCTTATGAAAACAGGGGCGGGAAAAGGAGAAAATGCTGGTTACCAGTATTTTCTCCTTTACCAACAATGTTTTCAAAAACTTTCTTTGTCAGGGTCTTCACAACACGGAATTGTATGGTAAATGATTAAATGATCGACTTCAGTAGCTGTCTATCACATAGTAAGGACTAAGAATTCGTGTCTCTGTATGACTTATGCGTGAAATAGGTTTTAACCCTTTACCGTACAATGCAGCCTTTGGACGCCCCTGGGAAAGAAGCCTTTTGAAAACATTGTGGGAAAAGGAGAAAATGCTGGTAACCAGCATTTTCTCCTTTTCCCACAATGTTTTCTCCCCTTTCTAAAAAAAGTTGCACCATTTGAGCCACATTGAAATTGTCGTCTGCAAATGCTTTCAATTTTGACAAGGCTAAGATTTTGCTGTCTGGCAAAGGGTTAACCCACAGCTTGCTAAATAAGTTAAATGAAACTTTAAAGTCGAAAATGGAAACCCAAATTTTGCTATCTGAAAGGCATTTATAGAGGAGAAATATCTATTAATCGGACAGTGTAGAGTCCAGATCAGACTGCACGTTCTGTGCAGTCTTGTCTTGAGCTACAATGCCCGCAAAAGGTCCTTTAGTCGCGCTTAGAAGCTTAAGCGTTAATTGGTTACTGAACAATCCCGAGTTTTAACGACCCAGAGAAAGAAGGCTTATAAGAACATTGTGGGAAAAGGAAAAAATGCCAGTAACCACCATTTGCTCCTTTTTCTAGAATGTTTTCTAACCTTTCAACTACAAGTCCCATTATTTTTGCAATATTTAATCCGTCGTCTGCTAGTGCTTCCAATCTGGACCAGTCCACCAAACTGTTTACCAAACAATGCCGAGTTTTATCTACCCTGAGAAAGGTTTCTGAAAATATTGTGGAAAAAAGGAGAGAATGCTGGTAAACAGCATTTGTTCCTTTTCAAGTGTGTGTTCTATCCTTCAAAGACAATTCTCCTTTTCCCACAGTGTTTTCTACCCGTTTTGAGACCTTTCTGCCATTTTCATCAAATTTAAAATTGCCGTCTGCAAACTCTTTCAATTTGGACTAGTCCAAAATTTGTCGTTTGGGAAAGGGTTAAGGGTTAAATATCACTGGTCAGATAAAGCCTCAGCGCTATAGGCGAAAACAGGGGCTTTTGCGGACGGAATAGATCAAGATCAGACTGCACAGAACGTGAAGTCTGATCTTGGATCTATATCGTCCGCTTGTTCAGTCAAGCCTATAAGATAACAAATCTTTCCAGGTTTCAGTGGATTGTGTTTTCAGCTGTCGATGTTATACATTAAAGGGTGAAAACTCTCTCTCTCTCTCTCTCTCTCTCTCTCTCACTCTCTCCCTCTCTTCTAGAAAGCTGCATTTATTTTTATGCAAATAAAAGTTTACATTATAACATGTCTGTGAGTTTATCATGACGCAAGTGAATCATTTTCCAACCGATCACTTGAATTACGTGGGAACTCTATCTTTCTCTCTCTCGCTCTCTGTCTTTCCCCTACCCCCCCCCCCCCCAAAAAAAGGGGGGCTGTATTCAACTTTAAGCAAACGAAATTTCTTTGCGATATGTGTTTGTGTTTATTACGCAAGTAAATTATTTTCAACGGATCAGTTTGATTACCTGAGAACTTTCCTAAGAATTCAATTTAACTAGAAAAAATAAATCTTGATTCTAAATTCTAAATCTAAATTCTTCAATAAACCACGTTTTGACCGAGACAGAACATCCCAGGTAATCAGTCGGATAGCCTTGGAATTTAAATTAAGAATCTTGTTGAGAATAGTTGGTGAATATGAATCACAGGAAGTGTGTTAGTAGTCATATTATTACCATTTTCCCGACAGGCTACATCCCTTCACAAAATCACGCATCCCAAAAATATTTTAACCATAACACACCAGCAAACCATTCAACTCACACAAAAATCAACCCACTTATGCAATCCCTCCACCCTTAACTATCAATCAACGCTTAAAAATATGGCAAACCCTTATTCATTCAACCCATCCTTAAGATTATAGCCAGCTCTTAAACAATATAACAATTTTATCTAACATTAACATGTTCATAAAATTAAAAACAAAAATAGGTTAACAAGTCAATCTAATTAAAGCCAGTAAACAAAATGACATAACCCCTATATTAATCGTTTTTTCCTAAGTCCATTTTTATTTTTCCCCATGCAACGGCTAGCCAGTTTATCAGTTAGTGTTGCAACAACTAACCAGCAAACCCTTACATCAGACAATTGCTTAACCTTTTTCTTACCCCATCAACCAACACATCAAACAACGCCTAACCGGTTTATGAGTTAGTGGGCGGCTTAAGATTTTGTTAAAAATTGATTTAAGTAAAAAATATATGAAGATAAAAAACAAAATGGAAGAATAAAAAATTAAAAGGTATCTACCACCATCAAAATATCCAATTACACATTATCCACAAAAATATATTCCATTTAAATTAAGAAAGGAGGATTTTTTGTGTTTTGACTGGCAATTAAAAGAAGTTTCCAATCTTAAAGAAAAATATGAAAAATTAAAAAGAGGAATAAACTATAATACAGGTAAAAAAATACAATATGGAAAAGAAACCTATATTAAACTTTTACAAAAATTAAAAAATTATGTTCTTTTACTTAACACAAAAGAAAAATATAGAAATACTTTAACAAAAGAAGATTTAGAGACAATTGAAAAAATAAATGAAGAAGTAGTCATCATTAATAACTTAATATCAGATTATAATGAAAAAAGAAGTGAGCTATGTAAAAAAATGCAAGAATTGACAAATTGGAGAGAATATACAATTTTTGAAAATAAAAAATATGGTCTTTTTAAAGAATTTTACAACCTCCTCCATCATGAAAATGATTGTTTGGGTAGATTTGAAAGAAAACTAAAAAAAAACCTATTATTTAATAATATAATGAATTATATTACAGGAAGAAATATTGATGAAAACTATGTTTTAGCATGTATAACATGTGGTAAAATTAAAAAGACAACAGTAAACGAAAATTTGTAATTTTTATTTGTTCTTATCACAAATAAAAATTTATTTTTTGTATTCCTTAATTCTATAATGTCCCCAAGCAAGTGTATGAGTTCCATCAGGTAAAATAAACCTTTTATCATCATTTGCACTTAATGCTATTTTATTAATTTCTTCCGTATAAGGTTGGTGCTTATAGCTTCTTATATTTGTCATAATTCTGTGGTGAATATCATTTTTTTCTAAACAATTCAGATAATCCTGATGTGTTATATTTTTCTTAATTATATTTCTCTTAATCCCCTTACATTTTTTACTTTCTTTCCCATCATCCATTTTAATACTGTACATTTTTGGTTTTAAACCAACACACTCTTCTATTTCCTTCCCATTTGTTTCATCCTTAAACATACCAATCACCTTTTTATTTATACCGACTGGAATACCTGAAGGATGCCCCTCCTCAGGGTAACCACTCGTATCAAATTTTTCTTTAACATCATCCGAAATATCTTTATAAAAATCATCTGTTACAATTTCATATAATAAACTATCGGTGTCGGTAAGCCCTAAGGTAGCCCTTTCTCCATATTTTGCTTTTATATAGTTATAGTGAAAATCATACATCATAGTTTTACTTATCTCAAGAATGGAAAACCCTAAATATATCGGCTCGTTAAATTTTATCTGTGTTTTTCCCATATGAATGCTTATCAAATTTTCATTAAATATTGTTAAATGTTTAAAGTTTGGTTTGTTTACGAATTTCCTAGCTGATTTTTTACTTTTGACAAGCCTAACATTTACCCTTTTTCTTATATTTTCCATAGTTTTACCAAACACCGAATTATTCATTAACTTATAAAAATCCTTTTCAAATTCATTTTTTGCTTTAGCTCTTAGTTGTGTGTTTAAATCTATGTATGGTTTTAGCCAATCACTCTCTTTAAACTTAATCCCTCTATGTATCTTCTTCAATTTTAAACTAAGACTTAAACACTGTTTTAAACTTTCACAATGTATAACATAGTTTTTTTTATCGTTTAAATCTGGTGTTAGTTTTTCAACACCATTAACTTTCTTTTTCTCTGCTGCAAGAGGAAGCTCATTAAAATAATCATGCAGTTCTTTAGGAACATCTGAATCAACTTCTAAAAAACAGGGATGTCGTTTCCAGTTGTTTAATTCCTTTTCTGTCATCCATTTAAATCCACCAGTCGGAAGCTTCTGACTCATTGCCCAACCATACAAGTTATTACAATCTAAATATTTACAAAATACTGAAAGTTTCTTTGAATTATACTTTTTACCTAAATATTTATTATTGACTTTTATAAGTCTTTTAACAATCATTGAAATCCCACCCCTAATTCCCCTTTCGATAAATTGGATTTTATTTTTATCTCTAATCAGTTTTAACTTAACACCAGTTAACTTTAATGCTGCATCCCAAGCTAAACCAGGTGCAGTAAAATAGCAGGCAGGATCTAATTTATAAACTTTAAAACAAACTTTTCTAAAGCTTTCAAACACATCAGCTAAAAGAAGAACATCCGTTTTTAAATATAAATCATGATATTCACCAGGAGTTTTAATTTTAAATGTTTTCCATACCTTTTTTGCATGTTCATAATCTTCTTCTGAAATTCCTTCTCCAGTAAGTTTTGAATAAAATGCTTCTATAGGAGGCAATTGCGTTTCATTTAACCTTTCTAAAGAATCAATATATTCATATGGATAAACCCCCTTTCTATGAAGAAGTTTAAACTCTTCTTTTCTTGGGAAATACTTTTTTAGGTTTTTGAATTGATCATTTTCTAAATTTTCTACTAGTTTTGCTAAACTTGTGCCCATAAATTTAAAACTATCTAAAAACCTTGTATCCTTATAAATATCTTTTGTTTTATTTTTAACTTTCATCTGTCCAATATAACTTTTCTTTGTAAAGCTTATATATTTTTCCTCATTAGTTGGGATTACATTAATTTCCCCCTCACTAACACCAAGACTTTTAACAAACAAATGACAATCATATCCAGACAAATTATGAAAGAAAACAGGGAGAAAGTTTGGTTTACGAAATTTAAGATTACATTTGCTATGTGCTGCCCCTCTATATCTACCACTAAAATGACAGTGGTTTCTTACTTTTTTCCATCTATCTTCATCTTTTTCCTTTTTCTTTTCTTTTTCTTCCTCTTCTTCCACCCCATCTTCTTCATCACTTTCCTCTTTTTCATCACTTTCTTCTTCCTCTCCAAACTTCTTATTACAAAGATAACAAGTATCTGCCTTATTAAAATCTTTTACATCCTTTTCAGTAAATAACATATCTTTTTTTGGTAATTTAAAAATCTCCCTGGTTAGGTTTTCTATTTCTTCCACAAACTTTTCCTCTGCTTTTTTCCCCTCGATATAGCAACAATCTCGACTTAAAAACATTTTCATCAAAACTTTTTAAATAGAAAGAATAACCTGTTGGGATATGCATATGAATTTTTGTTGTTGAACTTTTACTTGGGTCTGGTTTTGTGTGTTGTATTGGTACAAGCATCGTTTCAAAATCACCATAAACAACAAAAGGGTGCCATTGTGTTTTAACCCAGTTTTTAAACATTACTTTACTTTCTTTTTTTGAAGGCATTTTAATTCTTACAGCATCTTCTTCATAGCAATACACTCTATGATTTTCCAAAACGCTTTCACTTGTAAAATGTCCTAAACAGCTCCACCAAAAAACAGTTTATGTTTATCTTTTGATATTTTTGCTGCTAATAGTGCACTTGGGTTTTTTACCCAAACATAATGGTTATTTTCATCTTCATCTTTTATTAACAAAAGAACCACTAAATGTTTTCTATCAAAAGTTTCTTTTCTTTGCCTTCTAAGGGGACATAATCCATCTTTCTCATCATAACCTATAACAACGATAGAAAAATCTGGATTTTGATTTTCAAATTTATTAATATCACACAATTTAACAGGACACTCTATTCCTTGCATATTTAATTCTTGGATTTGTTCTTTTAATTTTTTGTCAACTCTTTCTGGATGTTCTTTTTTTGGGTAAGCTACCCTCATAACACAATATGAAAAACAGTTATGGTCCTCCTTATTTTTGATATTAACAAGACCATTTCTGTTATTTGGTCTTTTTAATCCTGCTGGTAAAGGCATCCATGAACCTGCTAGCCCCTCCCATAACGGTCTATTTTCTACAACATGCAATGTTAAGCTTATAACCCCTTCAAAAACCCATCCAGTTCCTCTTATTAAAAAAGTTTCAAAATTTTTCATAATTCGTTCTTTCATTTTATTATATAATTCATCTATATCACTTTCTCTTGTATTAATTTCATGAAATGAAGAAAGTGGAACTTCTGCATATTCGGTACCCTTCGCTGTTTCCTTTGAAAATCTACATAAAAGTACTAGCTTTACCTTTGTATTTCTATGGTTTCTTAAAAAACTTGTTACGCTTTCTTTACATACTTCTAAAAAATCATCCGGCCCCCATCCCCTTACTCCATCTATAACATGCTGTGTTGCAAATTCTCTTAATGCCGACGCTTCTTGCCTTAATTCAGTGTTTGGTATTTCTCTTCTTGGCAAGTCTTCTTCTACATTTTCTAAAACTTGGTTTAAAACTTGTGGAATCTGCTCTTCTTCAACATTACCAGTTAACCAATTAGTAAAATTAGATACTCTTCTTCTAACACCTTCAGGGATTACCGCCGAGACAGCCCTTCGAGCACCACTATATAAATTAGATGCAATCATTTGACTAGCATCTGTTAATCTATTGATAAATCTTCGTGAAAAAGAATTCATTGTTATAATTTTTAAAATAATTAAACTTTTCTTAAGTCAATTTTTTAAAATTTTATTATTTCATTTTTTGAAATAATAAAATTATTGTATATCAATTCTATATTTACCATTCCACACCCTACCATTCCAGTTTTCAATCGTTTGAGGACATCTATCAATAAATTTACTTGCTTTGTAAATTGATGGAAATGTTGTTGTTTCTTCAGTCTCAACATCCTTTAATATTACTGTTTTAGGATTTTTAGCAATATCCTTTAATCTATCATAATTAGGTTTTTTTTTAAGTGGTATTGCTTCTTCAGGATACAATCCATGCTCTTTTAACACATCAATAAACTTTTTCTTGGTCCAATATGAATACCACTTAATGTTATTATCTTCTAATATTTTCTTAAAATCAGTAATCTTTAGCATATTTTTTATTTAAAATAAAAAATTACTTAATACACTACACTCATTTTATTTCCATCACTCTGGAAGTTAATTAACCTATCACTAAGTAAAACAGCGAATGCTTCAGTATTTGCGGGAGAAACCGCTCCAAATGTGGCTTTAACATGTATATCAGTTACAGAATACTTAAGCCTTTCGCTTTGCTTGGATAAATCAAACACAAACAAAGGAAAGAGATTTTTATAATCTGATGGGGTAATATTAGGATTTGATACTAATTCATCCATGTTAAAAAACTTTTTTCTAAACATAGACGCCTCTCCATATATTCTGCTAAATTGATTTTCAGTAAAATTTATTTCATGGTCACAGATAGGATTTTTTTTTAACCTAACATTACATAAATATTTCTTATATTTAAGTTATCAAATATAGCTGGGTTTTGTGTTTGGTTGCCACCTCTGCCAGTTTGAAAACCAACAATTAAAAAACGTGGTACCTCAGGAGATGATTTAGATGATAGCCTCCAGGTAAAACCAGCTGCCTGAGGAACCGTAATATTGTCGCTCTGTATCATCCTATAACCAACTGGAAATTTTTCTTTTTTCTCAATAAATTTAAAAAGTTCCAATCTATTACTATCTTCCGGTACCACATGAGGCATAAACCAAGATACTCTTTGTAACCTAACTCTTCCATCTTGATGTCTAGCAGGATTTCCACCTGCAGCTGCAGGTCTATAAATTGCATCGTTGTTATTGTTTCTTGTTAAGGTTAGTGTTTGTTTCATACCATATAAAATGTTGTTGTAATCTTCACAAAAACCAAATATATGTTTCAATGGTATCCTAAAACTAAATGTACCTTTATCATCGTTAGCTATATTATCATCATTTGCGCCTAAAATATAATCTCTTCTAACTTTAAAACCTATATTATTATTCATATTAGCAGTTGCACTAGTATCTTTATACCACACTTGATTTAGCCCCTGTGATTTTGAAAAGTCATCGGGGTATTTTAACAGTCCTAGCATTGTAGTAGTTTGACCAGGATAATTAATGCTTTCTATCTCTTGACCACTAAGTTGATATCTAATATTTTTAAATAGATACATTAACCCATTGTTTGTTAGCGTTACCCAATCTCTATCATCCCCAGCATTATAAACTCTGGTCCCTCCATCTTCTTCTGTTTTTTCTAATTTACCTACAATTTCTAAAAAAGATTCAGAAGGGTGATAAAAAATATCTTGTGTTTCAATCTCTATTCTAATATTTCCTCCTGGATTGTTTAGATTGGTACCAGTAATAGGTAGATATTCATAATATTCATATTCATCAATAGTATCATATTTTGAAATTGGCTCTTTAATGTTTAAAATATCCATTTTTATTATATGCAATTATAATTTTTAAGTTAAAATTATAATTGTGTTTTGTTTTTAATATTCTAACCATAGTTGTGGGAATGATTTGTTTTCATCATTTACAAAAACACCCTTAAGTTTAATATTTTTAAGTTTTTCAGCAGAAAGCTTTTTTCTCATTTTAGGATAAATTCTATTTCCGTAAAGAATGGTTACCTTAGGTATATCATTTTCTTCTAAATATTGATTTACATCTTCTTCAAATTCCTTAATGATATCAGCTTTTTCAGGAGACAATTTTACAACAACCTTTTTATAATCATAACTTGTATTGGTAACTTCAAGAATTTCACAATCTTCATTTATCTTAAAGTTAGCAAAAAGGATACCAACCCTTTTAGTATTATATTTTTCATATTTTGTTACTTTAAATTTAAGATTTGACATTCTTTTTTATTTAATGTAATAATTTGCTTAACTTAAATTTATTTTTTCATAATACTTTAACTCCGGAACCCCTACTATTTAATTTCTTAACTAAATCTTGTATAGCAATGGCACTACCATCTATTAAGGTGTTAATATTTTGCGTTGCAGGTTGAGTTGTTGTAGTAGGCTTTTGAGTATATTTTTCTAAAATCTTTTTAGATTTTGGTGTTAAAGCCTTTTGAACTAACTTTTTACCTGCATCAACCGCGACACTCTTTCCAACCTCTAATGCTTTCTTTGCTCCTTCCTTAGCTACACTTTTTCCAACATCAACTGCTGAAGATGCAATTTGTTTAGCTGCGCTGCTTGTAAATAGTCTTGTAAGAAAATTAGCTAAGGTATCAAATATCCCTGCTCCTCCATAAGCATAATTTCTTTTAAATCCTCACTTTTGTGGCGTAATCATCTTATAGTATAGACATTAACTTTTTATAACTCTTTGAATTTAATACATGTTGTCTTTTTAATTCATCACAAATACTTACAAGCTCATTTCTTACACCTGTATTACCAGCTTTTTTACTTGCCATCAAAAGGTCTAATCTTTCTAATAGTGCGTTAGGGTCAGATGGGATAACAACAATTCCTTTTCCTCCATATTCTTTTTCTAATATTTTTCTTTTTACCCAAATATTTCTTAGTATATTTTTCCATTTTTCTCCTTGATAACCACCCTTGGCACGTTGGTTTGTAGGGTTGTTATCTTTATAAAGAGCACCGGATTTTATTATTAATCTTTGGTAATCATCAAGATCCTTATCGTCATAAATGTTTGGATTTGGATCTTTAGAAACAATTAACTCCCATAGACCAGGTGTTCCTTTATATTCCTTACCACCAGCTATAATATCATCTTTATCAATTATTGTTAATTTGTCACCAATATAGAATTTACCATCTTTATCATATAACCCATATGTTCTATCAACATCACTTTTACCAACAAATTTTTTTAAATACTTTTCTGCAATTGGTCCAATAAAATGCTTTTCTTCATATTCCTCCATAAATTTTTTTTCTTCAGATGGATAAGCTTCTATTGTTGGGTAATTTGGTAGCATAATAGCCTGTGGTAATTGTTCAATTCCCTCTTTAATTTTTTTTGATGTTATCAGTTGTGTTGCTATAATCTTTTTAGTTGCGTCTTTTTGTGTTTCTGTAATAGGCTTAAAAAACGTTGAAAGGTCAGTTTGTAATTCAGTGTCTCCTGTTTTTTCAGCAAGTTGGTTATCACGAATTCTTTTCTTTGTTGCGAGATATTCTTTTACAATCAATTCCTTTTTTACAGGGTCTTTTATCTTTAAAAACGACATATTTTTTTAAGTAAAAATTTTTTTATCTTGTTTTTTAATCAGTATTACCTATTTCACAAGCACAAGAACACTTAAACTTAGGTGGTTTTAGTTTTAGTTTTAATGGGTTCCATTGTTTCTTTCTACTAGTCTGCGAAATTCCTCCCGTGCTTCCTGTTTCCCCTTCTCGATTAAACTCTCCTGTTCCTCCAGCTTGCTTTTTTTCTTCGACTTAGCCCGTATCTCTTCCTTCATCACCTTGTATTTTTCAAGTTCATCCATAATTAAAGTAAATTCTGAATGGTCTATTTTGTTGTCTGATATTGCTTTTGATATATGTGTATTAAGAGTATCAAGTTTTGCATCAGCTAACATTTTAATCTGAAGATGTTTTTCTGATTTTGTTCTGGTTCTTCTAACTATAAACTTACCTACTATTGCTGCACGACCAACACCTAGGGCACAACCTTCTAAGGCAATTGTTGCAGGTATCGCTACCACGGTACTTAATAGGGCAATTCCTCCTGCTCCTGCTCCTATTGCTGCTGTGGTTAGTCCTGTTTCAATGTTATCCGTAGTCTTACTAATCTTTAAATACTTTTTACTTAACTGTTCTCTAATTCTTACTTCATTTTCAAGAAAATCCTGAATCTCTGATATCTTTTTAAGTCTAAAAGACTGACCATTGTCTCCTGCTGATATTATTGGTTCTAATGTTGGTGCATTTGGTATATTTCGTGCTTCTGGTAAGTTCGGATACATCTTTTCTAGTTCCATTTTATTAATTAAAACTTATTTTTTAAATTGAATAGTAAAGACGACACAAAAATTCATTTTTATTAATTTTTATTAAATTTTTTGAGTTGTTTGTAATTGTACAAACCAGGTCATCCACTTCTTCTAATGAAACTTCATTTGTTATTGATATCTGTGTAAGTTTTAGAGCATAAGATAGAGAAATTAAAACAAAACCTTTACTCATATTAAAACCCATACCTAGGGCTATCGTTCTTGTTTGTCCTCCTTCTAATATTAAAGGTTGTTGAGTAAAAATATCCCATGAAACAGAATTAACTTTTTTAGCTGGATACTTACCTTCAACAGGTTTCCAAAAAATAGTTTTTGGTTGAACTATTTTATGATATCCATTTTTATTTCCATTTCCAAATTTATGCACATTCATTCTTTTTAATTTTATAATATTGCTCCTAATATAGGAATATTAGCAAATGGGCTGTTGGGTCCTAAAAGAAGACCTTTTCCATCATAAATTTTTCCACCTTGTTTTAAATACAATCCATCACCAACGGCACCCAATCCTTTACCTTTAGCTGGACTAAGATATAAACCTTCACCATCAGTTTCTACTTGGCATACACAACCACCTTTTTTAAGGTACAATCCGTTTCCTATTGCTTTTTGAACACTTGAAGAGGCTAACCCAGATAGGGCGCCTACACCTATAGCTGGTAAAACGGTTCTTGCTAATGTAGGTAGAACTGATGAAGCTAAACCTGCTATCAAAGGTAAAAATCCACCTTCTATTTTCATATTGTGTTTAATTTGCTTAATTGTCATTTTAATCGTGGCCCCCTTACCAGCTTTATAAGCTTTAGTAAGTTTATTTACTTGCGACTTGGTTAATGCTATTACATCATTACCATGCAAATCTTCATAATTTAAACGAATACTTACCGGACAACTAGCTTTAACAGCATGATTTAGCTTTTGCTTTTGTCCTTCTGATATATTTACTTTAGCGTTAATGTAGTTTGTCATTTTATATTAATATATTTTTTATATTAATATATTTTTTTATTTATCTTGCTTCTCTAATATGAAATCTGATTGTTATATTCTCACCTCTAAGATTTAGTAAATTTCCATCTTGGTCTGTAATTGATACATTAAGGTTATGTATTTCATTTAATGTTAGCGGAAGATAAACTAAATTTACTGGATTTTCTATTATTTTATACCCTGGTGATACATTAGGAAAAAAACTATAAATTGTATTTCTTTGAGAACCATTAACATAACTACCAGAAATTAAATCAATGTTAACTAACAAGCTATTAATACTTAAAATATTTACTACTTTTTCAGATTCGTGAAATCCTTGTAGATATTTTGCTTTATTAAATCCTAATACTTTTCCGATACTCCTACTTTGGTTAAAATCTACCTGATAACCATTTTCAACATAAAGAACAGATTTTAAAGTATTAGTGTTTGCGGAGATATTAATATAATATTCTTCATTAACTGCGTCATAATGACCCCTTTTCCTCATTTCTTGTTGTATTACATCATTAATATCAACTAAATCATAGGAACCTTCAGGTATTTTTAGTTTTACCCATGTTGCACCGTTGTCAGGTGAATAAACAAAAGTACCGTTGTTTTTATCAATATTAGGAAATGAATAATAAGCTTCAAGATTAACCAATGCTATTTCATATTCTTTATCTTTTTCTAATTGAAGTGGTGGAGTAAATCTTGTTTTAAACTCTGTTTTGTTGTCACTTACTATCAACTGAAATGATGTTTTATGGTCAGTGTTTTTTACAATTTTTTCAAGCAATGCTTCCATATTTTATATTTACTAAAAATATATTTTAAACAAAATATATTTTTAATAGTAGTTGCTGTAATTTTGCGGTATATAGAAGTTGTCAAATCCATTTCTATATTTGCCATTGATTTTGTTGTTGGTTAAGTCAATTACAACAAATCCATGTGGCCTTTCCCAACAATTTTTACAAAAATTAACAAACTCAGTTTTTGTCATATCATCCCCTACATGGTCACTATAAATATGATTAAGATTTTTTAAGTCTTGTCTAAACAAGCATATAAACTTTGCGTTTTCTCTAATAGTTTGACGAGGTAATCTAAAATAATTTTGTGATAGATAAAAACAATCAGCGTTACTATGTCTACCACGAACATAATAGCTTTCACATTTGTTTTGCCTTTCTAAAAGTAAATCATCAAATATCATTAAGTTTTTATTTTCCCCGTTTAAATCTCTAGGGTCTGGCACATCACTAGCATTTTCAAAAAATTCACAGTTAATATCAGATTTTTCCTTAATTGTTTTGCTCCATTCTTCAACTAACGCTGTAGGTGAAACATTATAGTTTTGAACATCATTTTTAAGTGAAAACAACCTTAATATCTATTCTTTTGGTATTTTTTCTTCAAAAGCTTTTTTAAGTATGCGATATTCTGGTTGAAACAAACTTTTACCAAAAACGCATAAGTTGTCATAATCTAACCAATCAGGTCTTAACAAAAGGTTAAGTAAAAGTGTAGTTTTACCACATCCTGATTTACCTACTATTAAACCCCTGATACTCCTAGGTAAAAGGGGATGATTAAATCTTTTTGCTAACGCTTCATTCCATGATAAATTAACAATATCCATATTTTATATTAAAAAAAATTATTTAATATAAAAAATGTATTGTGTTAAGTGTAAAAAACAAACTGAAACAGCTGATATTGAACATACAATAAGTAAAAATGGTAGAAATATGAAACGGGGTAAATGTGTTGAATGTGGAACAACTAAAACACAGTTTATTAAAATAAAGGGAGGTTCGTTGTTAAACAAGGTTATCAATAACCTACCTGTTGAAATGCATTTACCTGGTCATAATTTCACTGGTCCAGGTACAAAATTAAGAAAAAGATTAAATCCTGATTTAACACCTAAAGAATGGTCAAAGCCTGTAAATCGTGTTGATCGTGCCGCATATCATCATGATATATGTTATCTTAAACATGATGATACAGCAACAAGAAATTCTGTTTGTGATGCTAATATGCTTAAGGAGTTAAAAGGTATCTTTAATCCAACAATTAAGGAAAAAATGGAAAGAGGATTGGTTTCTTCATTAATTGGTACCAAGAAAAGATTTGGAATGGGAATTAAAAAAAAAATGACCAAAATATAACGCTAGCAGAAGAATTACATAAACCTGTAAAAAGAAAATTAAGGAAAAGGAGAGTTAGAGTAAATGGCATTGATAGGATATGGGCTGCAGATTTAGTAGATATGCAAGCATTTTCTAAATTTAATCGTGGTGTAAAATATCTTCTTGCTGTCATTGACATCTTTTCAAAATACGGATGGCTGATACCATTAAAAGATAAAACAGGAAAATCTGTTTCTATAGCATTGAAGAGTATTTTTAAGGAAAGAAAACCTGAAAAAATGTGGGTGGATAAAGGTAAAGAGTTTTATAACAAAGATGTTAAAGACTTGATTGAATTGTATTCTACTGAAAATGAGGAAAAATCCAGCGTTGTTGAGAGATGGATTAGAACAATGAAAGAAAAAATGTGGAAGTATTTCTCTGTTCACTCAACAAACGTTTATATTAACGTGTTACCAAATCTTGTTAAAGAATACAACAACGCAAGGCATTCTTCTATTAAGATGACACCAATTGAAGCAAGTAAGAAGAAAAATGAAAATAAAGTTTGGAGAACATTGTATCCTGATTATAATCAACCAAGGGAGGATATCAAACCAAAGTTTTCTGTTGGAGATAAAGTAAGGATAAGTAAAAAGAAAAAGACTTTTGAAAAAGGTTATACCACAAGATGGACTGAAGAGGTTTTTACAGTTTCGGAAGTAAAACATACATCACCTATAACATATAAGATTGAAGATTTAAATGGTGAAGAAATAAAAGGTAGCTTTTATGAACCTGAACTACAAAAAACGAGTCAAGAGGTGTATAGGATAGAAAAGGTTATTAAAAAGGGAAAAGAGAAATCTCTTGTAAAGTGGAAAGGTTATTCTGATGAGTTTAATTCATGGGTTGACAACAGTGCTATTATAAATATTTAAAATATATAAAAAATGAAAGATATAAAAATTGATAATATAACTTTAAAAAATAAACCTTTAAGTAATTTTGAACTAAATGATGCTGCAAAAAAATTAAAATTAAAAAATTTTAGAGGAATATTTTTAAGAGATACCCTACCAAAAAACAATAAAAAAAATGAATGTGGTATATTAAACCTTGATGACACCTGCGGTCCTGGTACTCATTGGGTTGCATGGTTTAAAGATGGTAAGAAAAAAATTTATTTTGATAGTTATGGCATTCAACCACCTAATGAAATTATAGATTATTTAGGGCATCCGATACACTACAATACTGACCAATTACAACATGCGGGGGAAGTGTTTCGTGGTCATTTATGTTTGTTCATTCTTAAAGAGTTATGCGATGATAATAAATTTCAAGATGTTTTAAATAAACTTTTTTAGTAATATTAAAAACGATGCCTGTTGATAAATTTGGAAGAATGGATGATGTTAAAACAAGCGGTGATGGTGTTTCACTTGCTTACATAAGTAATGATTTTTTACGTAAAGATGGAACAACCCCCGTTTCCGGTTCTATAAATATGAATGGCAACACATTAACGAGGGTTAGTAATCCAGTAAATCCACAAGATGTTGCGACAAAGGATTATATTGATAATACAGCAGGGGGTAGCCATGAATCACCACTATTAAAAGAAAATGGAAATTTTCTTGCTACTGCTCCAATCAATATGGGGTTTAAAAAAATACATAATCTACATGATCCTGAAGAATCACATGATGCTGCTACAAGAAGTTATGTGGATAAGGTTAGTAGAGAAAGTGTCATTGTTAAACGTAATGATGGAAGATTTGTTGCTACAGGAAATATAGATATGAGGAATTATGGGTTAATTAACGTTTTGGCACCGGCTGAACCTGATGATGTAGCAACAAAGGGGTATGTTGATAGTCAATCCTCACCATTTTTGTATAACCCCATTGATAACTTTTATACTGCAATAGGAGAAATATCTATGGGTAATCGTCGAATTCATTTTGTTGCTTCTCCAATTGAGAATAGCCATGCAGCAAATAAGCTTTACGTAGATACCGTTTTTGAGATAGCTACTGCAGGTGAAAAGGCTTTGACAAAAAACCAAGACCGGTCTTTTTCAATGGATGGTAAAATAGATATGGGCGGTAACTCAATTACTGGTTTACCAAATCCAATAAATCTTAACGCTGCTGCTAATAAAAATTATGTTGATAATGGTGGTGCCATTGTAAAAAATCCAAATGGAAGCTTTACAGCAATATCTGATGTAGATTTTCAAGGTTTTTCTATAAAAAACGCCGCGATGCCTGTAGATGAGAGTGATTTAGTAACAAAATCCTATGTGGATGGAAGGGTATCGCTTCCTAAAACAATTATAAGCGTGTGTGCCGAAGAACAAGGTCCTTTAACAGATGGTAATTATGAGTTTTCTTTTGGTAATGGGAGTGCCGGAGTAAGCCATGGAATGGGGGGTTATTGTATGTCTGCTCCTGGTAGAATTATAAGAGGGACTTTAATGGTTGTTAAGGGAACCGGTATTCTAAAAGAAGAGGCAAACGTTAATATAGTCGTAAATGGAGTTGAACAGGTTGATTACTCCATAGTAAAAAAGAAAGGAGAAGGTTGTGGTTGTATAGTTTTTCCACAACCTTTAGAAATAGACCAATGTGATGTTATAAACTTTATAACAAGGTCAAATAACCCTATGCTAAAAATGCATATTTAACGTTACTGATAGAGTTAGACTTGTAAAAATATCTAACCCAGTAAAGGGTTAGATATTTAAAAAAGGGTTTACATATCGATACACACCAAGATCACGTGGTATAGCATTTCACAACTTTTTCCAATATTTTGTAATGCACTTTAGACTGAACTTTTGAGGGGAATGGTTGTATGTTATGATATTAACAATTTTTTGCTTTGTTTTTCCAAAAAATGAACTGTATATGGTAGTTTAACGTTTTTCAACATTAACCAAGGCAGGAATATCAAAGTTTAAGTCTCTCTGTGTTTGGGGTTCACAGAATTTATCCTCGGATAAATACGTCCCCCGATATTCCTGTTAAGTTATAATTTACGTTTTATATCACTAACGGTTCTACAAACTGGACATTCTCCTTTAGCATATGTTTTATCACAATTTTCACACAAGCACAGATGGCCACAACTACAAAACAAAATATTAGGTTTTACGTTTTCATCAAAACAGATAACACATTTTTCTTCATAAAAGGTTTCTTTTGTGTTTGTTGATTTTTCTGTCCTTTCAATTCTTTCAATTCTTTCAATACCTGACGTGGAATATGTAATACTATATTCACCACTTGTAAAATTTTCTTCGTTTAATCTCCAAAAATTGTTAAATTGCTCATCAGTAAAATTTACGGTTGACTCATCACTAATTCTTATGGTATCTTGCCTTGTTCTTTGGTTTTCCTCTTCTTGTTGGCCTTCTTCTCTTAATCTAGATACTAAACTAAATAATTCATCTGTTGTAAGTTGTCTTATCTCTTCATCTGTACTTAAAATAGTTTGATTGTTTGGTCTCTCATTATCTTCTCTTACAGCTTCTCCTTCAAAATGATTAAGTTCAAAGGCTCCCCATTCTACACTATTAAATTCAATAGCTGGATGATTAAACAGTGGACTAGGTTGACTAAAATAACCAATATATTTATCAGTTTCACTTAATGGAACACTGTATTTTGTAAATTGTTCTAATCCTCTCCAATATTCACCATAATATTCAACAAAAGATGTAAAATTAAAATGCTCTGCAGGATGAATATTTTTAAATGTTAAAATTGGTGTTATAATAAAACTAACTGGAGTCAGCTCTCTTTCATCATTTTTAAGTAAATCAAGTAAAGCACTTTTATAAGTAGATAAAAAATTATCACTTTGGTTATATGGTATTCTGATACCTGTAAAAATAGGGTTTTTAAATCTGCGATACATCCTATCTTCTGCGTCTGTATGTTCTTGTCGTAAATCTGGACAAGTTATAAAAATAGTTGTATCAAATCCATTTTTACTTAACCTATGCTTACTATATTCATGATAAACAAAAGGGATTAATTTAGAAAACACATGTAAAAAATATCTTTTATATGCTTCATTAGAACGAATTATAAATAATTTTCTACTTTTAACATAAGTATATTTAAAAGAACAAATATTTTTTAAAGTTTTATTTAAGTTTATTCTTTCATCATTCCATTTTATTTAACACGCTCATTTTTTATATATACATATATTAGCTTAAGTTAAAAAATTCAAATTTTATTTTTATTTTTTTATTTTTTAAATTTTTTTTTAATTTACCAACATCTTAAGCCATCTACAAACACAAAAACCGGCTAACTAAAGCGAGATGCGCCATGTGTTGGTTGATGGGGGAAGAAAAAGGTTAAGCAATTGTCTGATGTAAGGGTTTGCTGGTTAGTTGTTGCAACACTAACTGATAAACTGGCTAGCCGTTGCATGGGGAAAAATAAAAATGGACTTAGGAAAAAACGATTAATATAGGGGTTATGTCATTTTGTTTACTGGCTTTAATTAGATTGACTTGTTAACCTATTTTTGTTTTTAATTTTATGAACATGTTAATGTTAGATAAAATTGTTATATTGTTTAAGAGCTGGCTATAATCTTAAGGATGGGTTGAATGAATAAGGGTTTGCCATATTTTTAAGCGTTGATTGATAGTTAAGGGTGGAGGGATTGCATAAGTGGGTTGATTTTTGTGTGAGTTGAATGGTTTGCTGGTGTGTGATGGTTAAAATATTTTTGGGATGCGTGATTTTGTGAAGGGATGTAGCCTTTTAATAAATTTTGTCGGGAAAATGGTAATAATATGACTACTTGTGTTTGACAAACTTTGCATTCATTAACACTTAAACTGCTGAATAAATTTAATGTAAATTTCTACTCAATATTAAAAGCCCAAACATTGTGGTTTCAAAGTTATTTTCACCGGAAAGAAAATACCGTAACGGACAGTGTAGAACAAAGATCAGGCTGCACGTTCTTTGCAGTCTGATCTTGATCTACACTGTCCGCAAAAGGTCAGTGGGTCGCGATTAGCAGCTTAAGGGTTAACATAAAAAGATACAAGACGTAATCCTACTGTTAATCCTACTGCTGATCGAAGGCGGAGTTTGCCAAAACTCATGTGCCTGTGATTCGAATACTTGCCTATCAAACCTAACTTTTATCAAATACACTTGAGCCATGTACTGGCAAAAGAGGGTTTAATGCATTTCCGTGATACATTCTACCAAGCAAGTCATCACATAATTATGGATCCATAAAGTTCATTTTTTTGTCAAACAGAGGTAAAATGATCCTTTTAAATTCAGAAAATTTACAGATGGCAAACAGATTTAGTATTAACTCATGTCAGCCTACGCGGACTACGCAGACTGTCATGGGTCGATACTAATTGAAAATTCATTAAAAACCCTTTTTAGAGAGCATGATTCATTTTTACATGAAAACGCACGATTCTTTTTCACGACGACGTCATTTCCGGCTATCACGAATACAAAATGGACGCTCTCAAGATAGGAAATGGACGTGAAGTTTATACTTTTATTTTCATTTTTTATTGTTGTTTCTTACAAATGTTTCACAGATTTTTCTGTGAGTATTGAGGAAAAACTTGTGAATAAATTACAGGAATATTTTGAAGATATCGAATGCCCGGCTGGCATATCACTTTATCGGCTGAAACAAAACGGCATTCTTTTTAAAGTTCAAGTACAGACGAGGTTACCCCATAATCCTAACGCAAAAACCAAAATTGTCAAACGATGCGAAACTGCAAAATCTTCCATTGGCTCCAGGCTACTTGGAATGGAAATATTCGAGATCACCACAGATAAACCGGAAAGAGTTTCAAAAGATGGGCAGTTTGCTAATTTGTCAGACAACAAATACTCACAGATAGACTGGACAACTTCCCGTCTTTTACGTGATTGCTGTGAGAAGATCCAGTATGAGACTCACGAATGCGGGGTACCAGGCAGCAATCAACCGAGCTGTGATGTGAAAAATGCATTCCATTCCTCGAGCAGTGTCATGTCTTACCTACTAGAAGTTGTAAAAGGGTACGTTGACTTTCTAGTTCAATTTGTAATTGTACCCGCTGCAATAGTTATTCAAGGACGGGTATTCAACTAACATAACTAACCTAAATTGCATTCATGGCCCTAGGCAAGGCTTATTCTATAATTAGCAAGTAACGAAATTTCTGATTTGACTTAGAATTAGAAACTGCGTTATTTTAAGGTTCTGAAAATTCTCGATAATCAAACTTATATTGATATCTAGGGTAGTTGGTTAGGGCCCACGTGAGGGCTGATGCATAAAGAAATACTGTTCGTATACAATCCAAAAATTGGGTTTTCAAGAAAACCCAAAGCATTGTTAACCCTTAGATTGCTAAGCGCGACTCAGTGACCTTTTACGGACAGTGTAGATCAAGATCAGACTGCACAGAACGTGCAAGTAATCACATAATCCATTAAATCCATTTTGTTTCACAAGCGACAGAATCATGAGGTAAACTTGTCATATGACACGCAGAAACCTGACAAATAACAAAAAAAAAATTGATCCAGCACAGGTCAGCCTACGAAGTTCACGCAGGCTGACCTAGGTCGATACCTTTTGCAAATGTATTAAAACCTTTTTTCACAGCGCATGGCTCACGTGCATCACAAGCGAATAAAAATCACACACGACGGACACAAATATCTGCATTTGCACAGTGTCAATTACAGTTCCAAATATGGTATGATGACGTATCCCATGCGTACATATTGGTTCGCGATTTGATTTGTCAAAATATTACGCTGTAATATTCATCCGCCATATGTAAAAATGAAGTCACTTTTCGAAACTAGTTCTGTGTTTTATCATTTTTATCGTTTGTCGAATAAAACTGTAAACAATTGCAATATTTTGTTGTTGAAAGTTGTAGCTATATATTAAAAGAAAGTAGACGTAAATGCTGTAGAAACTTCCCTGATGCTTGTACATGTATTTGTTTCTCGCTGCGTAAGAAAATTTTGGTTATCTCGCTCAACCTTCGGCCTCGCGTGAGATCACTTTTTCTCACGCTGCTCGAAGCTCATACAAGCCCTTGGGTCCGTATTTACAAACCATCTAAATTCCATTCTTATTCTAGATTTTGAAAGTAACGTAACTTCTTCTTGGCTAAACCGTTTGATTTAGTCAATCAGAAGTTGCGTTACTTTCAAATTTAGAAAATTCTTGAGAATATGACAGGATATTCCTAAGAATGTTTTAAGAATACGGAACTTTGGAGAGAAGTTATATATGAGCCATGTCCTGGCAAAAGAGGGCTTAATGCATCTCCCTGATGCAGTATACCGAGCAAGTCGTCACATAAAATTTATGGATCTATAAAAGCCACTTGCTTTAATAATCGACTTAACCATGAGTTAAAGTGGTCCTTTGACACACAGGAAATTAACCAATAGCGAAAAGTTTCGGCCCAGGTCAGCCTGCGCAGCAGGCTGACCTGAGTCGATACTTTTCGCAGATGCATTAAGCCCCCTTTTCACAGAGCATGGATCCCATAATATTCCGTTTTTATTGCATTTTCTGTAAGACCTGACAACTACAACCAAGATGACCTTCATAAGAGAGCGTCTGAAATCTGGTCCATCGAGACGCTTACAAAAGGTATCTTTCCGGGGACGCTTTGGTGTGGATTCGGAAATATCGCGGACGATACCTTTGGAAAGCTGGGTAAGATAGCAGGTTAACCTGAAATTACGTTTATCCATTTCTTATTTTAATAACCACGGGAAAAGTGGTTTTGGAAACCAGCGTTTTATCCTTTATTCCTTAAGGTTTACGACCTTTTCGGCGACAATTCCATCATTTTAGAGAGATTAATTTTTCGCTTTCCATTTTTTTTTTTTTTTTTCCATTATGGACAAACAAGTTTAACCCTTTCCCAAACAAGCCCTGGTTTTCACGTGTCTGCAGTACAAGTCTTTTGAAAACACTGTGGGAAAAGGAGAAATTGCTCGTAACGAGCAATTTCTCCTTTTCCCACAGTGTTTTCTACCCTTTTTGAGACCTTTCTGCCATTTTCATCAAATTTAAAATTGTCGTCTGCAAGCTCTTTCAATTTGGACCAGTCAAAAATTTGTCGTTTGGGAAAGGATTAAAGTTTCGTCCTATTATAAAGAGTTGACCAGCTGTTTCTCTCTTTTTTTTTTTCAGGAGACCACTCCGAAACAGACGACTGTTGCAGATCACATGACTTGTGTAAACCAATCATCAAGGCCTTTCAGACACGTTACTCCTATTCCAATCCGAGCATTGTACCCATCAGCCATTGCGCGTGTGACATGGCGTTTTACAACTGTCTATTGAAGGTCAATTCTCCAACGTCTAAGATGATCGGGAAAATTTTCTTCAACCTCGTGAAGATGAAATGTTTTGACTTCGATCTGAAAGAGGTTTGTACCTCGTCGCTGTTGGGACTTTGCTTTAAAAGAGAAGAAAAATGTGTGGCAGTGTTGAAAAGAAATAAATTCTTTCCCGACAATGATTAATACACCGGTTTTCTTACCGTTTTTGTGGAATTGGTCGAAGACAATGCCACTATGTGTTCAAGGCGACATTTTGAAAACCATGTATCGCAGTTTGTGCAAAACCGAAGAAAGAAAACCCAATTAAATTCAATTTTTCTGGGACACATACGTGTTTGGATTGCACTCAGATATGAAATTGAAAACGTCGTATTGAAATAAATTGGATTAGGCCATCGAGCGTGGAAAAACTTTTTTTTTTTTTTATAAAAAATAGTTTGATCCGCTATGGCCTTCTATTGGCGTAATGATACACACACTGTTTGAGTCCTGACCGCCCGATTCCTTGCTTGTTTGTTCCAAAACCAGTTCGTTCCAGGGATTATTCGTCCCTGGGCTTGTTCGCCCGGACTTGTTCGTCCCACAAGATTGCAGACCACTCTATTGGATTGTGCTTGACTATATAGATGATTGACGTTCAAGCGAAAAATTTTGAAACTATTTATATTGTTTATATTTCAAATTATTAATTCCTTACAATGGTTCTCATGACAAATGCCACGCCAGTGCTTTCAACGCTTTGATTTGTACTACGCATTATCATCTACAGCACTTTGTGGTGTCATGTCAGCTAAATAACAGTAAGATGATAGTTCTACAGAAAGCTTAAAGGCACACTAGCGGCCATAGTAGCCAATGGGGGAGTCAAAATGTAGACAAATTTGATTTATACCAATTAACCCTTTGGCTGCTAAGCGCGACCCACTGACCTTTTGCGGACAGTGTAGATCAAGATCAGACTGCACAGAACGTGCAGTCTGATCTTGGATCTACACTGTCCGATAAGGGGATATTCTTCTCCAACAATATTCTGGTTTTTACTATCGGCTGTAAAGTATTATGTAAATTATCGAGCTGGATAAGGGGCTAAAAGTATGGAGGTTAGAATGGGTCTGTTAGTTTGTTACAGTGCAGTCCGTCAAAGTTGCCAACTAATGTTCTAGTTTTACAATACATTTCACAGCGCAGAGCCCCGAAGCTCAGTCGGTGGAGTACAGGACTTGAGAACGGGAGGTCGCTGGTTCGATCCCCGGCTTGGCCAATTTCTTTCCGAGGATTGATGATAGTCATTGCGACAGGATTCATTCCTCTCCCACCACTGACCATTGTTTCGACAATGGCTATGTGGGAAAGCAGCCAGTGGCTTGGAAAGAATATTGTGCGGAGTACTGGTAGAAGAAATTCCAGGAAAGCATGGGTAGGTCCACTAGCTGCCGCGATATAACTGAAATAATGTTGAAAACGGCGTTAGACACCATACAATCAATCAATCAATCAACATTTCACAGCCAGTGACTGGAACCATGTCAGATTGCTCTGTGTCCGTAATCAGACTCGTAATAATATTCATACTTTCAAACCTTTACCAGACGACAAAATCTTAGGCTTGTCCAAATTGAAAGCATTTGCAGACGACAACTTCAACGTGGCTCAAATGGTGGAATTTTTCTTTGATAGGGTAGAAAACATTGTGGGAAAAGGAGAAAATGCTGGTTACCAGCATTTTCTCCTTTTCCTATAATGTTTTAAAAAAGGCCTCTTTTCCAGGGTCGTTTAAAGGCGGCAAAGTGTTAAATGGTATGAACTAAATTTGTCTGCCGTTTGACCCCCGAATTGTTTACATTTAGTAGCTCGTGGGCCTTTAATGTAGATTTTAACTATTCAGTACGACAGGTTTTTTCACGGATATGGATTGCATAATTACTTCCCTTAATTTAACTCTTAACCAAATGACAAAATCTTTTACTCGTCCAAATTGAAAGCATTTGCAGATGACAAATCAATTGTTATTCGAAACATGAAAACATGAAATTTGCTATTTATAAGGACAGAAAACATTGTGGGAATAGGAGAAAATGCAGGTTACCAGCATTTTCTGCTTTTCCCACAATGTTTTTAAAAGCCTTCCCTACAAGGTCCTTAAAATACGGGACCGTTTGATTAAAAGTGAAAGGAGTTTCTTTATTGATTGACTGTTAGGTGTTTTACGCCGTTTTAAAATTATATCAGGTATATCTCGGCGGACAGTGCACGTATCCATACTTTCCTGGAGTTCCTTTTACTTCGCACAATATTCTTCCCGAGCTTTCCCACATAACCATCGTCGAATCAATGATTAGCGGTGGGAGAGGAATGAAACATGCCGCAATGATTATCAACTCTCGGAAATGAATAACCAGAGCTGGGGATTTAACCAGCGACCCCCCTCCCGTTCTCAAGTCCTGCATGCTACCGACTATGCTACCGGGGCTGGACGAGATTCTTCAGTTTAGGCATAAAAAGTAGCATTTATATGACAAAAGGGCAAGCCTAGATAATGTTATCTTGTTTATGGGAATTTTCTTACGTGGTATTTTGAAACAGTGACTTTCAAACCAGGAACGAAGAAGATTTGCTATTAAGTTATCAAGATAACTTATCAATATAAATACACGCTGTTTAACATTTTATCAAACAATCCTGTGATCTGAACAGTATCTGAGCCACGCTCGGGCAAAAGGGGGCTTAATGCATCTCCATGATGTATTCTACCTATCAAGCAATTACACAGTAATGAATCCATCATAGCCCCTTTTCTTAACAACCGACTTTATCATCAGGTAGAATGGTCCTTGGACATACAGAAAGCTGACTAATAGCGAAAAGTTTCGGCCCAGGTCAGCCTGCGCGTACTGCGCAGGCTGACCTGGGTCGATACTTTTCGCAGATGCATTAACCCTCTTTTTCACAGAGCCTGGCTCATATGTACATAACCATGCTCGTTTAACCCTTAACTACATAATCCCGACTTTTAACGACACTGTGAAAGAAGCCTTTTGAAAACATCGTGGAAAAAGGAGAAAATGCTGGTAACCAGCATTTTCTCCTTTTCCCACAATGTTTTCTACCCTCCCCCCCAAAAAAATTAATTAATTTTTTTTTTCTGTCACATTTATTTTGTAGTCTGCAAATGCTTTCAATCTGGACCAGTCTAAAATTTTGTCGTTTGGTAAAGAGTTAAACAATAGATAGTGAATGCATTAGCCGTGATGAAGCCGGAAAATTACGTGCATATTTTCATTATATGAGTCATGCTCTGTAAAAAGGGGGTAAATGCCTCTTCAAAAAGTATCGACCATGTCAGTCCGCGCAGGCTAACCTATGTCAAAACCTTTTCTTTTTAATCAATTTTCTGCGTGTTCAATGAATCAGCAGATCAGAGCTCCAGAGGGAGTGATTTTGATTTCAAAATTGAAAATATCTATCACACTCCACTAAACCCCGTGTTATTGGTACTCATTAGAATCGTCTCATCGAGACGATTCTAATGAGTACCCACAACATAGAGTTTGAAAGAGAAACAATGGATTTAGAATACTATCACTCCCTTTTATCGGGAGGTCCGTAAAACTTCAAGGACTCTTCTACCTCAAGATTCAGCCGTTGTTGGTCAAAATAGATTTTATGTATGCATTATCATATGATCACGTGCTTGGTATATTGCACGACAGATATGCAGTAAACCGTCTTCCGCCAGAGCGTGACTCAATTATATTTAAGTCAGACACCTGTGTTTATTTCTACGCAGCATAAGTTATATAATCACAAAGAATACTTGAAAAGGTGAGTTGTGAAATTACATGTGTATTTCTTTCCAACGAATTTTACATTGTATGTTTGAAATAATAAAAAAAAAAAGATAAATAAATAAATGATAATTATGGTAATTTTACCGTTACAATATTATAGCTGATAATTACTGACAATTTTACTCTGTAGAAAATACGTGTGTCGTATAGGCTGTGGTATAAGATTATGGACAATGGTGCTCCGATATAGCTTACCTGTCTTCATGGATCCATAGTTATGGGATGACTTGGTTGGTATATTGTACCACACCATACAGTCAACCAATCGAGCGGTCTGTCAATCGGTCTGTGGGCGGGTCACCGGGTCGATGGGTCGGTGGGTCGATGGGTGGGTCGGAAGGTGGGTCGATGGGTGGGCCAGTAGGTGGGTCGATGGGTGGGCCAGTAGGTGGGTCGGTGGGCCAGTAGGTGGGTCGATGGGTGGGCCAGTAGGTGGGTCGATGGGTGGGCCAGTAGATGGGTCGGTCGGTTGTTGTTCGAGTGAGTGGGTGGGCGGTCGGTCGAGCCGACCTGACCCATCCACCGACCGATCGACAGCCAGCCAGCCGGCCAGCCAGTCAATCAATCAGTCCTCATAGAACCTTAACTCTTCACCAAACGACAATATTTTTGACTCAACCAAATTGAAAACATTTGCAGACGACATATTAATTGTGACTCAAATTATAATTCATGTCTTTGGTAGGATAGAAAACATTGTGGGAAAAGGAGAAAATGCTGGTTACCAGCATTTTCTCCTTTTCCCACAATGTTTTCAAAAGCCTTTTCTTTCAGGGTCGTTAAAACTCGGGATTGTGTGGTAAAGAGTTAAACAGGTGGACTGTTTGATATTTTCGATACTTTAATCCTAGGCGCATTGGATAGACAAAATTTTCAACTAAGAATAAAATCCCTGAATGATTGATTGCCATTTTACGATCACCAGTAGCAGGAATGACTCGACAAAGCGGACAGTGTAGTTCTGTTCCATCTCATCTTGATCTATACATAGTTTAAAAAAAAAAAATCTTGTACCCTCTGTGTTTTTTACGGGGTTTGATATTCTGACGTGAACAACATCAAAATGGGGTAGAAATCAGAAACCGGCTGCTACTTACACCAACAGAACAGTCTTTTGAAATGAACTGAACTGGGGTATCCCTTGATTTCATGGTAAGTAGGAATTTTTTGCTTAGATATTATGCTTTCGAATTTATGAAAAACGAGAAGGTTTTAAGTTTGGTCAAAACTGGAAACTGAATGTCGAAATAGAACTTACCACAGGTTGAAAGTGACCTGCAGAGAATGTGCAGACACAATCAGTCAATATTGCGTACTTCCGCCCAGGGCCTGCAGAACAGCTTGCAATATTCGTCTCATACCTCTCACAAGAGATTGAAACAGCTCGATCAGTAGCCGCTGTCGTCAAGTCAAGGGATACCTCAGTTCAGTTCATTTCCGGAGCAACAGACTGGTTTGTTGATGTATGCAGCATTCAGATTCTAATTTCCACCCGATTACATATCATTCAGGCCAGAAAATCAAACCCGGCATAAACACAGGGGGTGCAACACTATTTTTACTGTGTATACATTGTCTGTAAAAGCAAACATCGTTGTAAAAGGCAATTTTAAAGGTTGACTAATTACGAGACGACAAAAATTTTAGACTTTTCTAAATTGAAAGCATATACAGACGACAAAATAAATGTGATCAAAAAATCGATATTTGAGCCATGCTCTGTGAAAATGGGGGCTTAAGGCATCTGCGAAAAGTATCGACCCAGGTCGGCCTGCGCAGTCCGCGCAGGCTGACCTGGGCCGAAACTTTTCGCCATTGGTAAATTTTCTGTATGTTCAAGGACCAATCCACCGTATGATTCAGTCGGTTGTTAAAAAAAGTGGCTGTTATGGATTCATAATTATGTAATGGCTTGATTGGTACCATGCAACATGGAGATGCATTAAGCCCCTTTTGTCAGAGAATGGCTCTTTTGTTTTAGAAAACACCATTGGAAAGGGAAAAAATACCGCTCACCACTATTTACTTCTTTTTCCAAATATGTTTAGAATAGTCTTCTTTTTCAGAGTACCTTGAAATAAGAATTATGTGGTAACGGGTTTACTATTGCATACAATCTGTCCTTTATTACAAAATAAGCCATGTTCTGACAAAAGGGGCTTAATGCATCCCCGTAATGTATCATACCAAACAATTCATCACTTAGAGTTATGGATCCATAAAAGCCACTTTTTTATGACTTACTTAATCATGAGGTAAACTGGTCCTTAGACATGCAGAAAATTCACTTATATCGAAAAGTTCCGGCACAGGTCAGCCTGCTCGGACTGCCCAGGCTGACCTGGGTAGATACGTTTTGCAGATGCATGAAGCCCCCTTTTCACAAAGCATGGCTCATTAATTTACTCACTGCAGCGAAATTGTTGAGTTAACTTTGGTAAGAACGGATCAACTGGACACTTAAATGTATGCTTTTCAAACTTATGGCAGAGCTGAAGTGAAGGAAAAAAAGATGTTGACTGACGAAGAAATTCAAGGACGAGAGGTGCTCGATCATGAATATGGCTCGGTAAATAGTTCAAGCAGTATATCCAGAGATCCACTTGAAGCAGCTTCAGATACAGTAGAAGTAGGTGTAACATCAATGTCGGAGTCAAATTGCGACATCAAGTTAGAACGGTGCGCCAAGCATGACGATAAATTGTCAATATACTGTGACGAACATGAACTGTTTATTTGTGGTCAGTGCAAACTGTTAGACCATTCTGGATGTGAGAAATACACCTACATTCCCCATCTTACAGAAGATATTTTTAATGGTGAAGAGACAGTGACAGTATTAGCATCGATTGACGAAGTAAAAGGCGAAGTTAATGAAGCAAATGTCTTGGCCGAAGCAGCGAAAGAAAAAATATGCAGACTAGAAACTCTGGCCCATGAACGAATTGAAGAACTTCGACATGATGTCAATGAAGTATTTGATGATTTTGAAAAGGAACTACGTAAAACGATCAATGAATTGAAAAACAAAAGCATTACAGAAAACAGTTCGCTACAAGATGACAATAAACGGCTTCTTGATGACGTAGAGGCGGAAGAAGTACACCTGAATGATTTGATTCAGTCCAGAAGGACAGAAATGCTGTTCAGATGCATTAAACGAGCTAAGCAGAGAATTAAACAATTCAGGTACAGGATGGCTGATATAAAGGGGAATATTATCTGTGATCTCTACACTGTTGATTCTATCCATTTAAAACAGAGCCTATCCGAAACTTTGAGGAGAAGCGTAATTCTGAAGACAGAAAATTCAGCTGAATTTAAGACGGGGAAAGAACCGGATACCAGTCTAGCAAGACAAAAAGAACACCCCATAGATGATCCAGTTGAATTTGACACAGATTCCAACTATAAAGTCCATGATAACAAAGCCACCGTCAATAATTTACAGGTTAAGGGTAAGATCGATCTAGGGTTTGCTCATTTCGAGAGGGCGATGGAGGTAGTTCGCTGGAGTAAAACATCACACACTGGAAATGGTTGTATCACTGATCTTCTTGTATTGCACTGTGGACATCTAGTTGTGGTGCACCACGCTGATGCGAAGATAAGATATTTTGTATACCTGCAAAACCAGTGGAAACTACAAGGACAAATTAAGCTGGACTCTGGACCATGGGCCGCCACAAATCTCGAAACTTACCCACCGTGTATCGCTATTACGCTTCCAGAAGAAACTTCCTTCGCTATCCTGTCCATCGGGAACAATATCAAAGTTGAATCGAAACACGATGTCGGCCTGGAATGCAGGGGAATAGCCTATAACTTGGTCGACCAGGTGTTTGTTTTGTCTGTAATTGGGTCTGATAAGTTCCTCGTGTTCGATTCCAGCGGGAGACCAATCAGATCTATTCAACTTCCTGGAAAATTCGTAAATCCAACGTTTATAGTTCTGAGTCCAGATGGTGCAAAGATGTTTGTGTCCGACATACATTCCAGAACTGTATCAAGAGTAGATATTGCAACACAGTCTGTAGACTCGTGCTATACTGGGGACTCGAACTGTCGTCCATCTGGAATGAAGTTGGTCAACTCAGATTTGTTCGTGTGCGACAATGGATCGCATAAACTTCTGCGCTTTGAAGCATATCGGGACATGCACTGCATGCACAGATATTCGAAAGAGCAGCTTACATGCCAGAGTGCTGTTGCCATCTGTCTTCAAACCAGACGGGTGTTTCTTTCAAAGGACAATTTCATAGATGTTTTTTCTTTATAAAAGAATTTGTCACGGTGATTTTAAAGGGACATACCTAGATTATTTTTCCGCGAATCAAAATCTCGTAAAAAACGCTGATGAATACCACTAAACATTAGCCATTCTCTGGCAAATGGGGTTTAATGCATCTCCGTGATGCATTGTACGAAGCAAGACATCATATAATTACGGATCCATAAAATCCATTTTGTCTGACAAGGAGCTGAACCCTGAGGTAGACATGCAGAAAATTAATTAATTTTGTAAGCATAACGTTTCGACACAGGTCAGCTTGTGCAGATTGCGCAGGCTGACCGTAGTCGATACCTTTTGCAGATTTTTAAACCCCGTCTTCACGAAGCATAGCTCAAATATATTTTTGCTTTTAACCCGCAAAGAAACTGGACGGTGACATCCAATTTGACGTTTACATGACCAGATGGCTGTTAGGCAGATGGTAACTCTGTCTATTTCTATGAGACCAGAAATGACATATTCAAAATTATTCGAATACGATCCCACAAAACCGACGAGTTTTATTGATCACGTGATATGAAAAAATCTTATGTAGTCGTAAAGTGTTGTCCCGGATTAGCCTGCGCGGACTGCGCAGGCTAATCCGGGACAACACTTTACGCAATTGTCCGAGGGCCCCTTTTCGTGTGTTGCACGCCATATGTGAATATTTACGCTCTTCTGTGGCTCAATATGAAGAGGTACTATTATTATGGAAAGCAACCACATTAGCAATCATTCTGAAATAAGCCTGGTTCGATCCCCGGCTTGGCCAATTTCTTTCCGAGGATTGATGATAGTCATTGCGACAGGATTCCTTCCTCTCTCACCCCTGTCCATTGTTTCGACGATGGTTATGTGGGAAAGCAGCCAGTGGCTTGGAAAGAATATTGTGTGGCGTACTGGTAAAGGAAACTCCAGGAAAGCATGGATAGGTGCACTGGCTGCCGCGATATAACTGAAATATTGTTGAAAACGGCGTTCAACACCACACAATCAGTTGATCAATCTGAAATAAGCTTGCTTGCAGGGGCCCGCAAAATAAACATGTTTAAATTTTTACCAGTCGCAGAATACTATTTATTCAGGCTGGTATAACAATACCAAGACGTATGTCAAATGCCAACGCCTTCAGCTGCGCCGAAAAAATCTGAATAGCCTCCTTTAAAAATCGCCGAATACGAATGAGCCATGCTCTGGCAAAAGGGGTCTTAATGCATCTCCGTGATGCATGATACCTAGCAAGTCGTCGCATTAATTATGAATCAATAAAGTCCATTTTGTAAAACAACTGACTGCTTTATGAGGTACACCGGTCCTTTGACATGTAGAAAACTGACCAATAGCCAGAAGTTTCGGCACAGGTCTGTCTGTGCAGACTGCACAGGCTGACCTAGATCGATGCCTTTCGCAGATGCATTAAGCCCCCTTTTCACAGAGCATGGCTCAAATGGAATATTACAACAGTCTGTGTTTCTGTGTGGTCGGACCAGGTCAAGCTGCGTGTGTAAAGCAAATCATATGAACCCGAACGTCGAACCGATGCCCACCTCCGTACACACGCACCCAAAATATTCCGGGAAAAGGAGAAAAAGAAAAACTGGTTACCAGCATTTTTATTTCCTTTTCGCTCAATGTTTTTCGAAGCTTAACCCAGGGTCGTAAAACCCAGGGTTGTTAACCCTTTAGTGGACAAATCCCAGTTTTACGACTTCAAGGAAAAATATTTATTGAAAAGATTGTCGGAAAAGGAGCAAATGCTGGTAACCGTCATTTTCTCCTTTTCCTACAATGCTTTCTACCCTTTCAAAAAACACATTAAGTTTTTAAGTCACATTTATTTTGAAGTATGCAAATACTTTCCATTCAGACAAATCCAAAATCAGGTTTGTCGCTTGGTTTAAGGGTAAAGTACAGGCTAAATAAAGGCATCACAGGGTCCAGCTATTTGAATGAACGAATTTTGTTTTATGGCGCATCGACGGATTTAGTCATTTTGGGAGCGTATCTACCCGCTATTTGAAAAGGAAAAGGACCCACCATGAAGAAAATGTTTAAATTTCGGCTCTGATCGTAAAAAGGACGTCGGACAACCCGTCAGGGCATCTTGAGCCGTCGTAACCTTCCGTATTTGCGTCGGCGTTTGTGTTGCTATTGACCAATGTTTGGGACTAAACCGTTCGCATAGAATTGAACATTTCATTCCGGTATTGCCATCTGGATCCGTATTTACCATCCATTCTCAAGAACATTCTTTGTCTTATTCTCCAAGATTTTCAAACTTTGAAAGTAACATGATTTCTGACTGGCTAAACCGTATGGTTTAGCCAATCAGAAGTTGTGTTACTTTCAAATTTTGAAAATCTTGGAGAATAAGACTGGGAACGTTCTTAAGAATCGTTGGTGAATACGAACCCTGGTGTCATTTTGAATGAATCTGATTGGTTGATATCATTTTTAGCAGATAGTCGTGATTTCAAAAGTCGATAACTGAGTTTTATTATATACCTGAATTTCTTCCGGTTCAAGTACATGCGTCGCACGCGGATAAAATAACACACGACAGGAAAAAAAATCCGTATCTACACACAGTGACATACGATTCCAAATATGGTATTGATTCATAAAAATGACGTTACTAGCTACTACACCATTTTTTTTTTTTTTGTTGTTTACTAATTTACGAATAAAATGTCAAGAACTGCAAAATTTTGTCGTTTAAAGTTGTTGGTATATAATAGAAGGAATATTATGTTGCAGTAACTTTCCTCATGCTTGAATTTACTTCTCGCTGCGTAAGAATATTTTGACATCTCGCTCGACCTTCGGTCTCGCGCGATATCAAATTTTCTCATGCTGCTCGAATTAAATAAAAGCACCAGGAAAGTTACTACAACCAAATATTCCGTATTTATTGACCAGTCAGATTCCTCCAATATATACTCTACGGTAATACCTCTACCACACAATCTTGAGTTTTTTACGACCGTTGGTGGGAAGGTCTTTGAAAGCATCGTGGAAAAGGATAAAATGCCGGTAACCAGCATTTTCTCCTTTTCCCACAATGTTTTCTGCACTCCTAAAGAGAAAGTTAAGTTTTTGGGTCACATTTAATTTGTCGTCTGCAATTGCTTTCAATATGGACAAGTCTAAAATTTTGTCGTTTTGGTAAAGCACTAAACTTCCTTTTTCACGCTGGGAAGAGAAAGATTTTGAACGATTCCAAAGTATCAACCCTTGTGATTCCTTTTATTTTTCCGTTCCTTAAACCTGATCGAACATCGCTTACTGCAGAACACACTGTTCGAAGCAAATACAAGCTCCAGGAAAGCGACTACAACATAATATTTCAAATGTAACCGAGAAAAAACGAAGTATATTGTCTTGTTCATATTCTATTATATACCTGGAATTTTTCAAATACATGCGTCGAACGCGGATAAAATAACACAAGGACAGAAAAAAATCCTTACCTACACATTGAAATACGGCTCCAAATATGGTATTGATGACGTAACTCACAGAAAACATACGCATTGATTTGTGATTTGATTGGTCACCATTTACGCTATGCTGTTTATCCGCCATTCATTAAAATGAGGTTACTAGCTTCTACACACCATTGTTTAATTTGTAATACCACCTTCACACTTACGGATTTTTCTTACGAGTCCTTACGGATGTCACATATCCGTAAAAGTACACGGATTGTTACGATCTGGCCGCTTTTACGAGCGGTTTACGAGTAATTAATGTCCATTACGTGTTGTTACGATGTATTTACGGCAAATATCTACGATTTGTTCCGAGTTATTACGGACAAATACGAGCATGCTACGACATTTTAAGAGCTGTTTACGAATTGTTACGAGTATATTACGGATGGTTACGATTAATCTAGTCATTTACATGTAAATTACGACATGTTAACGTGTTGTTACGAATAGTTAAGAGTAAGTTAGGAGTATTTACGAGTCCTGTTTTTTTTTGTGCAAAAAGCATGCAATTCTCTGTGTATCATCGTTCAACAGCTGACATCCAGCGAGACAACGTGGCATACGAGAGAAACAGATTGCAATTATATCAAAACTTTCTTCAGTTGCTCCTTCAACTAGCAGAACGGGAAGATGCCCAGCAGCAAGTAGATATTCCTAGGCAGAAGAGACGTTCAGCACGCAGAAGATTTTGGTGCAGGACCTGGCTGACACGCAGGACCCTCTTTGGGCAATATGACTATCTCCTGCATGAGCTGAACCGAGAAGACTCTGCTGGCTACAAGAACTTCTGGAGATCGAGGAGTCACGATCAACATCACGTTCAATGTCTTCTGTATTAGAAGGATGCAGCTGCGGTGGTTCATTGGAAGGCGGGCGGTCTTCTACCTCATCGGGCTCTAGCTGTGGCGGTGGTGGTTCTAAGGAGGGTGAACGCGTCCGCTTTTTTCTGATGGCTGCCTTTTTGGCTTTCTTTGGAGCCATGCTTGTAGATAGTATAGTTTAGTTTAAACATATTTTATTGCCATATACATGTACATGTTTACAAAAACAATACATAAACAAAATTTCCAGTACATGGAATGACACATGTACATTGGCAAAGGGGTCTGGCCACAAGTTCTCACAACTTAGATTCGGCCATTCCCCTCCTCCAATTACATGTTACAGAAACAAGTCTTAATGGCAGCTGAGAAAATTTCAAACATTTCAGTAATTAACGGATATTAAAGAAAAACAGATGATGAAACATTTGAACACTAAAGACTAAATTACTATTTAACATAAGAGTGATAAAGATAAAAGATAGATTGTCAGCCGGGATTCGAGATGGGACACGTCTGATCAAATGGCGACTCATTTAGGATGGGCTCAAGGCACGTATAATAAGCAGTCATTCAAACCTTCCTGACTTTTTAATAAATCCTTGAACAGAATTAACTATTTCAATATTATCATTAAGGCTTAAGTTATCAGATCCAAACAATAATAAATTTAAACTTAAAGGGTGGTACTTGCAAAGTTTGCGAAATAATATCAATCTCTGATTATTATATGACGGGCAGTGAAAAAAATAATGCTCCGCGTCTTCAACATAATAGCCACAGTGGCACAAATTACTTTCCGAAATATGGTTTTTGTGTTGGTCAAATTTCAGGTCGCTACAATTATTTCTTAATCTTGCATGAAAGACTGACAATTTGCGATCTCCTACACCAAAGTATTTTGGAACTACGGACACTGGAAATTGACGCAGGATTGTTGACTTAAACATAGAAAGAGATTGTAGTGATTTTGTTTCCAACGGCAAATTGTTCCATAGAGATATTGCCGACGGAATGAACGATTTCGCAAAGATTTCGGTACGGCGGGCCAATGTTTCAATGTCTTGGGAATTTCGAAGGGAATATATTGTACTGTTTCTAACAGTTGATGGAAACAGTTGACATAAATAGTCTGGGACTAGGCCATTGATGATTTTAAACGTTAGAATAAGCTTCTGGTATTTACGTCTGTCGGACAAGCTCAGCCAACCGATCTCAGTATACAAATTTTTAAGAGAAGTAGATCTTGTAAGTCCTGTGACAATTCTTGCAGCTTCGTGTTGAATTTTTTCAAGAGAGTCCCTTTCAGTGCAAGGACAGTTATCCCAGACAACTGAAGCATACTCAAGAATAGGACGCAAAAATGATATGTAAAGTTGGTTTAAAGAATTTCGGCTTATTTTAAATTTTACCGCCCTCATCATTCCAAGAATTTTAGAAGCCGACTCCGTCAATAGCCTT
This sequence comes from Tridacna gigas, assembly GCA_945859785.2. Classification (NCBI taxonomy): domain Eukaryota; kingdom Metazoa; phylum Mollusca; class Bivalvia; order Cardiida; family Cardiidae; genus Tridacna; species Tridacna gigas. The sequence goes on from OX244042.2 coordinate 45,132,911, forward strand.
ATATGTTCGCGCCATTTTCCGTTCGCAGAAAGTGTTAAACCTAAGTGTTTATGGTGTTCAACAAAATTTATTTGGACATTGTCGAAGACCAAAGTAGGGCTGGGAACGGTTTTAGACGAGAAGATCATTGCTACAGTTTTTTGGGGATTGAATGTAACTAGCTATTGCTTTGCCCAGTAAGAAATCATAAGTAAATCATGATTAAGTATACCCTGAATATCTTGAACTGCTGCTGCTGAGCAAGCTAATGATGTGTCATCAGCAAATAAACGTGAAATGCTAAGTAGGTTTTCAGAAATATCATTAACATAGACTAGAAATAGAAGAGGACCGAGAACTGATCCTTGTGGAACGCCCGCCTTAACATTCATTGGTTCTGACTTCGCAGTACCAACAATTACTGCTTCTTGTCTGTTTGAAAGATAG